>CM066033.1:710715636-711315636 GCA_033557465.1 Ichthyophis bannanicus
TTGCCTTCAGATACTTTAGTCATCATGGTACTGTATCGTATACCTGAATTCCTCAAGATGGAGCATTTCAGGTAATGAGGAAAGTGCTTAATGATAGGCAGGATGTCATTAGGATTTATACCGATTTCCTGTATGATTTGGCAAAGATCGGGTTGGGAAGGAACTATTTTTGCTGCAATGTAATGTTTTCTGAAGGAATACATGGAGTAGCATGGTGGGGGGATGTTACTTTGGCACTTTCAGTTAATATCTTATATGCAGTGCATTTTTCCTAGAAAAAAAGGTGCTGGTACTCATATGCAGGGCTCTTTCATTAATACATGAGGATCATAGATCAAGACATATTAAGGCATTTAAATAAGCTCAAAGAGAGTTACTGCAATATAGAGAGAGAGACATTGAGCAGACTGACATGTATATTGCCTTACAGAACGGTATCTAACTGGCATGTAATGACTTTGCATGAGACTGAAGATAGAATTCTTAGGAGGAAAGAATATTGTAGAAGTAGTCTACCATTTGAAACAAGAGGACACCCTACCTGCCAAAAGTGATCATTATGCTTGTGGGTAATGCACTTGCAGGTTGATGCAGAAAGCTGTCATTGAAATCTCACGCTATTAGCCAAGCGCATGATTTTGTAGCACTGCAAAATTTATACACCAATATGCAGCAAAGGAAGCACATGTAAATGAGGTATGCGCAAAACTCCGAAGAAAAGTGGGGAGGGAGGCGGTGATGCATGCACAGACGATAGACACATTACCGGTAATGCATAAGCATGCGCACAGATTTCACATGCTAACGATGTCAGTGGTATGAGAACCACTGGCTTTATTTTGACATCACAGTATAAAGGCTCCTGTGCCAGCCTGCTCTCACCAATATTTCTGTAACAAAGCAGATTCAGCCACTAGAAATCATTACATGTTCATCCAGTACATACAAACATCTCAGACTACTTACTCAAGATGATCTCCTGCCCCACAGAGTGCTGTGAAAAGGAGATCTGAACCAACACCCTCAGAACCCTAACTCCAACTCCATGCACCAGCATAGTTTTGAAGGTGCCTGAGAGCCCAATATGATCAAGATGGATACTTAAATCACCACTTTGTGCCCCCGGCCCAGTACATTTTCCGATAACTAAGGTCAGAAATGAAACAAAAGAATGTAGGGCAGATCCTGGACTTGACTGGAGGGATTCAAGAAAAGAAAATTATCAGGTAAGGTCTAATTTCACCTTCTACATTGTCTCTCCAGTCCTGTCCAGATGCGTGGGATGTAGCAAAGCAGTACCCAACAATGGGGAGGAAACAGAACATCCCGGCCTGAAGCTTAGAAGTGCATCAATTGTCAGTCCGGAGCACTGTCATGTCAGAAAAGCATGAAGAAAACAGAACCTACCTTTCTAACAGCATTGAACCAGGTTCAGCTGATGACACCTCATCCTTCCGGGCGGCAGGCACTTTAACATGTACCAGAAGCACCTGGCCTTCTGTACCTTGACAACTGGTTCACCTTGTAAAGTGCTAACGACTACCATAATAAGTAAGCTCGCATGAAACACACCTCTTGCCATGAAAAATACATGATGGAAACGCAAGTAGCCAAATCATACAGACAGCTGAGAACGATATGCCCAGTAGTCACTAAAGACAACCTGAAGGTACCAACGTGGGAAAGCAACAAAGCACCTGAACGACTCAAAGAAGAGTTTCAATGGCCTTGAATATTTCCAAAAACATGGCATGCTGGAAACCAGGAGTTCAGCATGTCAAAACATCCAACCCACCTAGAAAAAGGAATCTGCACAGCTATACAATCATAGCCTGATACGAAGAAAGATTACTAGAGAATTCGGGCCCACAAAAACCATGAATTCTATCCTATCTCCTTTCTTTTTTTTTTCCCCCAAACACTGACCAAAGGCAGGTCCTGAATCCAAGCATTTAGTATAGACTATCAACTGTACTCCTGCTCCCCACTTGTGAGAGGAGGCAAACTGTCAATGGGCCAAACTGCCTCAGTATAGGTCATCTCCAAATGATCGGCCAGCAGTTTCCTGAGACAAAGAAGCCAACTCTGTGTCTCACCAACAAAGACAATGAAGTACAATGAAAGATATATCAGTAGAAGGACTGCATTGAAGCCAATGATCCAGCTCCAAGGAAACTGTTTTTTTTTACCCCCAGAAGGCGTCAATCGAACCTTGGCCTTCGCAGCCAGCCAGGAACACCTATGTTTCGAGGCAACAGTCCTCTGGACCCTCCATGGAAATGTGCAGAACAGTCTTGGCTCCCCATATGGCTTTGTGGACTCCTGCCACCAAACTACTGTTCAAAAAATATCTACAGAGCCTGAAGGCTCTTGCCCTCCCAAGCTGACCTTCCTTCAACTTGACACAGACACGGCAGAGATGCCAGTGCTCAAGCACAACAACCACAACTAGACTGGCCAACTCCTTGGCCATCACCATCTGGACCTCTGTCCTGTGGATCCTTTAAAAGCGTGACGAGTTTGCGTCAGGACGCTCTGAATCCTGAAGCTGCAGCACCTGGGTGAACCGGAGCCGTGTCGCTGTTTCCTTCCTTGCTGTGATGGGGAGGAGGAAGCGAAAGCAGGTGGTCGATCCTCCCGGGGTGAGCGTTCTGCGCCTTTCGGCCCAGCGAACCTTGGGTGATTGCGGCTTTCGCAGAAGCTGTGTCTTCGGCAGCGCCAGTTGATGGAGTGTCGGCGCTGAGTGTGTCGGGGGTCTGGTTGTCGCCCGAGTTGCGAACTCCCCCACTGCGACCCGGAAGTGTAACTCAAACAGAGGCTGGATCCCTTGATGGCAGGCCGACGAGCACGCCCAAGGAGGGGTCCTTGGGAGGAGCTCTGGCTGATGGTTCCCCCCTTGAGGCGCCGGTCCAGCAGTGGAGAACAACTGAAGCTGGAACAGCAGTAGGTGGAGAGAGTGCTGTGGAGGCTATTCAAGGAGGAGACCTTCTGGGGATAAACTTGTTGGTAAAACCTGTGGTTATAACAATGGAAACACTGTGGGACAGTTTAGCTTCGCTCAGTTCGTCCCTTAAGACTATATTTGGTGCTGTGAATGAAGAAGTATGTGGGGTTAAGACCACTTGTGGAACTCTTGCTAGCGCTGTGTCGGGTCAGGAGGAGAGACTAATCAAGCTTGAGCAAGATGTCGGGCATTTGCAAGGAATAGTGAATGCCCAGGCTTTGGACAGGACTGTGTCAGCCAGAAAAGTGGAATATTTGGAAAACCAGGTTAGACGATGTAACCTCTGTTTTCTAAATTTTCCACGGTCTCCCTTGCTGTCTCCATTAGAGATGGTAAGAAGGTATTTTGGAGAGGTTCTTAAACTTCCCCAAGACCAGTTTCCACCTCTGGTTCGGGCACAGTATTTGCCCTTGGGGTTAAGGGATGTTGATCCTAGCTCTCCCATTGCTCTTGCTGAAAAGGGGGACCTAATAGGGTTTTTAGAGTCCTCCCTGGATGTCATCACTGATAAGGCTACTTTACTGGTCACTATGGCGCTAGAGTCAGATAAATTCTTTATTCTTCGAATGTATTTTAAAAATATCAATTTAGACTTTTTGGGCTCGAAAGTACGAGTTTTTCCTGATGTTGCGCGTAGTACGCAGTTGAGAAGGAAAAGCCTTTTGGCCCTTCGCCCCAGGGTGTTAGCCCTAGGAGCGACTTTTCAACTGAAATTTCCCACCAAATGCTGTGTGGTGTATAAGCAGAAAGGTTATGTTTTCTTTGAATCCAGACAGCTCATTGATTTCTTAATAGCAAGGGAGGAAGTTGTTGTTGAAGTGTCTAAAGCGACCCATACGGCTGACACTTAAGTCTGTACCTGTTCGCTTGGTATATTGATTTAGGTTTGGTATTGGTTATTTTTTACCTTTGCCTGATGTTATATTTCCTAATACGCCCCACTTATATATTTTCTTTTTTGATTGAGGTCTAAATGATATGGGTGGGATGTTATTCTTGTGATTTTGTTAAGTTTGCTTTCTGTTTTCGTTATATATCTAACACCCATTGTTTTCTTTTCATTCAAGTTTTTTTTACCTGGATGTAACATTATATACTGGTATAAATAAAATTTAAAAAAAAAAAAAAAACAAATCAAGCCCGCTCAGGACTTTCGTCCTCACCACGCATCATTGTCTCAGCCAAAATATATACAGTGGGATTGATAACTGCCCCTATGAGTCAATCCTGCCCCTGCAGAACTCAATGCTCTATTCCCCCCGAGGATTGTATAAGACTCCACTCTAAGGAACCAGGGCCCTCTCAAGCTCCAGGAGGACATCTGAACCACCTTTGGGGTACCAAGGAACTCAAAGACCACTGCTGCTATAAGTTTCCACCCTCAGAACCGAAGTGACACACGCATAACAAGTTCCCGTAACCTAAGTTGCACTGATTGATTCACAAAAGAGATTTGCACAATCTGCTTACAACTGTCTGTCCCTTATGAAGACATTAACCAGTTTCTTTTTTTTTTCTTTACTTGCACTGTTCAGCAGGAAGAACTGATGACAGGAACACTGCATTAGAAGGCAGGCAACAGGCCAAGAGAGTCATTAAGATTGCATCCCCATTCACAGACAATCCCCATACTTAGAAGAAAGAGAAGAGGCTAAGAACTCCTCCATATACCATTAAGCCATCACATAAACAGAGCTGCTGACCAGAATATTCCAGTAATTATTGCCAAGACACCGCCGAACAATTTAAATGAAAACAAGATTGTCGGTCAACGCCAACCCTGCTTTAAAGACCCAGGCAGAGACCTGGAGAAGTCTCTTTTCCTGACAATCTCTCTCCTGCCCGAGGAGGAAAGATCCTTCTCTCCTGACAACAGATACGAGACTAATTCTTGGCTGAAATGAGATGGACCCAATACATCGAACATAAGATATTTTCATAGATTTTGACAGTAGAACTGCGACCCATCTCCCCCTGCAGAGTAGACTGCCAAAGCCTGAACCACAGAAACCATAGTCTAGGTGAAAAACTCAACCCCCTATACTGCTACTAAAGAGAGAACATAAAATAATATTAAGGACAAGACCTAAAAAGGGACTCCTATCACGATCAGGACTAATCAGCGGGTCCAACACAGCCCAACTGTCCTGTAGGGTGAAGTAGCTGCCAAGGGAGAAATATGACATCCAAACGAGGAGCAATGGAGAGACCCCCCCCCCCCCAGAGCCCTCTGATGAATACTTCCATTGATTTTTTTTTTTTTTAATTGGCTTAATGACATTCATGTCTATGAATCAAGCTGACTCCTGGAGGCCCAGCAACCCGAGGGCTTGCCTGGCAAGAAGTAATCAAAAGCATACTGCATGACTTGAAGGGAAAGATAACCTGCCCAATACCAGAAGGCATGCTAGACAGAATGAAACTTGTACCCTTGTGCACTGCTCTAAACGCTGGGCTAAACTTCTAGTAATGGGCAGGGCCGGCCCATCCATTGAGCAAGAATGTTTGCACAGGGCCCCACGCAAACATTCTGCCCATCAGCCCAGGAAAACTTTAAAAGAAAAAACAAACTTGCTGCTGCTGCCGTTGCCACCGTGGCAGCAGCAGAGTCAAGTGTCTCCCGCGGGGCCCCCGCCTGCCCAACAGAGCTCTCCCTCGATCACTCTCCTCGGCACGGCTTTCAGAGCCGCGAAGGGGACTCTTTCCCTCTCGCGGCTCTGTTAAGCCCGCTGGGGCTGATGGGAACAGGCATTTCCGGTTTCCCATCAGTCCCGGCCAGCTTAACAGAACCGCGAGAGGGAAACTCTCCCTTCGCGGCTCTGAAAGCCGCGCTTAGGAGAGTGATCGAGGGAGGGCTCTGTTAGGCGGGCAGGGATCCCGTGGGAGACACTTGATTCTGCCGCTGCCATAGCGGCAGCGGCAGCAAGTTTCTTTTTCTTTTAAAGTTTCCCTGGGCTAATGGGGGGAGGGGGGCTAGGACTGGAAATGGGCTGATGGGGGGTTAGGACTGGTAATGGGCTATGGGGGGGCTAGGACTGGAAATGGGCTGATGGGGGGTTAGGACTGGTAATGGGCTGATGGGGGGCTTAGGACTGGCAATAGGCTATGGAGGGGGGCTAGGACTGGTAGTGGGCTGAATGGAAGGGGGGACTTGAACTGCAAATACCTGATGGGGATGGGGCAGGGGCTTAGAATGGAAATGGGCTGAGTGGAAAGGGGGCTTGAACTGCAAATAGCTGATGGGGAGGGGGGCTTGGAATGGAAACGGGCTGTGAGGGGAGGGAGCTAGGACTGGAAATGGGCTGAGTGGGGGGGGAGCTAGGACAGGAAATGGGCTGATGGAGGTGCTAGGATAGGACTGGAAATGGGGGGTGCTGAGATTGGAAATGGGCTATGAGTGGAGGGAGCTAGGACTGGAAATGGGCTGATGGGGGGCTAGAAGGGAGCGGATGTTGGGGGAGGATTAGAATGGGATGGGGCTGGAAGAGTGAAATGGAGAGGGAAAAAATATTTTGTGTGGGAGGGAAGAAAAATCTTCAATTGGCCGGGTATTGGGAGAGTAAGTGAGGATGGAGTGGTAAAATTTGAGTGGATGAAATAGGAATGAAGAAAGAGCAAAAGGAGAAAGATTAGTATGTTAAAGCAGATGTAGAGAGAGAATGGAAAAAACTGGAAGAGAGAAGAAAGGACAAATGGACAGCAGACGATGGAGAGTTAGCAGAAGACACGAAGAAACCAGAAGAAAGTGGCTGGAGCAATTGCAGCTGAAAAAAAATGTACAAAAGGTAGAAAATATCTCTTTATTTTGAATTTATTAACTGGAATATGTCAGCTCTGGGAAACGTGAATCATTAACGTCTGCGCTTTATTTAGTACAAGAGGAAATTAATTTATAGTTTTATTTCTATAGTGGTGTTGTACATTCCAAGTTTGGCTTTTGGGGTTCCCAGTTTAATTATTGTCTTCCTGTTTCTAAATTGTGATTACGTTTACGTTTACGTTTATTTAGACTTTATATACCGCCCAACACTAATAGATTCTTTGTTTGGTGATGGTCTATGTTCTGCATGTGTAACTGAGCTGAGGTATTCTGTTTATGTAATTCCTATTTGGCAGTGCCACTTGTTCTTTTTTCCCAGTAGGAGATGTATTGGTATTCTGCGACGCTTCCGCTGGGGCCCGAGAGCTTACCAGCTGGAAGTGGCCTTTGAGTGTCCTCTTTTGAATAAAGCTATTTCTATTGTCACCTGGGATTCTGGGACTTGTAGTTTTGCTTATTTCCTTAAGGACAGAATTGTAGTTATGACACGAGTGTTTCAAGGCTGCAAGAATATTTATTGTGGGGAATTTCCAGCGCATCAAAGCTCAAACACAAACAAGAGAAAAGGATGCATCTCCAACATATAGGTATTTCAGGAACAGAAGAAAAACGTAACAGAAATATCTCAGCACTGCTCAGCTGTTTCTCAGTCCCATAAACTTTATACAGGACACTGCCCCGTGTGGTTATTCAATGGAAAACAATTAAACTGCAACAGCTGATTTTCTTTCTCACAGCACGGCTTCTTATCCTCAGAAGACAATTAAGCTTATTAAACATAAAACAAGCCTTTCCAATTCTTCAGCAGGTATGGCAAGTACTTTCTATATTATTTCTTACAGTTTCAGTGCTGATCAACAATGCCTTCTTCCTTTAAACATAAAGAGCAATCGATGGGAGAAGATTCACTTTCTAAAGCTGGCAAACAAGAGTCTATTTGCATTCTTTCAACAGTGTCAGAATTACTGGCATCTCTATCAGGTTTAACAGTTCTCCCTGACTTTCTTTCCTCCAGAAATTCCTTGAACTGGTTCAGGAGCAATTCAGCGTGTACTGGCACATTAGCATTAGGAGAGAAAACTTTTCCTTCTGACAACAGCTTGCTTATGGTTTCTAACTCTGAAGGCTTGGCTGTTTTGCTTTTGTCAGTGTTATAGCTTCCCCCGTATGTAAGACTCTCCCCCCACCTATTATCCGTTAAAGGTGTTGGGTCTGCCTTCTGGACAGTAGCAAAGGGAAATGGCTTCTCTAACAATGATTCAGCATTAGAAATGCTAGCTTTACCTTTGGCAGGGTTTCTTAGACAACTGCTGAACCCTTTTCTCCTGCTATCCTCCAGGTTCTGGAATTCAGCTTCCTTATGTCTATTTCCAGTGCCAGTTAGGTACCTGTTCTGAAGAGGCTTTTCTTCCTTCTTTCCTCTACAGCTGCTATAGTCCTTGTTGCTGTATGTCCAATTGCCGTCTCTCCAATGGCTTCCCTTGCTAGCTCTCTTACTCCAAGGTTCTGCCTTGCTGTAACGTCCTCTCCAAGGCTCTCTCTCTCCTTCACCTTCTTCATAAGGTTCCTTTCTTGCTTGCTCTTTTCCTTCCTCTGCACATCCTTTGCTCCTTCCCTTCCTGCCTCTCTGCTCTGTTTGTGGATTTAAAAAGCATTTGCTTCCCGGCACTCCGTCCTTCCCCCAGGTGTGACTAGGGTTGCCAACTGGCCGGTTTTCAGCCGGCCTGGCCGGTTTTTCCATGGCCAGGCCGGCTGCCGGCGCAGATGTTAAACCGGCCCTTGAAAAGCCGGTTTTTTGCTCTGGCCGCAAGATCGGGAGCGGCCAGAGCAAAAGACCGGCTTTTCTCCCAACCCGCAGTTTAAAAAAAAAACCCACCCAAGGCCGGCCCACACACCGGAGGGCTTCAGAGGGAGCCGGGGAAGCCCGCGCGAGGCCCCGGCTCCCTCTGTACATCCGCCAGCGTGAAGAGCCTTTTCCTTCACGCTGGCGGCTGTATCTGTGAAGCCGCGATTGGTGGGAAAGGTTAAAGGCAATGCCCTTTAACCTTTCCCAGCATTCGCGGCTTCACAGATACAGCCGCCAGCGTGAAGGAAAAGGCTCTTCACGCTGGCGGCTGTACAGAGGGAGCCGGGGCCTCACGCGAGCTTACCCGGCTCCCTCTGAAGCCCCTCAGACAGCTGCGGTGCTGGTCGGGGGGGGGGGGGGAGGCCAAGGACTGCAGGGGCGGTGGTGGGGGGGGGACCGGGAGGGGCAAAGGGCTATGGGGGGGGGGGACGTGGGCGGGAAATAGGTTGTGATGGGGGGGGGACCTGGACAGGAAAAGGGATATAGGGGGGGGACTTGGACTGCAAATGGGCTGTGATGATGGGGGGGGGCTAGGACTGCAAATGGGCTGTGATGGTGGGGGGGGAACTCGGACTGCAAATGGGCTGTGATGGTGGGGGGGCCTAGGACTGGAAATAGGTTGTGATGGGGGGCTTGGACTGGAAATGGGCTGTGATGGGGGGGGGGACCTGGACTGGAAAAGGGCTATGGGGGGAGACTTGGACTGGAAATGGGTTGTGATGGGGGGGCCTGGACCGGAAAAGGGCTAGGGGGGGGACTTGGACTGGAAATGGGCTGTGATGGGGGGGGGACCCGGACTGTAAAAGGGCTATGGGGGGGGACCTGGACTGTAAAAGGGCTAGGGGGGGGGGGGACATGGACTGGAAATGGGTTGTGATGGGGGTGGAGGGGACCTGGACTGGAAAAGGGCTATGGGGGGGGGGGGGACTTGGACTGGAAATGGGCTATGGTGGAGGGAGGGGGAACTTGGACTGGAAATAGGCTGTGATTAGGGGGGCTAGGACTGCAAATGGGCTGTGATGGTGGGGGGGCTAGCACTGCAAATGGGATGTGATGGTGGGGGGGCCTAGGACTGGAAATAGGCTGTGATGGGGGACTTGGACTGGAAATGGGCTGTGATTGGGGGGGGCTAGGACTGGAAATGGCCTGTGATGTGAGGGCTAGCACTGGAAATGGGCTGATGAAGAGATGGAATAGGACTGGAAATGGGCTGATGTGGGGCATGGGAGAATGGGACTAGAAGGGAGTGGATGCTGGGTGGGTCTAGAACTATAAGGGAACTGATTTGGGGGGAGGACTAGAATGGATGGGGAATGAGAATAGAGAGGGGAAAAAATATTTTGTGTGGAAGAAAAGTCTATGATGGGCCGGGTATTGGGAGAGTAAGAGGGGCTTGAGAATGGAAGGGTGAAATTTAAACGGATGATAAAGGAATAAGGAAAGAATTGGGGGAAAGAGCAATAGGGAAACAATCAGTATGTTAAAGCAGAAATAGAGAGAGAATGGAAAACATCTAAAAGAGAAGAAAGGACAAATGGATAGCTCGCAGAAGACACGAAGAAACCAGAAGAAAGTGACTGGAGCAATTGCAACTGAAAAATAAAACGCCCAAACAGAAGGTAGAAAAATACTTTTTATTTTGAATTTATTAACTGGAATATGTCTGGTCTGGGAAGTGTGTATTGCTAACATCTTTGCGTTTTTGTTTAGTGCAAGAGGAAATTACTTTATAGTTATATTTCTCCAGTGTTGTACATTTCATGTTTGGATTTTGGGGTTCCTAGTTTAATTATTATCTGACCAAGGAAGTTAGCCTACACGTATCCTCGGTAATTTTTGTGGGTGGGGCTGGGGGCGGGGCATGGGTGGGACTAGGGGCGGAGAATGGGTGGAGCATGGCGAGCCACAGGTGTCGGGCTTTTCTCGGTGAAAAAGTTGGCAACCCTAGGTGTGACCAATCAGTGAGGAAGCCTGTCTCTCCCTCTGAGCTGGGGTGTGGCCTGAGCTCAGCAGAAAGCTGTGTTTTTTTCTTATCTGGCTTGGAAATCCTGTGTAGTGTGACATAGCAAGGCCTTCTAGTCCGGTAGAAACTCCCAAACACCAGGAAGAAAGTGCAGGGCTACAATGTAAACAAAGACACATGGCTACTAGTTGTCAGGGAAACCAGGCCCGAGAGAAGGAAACACGCCCCTGCTATCAGCTTTGCAGAGAGTCACGGGGAAACTCTGAACACCTGCTAGGGGGTGGAGCCAGGCCCTACCCAGGAAAGCGGACTCATAAGGAGGCCCCAGCAGGCAGAGAGAGAGGAGAGAGGAAGGAGAATGGAAGCCAGAGTAAACAGGAGGAGAGACAAGCAGTGTCCCCTTTGAGGAAGGAAGGCCAGCTTCCAGTCAGAAGGTGGACAAAGTCTCCAGCTGAGGGAAGGTCAGAGGCTCCGGTTGAAAGAGATAGGAGGAGCAGACCAGACCAGCTGAAGTATACTCTGGATTATAAGCAGCCAGGAAGGCAGTTGGAAACTGCCTCACACGGGTTCAGTGGGGAACCAATCGGTTTCTATAAACTACAGAGAAAAGCTTCCACAACCAGGTCCCCAGGTAAGCCTAAGGGCTGGAATTGCCAGAGGTACTGGGGGTTTATTGACCCAGAAGGTTGGGGCTACGGTGGAGAGAACCAGGGAGAAAATGAATGTTTAGAGCTACGTCAAACCCAAGAGCTCTGCATAAAACCCAGGGTTGGAGAAAAGGGCGTGGCCCCAGAAAGAGCAGGGCAAACAATTCCCGTTTCAGTGGGGGAACGTAGAGAAACAGAGCTAGCCTGGTGGAACATTCATAGAAAATAAATGAACTGTATGATTACCTGGGCTGAACAGATAATATCTTTGTGCTAGAAACATATTGGGGAGAAAATACAAGCTAGCTGTGGAAAAGACAGAGCTGTATGAAACAGTGTGGTGAAGTTAACCTGCTGGAAAAGAAAGGATTTATGCTGCAGTATGGTGAAGTTTAACCTGCTGGAAAGAAACGTTTGTTTTATGCTGAATGAAGCTATTCTTGTCCTTTTCTGCCAAAGTGCAAGATAATTTTGTGTTACCTTTATCCGTGTGAAGTTCAACCCCGGGAGGGGAAATAAATCCCTTTTGCTTGAAAACATTTCTGAGTCACACTACCCTTCATTTGAACTGGTGATAAACTACATTTCCCTACGAGCATTGCTCCAGGAAGTGGTGGGACATTAGTTTGAAGAAGGAACTTAAACTCCTTAACCCCTACGTACCTGCGGGTACGGGCAAAGGGAGCAGGATCACAGTAGGTATGGAATAGAGGGACTACATTCACAGCCCTGCCCTGCAAGGGCAGCATCACCGCACCATACTGGTGCAGGGTGGACGCATCGGTGCATACACACACCTTGCTCCCTCATCACCCTCTTTGCACAGATAGCGTGCATGTTGCATACCCATGCACAACGGGGTAAGCCAGTGCCACCATACCCGTGCAGAGTGCGTGTGCTGTTGCTGTTCGCCACGGGTGTGTTGCGGTGGCGACCCATGCAGAGCATGTACCCTGGCCTGGAAGGGTATACCTCACACTGCAGCAACCATAGCTGCTACCATGCTGTCTGGCCTACAAGTGTGTTGCTGTCTGGGCGTCCATGCATGCCTTTGCCTCTGCAACGTGGTGTGCGGCCCCTGCATCCGCTGGCAGATAGTTGTTAGGCAGATTCTCATACCAACAGCACACAGGAGCCTACACGGGTATCGAAGGTGTTTTTGAAGGGGCGTGGCATGGTTGCATGTCATATCCGTTTATGTGTAAGAGGACCTACAAGGGTAGCATGATCCAGCCATAACACCTCTACGTACAGCACTATGGCAGAGACAGGGTGGAAAGGGCAAAAGAGGACCAGGAAGGCCAACTTCACACCCTCAGAGACTCTATGGCCAGTATGCAGCATTCTTTGTAGCAGAGGATGCCAGCACACAGATGTCAGCATGACGTGACATAATTAGGCAAGTCAATGCCATCCACCACCACAACAGGGCCATGGAGGACATAAAGAAAAATTGGCGGATGGTATGGCTGGCTGCAAAGGAGAGGAGGGCCAGCGACAACAAGTTGTCACCTGTGCACCAGTATAATCTCACTCCCTTGGAGGAACAGGTGCTGCAGTTCATGGAGGGGGTTTCCATTGCAGGGGTCATGGGCTTTGACAGCTCCACCCCTGGCACACAGGAGGGTGAATAGGGGTTGCTGTATGGCCTGGGTGGCACCATGGAGACAATGTCTATGCCCATGCCATGGTGCTGCCTGCCCATCTATCTGATGCTGCTTGGATGATGTGGGGGCTGGGAGTGGTGGTGTCTGGGGAACCCCCTGCCTGTCCCTTTGTCAGCCTGGTGCCACCCTATAGGCCAACACTGTGACCCATGGCACCAACCTCTGGCACATTTGCTCTCCCACAGACCTCACAGGAACCCAACACACATAGCTAGGACCAGATGTGTCGGAGGGAGCCTCACTACCGGCAGAGGATGCTGCTGGTGCGCAACCAGAATGCAGCACATCCACAGGGGGGGCAGTGTGCATGTCAGGGCAGAGGGACAGTCCAATCTGACATCAAGGCTGGTGAGGCAGTCTGGCCCATCACCAGGGGCCGAGGAGCTGTCTGGGGTGACACCAAGTGATGAGCAGGTTGGGGCATCTGCCAGGGCTGTGGAGACCGGGACGGATGATGGACCGCTGGCAGAGCTAGAGTTCCCTATCCTCGATGACCCTGTGGATGCTGATGCCACAGATGCAGAACAGGAGCTAGTGCGGGAGGGGCATGCCTGCTGGTATACACAGAGGGCATCCAGGCTGAGCTGCATGGTATGTGACAGGACCTGCAGGCTGCAGAACAGGTGAGGGAGGCAGAGCGTGAGGAGTGGCAGAACCACAGATTGCATGTGGAGTGCCACCTGGAGGGGCACCTGTGTCTACAGCAGCATACCAGGCAACTATTGTTGGCTCACTGCACAGTTTGGGCATAATGCAGGGCAGGGAGACGGGAGCAGGGGGTGCAAGTGCACCTACATAGGTACCTGGTAGCCCTGAACTGTGTATAGGGGCCTGCCCCTCTGGGGAGGGAGATGACACTGCCAGCACGTCATTGGACATTGCTCCACTGTGCAGCAGTGCACGTGTCAGCAAACACCCATGGCAGGCTTGAAACATGGGGGCAGGGGATACCTTTGGTGGGAAATGAGCACACAGAACACATAATGGCAGTAAGGGCACTTTATTAGTAATTGTACATAGCATAACAGGTTGAGGATGTGTGGCAGCCACCTCAAAGCTGTTCCTTATCAGCCACATGTGGTGTGCCAGTGCCTGGGCCTGCTGCTGGCTCCCAGCCAGGGCACCATTGCCATCCGTTGCATCAGCAATCTCCCACTTCTCCGCAGCCTGTGGCTCTGGATTGGGCAATCCACACATGTATGCAAGGTTGTTTGGTATGGAGCAGGCTGCAAATATCTGGCATACGCGGCTCTGGGCTGTAGAGGAGCTCCCCACCACTCCTGTCAATGCACCAGAAGTGGCTCTTCAACACACCAATTGCTCTTTCCACCACTGCCCAGGTCTGCTGATGGGCAGCGTTGTAGCACGTCTCCTGCCAGCTCCTGGTGTGGCGTACTGGTATCAGCAGCCATATCCTCAATGGGTATTCATGGTTGCCTGTGGGGGCAATGGGAGATGTGCACATACTCATGGGACATGTGTTGGGTGGGAATGTGGGATGTGGCGGACATCACAGACCATATACCAGCAGGGTGGGGTGCAATATAGTTAGGCAGTGGGCATCACATTTTATTTATTTATTTATTTAATAGGATTTCTATACTGCTTTATCCTAAAATCAAAGCAGTTTACAGTGCAACTCGTGGGTTTTACATAGAACAAAGGGTGAGGGGGACATACAGGAGATTGTTACAAGCTAACTTATATATAAGGTAAACTATGTACATAGTGAATGTGAAACATTATTGACCTTAATTTGTGTTAGGTTATGTGCAGCTGGATATTAAACTAACGGAATATATGAGGGATGGGTAAGGGCAGAGGAGGGATGTGTCGGGGGCAGCCAACGAGCAGCAATGCATCTCTGAGCTGTCTCCCAGCTGCTGCCTGTCCTGGGTTAGACTGGACTTGAACAAAGGCATCATGGCATGACCCCATCCATTATGGTCATGTTGGCATCCACAACAACCATCAATGTGTGGCCATGACGGTTATGGTATGCCCTCTGCCCCATCCGTGGGGCCTGCAGTGCAATGTGGGTGCAGTCTATATTTCCCAGGAAAGATGGAAACCCTGCCATGTTAGAATAGGCTTGCATGGTCTCATAACGCTCCTTTTGGGTCTGTGGAAATGTGATGAGGTGGCGCATTCTCTACAGCAGGGTCCTGGTGAAGGCATGTATGCAGGTGCTGGCAGTGGACTGCGTGATCTCAACAGTTGCCCCCAATACATGCTGGAAACTGTCAGTTGCCAGGTATCTCAGGGTTGCAGTCACCTTCATTGCCACCAGGAGAGCCTGGCTTCTGGCGGTGGAGGGCTCTAGGTTACCACTGAGTATGTGGCACAGCTCTGTTATTGTTGCCCCATCCAGTGTATCCCTCTAGTAGACCTCCTCCTCCGTCAATTGTAGGTAGCCTATCCTGGTCCTGTGTACACATGGAGCATGGTACCTCCATCCCTGCCGCTGGGCCGCTGCCTCCTCCGTTCTGCACGGGCATGACTGTGCATCTCCACCTCTGGAACACCATGTGCATGCCCACATGGCTTCTCGGCCGGTCAAACAATGTCACTCTGTACAGGTTGGGTACATGCCTGGATATGCTCTCCTCGGCGTACTGTATATTGCAATGCCACTACACGGCTTACATGCACACCTCTCTCTCTTAGGCACCAGGAAACGTCGCATAGATTTCTGCAGTTTGTCCTGTCCAATGTCACCGTACAGGGCTTTCAGAAATCTGGTTTATGCGGGTTGGCAGACACCCCCGTTACGCCCCTGGGCCTATGCGCCTGGTGCTGTGCGGTTACTGGTATTCTCCAACTCAAGCCGCCTTGTTGAAAATCTGGTTTACATGGTTATGGCAGTTTTACCCGGGTAAGGTCCTCCTTTACATGTGTAACATGTGCCTAGCACTTTGAAAATTGGGCCCAGAGTTATTATAATATCATGAGCATGAGAATATAGATGATGGTGTGTGTGTTACCTTATTCAGTTTTATGAGCATAGATGGTTAATATACTCTAGAAGTATTGGCATGTCTTGTCTCTAGATCGTATTTTCAGAATTTCCTTCAATAGCTTGTCAGTGGTGTAAAAATATTGAAAAACTGTTTGAATTCTGATACCACTGACACTCAAACCAAGCATAAATTTATTTATTATTGATTTATTTTTATTTTATTTACATTCTCTTATATACCGCGCTATTCTGCATCAGTGCGGTTTACATTGAATAAACTGAAATTACATTGAACAGGGCATTATAACTTGGAGATAACTATTTTACAGGGAAAATATCAACCCTTATAAAATAGGCATGCGATAAGTACTGTTTGAAATTTTTTAGTGGCCAAACCAAATTAGCAGAGTTGTCTGGAGAAAATAAGCCATGTAAATGCTTGTGGAAGGTGTGGCGTGCTGTGGGAAGGGGTTTTCTTTAAAAACACAGGCCAGACAGCCTGTTCAGAGAAAACAAAATCAGCTTAATTCTGGCTCAGCTTGGTTCTCCCGGCCCTTCCTCCAGCCCCAGTTAAAGTTCCTATCTCAGAACTCCCCTACATGGCTTACTTTGGAAGGATTCTGGCTCCACGACCTCTCTCCCTCCTGCAGCCTGCTGGGTTAACTTCTCCCTCTGAGCCATGCCCTCCCAGCCCTGAACTTTGGGCTGAAGACTCTCTTAAAGGGGATTGTTGATAATCCCTTTGGAGAGGGATGAGTAACTTTCTATATACCACATTAGAGTGCTGTATATTTAAGTTAATGGCGTCCTGAGCAGTATTTTTTCTTTGGTAAAGTCCCAGTGTGATAAACTCTTTTAAACAAGGAGTCACTCAAGTTACAGATGCCAAGGCAGGGCTGTACACTACATAGCTTTTTGTGCATATACCATGTGATAAAATTCACTGGGATCCTGTTACCTCTTTGTTCCAAGGCGAGATCCACCCTGTCCAGTCCAGCCACCTACACCACCCCATTCCATATCTTCAATCTGAGGGAATAAGGAAAGAGGAGAATGTTGTCACTTCAGACAGAGAGATGATGGCTAACAGCAGGCTGTGATAGGTGTCACATGCATAGCACTGACTGCCTCATCTACTGTGTGGACTCCTCTGCATTGACTCCTGCCATATCACCATGATGGAGGGATAGGGGGGAGGCAAAGCACCCTCTGGCCACCATTCTGCTGCATTCAACAAAGTAATGGGACTTTTTTCAGTGATATCATCAGCTAATACATTCTTGACATTTTAATGCTTTTTTTTTATTCAACAGTTTACTCCTAAGCAAATATACTTGTACCTCAGTTGGAACCAGGGCTGGGATCTTCAGTTACTCAGAAATTTTTCCCCTATTTTATATTCCATCAACATACCTAGATTGGTCACTATGACGATGGCCCTAGGTTGGAAGTTGTCATGTTCCTTCTGGCCCTGCATACATGGCCTCTGAATATGGCCACCAGTTATCAACCAGGTGGCCGAACACTTGTCTTTGTAGTAACCCCAGCCCTAGCAAGTGGGAACCTCTCTGATGGTAGTGCAGGAGTGGAGCAGTAACCTAATGGTTAGAGCACTGGTCTGGTAACCAAGAGACCAGAGTTCACTTCCCACTAGCACTCCTTGGGGCCTTGAGCAAGTCACTTAACCCTCCATTGCCTTGGAAGAAAGGCCTAGCAATCTACTTCCGGTCACACTGTCAACAAAACCCAGGAGCTGCTGGGTCACCAGGAGTCAGCCCTGACTTGAAGGCACACATTGCATTTGCATGTACATTTTGAGTTCCACCACCATTTTTACCTCTAGTACTTCTGGAAGGGCATTCCACACATCTACCAACCTTTCTGAGAAAAAAAAATACTTCCTGATGTTGCTGTACAGTCTACTTCCTTGTTGCTATACATCCCCTCCTTTGGTAAAGGCTCATTTATTCACTAATATAGACCTTTAAATATCTGAAAGGTATCATACTGCCTCTGTCCCTCCTTTTTTCTGGGATATACAAATCTAGGGTCTCTAGTCTCTTCTCATATGTCTTCTGATCACCATTTTGGTTGCTTTCCTCTGAATTGTCTCCAGTCTCTTTATATCCTGACCTGACTGAGATACAGCCTCCAAACTAAACACACTACTCCAAGTAAGTCCTCACCTCATTTACATGGGGCACTATCACTTTCTCCTTTCTGCTGGTTATGTCTCTCAAGAAAGCCTGAGATAAGCTCAGAGGATCCTCAGCAATGGGAAAGGAGAGACTTGCTGAGCCTTGTGGTCTCTATCTGCAATCAGTTTGTTTGCAGTCACCTCACTTCCACCATCCATATTACAGTTAGTTTCTCATTCTGTGTGTGTTAATGAACAGACAGAAGATGGGTGATATACCTGTCCCATGGCCAGACCCTCAAATCCATCGTGTACAGCCAACATCTTGTGTCCATGGATGATTCCAATCCTCACTGCGGCCCTCACTGCAGCATTCATCCCAGCCGCTGGTGCTCCAACATTTAGGACTGCCAGGTTATAGCCACTCTGATGAAACAAGAATAGTTTTTTTTAAACATATGCAAATGTGACAAATTCCCAGTTCTCTTCTTCACTACCCACTAGCATATTTTACCTGTTCCATTAGAATGCAAGTTCTTCTAGGCATGGATTCTATCAAGCAACAACAATCCACCCCACGATTTAATATTTAATAATGTTAACAATTTCTCCTACAGTTACTTAGATAAATAAATAAATAAAATAAGTGGTTTTATATACTGTCTTATCTCAGAGTCAAGGCAGTTTAAAAGTAACAGGTTAAACAGAACTGGAGCTTAACATTAGGGTTTACATGGAACGATGAAACATAGGAACATAATATAAATCTTAACTTAATGAAACCATGTGAACAACAGTTCAGAGGAGGCGATAAAATGTAATAGTGGTCAGCATACCTTGTAGAAGTAGGTTGGGGGATGCGTGAGCTGGGGGGAAAAGGGGCAGAAACATGGAAAACATTTTAAAGGAGGAGGAGTGGGAGGAGCATAGGGTCTTGTGTATGGCAGGATGGTAGTCCAGGGGGTAAAGGTTCCTGTTCTCTATAGAGGATCAGAGACTGAGAAGTACGGTTTGGTGTACATCTCAGTAGGCCGTATTTATTTATTTAACAAGTTTTATATACCACCTTCTCCTAGCTTTAGGTGCCGAAGTACTCGGTGAACAGGTGAATTATCAGTTTCTTACAGAACTCGTTGAGGTCCTGTGTGGCATGGATGTCTTGAGGAAGTGCGTTCTACAGGCTGGGGGCATAGTGTGAGAACACTACTTGATGCGAATTGGGTGCTCGTCCTAAGTGCAGAAGGAGAGGTGAGAGTAAAGTGCATATTATGCTGTCTTGGTCTGTTTGGTGTCTTGTGTATTAGGGATTGCAAGTAGCTTGATGAGAGGTTGTGGTATACTTTAAAAGTCATTAAGTATAGCCTTGAATTTAATGCAAGTTGCAATGGGCAGTCAATGTAACTTCTTGAGAACTGGGGTTATACAGTCATATCTGGGAGCCCCATAAAGTATCCAGGCTGCAGTATTTTGGGCCAGCTGCAAAGGGTGAATTGTGTAGTCCCTGGAAGAGTGTAGGCCCTGGAAGAGTATGTTGCAATAGTCCAGATGCGGGAAGACTAAGGCTTGGAAGACTGTACGGAAGTTGTGGGTGCTTAGCAGGTGTCACATCTCTTGTGCCATTTTTATTTTGAGGTATTTGAGTCTGATGGTATTGCTAATATTTTTTTTGAAGATTAAGCATTGGTTCCAAGGTAGTGCACTTCGGATTTGACTTGTAGCTGTGCTCCCAGTACCTTTATTTATTTATTTAATATTTCTTATATACACCTTTCAGGATATTGAGGCAATTTACATCGAACACAACTAAACTTAAATTACATAAAACAAGTAGAGGAAGAAGTGTAAGGGATATATGAAAACAGAGGTTAATTATAATTATCCAGATATTAGGGGGGACAGGGGATTTGTTAAACTGAAAAATGTTAACTTATTTGCAGTGTGAATCAACAGTAGGTCTAGTTCTGAGTGTAATTAGGGGTCATTTGGCTATGTGATAAGATGTTACGTGTCTGTCCCATAATATTCTTGGAAATTGTGTGTTTTAAGCTTCTTGTGTTAGGGGACAAAGAGAACAGTCTTGTTGAAGTTCACGGCTAGATTGTATTCTGCAAGCCATTAAGTGAGAGCTGTAAAGCAGGTTATTAGAGACGTGTACGTAGGCTATAGGGTAAAGAAGAGTATGTATAGCATTATGTCATCTACATAGATGTGGTATAATACATTGTGTGCCTGTAAGATCAAAAAGATGGGACGAATATAGATGTTAAAGAGAAGAATCCCTTGTAGGAGCCTGAATGGGATAGAGATGGCTCCTGCTGCTCTTACATGCTTAGGTAGAAGGTGAACCATTTCAGTGTTGTGCCGCTTAGTCCTATGACCTGTAAACGGCGAAGTAGAGCATCGTGGGGAGCTGAATCAAATGCAGATGTAATGTCCAAAAACATAAGAATAAATCCTTGATGTGGTTTCTGGATGTCCTGTATAAGCCTGTCCATGAGAGCCCTTAGGAGAGTTTCAATCCCATGATTGGGCCTAAAGCCGTGTTGTTCTAAGCAGGGCTGTACCAAGTGTGAATTGCGCTCTGTGCTACTTGTACATTGGGCGCGCGCCCCCCTAATCACTTTCTGGATGGCGGCGGGAGAGAAGAGGCGCGCCCGATGTGCAAGTCGCCGGTGCGCTAAGCAGATCTGTCCCTCCCTGCTCTGATGCTGCGTCAGAGGAGGGAGGGACAGATCTGCTTAGCATGCCGCGAGAAGGCTTAAGGGGCACATTTCAGCTGTCTGTCATTGCCTGAGAGAAGAAAAAGTGGTAGCAACAGGCAACGGCAGACAGCTGACATGCTCCCCTTAAGCTTTTGCTCCCTGTGCGGCCGCACCGCTCGCACAGGGCTAGGTACAGTCCTGGTTCTAAGTCGAGGAGGGCATGTAGGTTGATGTGATCTTGAAGCTGCAGATGCACAACATTTTCAATCATTTTTGCCAGGAAGGGTAATCTGGAAATGGGATGATAAGAGCTAGAGATGGCTGGGTCCAGTGTGGCATTTTTAATTATTGGACGTATAGATGCATGCTTGAGGCTAGTTGGCATATAACCTTATGTAAGGGAGAGCTGAGCAATTCTGAGCAGTGTGGGTGTAAGTTCAATACGAGATAGTTTGATCCAACTTACTAGGAATGGATCTAAGTGGGAGGTGGTGGTGTTGATGTTAGAAATGATATTCTCTAGTTGCTCCATTGATATTTGGAGGGAGGTATGCCATGTGGGGGGAGTGGAGCAAGGGGCGGGCATTGATAGGCTGGTGGTTGGTGTGTATCCCATTTTGCATGCCTTGTTCTAGAGGTAGTCTGCTAATGCTTGTGGCGATAGGGTCTCATGCTTCTTGTCACCACTCACCTTCCCAGAGGCATGCAGCTTGAGCTAGGTGAGTGGGCAGTTGTGCTTCGTGTGTCTGGGAACCACTAGGTGAGGTTTGGAACGGCCTCTTGGGTAATGTAGTTCTACAGCACTTGAAGAAATTATAGTTGTGCACGAGTGATTTTCAGGTTAAATAGGAATTTATTCCCCTCCCGGGGTTGGATATCGTTGACCATTGAACAAAAGGTTACAGCAACAGAAAACCAAGCTTCTGGTATAACAAAAAATAAGTAAACTCAAACAATGCTTGTCTTCAGCTTTAAGGCACAAAAGAACAGAAAACAGTTTAGCTCCCAAATGCTCTTTTGGACTGTTTTCTTCTTTTCAAATACTCCAACAATATTAACAAAGAGACTGTACATTATAAGATATCATATGAGCAGTCCATGTATACCTCAGGCTCAGGGGGTTGGTAGAAATCCCATTGCATGGGGTCACTTTCTCCTTCAGTGTCCCGTGGAGAGAACTCTTCTGCCTGCTGGGAAAACCTCTCAGCTTCAGTCAGTGTATTCCCTTCCCCCAACCAGCTAGAGGAGTCTGGGTGTTTACCATAAGTATTGGATTCTCGAGCACACACAACTCCTGGTAAGTGCAAGGATACAAACTGTCCTCTTCTGCTTGGCTATTATGAGTTACGTGCCTGTCTTCTAAACAGCTTTTTCCCAGAAACCTCTCTTGGCTGCAATCTGGTGTCAGGTAAAACTTTTTCTTTCCTTCAGATAAAACCTTTGTAACAGGAAAATGAGCGTTACCTTCAGGATATCTGTAGTTATAAGACTGTGGCTGTCTTTTCTGGCTTTTAGAGTAAACCTCCTTGCTTTTGGAGTGGCAGAAATCCCCAGTGCTTTTGCCAGCTGTGCACTGCTCTCTGCGACCTGGGACTGTATATCTCTCACAGTTCCCCTCCTCCGAGAAGCTTCCCTGAGTGAGATTGGGTGTCCCTTCCCTTCTCTCTCTTCTCCCAGCCTCAAGCCTTGGCTGAATTCAGGGTATCTGTCTTTCTCTGTTTGGCTTCTTCCAGGTCTCTCTCTGTGTCTAGGATTATACCTAGGACTTCCTTCCTGCCTCTCGTCAGGTCTCTCCTCATGTCTCTTAGTAGCCTTCCTTCTATCCTCCACTAAGGGATTTTTATCTGTGTTTCTTTTTCCGTTGGGCTGGGCTCCACCTCCCACCAGCTGTTTCCCCTTCCCTGATGAAACAGGAATTAGCTTGTGGGACGGGCGTTCCCTAGCATACTGTGACTTTATTTGTTTGGGGTTTCTATGCCAACCCTCCATGCTTGCTTCAGAGCTGTCAACCCTGGTTTCACTTTGCAGTGAATTTTCTGTTTCCATCGGCTCTGAACCTTGTACCTCACGACATTCTTCGTTTGGGTGGGACTCTTGAGTAGTGACTTTACTATGTCATATAGTTCCCTAAGGCAGTTTAGTGAAGCTAGAATGAGCTTGGAGTGGTATTCCTTCTTTGCCTTGTTGACTGTATCCTGGTATTCTGGTATTCTTGTAGTCTAAACATGTAGGCCACCACTAGAGTGGTGCCTTCTTGTCTCAAGCTGTTGGAGTTTTCATTAATGTCCCTTGTCTCTTGGGAGTACCAGATGGCTGAGTGGTATTTTCTAGTGGTTTTCATCGATTGAGGTGCAATTGCAGCCCTGCATAATATTTGGTTCCAGTTCTAGATCAGGGTGTCAAGATTCTGTAAGTCTTGGTCTAGCTGGGGGGTTATTGTATGTAGGAAGGCTTCCTTCTCCATGTGTCTGAATCTTCTCTTAGGAGAATGCAGGTGGATGTCTGAGACTAGATATGGGCCTTGGGGAAGCTGAAATGTGACAGTTTTATAGTCTGACCAAGAGACTGATGAGAAGCTGGGAGATAGGAGCTGAGTGCTTATGAGCGTGTGTTTAGAGATGAAAATGAGGTCCAGGAGGCTTCCCTTCTCATGTGTGGGTTCATTGACAATCTGGGTGTATTCCAGTGCCTCCATAGCATTACCTGGAGATTTTTTGAGGGTCTGAGGGTAAGTTTAGGTCACCCATTGGCAGGACTTGTTTGTCGTTCGTAGGTTGGTCACAGATTGTCCATAGGAGGACTGATAGTTCATCAGCGGGTGTGGTTGGAGCTCTGTGGGTTAGAAAAAGCAGTAACTGCTTATTTGAAATCATGATCATGTCCTGTGATCGTGCTAGTAGAGTGGTGCTCCTTCACTAAAATAAAGACATCACCCCCTCTGCGGTTGGTTCTGGGGCAGTTAAAGAGATTATAGCTTAGTGGTAGTAGCTGGTTCATTAGGACATTGTGTCAGTGAACCAGGACTCTATGACACACATTATATTGGGGTCTTGATCTCTGAGGTAGTCAGATAGCAAGGAGATCTAGTTGCAGACAGAATGAGCATTGAGGAGGACATATCCTAGTTGGGGATGGCTTGTTGAAGGATCATGGGCAAGTGTTCCTGTGTATTCATGAGGCTTAATTCTAATGAGTGTACACTGCCCCCTGCTTCTTATTTTTGGTGCCGACTGGGCAATAGCATAATGAGGATGGTAGCATATGATTGGTATAAGGCTCCCACGAGGGGTGAAGGAGGAGGTGCTAATTATCAGTAGAGAGATGTAAATGATGCTTAGCAGGAGAGGTAATGAGGCCATGATGACTAATTTTAAGGCATATCAAATATTATGGCTTTGGTCTATGGCTGTTTAGATTTTGTCTTTGGCTGTGTAGTCTGTACGTGAATGAATCTGAGCCTTAAACTTTTAAATAGGGATTTAAGTCACACTCTCATACATGTTCACCTCACCTACTGTGAGTGTACACTCTGAGTGTATCAAAAGTGATCTGGGCATATCAAAAGTGACTTAATGGCTTTGGGACAGAGAGTTAAACAGATAGGTGAGCAGGTGGTGTTCTCTTCAATACTCCCTGTTGAGGGTAAAGCAAAGGCAGAGAAGCTTGCATCCTAGAGATAAATTGGTTGAGTGTGGATGGTCTCATCAAGAGAATTTTGGTTTCCTGGACCATGGGATGATGTTCCAAGGGCTGCAGAGCAGAGATGGTGTCCTCCTACTAAAGAGGGCTTTAAACAAGATTTGTTGGGGATGGGTGAAGAAAGCCCCAAGATAAGTGAAGCATTAAATACCTCTATAGAAATGGGTAAAAGGGACAACATCTGGAAAGTGGTGTGTATAAATGCCCATAGCATGGGAAATAAGATTGCAGATGTTGAGGCTTTAATGGAACAAGATGACTTGGATTTAGTGGCAGTTACAGAGACATGGGTTCACGGACAATCATAACTGAGATATAATTATACCAGGCTATACCTTATTTAGGAAGGATAGGGTAGGGGGAAGGGGAGGAGGAGTGGTACTATATGTAAAAAATAACATTGAAGCAATAGAATTATAGGGCTTTAGAAAGGAGGCACTGTGGATTAAACTAGAAAGAGGGAAAGAGACATCAATATGCATTGGCGTGATATACAGACCCCCTTCGTGGGGAGAAGAAGTAGATGGAGATTTAATAGAAGACATACACGCAGCATTGCTAGGAAAGGGGAAGCGCTATTGATAGGTGATTTCAATATGCTGGATGTGGATTGGAACATCCCTGCTATGGTGTCATCTAGAAGTAAAGGAGGCCGCTATGGTTCTCAAAAGAAGTAGCTGAAAAGTTGAAGAAGAGGGAGACCTTCATTAAATACAAGAGATCACAGAGAGTAGAAGACAGGCATATATTTGGAAAAACTTAGAGAAGTTAGCAAAGTAGTCAGGAAAGCAAAGATACTAAAAGAAGAAGAAATAGCCAATGCAATAAAATGGGGGGTTAAGACATTTTTCAGTTATGTTAGTGAGAAGAGGAAGGGCAAAAGTGGTATTGTCAGACTCAAGGGTGAAGGGGAGGAATATGTAGAAGCCGATGAGAATAAAGCTGAATTGCTTAACAAATATTTCTATTCTGTGTTCACAGATGAAGGGCCAGGAGCAGGACCTCATAAAACACCCACAAATAGGAACAGAAGCGATGGGTATTTCGAACGATTTTCAGAAGACTGTTTGGGAGGAACTAGCTAAACTAAAAGTAGACAAAGCAATGGGACCGAATGGGATACATCCGAGAATACTGAAGGAATTTGGAGATGTTCTAGCAGCTCCACTGACCGACTTTTTCAATGCCTCTTTGGAGTCGGGAGTGGTGCCATAAGACTGGAGAGAGGCACATATGGTCCCTTTACACAAAAGTGGAAGGATGTGGTTGAAAACTACAGGCCGGTTAGTCTTACCTCTGAGGTGAGTAAATTATTGGAAACACTGCTGAAAGAGAAAATAGTGAGGTTTCTGGAGTCTAATGGATTACAGGATCAGGCAGCATGGAATCACTCTGATTGATTTCTTTGACTGGGTCACCAGGGAGTTAGACTGAGGGAGAGCCCTAGACGTAGTGTACTTGGATTTCAGTAAAGCCTTTGACACCATTCCACACAGAAGACTTATAAACAAACTGAGTTCCCTAGGACTGGACCCTAAAGTTACTGATTGGGTTAGAAATTGGTTGAGTTGGAGGCAACAAAGGGTACAAGTAAATGGAGCTCACTCTGAGGAGGAGGTGGTTACCAGTGGTGTGCAGCAGGGATCTGTCCTTGGTCCGATTCTTTTTAACATCTTTGTTAGTGATATTGCAGAAGGGCTGTCGGTAAGGTTTGCCTCTGCAGATAATACCAAAATCTGCAATAGAGTAGACACCCGGGAAGGTGTAGATAACATGAGGAGGGATCTGGCTAAGCTTGAGGGATGGTCTAGAATTTGGCAACTGAGATTTACGGCTAAAAATTGCAGGATCATGCATTTGTGCTGAAACAATCCAAGGGAGCAGTACAGTGTAGGGAGTGAAGTACTTTTGTCCACAAAAGAAGAGCAGCACCCGGGCATGATTGCGTTGGATGATCTTAAGTAGTGTGATGCAGTGGGTAATATAGAGCCTATGGAAGTTACTGAAAATGAGGAACTTACCTCAGATTTGGCTGTAGAGAGAAACTCAGTGCAGGGAGAAACAGCTGAGCAGCAAAGGCTGTCAGCGCAAGAAAAGCCAAAAACCATTAATGGTAGTTTTCCCTGTAACAGTTCTGACGCAGGAAGAAACAGAAAAGCTCATCAGGAGCACCTGTGTCCTAACTCTCACGTAACGTGCAGGGCAGGGAAGCATATAAGTTCCTGGTTAGAACCAGGAACAGGAGGTGAGGGGAGAAGGAGGAGTAGTGCTGGTAAGAAGGAAGAACCAGGAAGTGAATGCAGAAGCAGAGCTCGAGAGAAAAGGGTTGGAGCAAGCAGTGCTGGGAAAGACAATGCTCAAGGAAGCAGACCTGGTGAGAAACCAGGAGGGGCCAGCAGCTCAGTTGGACGGTATGAGCAACCAATGAGCACAGGTCAGCCCAGCGGAAGTTTACCGGCTGAAGGAAACTTCAAGCGTGGCTGCAAAGCAAGAAACAGCTGGGAAGGTGACCAGGAGTTTGTTAGCTCTGAGCCTGACTGGAAAGCCAGGGAGAGAGTCCTCTACAACCCAGGAGCTATAACTAGAACCAAGGTAAAAAGGTGGGAGCCTTGTTCTTTTAAAGAAAGGTTTAAAAACTCTGCATGTTTTAAAGGGCGTGGCCCTGAGTACAACGTTATAGCTGGAATATATCCAAAGCTTTCAGTTGGGGAGGAAAACCAGCAAGGAGCCTTTCTCATACCAGGCAGATATAACCCTGGGCTTAAAGAACCCTTGGCAGGAAGGGATATTGGTGTATCACAAGAGGCTGTGCCAGAATTCAGCACATGTGAAGAATGTGACTCAGATAGTTTGGGGAGTGAAGCTGAAGGGATGATATGGGAAAATAATAGCCATACTTCAGACCCCATTCCAATGGACTGTAACATATGTTTTTCGGATGACCTCACTTCTTTGTGTTAACTTTTGAGGAGAATAACTTTGTGACAATAACAAAAGAAAAGAAGATATTTTCTGTTGCCATTTTTGTTCAATGCTGTGTTTTGTGTTTGCATTCCTGTGAATGTCTGTTCGGGAAGGGGAATAAAACCCTAATTATTTACTTTACCACTTGACCAAAAGACTCTGTTTTAATACAAAGAGCAGAGCCAAACTTCAATAACCTTAGGCAGCCGCCTAAGTAGGGTTCACCGGGGTTCTATTGCACGAGCCCCATCACAAAATGGCGTAGTTGTTGCGGATCCATTCCAAAGGATACAAACCACGATGCAGCAAACGACAACGCGGAAGGAGCGGATGTTGGCACACCCGGAGAGGATCCAGTTCCTGCAGGCAAAGACAAGCACCTTCTCAAAGTGAGAACCTCCACCTGGCTCAGGTAAAGGGTATATGGGCACAGGCTGGGAGGATTCCAGTGAGAAGGAAGGGCTTGTAAGAGAAGAGAAAAAAAAAGGGGAAATTTTTTTTTTCTGTTTGTATAGTACCGCACTTGGTGGGTGTGTGTTTGATTTGTTTTCCAGGATAAAAGAGCCTAAAGATGGAGGTCCAGGAAGTCTTACGGTGGATGAGTCTGCAGTTTGACAAACAAAGGGAGCTAGCTCATCTGAGCCAGGAGCAGGCCACCGCAGCCCTGAAGGCCCAGCAAAAGCCCCTGACGGACCTACTACAAGCTCTACTGGAAGAGCCAAAGAAAGGGACAGCACCACAAGCATCCTTCTGTGGGGTAGGCCCACAGAGTTGTGGGATGTGGACTTTTGGACAAATGGATAAAAAGGATAATTTTGATGATTTTGTGGAATCCTTTGAGAGGGTAGCTCTCAATATACACTGGCCTAAAGAGCAGTGGGCGGTCAGACTGGCTTCAGCTTTAACTGGAGAGGCTCAGTCGGCTTATAGAGTCATGCCTGCCGCTCTGGCAGTAGAATATGATGAGGTAAAAAGAGCAGTACGTGACAGGCTAGGCCTAACACCAGCAGTGTACAGATGTATGATCAGGTCCACTAAGCTTCAAGCGGAAGAAACACCAAAAGCACTGTGCCATAGAGTGCGCAGTTTGGTTTTAAAATGGCTTGAACCAGAAGGCAAAACTGTAGATAGCATAATAGATGAAATTGTGCTGGAACAATTCTATGAGGCAGTTCCTGTAGAGGTGAAAACCTTTTTAACATTGCAGAACCTCCACTGAAGCAGCGCAGTTAACTGAGCGGTTCCTTGAAGCCGAATTGGCTAAAAAGGCAGGCGCTGGAAGTAAGCTGGGGTTGATCAATTCTGTAAAGGCAACTAGAGAGCCTCGAATGAATACTTGGTATACAAATGAATGTGTGTAAAAAAGAGAGGATAGAAATGCTGTGTCAAAATGTTTTAAGTGTGGTAAGCCAGGGCATCTAAAGAAAGACTGCATCCATCGCACTGCACTAATAACAAACGATGACAAGCATGTACAAGCGGGATTCCGCATTGATGTAGAGGTGCAGGGAGTCCCTGCAAGAGCCTTGCTTGACTCGGGGGCCGATCAAAGTATGGTCTCCCGAAGATTCTGGCAAACCATACAGGCCCGAAATGATTTTCCCCCGAGTCAGCAAGAGGGAATGACTAGGATAAAATGTGTGCATGGGGCATCAACCTGTTATCCCCTTTATAAATTAAAGGTTAAGGGTTTAGGCACCCAGGAAGAAATCCTAGTAGCAATAATCCCCAAGTTACCGTACGATATAGTACTAGGGAGAGATTGGCCTCCTTTCTACAGGGGTATAGAGGGAGGTACATGCATAAAGGGAGGCATGGTTTCCACCCGGTCCCAGGCAAAAGGCTTGGAGACGCCCAGTGAGATTCCAGAGGAAAATCCTGACCCCATAGAAGAGGAAGAAGAGCCTTTAGGGGAGGAAGACAGGGTTGTAGATGAGAGCCTAAGTGAGCTTCCCCAGCATGAGGAATTGATCAGTGCTCCTTCAAAAGTTGAAAAGTAAAGGCGAAAAGCGTCAAGAAAGACATCACCGGGCTCAAGTGAGAGCCGGGATAGTAGATGGGCAAGGTCTACCCTGGGTACCTGCCGATCTGGTAAAAACGTTTCCATCCTTTCCTAAGGAACAGAAGGCAGACCCAGTATTGAAACATGCCTTTGAGTTTGCACAGGCAGGTAGGGATGTGCTCCCCAGGTTCCTGATAGAGGAAGACATTCTATATAGGGAGAGCAGCAATCCCCATAATGGTGCAATTAGAAAGCAGTTAGTGGTTCCCACTACCTTTAAGGCGGTCGTTATGAGACTAGCCCACGACCACCCAGTTGGGGGACATAAAGGAGTGCAGGGTACACTCGACCAGATCCTAGATCGTTTCTACTGGCCAGGAGTGTTTAGGGAAACAAAGAGATTCTGCGAGGCCTGTCCTTCTTGTCAGCGGGTGAGCGCCGCTAAGCCCATAGGAGTTCCAATGATCCAGACTCCTACCATAACAGAACCGATTCGCCGAATGGCGATGGACATTGTGGGTCCCCTAATGAAAACCCCCAGAGGATTCCAGTACATCCTCGTAATAATGGACTTTGCTACCAGGTTCCCTTGGGCAATTCCTTTGAGGAATATCTCAGCTAAGTTCATAGCCGCAGAATTAGTCAAGCTATTCTGTGAGGTGGGATTCCCGAGGGAAATGCTAACTGATAGGGGAAGTAATTTTGTCTCAAAATACTTGGCCCAGGTATGGGATGCTTTTGGCATCCACCACATAAAAACATCTGCGTATCATCCACAGACAAATGGTCTGGTGGAGCGCTTTAATCAAACCCTTAAGCAGTTGTTAAGGAGAGGGTTGGATGGACAGATGGCTGACTGGGATATTATGCTCCCGTTTGCCCTATATGCTAGTAGGGAACGGACTCAAGCCTCATTAGGAGCATCCCCTTATGAACTAATGTTCGGACGGGCACCACGGGGAGTCCTAGATATTTTAAGGGACCAGTGGGTTGAGCCAAAAGGGGAGGTAATGGGGGTTCCCCAGTTTCTTTGCGGGCTCCGGAGTCGCCTACAGAGGGCGTCGCGTGTCGCGGACGGGCATTTGCAAAACAGTCAGAAAAATCAGAAGAAATATTATGACAGGGGCAAGAAGCCACGGCAACTGGCCATTGGCGACAGAGTAGTTGTAATGGTCGCTGACCCCGGGCCAAAGTTCGAGGCCCAGTGGAATGGTCCTTACACGGTAGTAGACCGTAAGGGTCCAGTGTCATATGTCGTGAAGAACGACAAGGGACGTCTTCAGACATACCACATAAATGTGTTAAAACCGTGGCACGAGAGAACGGCAGCAGCTAGCCGCTCCACTATAAAAGTCACGGGTAGAGCAGTGATCGCATGCTTTCAGGAACCCTGGGAGGGTAGTAAAGCAGCAGACAATAGATACAGTAGGAAGGTCACGTATCCAGTGCAGATTCCGGGCTGTGAGAACGGGAGTTCCCCATCCCGGAATATCTTAAGGGGGGGGGGGATATGTGATGCAGTGGGTAATATAGAGCCTATGGAAGTTACTGAAAATGAGGAACTTACCTCAGATTTGGCTGTAGAGAGAAACTCAGTGCAGGGAGAAACAGCTGAGCAGCAAAGGCTGTCAGCGCAAGAAAAGCCAAAAGCCATTAATGGTAGTTTTCCCTGTAACAGTTCTGACGCAGGAAGAAACAGAAAAGCTCATCAGGAGCACCTGTGTCCTAACTCTCACGTAACGTGCAGGGCAGGGAAGCATATAAGTTCCTGGTTAGAACCAGGAACAGGAGGTGAGGGGAGAAGGAGGAGTAGTGCTGGTAAGAAGGAAGAACCAGGAAGTGAATGCAGAAGCAGAGTTCGAGAGAAAAGGGTTGGAGCAAGCAGTGCTGGGAAAGGCAATGCTCAAGGAAGCAGACCTGGTGAGAAACCAGGAGGGGCCAAGCCGCTCAGGAGGACTGTATGAGCAACCAATGAGCACAGGTCAGCCCAGAGGAAATTTACCGGCTGAAGGAAACTTCAAGCGTGGCTGCAAAGCAAGAAACAGCTGGGAAGGTGACCAGGAGTTTGTTAGCTCTGAGCCTGACTGGAAAGCCAGGGAGAGAGTCCTCTACAACCCAGGAGCTATAACTAGAACCAAGGTAAAAAGGTGGGAGCCTTGTTCTTTTAAAGAAAGGTTTAAAAACTCTGCATGTTTTAAAGGGCGTGGCCCTGAGTACAGCGTTATAGCTGGAATATATCCAAAGCTTTCAGTTGGGGAGGAAAACCAGCAAGGAGCCTTTCTCATACCAGGCAGATATAACCCTGGGCTTAAAGAACCCTTGGCAGGAAGGGATATTGGTGTATCACAAGAGGCTGTGCCAGAATTCAGCACATGTGAAGAATGTGACTCAGATAGTTTGGGGAGTGAAGTTGAAGGGATGATATGGGAAAATAATAGCCATACTTCAGACCCCATTCCAATGGACTGTAACATATGTTTTTCGGATGACCTCACTTCTTTGTGTTAACTTTTGAGGAGAATAACTTTGTGACAATAACAAAAGAAAAGAAGATATTTTCTGTTGCCATTTTTGTTCAATGCTGTGTTTTGTGTTTGCATTCCTGTGAATGTCTGTTCGGAAAGGGGAATAAAACCCTAATTATTTACTTTACCACTTGACCAAAAGACTCTGTTTTAATACAAAGAGCAGAGCAAAACTTCAATAACCCTAGGCAGCCGCCTAAGTAGGGTTCACCGGGGTTCTATTGCACGAGCCCCATCACAGTAGCTAAACAGGCAGAAAAGGCGACGGCAAAAGCTAGAAGGATGCTTGGGTGCATAGGGAGAGGAATGGCCAGCAGAAGAAAGGAGGTGATAATGCCTCTGTATAAATCTTTGGTGTGACCTCATTTGGAGTATTGTGTGCAATTCTGGTGACCACACCTTCAAAAGGATATAAACAGGTTGGAGTCGGTGCAGAGAGTGGCTACTAAAATGGTTAGTGGTCTTCATTATAAAGCATATGAGGACAGACTTAAGGATCTTAATATGTACACTTCAGAGGAAAGGCGGGATAGAGATGATATGACTGAGACGTTTAAATACCTCTGTGGCATAAATGCACAGGAGAGCCTCTTTCAACTGAAAGCAAGCTCTGCTACGAGGGGGCATAGGATGAGGCTGAAAGGGGATAGACTCAGGAGTAATATGCGGAACTATTTCTTTACAGAAAGCATGGTAGATGCGTGGAATAGTCTCCCAGTGGTATGGTAGAGATGAGGACAGTATCTGAATTTAAAAAAGCATGGGACAAACACAGAGGATCTCTAAAGAAAAAAAAGGGGACTATTGTAGTAGCTGATATGGAAGGGTAGACTAGATAAGCCATGTGGCCTTTTTCTGCCATCATGTTTCTATGAATGGAGCTTTATAAGAGTTCCAAACAGTTCCAGGTCATCAGGATAGGCTGAGCCAGTTCTAGCACTGCTCTATTCATTGTATGGACTTGGAGTTCTAATTTCCTTAAGGAAATCAATGGGAAATTGGAATTACATGTTCATGGATGCAATCAGACAAAGCCAGGACTGGATGAACCAGTTTTGATGATCTGGAGCCATCTCATAGTCCTATACTTATGATCACTTTTTAAAAGATCCTCTTGCCCCAATTCCCAGAGACTTAAGGGTTCCCAACTGACTCCATTTTGTCAGCACAGACTGATTATGTCCTGATTTTACCAAGGACCCTCAATTTGTTGCAGCATTTGCCTCTGACTACAAAATCAAGGTGAATATTTCCCTCATGCAGCCTTCCTCCTAAGATGTTTCTTGTTTCCACCCTGTAGTCACCAAGACTTACTTTACACACCCCTCCTTGTAAATGTCATAGGGTATTCAGAGACTTGTAACTCTGATTTCACAATTGTATTCCTTATGAAAAAAAAAGGTTAAAAGTTCATGCATGCAATAGGGTATAAGTCGAGGACTGGATTAACCTTATTGGCCAATTTTGGAGCTGCTGGCAGGAAGGTTTGTTTGCGTATACCAGAGCTTTATTCTAATTTAAGGCCACCAATAACTTAGCGCCCCCAGCAATATGCATACTCCTCACCCGCACCCCTAATACCAGATCTAGGAGATCAGTGGCAGCCAATACCCTAATCATCCCAACGGACTCCACAAAGCGTTCAAATGCAACCACGGAAAGAGCATTCTCATACTTCGCTCCTAGATGCTGGAACAATCTTCCTCCCTCCATAAGAGCAATCAATGACCTCAAGCAATTTAGAAAAGCTATAAAACACCACCTATTCCTCTTACACTTCTCTCAATACCAGTTACCATCATCTACCCCCTCAACTTTTCCTAACCCCCCATAAACCATAATTGATCTGATCTATCTCTTCTTGTATAATAAGAAAGTTACCATTGTAGATAGTTGAATTATTAAGATGTACAAGGTTTTTCCTAAGTTAAATCCTGTTAGATCTCCTGTTAAATGTAAACTCACGACAGCCTGTTGCTATCTGTGAGCACTTTATGTTTACTGTAAACCGCGCTGATGAGAAAGAGTGCGGTATATAAGAACGTTTAATAAATAAATAAATAAAATAAATAATTAGCTTTTACTTCTGCGAGACTCTACAGTATTACAAGTCTGACCCCTGATGAAGACTCCTGTAGCCAAAACTTGGCCGAGGTGGGCTTTGCTTCAATAGAGTTCTGTATTCCATGGTCTCTTTCCACTTCCTTGTTCTGTGATTGACACCAATGTGCCACAATATTGCACTGATCAATCAACCAAATCCATGGTGGGCCCTATGGCCACATCCCCCATCAGCCATAGTGTCAGTATATTGCCATGGGGCAGCAGTGATGAGATATGGTATAATTTTTAAAAAAGGATTCCAGAGGTTATCCAGGAAACTACAGACTGGTGAGAGCCTGATGTCAGCACCGGGCAAAAAATGGTAGAAACCATTATAAAGAATAAAATTACTGAACATGTAGATAATCATGGCTTAATGGAAGAAAACCAACATGGATTTAACCACAGAAAATTTTGTCTTACTAATCTGTTATATTTTTAGAACGTGTGCATAAACCAGTAGACAAAGGTGAGCCAGCTGATATAGTGTATCTGAATTTTCAGAAAGTCCTCATGAGACTCTTGGTGAAATTAAAAAGTCATGGGATAGGAGGCAGTGTACTATTGTGGATCAGGAACTGGTTAAAAGATAGAAAGCAGAGAGTAGGACTAAATGGACAATTTTCTCAGTGGAGAAAGGTAAATAGTGGCATACCCCAGGGACCTGTGCTGGGCCTGCTGCTTTTTAACATAGTCATAAATGACCTGGAAATAGGAATAAGGTGATCAAATTTGCAGTTGACACAAAATTATTCAAAGTTGTTAAAACACAAGAGGATTGTGAAAAATTGCAAGACGACCTTGATAAATTGGAAGACTATCCATCCAAATAGCAGATGAAATTTAATCTGGACAAGCAAAGTTCTGCACCTAGGAAAGAACAACCCAAACTATGGTTACACGATACAAGATTCCACATTAGGAACCACCACCCAGGAAAAAGATTTAGGCATCAACGTGGTTAGTAAGTTGAAACCCTCTGCCCAGTGTGCAGTGACAGCCAAGAAAGCAAATAGAATGCTAGGAATCATAAGGAAAGGAATGCAGAATAAAACTAAGGATATTATAATACATCTGTATCATTCCATGGTGCGACCTGTCAGACGGGTGCCTGGGTGAGAATGTTCACAGTCTTGGCAAAGGCATATATTAATATGATTTGCAAGGGATTGTGGGAAATGTAGTCCATTCACACCAGACACAGCCGTTCACAATAATTAGTTGTGCTTGAGTGTAAAGCCAATAAGATATTTATTTATGGGGTTATTTCTCCCAACACAGATATGCTTGGTAGCACATAAAACAGGATACTTGCTTTCAGTGTTAAACTTAGAAAAACAAAATCAGGAAAACAACAGCTGAACTTGTCAGGCAATCAAAGCAAAAGAATAAAGACCTGGTTGGTAACAAACTGGTCTTTTCTGTAGGCTCTAGCTAATATTTTCTTAGCAGTGCTTTAATCAACAAACAAAACCCACAAAGTAGGGAAAACTGTTCTTTTCAGGTTAACTTCTTATATCTTCACACATAGACTCAGAAGTGATTTCCTCAGAGCTCACAAGCAATTAGGTAAGGCTCAATTGCTAGCAGTTACCCAGCTGAAACCCCTTAGCTGGCTTGCTTTCTACTGCATGGCTCAAATCCTACTCAGGAGCTTTTCTGAGTAGATTAAAGAACAAGTTTGTATTTCTTTGTGATGGTTGTTGTACTTTGTAACAGTAAATTACCAAAGGAGTTTAGACAGAGAGCAATCCATGTATTCACAGCCTGTGTCTATAACCTCTCCCCCTTCTTCAACAATCATGGGTTCAATATCATGGATTGGCACAGAGGAATTTCTCAATGGAGCACTCTCAGGAGAATACTTGTTTCCCTGCTGTCTTTCAAGGGTATAGCTAGGGCATAGATCAGTGTTCATACCTGAGCTTCCATTGCTGTTAGAGTTCCTCTCTAAATAGCCTGGCCAGTATGTAGTCCAGTTCTTATGTCCAGCCTTCCAATCCAGATCCCTGGACACTGGATCTCTCTTCACATACCTTCTGGCACGGGTCCTAGGGTCCCTTCCAAGTGCAGCCGTCTCCCTCACAGGTACCGTCTGGAGATTCCTAGCTCTGCAGCACCACTCCTCTGGTTTTCCCCAGTCCAATGGTGTATGCTGGCCTTTTGAATGTCTCCCAGTATACGTACTGCTCTGGACTCCTTTAGACCTCCCAAATGCTTTTCTCTTCTTTCTTCCAAAGGGTTTCTTGCCCTCTCTGTCCGTCTGCTCTGGCTTCTGCTTCTGATGATGATCCTCCAGATGATGAAGCTGTCCAAGATGAGGATCTCCAAGATGAAACTGAGGATGATTCTCTGTAGAATAAACTCTACCTTTATTCTGCTTAGATGAGTGCTCCACCCTAGCACAGTGCAGCTGTGCTGAATCAGGCCCTGCCCTTTGAGATGAGTGCTTGGGGATTACCTCATAGCCCTCCTGATTGAACACACTTTTCCCCACTTCAGCTCCTCTAATGGCTGTTGGAAACCTGGTGCATTCTGGGACTGGTAGTCTTTTATAGAAAAATTCTGTTTTCTTATTTCTACCAGAACTGACAGGTTGCTTGTTCAGAGTCACTTCACCTTTACTATAGCTCCTTCCTGAGCTATGATAAGCTTCCTTATCACAGACCGCACCTTGAATATTGTGTGGAATTCTGGTCGCCATTATCTTAAAAAGGATATAGTAGAATTAGAAAAGGTACAGAGAAATGCAACTAAAATAGTAAAGGGGATGAAAGGATACTCCTATGAGGAAAGGCTTAAATGGTTAGGGCCATTCAACTTGGAAAAGAGACCGCTGAGGGGAAATATAAAGATCTACAAATTAATGAATGGAGTGGAATGGGTAAACAGAGATCAGTTCTTTACATCATCAGAAAGTAGAAAGACTAGGGGACATGCAATGAAGCTACAGTGTAGCCCATTAACACTAATAAAAGCAAATATTTTTTTCACTCAATGAGTAATCAAACTCTGGAATTTGTTACCAGAGGATGTGCTGTAAAAGCTGTTAGTGTAGCTGGGTTTAAAAAAGGTTTGGACTAGTTCCTGGAGGAAAGGTCCATAAACCATTATTAAAGAGGACCTGGGAAATCCACTGCTTCCCCGGGACAAGCATTGTGGAACCTGTGTACCTTTTTGGGAACCTTCCAGGTACTTTTGACCTGGATTGGCCACTGTTGGAAACAGGATACTGAGCTTGATGGACCTTGGTCTGACCCAGTATGGCAGTTCTTATGTTCTTATGTCCTGCCACAAGTCTTTGAAAGGGCCCACATATCATCTGACATGATACTGTCTTCCTTCCCCTTGATATCAACATAGCAGATGAGAGAAAGAGGGACACAAAGTGGCAGTACGAGGAAGGGGTTCAGGAGCCATGAACGGACACATTATATGTTGGGGTGGCTTGTGTGCTGTGTCAACGATGCTAGTTCAACGTTTACAACTAATCCAAAATACAGCTGCACGGCTTGTTTCAAATGCTCGACGATTGGATCATGTTACTCCACTTTTGTTTAGTCTTCACTGGTTGCCACTTCGTTTTCGGGTCAAATATAAAATATTAATTTTAACCCACCGGGAGCTCTATTTGTCAACTCCATTATACCTATCTGATCTCATCTCTTTACATACTCCTTACCATCAATTACGCTCCCTTCATACCAATTGCCTCACTCTCCCATCTCCTTCGCAAGCACACATGGAACAGACTCGGCATGCTGCATTCTTTTTTCTCAGCCCAGCACTTTGGAATGCCCTGCTGTCTTCACTCCGTTTAGAACCTATTTAACTTGACATTCAAGAATTTTCTCAAAACTCACCTGTTTAAACAAGCTTTTGACCTCAAAGAATGACCTCCCTAGCCTGTTGTCTGTGTTTTGTTGCTTTCTCTGTCCCTTTCCTGTCTCAAATTTGGCGTTCCTTTCTCCTTTCGTAGCAATGTTTTAATATTTTATTGTAAACCGCCCTAATGTTTTGACGTGGGCGGTATATCAAATGTAAATAAAGATAAAGATAGTGTCAGATCCTGTGCCCTTATAGACTGCAGGCCTGTCAGCCCATGCTCCATATGGGGAACTCACACAGGAGGTGTTGTCTCTCAAACCCATAAACCAGGGTTGCACCTTAGAAGATACGTCTATCAAGGGAAAATAGTTAGTGGGAAGTGCCTGTAGCCAGCCCTGCAATGTCACACAATCCTGCACATCAGAGTCAAGGCCATGGCTACTACTTGTAGCAAACAACCAGCCAGTCACCTACTAAACAGACACAATAGCTTATCCTGGAGGAGCAATGCTGCCTGACTAACAGGACACAAGTTCAAGTCTGACACTTGAGGCACTTAACCACCAAAATGGGCAATTATTCCACACTAGAAGCTGTCAGTTTTGCAATGCTAACTTCTGCTATCTGGCAACCCAAAGATTAATATTTTGCCATGAGTGGTGTGTGTCCTCGGCACCTGTATGGCTCCATGAAAGGAAATGCAATGGCAGATAGAGGAGAAGGCAAGCATTCATAGGGCTTGGGGAGTATAGAGGTGTGTATGGGTCATGGTCTGGCCCAGACAAGTGGGAAAGGCAGCTACACAGAGGGAATTAGTGGCCTGAGAGCTCAAAGAGGAGAATGTTGAACAAGAGGAGGCAGGAGAAGGCAGAAGATGGTGTGAGGGTAACGGGAGAGAAGCAACAAGGTAAAGACAGGGTACAGAAATGTGTGGAAAATAGGAGGGAGTGGTGGCCGAGATGGGTGGGTGTCAGTGGGCCTAGAACTTAATTGAAGGGGCCTCAAAACTGAAGGGCAACTGACATGCTTGCACTGGCCTTACCTAAAAGGGGACTGCAGGGGCAGGCTTGGAAGGATGGGAGACAGCATTCTAGAAAGCAAAAAGGGTGGCAGATGAAAGTGGAGATTGTTGGCTACAGTGTGTAGGTGGGGGGAGGGATAGGACCAAGGTTGTGTGTGGATCCAAAAGGGAGGAGTAGCCTAGTGGTTGGGGCAAGGTACTTCAGGCCGGAAGGTCGGGGGTTCAAATCCCACTAGAGGACAGCAACCTTGGGCCGGAAGGACTGGGGTTTCTAGTCCCACAGATGCTCCTTGTGGTCTTGGCAAGTCACTTAACCCTCCACTGCCCATGTTCCCTGTAAGTATTAGTGTATGTGTCTCATATCCCCACGTGTTAAATGTATCCCCCAATTGTGTTGTGACCGCTTTGATTGAAGGATAAGGCGGTATACAAAACTGTCTAAATAAATAAATAAAAGGGCCACCTCCTGATGTCATATCTATCTCCCATAGTGACTTTGATGTGAGGCAGACCCTGGAGACTCTGAAGTGCAGGTTCCACACAATGAAGCGGTAGACCCCAGACCTCACACAGTGCCTCTGACGGGAGGCAGCAGCTGCAGTTGGTAAGTATGGCCTCTTCCATACCACTTACACCCTGTAAAAGGGGGTGCTTGTTATGAAGGTACCACCATCTTGGCAAGTATGTAAATTAACTGCCTTGCAAAGGATTGTGGTTATTGAAAGCTTGCCTTTTGAAATAAGTAAAGACTCTTGTAGTTGGTCGAGTGTAAGGCAAAATTGGAGTTTATTTATGGGGTGATTATTCCACACACAGATATGCTTGGTAACACCATCCAGATAACTTCTCCAGGGTTTATTCAACACAAAATAAGGCAACTGAAAAACTTATGCAAATAAGTATCAAAGTCCTTTATGGAACAGAAAGGCTTTCTTACAGCCACTGATGCTGGAATAAACTCCCCCCTCGCATTAGAGCAATTAAAGACCTTAAACAATTCAGAAAGGCCCTCAAACAACATCTCTTTATCACTCACTTTAAGCTTCCAGACTTACCTCCCACCCTCCCATACTTACCCTCTTAACCCCATACCTATCCATATGAATGTACAAAGCTAACATAAATCATATCAGGTATTCTAATGATTGTAATTAGTTCCCCTGTTTACCTCCATTTTATCTCCCTGTTATCTGTAAACAAAGGCCAGTCATCTGACCTATGTGTTTTATTGTTACACTGTGAACCGCACTGATGATAAATAGCGCGGTATATAAGAAATATTAAATAAATAAATCAAAAAGGAAAACTTCTTTATACATAAACATAGCTCACTTTCTCCATACAGAAAATAACTTTTAAATCCCATGTGTGCACAGCTTGTGCTGGGCTCTCCTCCACCAACAGGTGACAATTAACTGCAATCAGTAGCTTGATTTCAGCACACGTGCAAACTTTCCAACAAAGCTTTTTCTTTTCAACAAAACTTTATGTGAAGTCAATATTTAGAATGTTTCCTTTTGATGTTTGCTCTTATATTTAGGATTTTCCTAAAATAACAACCTACTCAAAGAACAGTCCATATAAACATCCTCTGCATCAGATGTTAAACCTTGCTCCTGATATTGCATAGATTCAGTTTCTCCGTCTGACTCAGAGGGCTTTAGGAACTGACCTCTATACGGGGAGAAACTGTTTCTCCAGGACCAAGCAGGAAGTCAGTCCTCACATATGAAGTCAGTCCTCACATATGGGTGTCATCGGCACCGAGGAAGCCCCAGCGGAGCATTTCCCCAGCTTTCTATGAAAGCCTTTGGGAATGCAGGCACGCATGCACGGTTCCCTTCCCGCCTAAAGGTGCCATCTTACCTCAGTCTCTTTTTTTCTGTGAAGCCCACCGGACGTGTGCCCAGTTTTCCCGGTTAAAATTAGATTTTTCAGCAATTTTTGCTATTTTTTTCTCCCGGTTCGACGCCGGTTCCCCTCCCGCCGGGTTCGGTACACCGGTATCGAGCCCGATTCTTCTTTTTCAGTTTTTGCCCTTCATGGCTGGCGTTCACGCCCTTTTTTCCATTTTTCCCTGGAAGGCCGGTCCTTTGACCTCGCGGGGACTCTTTTTTCCCCGATGGCTTCCAGCAGTTTTAAGAAGTGTGATCGGTGTAAGAAACTAATGTCTCTCACCGACACACACGACTGCTGCCTTCGGTGCCCCGGCCCCGACCACGATCCTAAGTCATGCGGGGCCTGTGGAAAGATGTCTTCCAAGGCACTACGAAGTCGCCAGCAGCAAAAGGAAAGGCTTTTCTCGGACTCAGCCTCCGGCCGGGCCCGGACCTCGTCTGAGGCCTCGACATCTCAGGATTCCGATCCCGAGCGCCGTCGAAGCTCCTCGGACAGGGGGTCCCCCACCCTGGAACGCAAGAGGAAGAAACGGCTCGCGAGGGCGTCGTCGGAGAAGGTCCCTGGCTCCTCGAGGGCCAGGTCTAAGAACCGGAGAAGCCTGCCAAAGTTCCTCGTGTGGAGCCGGAGTCTGCTGGACACGTAAGCCCCGTAGTCCTCGTGGACTCTCCTCCCAGGGAGCCGACGTCGGGCCCGGCGCTGCCGGGGCCCGAGTCGGTGGCTGCTGCGTCTCCCGAGCTGGGTCTCAGGATGACAGCCTTGGAGAGCAGATTGTCTGCCTTCATGGAGCAGCAGCGGGCACTGATGGCCAGCCTATCTGGCGCATCTGCCCCGACCACCAGGACATCGACGTCGAAGTCTACCCCGGAGACCGAGCCGATACTAGAGTCCATCGTGGCTCGGAGTCGACCTCGGTCGCGGTCTCCCTCGACCTCCCGTTCGGGACCGAGGGCGTCGACGCCGGTGCTTCCGGCGTCGGGGCGGGTGCTCCAGGGCCCCTGGGGTCAGACCCCGGCTCTTCCTCGGATGAGTCGGCTTGGGAGACGGAGGACGAGGAGTCTCCTGATACCTTCAAGACAAGGTGCGTCCCTTTGGACTCACCGCAGTCTGAGCCCCGGAGTAGGTCCCCCCCGGAGGACACCCGGTTCTCGGAGTTCGTCAGGGATATGGCCACTGCCTTGGCTATTCTGGCGGACCCCGAGGAAGAGCCTCGAGCTGAAGAGCTCGAGGCGCTACAGTATGACTGTCCTCCGAAGGAGGCCTTTACTGTCCCGGTTTCTCCGATGCTGGAACGGCTCCTCTTCCGTATGTGGGAGGCACCGGCCTCAGCGCCGGTTCTCAGCAAGCGAGTCGATTCGATCTATCGAATCCGGAAGAGCCCTGGTTTTCAGAAGGCACAGCTACCACACCATTCCATGGTTGTGGAATCGGCCATGCATCGTCTGAAGAGCCAGAAGATGCACTCCGCGGTGCCTCCTGGCAGGGAGGCCCGAAACCTCGATGGCGTCAGTAGAAAGTGCTTCCAGGGCTCGATGCTTGCTTGCCATGTCCAGTCCTACCAGCTGTACTTGGGCATGTACTTGCAGGGTCTAGCCAAGGAGTTGGCCGGGTTCTCTGCTGGTCTCTCCGGGGAACCCTTGCAGAGACTTAAGTCCTTGTCCTCGGGGATTTGGGACTGCTCGAAGTTCATGTCCCGCGCCACCTACGATGGCTTCGAGGCTTCGGCTGGAGTTGCGGCAGCCGGCTTCGCGGCTCGACGCCAGGCATGGCTGCAGTCATTGGACCTCGAGCCATGGGTTCAGGACAAGTTGGTCGATGTCCCTTGCTGAGGTGAAAACCTTTTTGGCAAGCCCATGACCGAGAAGGCCGCTCAGCTCGAGACCGAGCACCTCACATGGACAAGGCTGTCGAGGAAGACCTCTGCCCCTTCTCATAAAAAGAAGGGCTCGGGTAAAAAGCCCTTTTACCCGAGGAAGGGCACTGCCTACAAACAGTACCCGCAATATCAGGCTGCCCAAGCTGCCCCCCAGGGTCAGCAAGCCAAGGGCCAGGGTAATGGGCCCCGTAGGCAGAGGACCCCCAAGCCTCAGGCCCCTGCTACCACTCAGCAGGGTGGGGGCTTTTGACTCCTTGAGCGTAGCCTCTCCTCCACTGCTCTCTCAACCCTGCACAGGAGGTCGTCTCGCCTTCTTTGCCCACCAGTGGCCCCTTATCAACGGGAACAGTTGGGTGCTGTAGATAGTCCACAAGGGCTATGCCCTCCATTTTCACCAACTGCCTCCTCCATACTTTCCAGGGGAGCCTCCCAGGCCTCCCCTGCACACAGACCTTCTCCTTCAGGAGCTTCAGGGTCTGTTGGTGGACAGGGCGGTGGAGCCTGTGCCTCCCCACTTGCAAGGTCACGGATTCTACTCCAGGTATTTCCTGGTGCCCAAAAGAACCGGTGGCCTTCGACCCATTCTGGACCTTAGGAACCTCAACAAGTTCCTAGTGAAGGAAAAGTTCAAGATGCTTACTCTTGGAACCCTTCTTCCCTACCTCCAGCAGGGAGATTGGCTATGCTCCTTAGATCTAAAGGATATGTACACTCACATCCTCATTCATGCAGACCACAGAAAGTACCTCAGGTTCATTGTGGGAGGAAACCATTATCAGTACAGAGTGCTGCCTTTCGGCCTCACCTCCGTCCCCAGAGTCTTTACAAAGTGCTTAGCGGTGGTGGCAGCCTACCTGAGAAATCAGGGAATCTTTGTCTTCCCCTATCTAGACGACTGGCTCATCAGGGGTCAGACATGTCAGGAGGCCAATCAAGCCACCCTCAGGACTATTGCTCTTCTACAACGCCTGGGGTTTGTCATAAACTTCGCAAAGTCCACTTTGCTCCCCTCCCAGAACTTGGAGTTCATAGGGGCAAGGTTGGACTCTCTCCTGGCAAAGGCATTCTTGCCAGAAGACAGAGCCCAAAGGTTGATGGCCTTGGCAATTCAGTTTCTCTGCAGGTCCCTGGTCTCCGCCAGACTCTACCTGAGGCTTCTAGGCCACATGGCTTCGACAGTGCATGTGACCCCCAATGCCAGGCTCCATATGAGGCCTGCACAGTGGTGCCTTCGGGCTCAGTGGTCACAGGCCACAGGCAGCCTCAGCGACAGAATAAGGGTGCCCAGACCATTTCTGCACTCCCTCAACTGGTGGCTACACTCACCCAATCTGCTGAAAGGGATGCCTTTTCAGATTCCAGGGTACACAGTAGTGCTAACAACAGATGCCTCCCTGCAAGGCTGGGGAGCTCATTGTCTGGACAAATGCATTCAGGGCCTCTGGTCTCCCTGGGAAGCTGCACAGCAGATCAATCTCCTCAAACTCAGAGCTATTTGATTAGCACTCAAAGCTTTCTCTCCTACCCTGACTCACCAGTCTGTCCTGATCCAGACAGACAACCAAGTTGCCATGTTTTATGTGAACAAACAGGGCGGAACCGGGTCCAGGATCTTCTGTCGGGAAGCCCAGGACCTTTGTTCTTTTGCCCTCAAGCACAACATGCTCCTAAAGGCTGTGTACCTTCCAGGCCAGGACAACTACCTGGCAGACAGATTAAGCAGAATCCTGCAGCCCCACGAATGGCAGCTGCATCCTTCCGTAGTTCAGAAGATCTTCCTAAAATGGGGTCTCCCTTTGATAGATCTCTTTGCCAGCCCAATGAACAAGCAACTGCCAAAGTTCTGCTCCAGGCAACCGCATCCTCTACGGATAGCAGCGGATGCTTTTCTGATATCCTGGTCTCAGGGCTTCCTGTATGCGTTTCCTCCCACGCCCTTGGTGGCCCGAACTCTCTTCAAGATTCTTCAGGACAAGGCCTCGGTCCTGCTGGTGGCTCCCAGATGGCCGAGACAGCCTTGGTTTCCTCTTCTGCCTCAACTGGCGGTGGATCCTCCACTACCTCTGGGGTTGCAACTGGACCTTCTCTCTCAGAATCAGGGTTCCCTTCTGCACACCAATCTCAAAGCTCTCAATTTGATGGCCTGGAGGCTGCAAGGGTAATTTGGGCTTCCTGGGGCCTACCTCAGGAAATTGAGGAGGTTTTCCTAGCCTCTAGGAAACAGTCCACTAGGAAAACCTATGCTCTCAAATGGAAAAGGTTTTCTGTGTGGTGTCAGCTACGTACAGAGGACCCTTTCTCTTGTACTGTGCCAGTAGTGCTTCAGTACCTACTGCACTTATCAATTCTGTTTGGGTACACCTCTCAGCTCTGGCAGCTCACCACTCTCTGGTGGAGGGACATTCTCTGTCTGGTCACCCCTTGGTGTCCCGGTTTCTCAGGGGCTTGCTTTTGCTCAAGCCTCCTATCCATCCTCCTGCCCCTGAGTGGGAGCTGAATGTGGTCTTGCAGCAGCTGACTCGCCCACCTTTTGAGCCGATGGCTACTTTTCCACTATGCTTCCTCTCCTGGAAGACACTCTTTCCTGATAGCCCTTACCTCGGCTCGGTGAGTAAGTGAGCTTCAGGCCCTGGTCTGTGATAGGCCTTACACCAGGATTTATAGGAACAGGGTAGTCCTCAGGACTCATTCAAAGTTCCTCCCAAAGGTTGTCTCCTCTTTCCACCTCAATCAGGAGGTGGTCCTTCCAACATTTTTCCCTAGGCCTCATGCAAGCCAGGCGGAAGCAGTCCTGCATACCCTGGACTGTAGGAGGGCCTTATCCTTCTACCTTGACCATACGCAAGGGCATAGAAGGGCTACTCAGCTCTTCGTATCCTTTGACCCCAATAAGTTGGGGTTGGCTGTGTCCAAGCATACCTTGTCCATCTGGGTGGCTGACTGTATCACCTGGGCTTACAAGGCAGCTGACCTTCCTTTGCAGAGTAGGGTCACGGCCCATCGTGTAAGGGCAATGGCTGCCTCAGTGGCTCATCTCCGCTCTGTGCCCTTGGTAGACATCTGCAGGGCTGCAACTTGGTCTTCAAGCCAGACTTTTGCGGCCCATTACTACCTGGAGAGAGAGTCCCGTAGGAACAGTGCTTTTGGCCAGGCAGTACTCCGGAATCTCTTTGAGGTTTAGGCAACTCCTGCCCTCCTGCCCTCTGCTGGGCTACCGGTGGAGGTTGTGTCCTTGAAAAGCCTTTCTTTGCTGCTGAGACTAGAGGGAGTTCTCTTGTTCAGCCTGGGTTCCTCGGTAGCCCAGAGCTTGGGAGTCACCCATATGTGAGGACTGACTTCCTGCTTGGTCCTGGAGAAAGAGTAGTTACTCACTTGTAACAGGTGTTCTCCAGGAGCAGCAGGAATCAGTCCTCACAACCCTCCCTCCTCCCCTTGGAGTTGCAGTTGTACATAGCTTATTTTTCATTTTTGTGTGCTGTTCTTAGCTATGTCATTTGACTGAGGTAAGATGGCACCTTTAGGCGGGAAGGGAACCGCGCATGCGTGCCTGCATTCCCTAAGGCTTTCATAGAAAGCTGGGGAAATGCTCCGCTGGGGCTTCATCGGCGCCGATGACACCCATATGTGAGGACTGACTTCATATGTGAGGACTGATTCCTGCTGCTCCTGGAGAACACCTGTTACAGGTGAGTAACTACTCTTTCCCTGCCGTTTGCATTGCTCAAAGCTAGAGAAACGTTCACAGTTCATACCTGAATCCAGGCAAGTGTCAGGCTGTTTCTTCTGGTATTCTGGCCTGTATGCAATAGAGCTTCTGTGTCCTGTCCTCCAGTTGGTATCTCTGGACCTCAGGATCTTTTCTCCAGACGTCCTCCAAGAGGTATTTGGGCTCCTTTTCTCCTTAGCTGCAACAGACCTCTTCCTAGGTGCTGCTTGAGGGTCTCTGGCTGTGGATCTCCAGACCTCTGGCTTTCTCCAGTCCTCTGAAGGTTCTTTCCCCCAGGTATCTCTCCAGGCATAGGTACTTCTCTGAGCTCCTCTCTTGGACCGTCTGCTTCCTTGTCCTTGTTCCTTCAGGTTCCGGTTGTTCTTCCTTCTGTTCTCCTTGTTCTTCTGATTCCCCTTCTCTGTCTGTCTTCCTGAAGATTCCCCTCTAGTTTTAAAGGGCTTAGATTGCAACTCCTCCCTTGCATTCTTCAGGTGTTGTGGATTAAGCACTCTCCTAGAGACTGTTTGATTAGGGATGACATAATGCTTTCTCTGATTAGACTCATGCTTTTCCACTCTAGCTCCCCTAGGGACTTTCTGCATACTGGTGCATTCTGGAACATGTAGTCTTTTAGGGAAACAAGCTGTCTTATTTCTATAACCTGCCAGCACAGGTCCCTTGATCAGAGTAAATTCTCCTCTTTTGACATTACTCCCTGAGCTTTGATAAGCTTTCTTATCACAACCCACATGACAGAACCACATGCAGACAGCTGGCTGCACCAGGAATGAGAGTCTGCTGTGAAGTTGCTACATGCCCTGCAGGTCATACCAATTCCACTGCCATCAGCATTCATGCAAGCAACTGTGGTCTGTACCACAGAACAGCAGACTTCCATCCAGCATATGATTTATTGGCTCTCCAGTGGTGCTATGTAGGCACTAACAGGGCCCCACTCTGATCATACGACATGCCATACTGGTTCAGGTCATGGGTCTGCCAAGCACAAATTCCTGATTCTAACAATGGGTAATCCAGATAACAGTTACCTGACTGCTATCCACAAAGGATCAGAGTGTTGCTGTGATGTACAGTGTAGTGTACAGTGGTGTAATACAGATCCCATCTGAATCCAAAGAGCCCAATGCACACATCTCTATCTCTGACACACTGGGCAGACTAGATGGACCATGCTGGTCTTTATCTGCCGTCACTTACTTTGTTACTATGTTACTATGATCACTGTGAAGGGTCTGCCCAGTGGCTGGTGTGCAGTCTGCATGATCAGACAATGTACCACACTCCTACACCTACTAGGCAAGTGATGGGGTCCAGGGCACAGCGTGCAGGTCAAATAGCTGTGCCCCAAAAGCAATGTGCGAGAGAAATGACACCCAGGTATGGCCATCTGGCGTGTGGTTCTAGAACCATACAAGTGTTGGAAATAATGCCGGACCACCCAGTGTGCTATTTCTGACACCAGGCCTAGCTGCAGCACCTGTATAGCCTCAAACACAGGAGTCCATTGCAAAACTGGAACACATCTCTCCTCTGAAGGGAATCAGAACTGCAAGGGCCAAAGGCACTGAGTCGCAGTGGGATTTGAACCCTGCTCCACCTGGTTACAAGAGTAATGCCCCTAACCACTGGGCCAAACCAGGCCTTAGCCCTGAGGGATACAGTGATGCTAGGTGCTGGAGAGGGTGCTCTGACAAAGGACACAGAGGAACATGAAGCAAAAGGCTGACCAGTGTGGTGGAGCTGTGGCCAAGGTGATGTGGACAGTCAGCCAGGGACACAGAGTCACACTAGGTTTGACCAAAAGCCAATGTAACATCTACCACCTGTGCTTGCACTTGCATGCCGCTCTCCATGAGCACAGCAAGTATATGCTGGCCACCCAAGTTGCACCTCAGATGCTATGGCCTGTTCAACATAGTACAGTCAAACCTCGGTTTTCATGATTAATCCGTTCGAAAAAGTCTGACTAAAACCGAAACGTATGAAAACTGAAGCAATATTTCCCATAAGAAATAATGTAAATCCAATTAATCCGTTCCAGACACCCAAAAATATTCACAAAAAATACATTTTATAGAGAATAACTATATTTTTACATACAGAAAACAATGAGAAATAAATATAAATGACTAATGAAATGGATAAATGAACATTTAACATCACTGAAAGCAAGCTAAGTACAGTACTGTACAGTACAGTATGTTAACATCTGGCCTTAGCCACCCCTGACAAGCTGCTGTGCCCAGCTCTCTTCGGAATCACATTGAATTCAGTCCATTAAAATACCTTTACATTATCTGCTCAATGCTTCAGAATGGCAGAAAATCTTAATGATATAGCTTCAGACGTACCCTGCAAGAGAAAGAACTGCCTCCCACATTCATGCAACATCTCCTGCTTACGTTGACAGCTTTTCTTCCCTGCTACCGGGACAAAATCTCAGTCAAAAGACGTTGAAAACCGAAGCAATGCATGAAAACCGGGACAAAATCTCAGTCAGAAAAGACGTTGAAAACCGAAGCGTATGAAAACCGGGGCAAATGAAAACCGAGGTTTGACTGTAATGTGTGCTCACACTATTGATGGGAGTGCCTCTGCCCCTTCCAGAGTGGGGTGTACTACTGTAGCTAGTAGCTAGTGATATTTCCAGTTTGGTTACTGTTCCTTCAGTTAGGCTGTAGCATATAGGACTAGGGCCTATGGAGCCCATACCTGAGTGATCAGGTGCTCTTCATGGAATGTGGCCACATAAAGCACACGTGTTGTGCTGACCTGTGTCCAACATGGCCACAGTACTGCGCCAGTCTACATGCGATGGTGAGAGAAGTCCCTGTCCCATGCTTCAGCAGCATCTAGGGCAAATATACTAGTGACCCCAGCCAACCAAGGTACCACAATACAGACATATCACAGCATGTCCAAGAAGGCCAGACTGAGTACACATGAGGTCACAGGGACCCCCCACTGAAAAGATGTCACATCCACATGCCCTGCTGCACTGCTACTGTTACAGGAAACAATTGCCTCTGCCATAAGTGGTATGACCAGGGTTCTCAGCCCATGACCCTGTCATCCACCACTGTGCCATTGCAGGTACTGTGCAACAAGACAGACACAGGATGAGCGATAGGTGATGATGAGGACCTAAGAACCAGCCATATGCAGGAAGGCCTGTGGACCAAGATATACCTAATGGATGCTGAGGCCTGTGAGGGGCTGTATGTGTAGCATGAAACAGTGTAGTCAGGCCAATCTGTGGCTGCACAGTTTTATCAGTGATATAGGTTAAGTGTGGCGATAGCTATCGCACACAAATGCAGATTAGATACCCTCCATGGATATCTAGCAGGCACAGTACAGCTGTTCACAGAGGTCCATGAGCTGTATACAGGGGCACCAAAATCTGCCACATTGCTCAAATAGCCCTGCACCGTATCTCTGCCTGTTTAGCTGACATCACTGCCTGAATGTCCCATTACCATTTGAATTTGAACATGGCCAAAACTAAACTTCTTATTTTTCCCCTAAACCCTCCTCCCGCCTTCCTCCTTTCTCTATCTCTGATGATAATACTCTCCTACTTCCTGTTTCCTCTGCCTGCAACCTTGGGGTCATCTTTGACTCCTCCTTCTCCACACATATCCACCAGATAATTAAGATCTGTTGCTTCTTTCTCCGTAACATTAACAAAATTTGCCCCTTTTTCTCTGAACATACTACTGAGACACTTGTCCACTCTTTAATCACCTCCCATCTTGGCTATTGCAACCTCCACCTTGCTGCTGGTCTTCCCCAGAGTCATCTCTCTTCCCTTCAATCTAATCAAAACTCTGCTGTGAGGCTTATTTTCCACCAGCACCATTATATAACCCATCTTCGTAAAATCACTTCATTGGCTCCCCTTTTGTTTCTGTATCAATTTCAAACTTCTCTTTCTAACCTTTAAATGCATTCACTCTACTGCCCCTCACTAACTTTCCTCTCTCATCTCTCCTGTCTCCCTACACCCCTCCTTGTGAGCTCCACTCCTCCTCTAGCTTCCTTTTCTCTATGTCATTTTCTTCCACTTCCAACTCCAGACTTCAATCTTTTCACCTGCTGTTCCTTATGCCTGGAACAAATTTCCTGTATCTGTACATCTAGTCTCATCTCTTCCCATTTTCAAATCCATGCAAAAAGCTCACCTCTTTGAGGCTGCCTTTAGATCCTAATCCCCTATTCTACTTACTTCTCTCTCCCTTGAGCCCTTTATTTCTCATGTTTGGCTGTCTGTCTTGAATAGATTGTGAGCTCTATTGAGCAGTGACCATCTTTTATATGTGTTTGTACAGCGCTCCGTATGCTTTGTGGCTCTATATAAATGATCAATAGTAGTAGTAGAAGATGCACAACAGACTATGTGTGCCCAACATAGACCTTGCCCTGCTATCCCTCCAGTGTGTGCTACGAAACGAGTGTCTGTTTTCCCATAAAGCCATATTGTCTCTGAGCCTATACTACAAACCTCAGGTCATGGCTCCCCTTGCAAGGGCCCCTCAGGGTGCCATAGATCAGCTTCTACTGACAGCCTCACATGGGGGATGGGGATACAGGCACTGGGAGGTGCCACTCTGCTCAGTGCAGGTATACGGGCATTAATACTATTACTATGACTACCACAACTACCGATCATTTGTATAGTGTTACAAAGGCATACACAGCACTGTACAGACACATGTAAGAGACAGTCCCTGCTCATCTGAGATTACAGCCAGTCAAGACAGACAACACAACAGGTGGGGTCTAGGATATATATAGGGGAATGATAAGGAAATACATAGTTGGCAAGCTTAAGGCTACATGGGTCAGGATCGAAAAGCAGCCTCGAGGAGGTGCATTTGTAGGGCTGGAGATGAAGTCTGATGTACTGACACGGGTAGTCAGTCCCAGGTATGATGAGCAGTAAGGTGTAAACATAAACATCTGGTGTTGGCAGTGGTAGAGAAGGACAGATAGAAGCAATCTGCCAGAAGAGTGGTGTTTCTGAGGGGGGAGTGCGTAGGGAGAGATAAAAGAGGAAAAGTAGTGAGCAGCAGCAGAATGAAAGCATGTGTAGGTAAGTGGGAGAACTTTGAACTGGATACAGACATGGACAGGGAGCCAATGAAGTGACCTGAGAAGATGGGTAATATGAGCATTGTGAGACTGGCGGACAATGAGCCGTGCAGCTGAATCTTGAACAGAGTGAAGGGAACAGAGATGATACAGAGGGAGAAGACTTCAAGAGCTCGATATTGAGTCAGCCGCATTTTATAAGGGCTATATGCCTCATTGGCGCATAGCCTTCCCTGCCACCCTTTAATCTGGATATTCAATGCCGCAGCAACGGTACTGAATATCCAGGGATTGCCAAATACGCCGGAAGCTGCCAAAGCTAATAGGTCTGCAGCAATATGATTAGCTCCTGCACCTGAAAGATAGGCAAGGGTTTTCCCTGCCTTATAGGTGCAGGTCGCTAACCGGGCAGTTTGCAATATCGCTGCTGCCTGGATAGCAACAGTCTCCGCCTCAGTTTCACCCCAGAATGACCCGATGCTAACCAGATAGCATCGGGGCGTGTAGGGGAGTTAGAAGGGAATATTCAATGGCACTAACCATGTAAGTGCTATTGAATATCCCCATTTAAGGCATTTACACAGTTTACTGGGCTGTAAACCATGTAAATGCCTTTCAAATAATGGGCCACAATAGTCTAGATGGGAGATGACTAAAGAGTGGAAACATCTCTTAGTAGTGTGTTCAGAAAGGAAGGGCACTGATGTTCTAGAGAAGGAAATGACAGATTGTAGCTATCAGTTGCATGTGTGTACAGAAGGAATGTGAAGAGTCAATGATGACCCAAAGGTTGCGGAGCTAAGGAAACAGAGAGAAGTAGAGCATTATTCACAGAAATAGAGAAAGGAGAAAGAATAAAGGGAGGAAGTGGGTTTAGGGGAAAAGATAAGAAGCTCTGTTTTGGCTATGATCTCTGACAGTCATCATCTTAAAGATGGTACTGAAAACCATGGAAGGAGATGAGTGCACCAAGGGACTTGGTATGGAAAGAGGAAAGGAATAGGACCTCTTGCACTGTGTCTATATAATATGTACCTATGACATGCCATGCAAAGTCACATATACAGAACATGTACTGAATTTCTGTTTTTCTTTATGCAGCAGGACACTCTTAAGGGACCAGCAGGAGGTCAGCACAGCGCCTATTGGACACATCAGCAACAGCTACAGGTAGCACACAGCTGCAGGAGTAGGAGGCCAGCTCCAACTCCACCACCAGCACCACACCCTCCTCATCTGGGAGCTCGAGGAATAGGCAGCAATGGAAGGTTGGAGCTCAGAAGAGGAGGAGGAAGACATGGAAGAGAAGTAAGGGGATGAAGAAGAGGAGGAGGAAGATGTGGAAGAGGAGGATCATTGAGCAGAGGAAGTACGGGAATTGTACAATAACACAAAAAGTGAGGTGGTCATAGAAAAAGTGGTCACAGATGCATTTATTTAAAAAAAACCTTATGCATTTCGGCAAGTACCTTCCTCACGGGGCAATAACTTCAAAACATAAAATAAACAAAGCAATCAAAAGTAAGGCTGAATAAGAAGATGAATGATAAATGCAGCCCTGAAAGTGGAGGAGGTGAAAACATCCCTGGAAAGGAAAGAACCAGAGCTCAAGTACCCCAAAGTTGCAGAATCAGTGACCACAAGGAAGCGAAGGGTAGTGGTGGTTGGTGACTCTCTTCTGAGGGGTACTGAGGTGTCCATCTGCCGACCAGACTTGATGTCCAGAGAGGTATGCTGTCTGCCTGGCGCCAAAATCCAAGATGTTACGGAGAGTTTGCCGAGACTCATCAAGCCCACTGACTATTACCCAATGTTGCTAATCCATGTCGGAACAAATGATACTGCCAGGTATCCCCCTGAGCGTATCAAAAGTGACTTCATGGCTCTGGGACAGAGGGTGAAGCAGATAGTTGTACAGGTGGTGTTCTCTTCAATCCTCCCTGTTGAGGATAAAGGGCAAGGCAGAGAGGCTCACATCCCGGAGATGAATGCATGGCTGTGTGGATGGTGTCATCGAGAGCGTTTTGGTTTCCTCGACCATGGGATGCTGTTTCAAGGGTTGCAGAGCAGAGATGGCGTCCATCTGTCCAAGAAAGGTTGACTAGTCTTCAGTAGTAGACTGGCTAGTCTACTGAAGAGGGCTTTAAACTAGATTCATTGGGGATGGGTAAAGAAAGCCCCCAGGTAAGTGATACATTAAATACCTTTAAGGAAATGGGTAAAAGGGGTAACATATGGAAAGCAGTGTGTATAATTGCCCGTAGCATGGGAAATAAGATCCCTGATGTTGAAGCTTTGGTGGGAGTGGCCGACTTGGATTTAGTGGCAGTTACAGAAACATGGTTCATAGAAACTCATGACTGGGATGTAACTATACCAGGCTATACTTTATTCAGAAAGGACAGGGTAGGAAGAAAGGGAGGAGGAGTGACAGTGTTTGTAAAAAATAATATTAAAGCTTTGGAATTACAGAGCTTAAAAGGGAGAGAGGAGGCATTCTGGGTTAAACTAGAAAGAGGGAAAGAGAAATCTATTTGCATTGGCATTATATACAGACCTCCCTCACAAGAGGAAGAGGTGGATGGAGAGTTAATTGAAGACATACACAGCATTACTAGAAAAGGGGAAGTGCTACTGATAGGGGATTTCAATATGCCAGATGTTGATTGGCACATTCCTGCTGCAGTATCATCTAGAAGTAAGGAGATCCTGGATTCTCTACAGAGAGAACTATTCAGGCAATTGGTAACAGATCCCACACAGGAAGGGGCCATACTCCCTACCTAATGATCTGAGAGCAGCTCAGGACATCAAAGACTTTAGAAAACAACTGAAAACAGTTTTGTTTACGGAGCACTACGGTCATGCAATCAACTAATTAATTTTTAAGAAAGCAATTATTTATATATACATTGTACAATAGCTCACTTTATAGTATAGCTCACAATATATATAGTGCACCTTTTCCCAAGACATTTAATCATATATTTACAAACTATGTATATATTATCACAGATTTTTTCACTATTACTAATTTTCTCTTTTGTTAAACCGCTTTGATTGTATGATAAGGCGGTATAAAAATCCAATTAAATAAATAAATAAATAAAATAAATAAATACTGGACTTGGTGCTTACCAATGGTGAAAGTGTTTCTGATGTTATAGTGGGAGATTATTTTGTATCCAGTGATCACCAGATGGTGTGGTTCAGTATTAGGACTAGGTCTGTTAGAATCCAATTCAAAAGTGAGGGTCTTAGAAATAGGAAAACTAACTTTGCCAAGAAGGGCCAATACCTCAGGGAGTCGTTAGCGGGATGGGAACAGCTGGGGGATGTAGAAAAACAGTGGGCAAAACTGAAAGGGGATATTTTAAGAGCAACAACCTTTTTGTTAAAATGGTAAATAAAGGTAAAAGGAAAAGGAGACCGCTATGGATTTCGAAAGAAGTAGCTGAAAAGATGAAGAAAAAGAGGGAGGCCTTCATGAAATACAAGAGATCACAGAGAGAGGAAGACAGGCATCTATATTTGGGAAAACTTAGAGATGCTAGCAAAGTAGTCAGGAAAGCAAAGATTCAAAAAGAAGAGGAAATAGCCAAGGCAATAAAATGGGGGGATAAGATATTTTTCAGATATGTTAGTGAGAAGAGGAAGGGCAAAAGTGGTATTGTCAGACTCAAGAGTGAAGGGGAGGAATATGTAGAAGCTGATGAGGATAAAGCAGAATTGCTTAATAAAAATTTCTGTTCTGTGTTCACAGATGCAGAACCAGGAACAGGACCTCAAAAAACACCCACAAACAGGAACAGAAGTGAGGGGCATCTTGAACAATTTTCAGAAGACTGTGTTCGTGAGAAACTAGCTCAACTTAAAGTAGACAAAGCGATGGGACCGGATGGGATACACCCTAGAATACTGAGGGAACTTGGGGACATTCTAGCAGCTCCACTGACTGAATTTTTTAATGCCTCGTTGGAGTCGGGAGTGGTGCCAAAGGACTGGAGAGAGGCTCATGTGGTGCCTTTACGCAAAAGCACAATACAATTTGTATTCCTGTTTTGTGTATTCTTCCTATACCTCCTCAATACCTTTCCTTGCTTTTACCTATAAGAATGGTCTAGAATTTGGCAGATGGGATTTAATGTTAAAAAAATGTAAGGTCATGCATTTGGGCTGCAGCAATCCAAGGGAGCAATATAGTATAGGGAGTGAAGAACTTTTGTCCACTAAACAAGAGCGAGACCTAGGCGTGGTTATGTCTGATGATCTTAAAGAAGCTAAACAAGTAGAAAAGGAGATGGCAAAAGCTAGAAAGATGCTTGGGTGCATACGGAGAGGAATGGCTAGCAGAAAAAAGGAGGTGATAGTGCCTCTGTATAAGTCTTTGGTGCGACCTCATTTGGAGTATAGTATAAAATTCTGGAGACCGCACATTCAAAAGGATATAAACAGGATGGAGTCAGTACAGAGGGTGGCTACTAAAATGGTTAGTGGTCTTCATTATAAAGCATATGAAGACAGACTTAAGGATCTTAATATGTACACCTTAGAGGAAAGGCGGGATAGAGGTGATATGATTGAGATGTTTAAATACCTCCATGGCATAAATGCACAGGGGGAGAGCCTCTTTCGATTGAAAGCAAGCTCTGCTACAAGGGGACATGGAATGAGGATGAAAGGGGATAGATTCAGAAGTGATATGCGGAAATATTTCTTTACAGAAAGAGTGGTGGATCTGTGGAATAGTCTTCCAGTGGAGGTGGTAGAGATGAGGACGGTATCTGAACTCAAAGAAGCATGGGACAAACAGAGGATCTCTAAAGGAAAAAAGGGGACTGTTGTCGTTTCGATATGGAAGGACAGACTAGATAGGCCTTGTGGTCTTTTTCTGTCGTCATTTTTCTATAGAATAAAATAGGACTTTAGTGGGTTAAAAATATATAGACCGACAACTACAGGGTAAGTAAACATTATCTGAAATCATTGTGATCAGAATGAATATTGAATAACGAAAAAAGGACAACAAAAAGCCAAGGAATGAGGAGGACATCCATCAACCGAACCCACTGTAATGGGCTGAAAAACGTACTTGTAGCAGTTGTGAAACTATTTGTGAGGTTGGTGGCATAAAATGCACCTAAAAGCAGATAAACTACTAGGTTAAAAACCAATTAACGTGGAGTAAAAAGCAATACTGCTATTAGTGATATACCCAGGGGAATTATAAAACATGGTAGGAATGAAGGTTGATAAGTTGTACAGTATCTTTTGAATACCTAAAGCAGTGAAATAAATCGCGGACTCTAAGCGTTGTACTATGATAAAGTCATTTCCAATGTGTGGTTAAGTTATTCAATAGCATGGGGTCTATGGGAAAGCTGGCTCTTAAGCACACTTATTATAATAGAAATGGGTTATATCTAAAATAGAGAGCCAAATGTGTGACAGTAGTATGGTGTTAAAGTGTGGATAATGAAATAATTGAGCATCGCTAGAATGTATGTGTTGTAGGCCTATATTAAAACTGGAAAACATCTGATAACTTTAACAAGCTGTACATCAAATCATGATTCTGTCCATTGTGAGACTATGCCCGTCTTAGGCACTCGCCTAGACATAGGGTATAGCCTGGGTTGTGAAAGAAATACTCTGTAGTCGTGTCCAAAGTGTAAATTAAAGCTGGGCTTTATTCCCCTTCCCTTGAGGATTGCCTTTAGAATACTTCAAACAAGGATAACATAAATTAACTGTTGCTTCACAGATAAATAAAAGTTTCTTCCAAACAATACTTATGCTTCTTCTTGCTTCTTTTTAACAAAGAGATACTATCTCATCTGAAATGCATAAAGCACACTCCATCGGTTCTGGAACGTCCTCTGGGGCTGAACTTTCCCACTGCATAACCTCAGGACCTGGTCCTGTATACGGGCACCAAGTTTGTGTCACTGCTTTCAGAACCTTGCCCTCGGGAGACCTCAGCTTCTGGGAGAGGAGACTGCTTTGTGCCGTCAGAGATACCAGGGGCTGTGCTGGGGATTTCTTCCCACCACCTATGCCAATAGGGGTTTTCTAGCTCTCTGTAAGCTTGGCTTTTTATACAAGGACCCATTTCTTTCCCTTTATAGAAGACAGGGTACTTATCTTTCTTCTTGGTGAAGATTGTTTCCAGCCCTTCCTCCTCCAGCCAAGGCTTCCTCTCTGAAGTGCAAACTGCCTTTCTCCGTGAGTACCGGTCACTGAGTTTTGCTGAGCAGAATTCACTTCCTGTTCTCAGTGAGCTTTCCTGGACGTGACCTTTGCTCTCTGCCTGCTTGGCTGTTTTCCTCTGCACAAGGACCCCTCTGGCTTGGAAGTCTTTGGCACTGCTCTTCCTAGCCCTCTCGGGTTCAAGAGCCTGTTTCTCTTCAGCCCTGGTTCTCCAAGACAGCGTGTCTCTCTGTGTTTGCTCCGGAGTCCTGGTCTCTACTCTCCTCTGAGACTGACTTCCTTGCCTAATCTCTCTGCTCTCCTTCTCCCCGATCTCCTCTTGTGGGATTTCCCACCTGGTTTTATTTCCCTGCTTGTTAGACATAGAACGTGACTCTTCCCCCAGGTGAGCCTGATTGGGACTCTGAATTTCTACTGCGTCACTAATGCCATGAGGAAAGTTTGTTTCTCCATTCCCTGCTTCCCTGCATTGTGAATGTATCAACTGCCCATGTGGCTGTGAGGTAAGCTCTTCTTTTACATTTCCCTTTATTATTTCAGGCTCAGTGCTGTCTACCTCATGACACCATACACTGAAGCATAAAAAGACAAATACATAACTCACAATGGAGGCACGAAATTGTAATCATCTGTGTGTTTTTTAAAACCCATCTACTCATATGCTACAACTAATATAAGAACCATAAAAGATGGAAACATGAAGAACTTGAAAAAAATAAAATGCTTGATCAAAGTAGCAACATATCTCAGTACACTGAAACTGTGTAAGCAGCGGTTTCTGGCCAGTCTTGTTTTAAAAGCTGATGGTTTGGCACCAAATGCAAGAGGCAAAGTTCAATAAAGCAAATGCTTTCAAAATTGGTTAAAAACCAAAGTAACCTTAACAAAAGCTAGCAGTTATAGTGTAACAAATAGTAGGTGTGGGAAAAAAGGCACTGTGTTAGATGTGGTAAAACTGTAGGTGACTCATGTAGAATCACAGATAATAGCGGTATAGTTGAGCTCTGTATAACTGTGTACATGCACATATTGAAATAGTGTGATCAACTGGAAAACAAGTGGAGACCAATTTGTTTTGCACGTCCTGCCCCTGTATGACTGGTCAGAATCGGGGCATGCAGCGGTAGCACCCGAATCTGATCCCGCGGGGACTAGACATGCCCGCGGGATCAGAATCTGGTCTAATGGCCTGGATGTGCAGGCCAGGCCCCGATTCTGATCAGCCGTACGTCCAGCTACATACCTGGATAACTCAGCCAGGCTCCTGACTGGAGCCGCAGTGCCATGGCATCCCATTCAGGAGCTGAAATCCCCGGCCGCAGAAAGTAAAGCACAATTACTTACCTGTAACAGGTGATCTCTGGAACAGCAGGAATTAGTCTTCACATGTGGGTACGTCGGCGCCGACGGAGCCCGCACGGGAATGCTCCCCAGCATCCAATCAGAAGGCCTTTGGGAGCATCCCTCGCGCCTGCGCGGTGACTTCCCGCCTTTCCACCTGCCTCTCCCCAGTTGAGTTTCATAGCTGAGACAGAAGGAGAGGAAGAGGAAAGGAGATAGGTAGATTCAACTCCTAGGGGAGGTGGGAGGGTTGTGAAGACTAATTCCTGCTGTTCCGGAGATCACCTGTTACAGGTAAGTAACTGTGCTATCTCCAGGAACAAGCAGGAATGAGTCTTCACATGTGGGGACTCCCTAGCTGAGGGTGCCAGGGGAGATCCCCTGAAATGCGCGTCCCTGGGAAGACGCATTTCCCCAACCTGGATCCCCGGCATCCCCTGAGGGACGGGGGGTAGGAGTTGAGAAGAGAAGAGGAACAGCAAGAACTAAAGACTACCGGGGAGGTGAGTCTTCAGAATGCATGCCAGTTATCATTAAGTAGTTAATGCACTAGTACAATAGAGAGCTTACCTATTGGATTGTAGGAGTAGAGCTGTGACGGAGGTGACTGAAGACGCAGTAGCGGAACCCCAAGGGAACTTCACAGCAGTGAGGATGAGGCCCCAAATCCCGAATGGGCAGGTGACCCAGGTGACAACTGGTGCAGGAGAAGAACGGCAGGTCTTCAATGGAAAGCTTATGTGGAAAAGCTGAGGACTCTTTCAGATACAGAGTTAGTAACACTGCGGACTAAAAGAGGAAGACTGACCGATCTGGAGTTTAGCTCAGTCCGGCAGGGAAGAGGGGGTGTAGAAGAAACCCCTTTCCCAGGGAGAACAAAAGTGTGCTCCGGAATACTGAAGGAGTACACCGTCATTCCTAGCTGGTAAGAGATAGGGAGACATGAAAGCAGACACCTCACAGGTAGGGAGGTGCATACTCCAAAAATAGAAGCGGTAGGGAGTATAACCCGACCCAGTTACCGAGCCGTATAAATCAGGCAAGCAGACTGTCTGGACCTCTCAAGGAGTAGAAACTTTAAGGTCAACAGTCAGGGGGATAGAGGCAAAACACAGTGTGCTTGACTTCTTCCAATATGCGCATACCCATACGGCATACAGATAACCATTTTGGCATGGGACTGCAGACATATCTATACATACCGGAATAGAAATGTCCAGGCAAGATCGGCATATATATATAGATATCATATATATATATATACGGAGATGTATACATATACAGGGACAGTATAGATGGGCAGGGCCTATGCCCACCCAGGGTACCAAAACATGTGAAGACTCAGTACATGAAAAATCATACTGAGAATCCAGGCCTGCCACTGGGCCACAGGAGAAACACCCCCACGGGGGATGTGACGGAAAAAAGATTCATCCAATACCCACCAGAAGAATATCGAGAATCTATTTCTGCGGTGCAGGAGGCAGAGCCATGGAAAGAGCAGCATGTTTGCGTGAGGAACAGATGACGCCATCAATCTGGTAAGAGCACATCAGGAGTACTTTAGGCTCCTGATGTGTCCCAAGGACAAGAAGCGCACAGATCAAGATACCGGGAAGACCCAGCCAAGGGACTCAGGGGTATCATGCCCAGTAGAAGGGCATGCGCTGTCCAAGCGGGGCAGAAAACAGAATGCCAAGCTGCAAGGAAAAAAAGGGGGTAGAGTCCTGCCAGATTGGGAACTCCTTGGACATTCACGCAGAAAACCTTGACCTCGGTATCCCAAAGAGAGACCAGAGGGCATAATTAGCTATATAGCCCTGGAAGGACTATACAAGCCGCTTCTATGAAGAGGACCCCCAGAGACGAAGCCCCCCCCCCCCATAGTGGGAAGCTTCTCTGATGGTTGCAGAGATCATAGAGGAGAATCATGAGATAAAAACGTCAGGAGTCAGGCCTGACGCCACGTCATAAAAGGATATGGCCCGAAGAAGACAGCCTGCAGTGAGTGCTTGCAGGCAGAAAGCACTCACCGGGCTCCTGCACGCCCAGCCACTGAACCAATGGCCGAGGGGATTCCCTCGTATTAAAACAGGGAAAAACGCAGACAAAGGGAGCACGGATACCCTGGCTCTGTCAGATGTCCAGAGCATGCGTTAAGGATAACAGGAAATCTACCCTGGAAGGGACAGAGATGTTCCAGTATTGTACCCGCTCCAGCAGGGGAACCCTGAGAGATAGGGGTTGGGGTGACATACCACAAGGCAAGTCAGCTGAAGGAAGAATGTCCACAGTGGCGATCTCCCTTCGAGTAATAAGAAGAGGAGGGCATGGCAGCCCATGGGCAAAGTACCCCGGCATACTGAAAGAACAGCACCGCGCAGCGGTGTAAAAGCGAACTTCTGGTAATAAGAAGTTAAATTGTAGCCTATGGATGTTGGTTCTGGGTAGCCTGGTGAGAGCCTGGGAACTTCAGACCAGGACAAGATGCCCCAGGCTGGGGCACAGCTGGAGGATGGGCAGAAGGAGGAGGACACTTTCTTTTCCTAGGGAAAGAAGGTTTAGTAGGGCATTTCCTCCATCCTGGGGAAGAAGAAGGCTTAGGACGGTTCCCAGACTTAGGAAAGTCAGTGGAGCACTGAGCAACCTGACGTAAAGCCTCTCTATTGAAAAGATTTTCCCCAGTACACGGAGAGTTACCCAGTGTATGTTGTGCCCATCTGTTCAAGTCTGAAGCCTGGAGCCAGGCTGTACGACGTACTCCAATGGCAATAGCCAAGGACCTGCTAACAGACTCGAAAGCGTCTAGAGCAGCACGGGAGAGAAACCAAGCGATATTCCTGCTATGATAAAGAGGCCCTAGGTTCTGACAAGAAGGGAGACATAAGAGATAACCTCTCCGTGACCTCCCGAAGCGTTAGACTCATATAAAAAATATATGAGATAATCCTTGAAGCCAGCATCAAAGTTTGGAAGGTTCGACGTCCAAAGGCATCCAGTGTCTTGGATGCGCGACCTGGAGGGTAGGAAGAATGCTTCTTCTTACTCCTGACTTTCCTCATCGCTGACTCCACTACAATAGAATGATGTGGGAGCTGGTTTTTCTGAAACCCCGGAGAGGGGGGCACCTGATACAGAACATGCAGGTCTGTAGAAGGCGCTGGAACCCTCAGGGGTGACTGCCAAATCCCTAGAAGGAGATCCTGCAAGGAAGGATGCAAAGGAAGCATAAAGCTTGCTACTCCTGCAGGACTCTGGGTAAGAGTAGGACCAGGAATAGGAATGGCAAGAAAGGCTGCCATAGCAAGGAGAAATTCCTGAAAGGAAGGATCTCCCAGGTGAACTATTCCTGGGTATGCTGATGTGGCTTCAGCAGCTTGAGCGCCAGAAGGAAGCCCGCTAGAGGGAGAGAGATACCGACTGCTCCGGTTCGAGGCAGTGAGTACCGCATCGTCGGTTCCCAGTATCGATTCCAAGCTAGGCATAGAACAGATCGACGACACCGATGGAACAGCGGGAGTCGACCTCAATACCGGCGCCGGGGGCGGTAAGGTCCTCGTAGCAGGCAGCGGGGATTGCCGAGGTGGTACCGAGGCCACCGGGGAGCTTTGGTGATTATCCTTGGCACTGTGTAGCCGGAGGGGACATGGATCGGACCCGAAGCGTGCTGGAACCCAATCATCCAGGCTGGACAACGATTCTAGACTGGGCATCGACCCGAGCGAGGTTACCGATGCCTGCCTGGGGTTCACTGGTGCTGGGGGAGTCGCCGGCGATGCCGATCCCTGAAGGTCAAGCGGAATCGCCTCGATCGGCGCCAAAGGCGCCGAGGATGTCCACAGACAATGCCCGGCAAAGAGGGGAATACTCGACACCGACGCTGAGGTCGGGGTATCGGTACCGCTCGAGGCTGGTACCCCCTCCGAGCATGGAGGAAAACCCAACCGTGGCGTATCGGTTGGCCCCGAGGCCCAGGACACTCGACGACGAGCCCCAGTGGAGAAAGAGTAGTTACTCACCTGTAACAGGTGTTCTCCAGGAGCAGCAGGAATCAGTCCTCACTTATGGGTGACGTCGTCGACGGAGCCCTCGCGGAGCAATTTCCCCAGCTTTCGAAGAAAGCCTTTGGGATTGCAGCGCGCATGCGTGGTCCCCTTCCTGCCCGAGGGTGCCATCTTGCTCAGTCAGATGACATAGCGAAGACAGCAAAAACACAACAGAATGAATGCAACTCCAGGGGAGGAGGGAGGGTAGTGAGGACTGATTCCTGCTGCTCCTGGAGAACACCTGTTACAGGTGAGTAACTACTCTTTCTCCAGGACCAAGCAAGAAGTCAGTCCTCACTTATGGGACTCCCAAGCTTAAGGCTACCGGAGACCTCAAGCCTAAAAGAGCTTCCACAAGCTCAGCAGTACAGAAGGAAGGAATCTTCTCTGAATACGCATCCGGCCGGTAGCCAATTACCGGGGCCGGAGGGTAGGAGTTGCCTAAACCTCAAAGAGACTGTGGAGGACTGCCTGTCCGAAAGCACTGTCCCTGCGGGACTCCCTCTCCAGGCAGTAATGAGCCGCAAAAGTCTGGCTTGAAGACCAAGTAGCGGCCCGGCAGACGTCTGCCAATGGGACAGAGCGGAGATGAGCCACAGACGCAGCCTTCGCCCTGACATGGTGGGCCGTGACTCGACTCTCTAAGGAGAGGCCGGCTGCCCCATAAGCCCAGGCGATACAGTCAGCTACCCAGATGGACAGAGTACGCTTGGAGACAGGGACCTCCAACCGATTGGGGTCAAAAGATAAGAAAAGCTGAGCAGCTTTCCTGTGCTCACGCGTACGCTCAAGGTAGAAAGACAAGGCTCTTCGACAGTCCAGGGTATGCAACACAGTCTCAGCTCGGCTGGTATGCGGCCTGGGAAAAAAGGTCGGAAGAACCACCTCTTGATTGATGTGGAAAGAGGAAACCACCTTCGGAAGAAACTTAGGGTGCGTCCGTAGGACAACCCTATTCTTGTAGAACTTAGTATAAGGGGGCTCCGACACTAGGGCCTGTAGTTCACTAACGCGCCTAGCGGAGGTAAGGGCCACCAAGAACAGAGTCTTCCAGGAGAAGAAACGAAGAGGGCAGGTAGCCATGGGTTCAAAAGGCGGACAGGTAAGCCTTTGTAAAACCACATTGAGATCCCAGTCGGGAGCTGGAGGGCGCAACGGGGGCTTGAGCAGGAGCAGGCCCCTGAGGAAACGCGCCACCAAGGGGTGCGAGGAAAGAGGTTGGCCCTCCACCGGCGAATGGTGCGCAGAGAGAGCACTGAGGTGGACTCTGACAGAATTGGATTTGAGGCCTAGATCGGAGAGGTAAAGCAGATATTGCATTACCACCGATACTAAGCAGGCGAAGGGGTCCTCAGAGCGCTGAGAACACCAGGCCGAGAAGCGGCGCCATTTAAGGGCGTAAGACTTCCGGGTGGAAGGTCGCCGAGACGCCAGGACGACAGCCTCCACCTCCGGAGGAAGTAGGAGCGGAGCTAGGACTACCCTTTCAGCAGCCAGGCCATCAGATGAAGGGCCCGGAGGTTGGGGTGTAGAAGGTACCCTGATCCTGGGTCAGGAGATCGGGCTGAAACCCCAGAGGAAGAGGGTTGTCCACCGCTAGCTGCAGGAGCAGAGGGAACCAGGGTTGTCTCGGCCACCTGGGCGCTACTAGGATCACGGAGGCCCTGTCCTGGACAACTTTGAACAGCGTCCGGGACACAAGTGGCGTGGGAGGAAAGGCATACAGTAGGCCCGTGGACCATGAGATGAGGAAAGCATCCGGCGCTACTCTGAGAGGATGCGGGTGCCGAGAGCAGAACCTGGGAAGTTGCCGGTTCAAAGGACTGGCAAAGAGATCCACGGTGGGGAAGCCCCACCAGCGGAAGATCTGCCGGACAACTAAGGGGTTCAACCTCCATTCGTGCGGCTGCAGGATCCGGCTCAGTTTGTCAGCAAAGGCAATTGTCCTGTCCGGGCAGGTAAACAGCCTTGAGGAGGATGTCGTGGTCGACTGCCCACGAGCACAGTCTCCGGGCCTCCTGACAGAGAAGGAGGGAGCCTGTGCCCCCCTGCTTGTTCACGTAGAACATGGCAACCTGATTGTCCGTCTGCACCAGTGCAGACTGACGAGAAGTGAGATAAGAGAAGGTCCGCAGAGCTAGGCGGATCGCCCGCAACTCCAGGAAGTTTATCTGTTGAGCCGCCTCCCAAGGGGTCCAAAGGCCTTGGGTGCGCACTCCCTGGCAATGCGCTCCCCATCCCAGGAGAGAAGCATCCGTCGTGAGCACCTGGGAGGGTGTGGGAGGCTGAAAAGGCATGCCGAGCATCAGGTTGGGCAGGTGAAGCCACTATTGCAGAGAGGAGACCAGACGGTCGGAGATCCGTAGCAGGTCCGTCAGACTCCCTGTGGCCTGATGCCATTGAGTACGAAGGCTCCACTGAACAGGCCGCATATGTAGGCGGGCATTCGGGGTGACATGGACCGTGGAGGCCATATGACCGAGCAGCTGCAAGAATCGCCTGGCCGGGGCCGGCAACGCGCTGTGGAACCTGCCGGCCAGAGCTATGAGCCTGTCGGCTCGCTCCCGAGGCAAGAAGGCACGAGCTCGCAGAGTGTCCAGCCGTGCCCCTATGAACTCAAGATCCTGAGAGGGGCGCAACGTGGACTTTCCAAAGTTTATGACGAAGCCCAAGTGCTGAAGCAAAGCCACTGTGCGTTGAGTGGCCTGGGTGACCTCTACGGAGGACTGCGCCCGTATGAGCCAGTCGTCCAGGTAGGGGAAGACGAAGAGGCCTTGAAGCCTCAGGAAGGCCGCCACCACTGCCAGGCATTTTGTGAACACCCTGGGAGCGGAGGACAGGCCGAAGGGCAGCACACGGTACTGATAATGCCTTCCTGCCACCACAAATCTCAGATATTGCCGGTGGTCCGGATGGATAAGGATGTGGGTATAGGCATCCTTTAGGTCCAAGGAGCATAGCCAGTCTCCCTGCTGGAGGTAGGGCAGTAGGATTCCAAGGGTAAGCATCCTGAACTTTTCCCGTTGCAGGAACTTGTTGAGGTCGCGGAGGTCCAGGATGGGTCTGAGGCCTCCTGTTCGCTTGGGCACCAGGAAGTACCTCGAGTAGAACCCTTGGCCCCAGAGGTGTTGGGGTACTGGCTCCACCGCCTGTTCCCCCAGCAGACCCTGCAGCTCCTGCAGGAGTAAGTCCCTGTGCAGGGGAGGCCTTGGCGGCTCCCCTGGGAAGTAGGGGAGAGGCACCTGGTGAAAATGTAGGAGGTAGCCCTTTTGAACCACCTGCAGCACCCAGGAATCGGAGGTTATGGCTGACCACCTGTGAGCGAAGTGGATCAGCTTGCCCCCCGTGCAGGGTAAAGGGGCTATGCTGGCATAGTCAAAAAACCCCACCCTGCTGAGCAGGGGGCTGTGTAGTGGGCTTAGGGGCCCTCGGCTTACGGGGCCCATTGCCCTGACTCTTAGCCTGCGGACCCCGATTGGGAGCTGCAGATGCTTGGTATTGAAGGTGCTGTTGCTTATAGGCGGGCACATTCCTCGGGTAAAAAGGCTTTTTCCCCGAGCCCTTCCTCTTCTGTGAGGGAGTAGAGGTCTTTCTGGATAAGCGAGTCCTAGTGAGAGTCTCGGACTCGAGTTCCACCGCCTTATCAGCCATGGGTTTGCCAAAGAGGTTTTCACCTCTGCACGGGACATCAATCAACTTGTCCTGCACCCACGGCTCGAGGTCGGATGACTGAAGCCAGGCCTGTCGGCGGGCACCGATGCCGGCTCCCGCAACTCGGGCCGACGCCTCGAAGCCATCGTATGCCGCTCGAGAAATAAACTTCGAGCACTCTCGAATACTATCGGACAAGATCTGGAACCTCTGTAAGGGTTCCTCGGAGAGACCAGCCGAGAACCCGGCGATTTCTTTTGCCAGGTCTCGGAGGAACATGCCCATGTATAGCTGGTATGTCTGGACTCGGCAGGCCAGCATGGAGCCCTGGAAGCACTTCCTACCGAGGGCATCCAGGCTCCAGGCCTCCTTACCCGGAGGCACCGAGGAGTGCATCTTTTGACTCTTAAGCCGATGCATTGCCGATTCCACCACCATGGAATGGTGCGGAAGTTGTGCCTTCTGGAACCCGGGACTCTTGCGGACTCGATACATCGAATCGACCTGCCTGCTCAGCACCGGCATCGATGCCGGGCATTCCCACATGCGAAAGAGCAGCCGCTCCAGCATCGGGGGAACCGGTACAGTAAAGGCCTCCTTCGGGGCCGAGTCATACTGGAGTGCCTCGAGCTCTTCGGCGCGGGGCTCCTCCTCGGGATCCGCGGGGAAGGCCAACGCCTTGGCCATACCCCTCACAAAATCGGAGAAGCGGGTATCCTCCGGAGGGGATCGCTTCCGAGGCTCCGACTCGGGCGAGTCGGAGGGGAAGCACCTGGTCTGAAAAGAACCTGGTGATTCGTCCCCTTCCGTGTCCCAGCCCGACGCCTCCGAGGAGGAGTCGAGAGGGTCCTTGCGGGCGAGGGTTCGCCCCGACGCCGAAGCCGGCGTCGATGACCTCGGTCCCGAACGGGAGGCCGAGGGGGGACCTTGACCGAGGATCGACTCGAGCACGTGTGGACTCGAGGATCGACTCGGCCGCCGGTGTCGACTTGGGCGTCGACGTCCCGGTGGTCGGGGCAGATGCACTGGCGAGGCCGGTCATCAATGCCCGCTGCTGGTCCAAGAAGGCTGTGATACTGCGCTCCAAGGATGTCAATCTGAGGCCAAACTCAGACGACCCTGCAGCTTCCGACTCGGGCCCCGACGGCGTCGGGCCCGACATCGGTTCCGGAGGGGAGTCCAGGAGGACTATAGCACTCACGTGTCCAGGCGGCTCCACCTCTAGGCGAGGAAGTTTGCAAGGCCTCTCTGTCTCCGAGGGCTCAGGGCGGCTGACGGGGCTAAGCGATCCGGCCATCGAGGGACAAGGTGCGTCCTCCGACGCCGCCTGAGCAGGCTTCTTCTTCCGACGATGTTCCCGGTCGGGGGACCCCCGCTCAGAGGAACTCCGATGATACTCGTGGCCGGAGCCCCGAGACGTCGAAGCCTCCGCCGAGGTCCGAGCCTGACCGGACTCGGGGTCAGAGAAGATACGATCCTTTTGTGACTGCCGACTCCTCAGAGACTTCGAGGACAGTCTGCTGCATGGGCCGCAACCCGTAGAGTCATGGTTGGGTCCGAGGCAATGGAGGCAGTAGTTGTGCGTGTCCGTAAGGGACATTATCTTGGAACAACGACCACATTTTTTAAACCCGCTGGCAGCCATCGGGGGAAAAAGGGCCCCGGCAAGGTCGAAAGACCGTGCTGCCAGGGGTGAAGAAGAAAATGGCAGGAACGCCAGTTAAGACAAAACTGAAAAAGGGGATAAGAACGGACTCGATAGGGATATCGAGACCGGGCCGGGGGGGGGGGGGGACACGCGAACCGAGAAAACAAACTAAGAAATTAATCAACTTTTTCTGCGGCGAAAACAAACTACGTCTGTAGGGCTCCGCGGAAAAAAGAAGACTGAACAAGATGGCACCCTCGGGCGGGAAGGGGACCGCGCATGCGCGCTGCAATCCCAAAGGCTTTCTTCGAAAGCTGGGGAAATTGCTCCACGAGGGCTCCGTCGACGACGTCACCCATAAGTGAGGACTGACTTCCTGCTTGGTCCTGGAGAATGGGACACTCGACACCGACGCCGGGGCATCGATGCCGCTCGAAGCCGGAACCCACCCTGCGGCTGGTCCGGGCCGAGGGAACCCAGTCTGGGTCATATCGACCGAGGGCCCCGGGGACCCCGGATGACGGCCCCTAGTGACAAGCGGAGCACTCGACACTGGCCTCGATGCCGGGGAATCGGCACTGCTCGAAGCAGGTACCAACCCCATGCCTGGGTGGGTTGCCGGAGAGGCTGTTCGGGTCGGATCGATCGGCCCCGAAAGAACCGAGGACACCCGACGCCGATCCCCGGTGACGAGCAAGTCACTCGACACCGGCGCCGATGTCGGGGAATCGGTACCGCTCGAAGCCGGTACCGACCCCGCGCATGGCCGGGGTGCAGGAAAGCCAGTCTGGGTAGAGTCGATCGGCCCCGAAGGCACCGAGGACACCAGTTGACGATCCTCGGCGAAGAGTGGAGCACTCGACGCCGATGCCGGGGGATTGGTACCGCTCGAAGCGGATACCACCCCCGAGCATGGCTCATGTATGTTCTGTGAGGAGTGAACCCCAGGAACAACCTGAAACCTCGTGAATGCTTTGGAGCCCGAAGACTCCCACCGGGGTTTTCTTGCCAATGTCGTCTTGAGGGGAAGGCCGGAGCCGTCATCATGCCGGGCATGAGACTTACCCCTCAAGAATTGGCTAGTCTTAACAGACTGTTTGTGGGTTACTTGATCCTGGAGAGAAGAATAAACCGGTATCCGCACCTCAGGAGGAAAGACGGCGTCGAGGGACACCCGAAAGAGAGAAGGTCTTTTCCCAACACTAAAGCCCAATGAATTGGGGGAACAAGGGTCAGGCCCCAAACAGGTTAGACACCAGGCGTTGGAGTCTAAAACGAAAACTAAGTTTCCACAGTGAAGGCACTTCTTAGGGGAAGAAGGCTCCATGTTGGAAGGGCCCGTAGGCCTCTAAAGAGAAACCGAAACTGGTTCTTTGTTGGAAGGAAAAAGAAGGGATAAAGAAAATTAGCGCACCGGCGACGCTGGTATCTGCGGGAAAAAGCCGCGACCACAAGAAAACAAAAACAAAAGGATATTTGAGAAAAAATTTCTGCGGTGACAGGAGGTACGTCCTGCCGGCTCTGCGGAAAAACAAAAACTGGGGAGAGGCAGGTGGAAAGGCGGGAAGTCACCGCGCAGGCGAGAGGGATGCTCCCAAAGGCCTTCTGATTGGATGCTGGGGAGCATTCCCGTGTGGGCTCCGTCGGCGCCGACGTACCCATATGTGAAGACTCATTCCTGCTTGTTCCTGGAGATACTTCTTTCCCCGTAGCCTGACCCCTGATCTGGCCATCCATGGCCAGGGTCAGGCTGCGGGGAACCCCTTGTGCCCCCTAACCACTTGGATTTCACCTGGCTCAACGGTCCCCTATCTACATGGCTGACCCTGGATGTACAGGGCCAACCTCAGAATCAGCCCTGTACATCTGGGGTCACGTTTCCGCCCACTGCCCACCATCGCTTCTCCACTGGCCCACTCCTGCCCATGAACAGAGCTCCCTGCACGTATAGACGTGCGGGGAACTCTGTTCTGCCAGTGCGATCTGGATATTTAGCGGGTCTGGATGTCCAAATTGGATGTCCAGACCCACTAAATGAGGATCGAATGACCCTCATTCCATCTAATATATTTGTGTCAAACTACTATTTTTGAAACAAAAATAAAACAAAAAGAAGCAACAAAGTATCTGTAAGATATATGGGAACAAAAGAACAGATACCAAGACTGGCAGAATACCCTGGGGTCAATAAAAGGGGTTTGTTTAAACCTGAATATTCTGCCAGTCTTGGTATCTGTTCTTTTGTTCCCAAACTACTATTTTTGTCCATATTGTTTCCATCTAAACTAAAATGCATGAAAGGGCACCATTGCAAGGCTTGTAATGGAATAATCATGGATAGAGGGAGAGGGGTGGATGATAACTGATTCCTTTTATGCTTAATCAATATGGGAGGCTGGAAAGACAAAATGGCAAGCAGGAATGTATGAGGCATAATAAGAGCCATAAAATAAGAATAAAAAAGGAGAATAAACTCAGGACCACCTTTGTTAGATATTAAAAGTGAAAAAGCACAATAAAAATGCATTATAAAAAAATATGTTAAAAACGGGTGGGGGGGGGGGAGGGGGCAAAAGCCCAAATTAAAATAAAGTAAGGCAAAGTTGGATCATGACCACCATGCGCTAATTTTAAAAATAAAAGCACAGTAAGAGGGGTTACATGGTAAAAACGGGGGATCCATAACCCAAAGTGAACAAGCTAAACTGAACAAAGAACAAGTAGAATGTGTAAAAAGAGCAGCACAGTAACAGCATACCCCAATTGCTAACCGGTTAGTATCAGGGTGTTCTGGGGCAGCACCCATCGCTAACTGGGCAGCACTGTTCCCTCTAAGCTGTGCGCGTGTGCGCGCGCACACACCTTGCCGAGCGAGCGCACATACTTTACAACAGAGCGCACAAAAATTACGGTTCTGATTCTGATAGAAAACAACACAGACGTATTAAAATTTAAAAGTTGTGATTGTAATTACTAGACATTTTCCGCTTCATTTAATAATCATCTATTTTCATTTAATTTGATTAAAATCAATGTGGTGTGCATACTATATTCTGACGTGTAGTCAAATTTTAAAGTATATAACTCCGAGTGTTGTTATGTGGCGCACAAAAATTTAACCTTCCTTCAAAAGCTGCACAGCTGATATTTTATGCGCACACAGCCTACAGAAAATTAGAGGGAACATTGCTGGGCAGCGGTGATATCGAGTTGCTGTCAGGTTAGCAACATGTGGCTAAAGTAAGGTGCAACAAATGCTGGCTTACTTTAGCTGCGGAAGCTAACCGGGCAGTGGCTCAATATTCCCCTGCCTGGTTAGCTTCAGAGTTCTGCGGCCAAACCAGATATTCAATGCTGGAGGCCAGGTATGACCCTGGTACTGAATATCTGAGGTTAAACTTCAGCGGCGATGGCTAGCTGCTTTATAAGTAATAGCTGTGCCACTGAAAATCCCCCCTATGTCAAAAAGTACAAATTTCCTGGTGCTATAAGTTCTATTCATGTGTAGGGGATAGCTATTACTTATTTTCACACGAGATAATAGTGATGAAGAGAATTAACTACAGCCAGCTGCACATAACAAGGTTGACATTGTCATCATGGCATTCACCAAGATCCAAGGTTCATGATTTACTTAGCTGAATTTCTGCCTCCTCTGAAACATAAAAGCCCCCAAAGGACTTTAGAGAAAAAAAAGAGTTATAGGCAGAATTAGGCAAGGCCAACTCTTTCTTACTAATCCTTGACATGAGGAATTCTTTCTATCCTATTATTCTTTTGTGGACCAATGGTGCCACCTGGAAGCCTCTCTATAAAACAGTGATTCTCTGTTTCTTGTAGATTAGTGGTTCTCAAACCAGTCCTCAGAACACACCTAGCCAGCCTTGTTTTCAGGATATCCACAATCAATATGCATGAGATAAATCTGCATATTATGGAGGCAGTGCATGCAAATTTATGTTATGTGTATTCATTGTGGATGTCCTGAAATCCAAAATGGTTGGCTGGGGACTAGGTTGAGAATCCCTCTATGGAATGAATTTTAACTTGAAATATTCATTGACAGGGCTAGTCCACCAGATGTAATTTCATGCAACAAGATTGTTTCAGTCATACCTTTGTGGGAGATGGACGGATGTGGGCCAGAACCTTGTAAACGTTCCAGTTATTCTCAAAGCTCCTGCAAGAATTAGAAGTCTGTGAATGAATCAACTTTACTTTAGAACCTAAAGCATGCTTGTATCCTTGCAACTGGCCAACACTTCACGCGCTGAGCCCCTGCTATACATGCAAAGCAGAACCCCTGTCCCCTGATGGTTACACAAAGAAACAAAAATATGAGAGTATTTTCTGAAGCCACCTGAAGAGCGACACTACAGTCATACAAAAAAAGCAAGATATCCATAGGTGCCAACAAACAGTACACTATAAGCTATGTGAACAGAAGGAAAGCTGAGGTATGTTAACATTATTGAATAATAGTACACCAGTTCAAGCAGATTATGGCTAAAAGTGTTTTCAGGGAAAGAAATGTTACCCATTCCTACACCTTCATCAGATGTAGTTTACAAAAATGTAACTTGTGGCTTGATGTCATATTGTGCAGATGCTATTTAGACAGGAAAAGGAGAGGGTAGGCCCCTGCTTGTTTCATGGTGGTTAGGGAATCACTGCCTTTTCCTCTCACGTAAACTTGTCTGAAAAATCAAGAATCCTCCTAAGTCTTGAGCGGCATTTGCAAGTGCAAATAGAGGTTTATACATGTAAATGAATCAACATGCATAAGGTCTGCGACTAAAAAGCTGTTTGATTATTTTCATCTAATTTCCATGTATTTTGGTGTGCTGAAAACAAATAAAATATTGAAAAAAACTCCTAGACGTCATGATTTGCCACAACATGCAAAATTGTCTTCAAATTTATCAAATTTTTTCAAATTACTATTAATTAATTCAAATTACTATTCATTAATTCACATAAGTGCATTTAAGATATAAAATGCCAAAAAAACCTTAAAGGGGTTGTCCGAGTTATGTAAAAAAAATATAGCACTGTAAATCTGATGGTCAGCAATATATACATAAGCTAAGCAAGTTTTAAGTCCGTGCTTCTAATGGTAGAAGGGGTTAATCTTTCCTGAAGAATCCAGTGGGAGGGAGACACAGGGCAGATAGCAGCAGCTCCGGTCAGTGCAGGGGGGCGTGGCCAGCACCGTGACGTCTCGTGTATAGACACAGAGCTGCTCTCTCCTGCATGCCACATTTGTGCACGAATCATCATCAGGTTCTTGGTTCTAGGTTGTTCACACTTTTTCATCGCAATTCGTGTTAGCTCGTCATTCTTCAACCGTTATGTTATGGCTCCACGAAAGTGTATTAATTCGCCAGACAGTTTCTGTTTCATCTGTGGTGAATATACAGTGTTGAAGCAACAGCAGAATATTACAGACTTTGTGAAAAAAGTATACTTTGCATACTTTGGACTAAAAATTGGAGATCAAGATAAAGTCTGGGCACCTCATAAAGTGTGCAAACGGTGTGTTGAGGACCTCCGAAACTGGTTCAAGGGGAAGAAAAAATCTTTCCGTTATGGGATTCCTATGGTATGGTGAGAGCAAAAGAACCATATTGACGACTGTTACTTTTGTTCATGCGATGTGAAAGGGTTTAATTCCAAATGGAAGCATTCCATTTCATACCCCAATCTTCACTCGGCAATTCGTCCCATCCCCCATGGCACAGATATACCAGTACCCAAGCCCCCTGCTACCTTGGAAGAGATACCTAGCTCCGATGAAGGTGAAGTCATACCTGAACCAGATGACGAATCAAGTTCTGACTTTGAAGATGATACAAGACCAAAATTGTTTTCTCAGGAGGAGATGAATGATTTGGTAAGAGACTTGAATCGTCCCAAAGATGCCACTGAGTTACTCGGATCAAGGCTGAAAAGCAGGAATTTATTGTTGCCAGGAGTGTCATCTTCATGGTTCAGACATCGTGAAAAGGAGTTCATTCCTTACTTCGCCCAGGAAGACAAGTTGGTTTATTGCACTGATGTCGAAGGTCTGATGGGTCAATTTAAAATCCAATATGATTCAGAGCAATGGCGTCTTTTTATAGATTCTTCAAAAAGAAGTCTCAAAGCAGTTTTACTCCACAACAGTTTTTACACTTCCATACCTGTAGGTCATTCCATACACTTGAAGGAAACCTACGAGAACTTGGAATTGGTTCTTCGTAAACTTAAATATGAAGACCATGGTTGGCAAGTGTGTGGGGACTTGAAGGTCTTGTGCATGCTGCTCGGGCAACAAGCTGGGTATACCAAATATCCTTGTTTTCTGTGTCTATGGGACAGTCGAGACCGACAAAATCACTGGACCAAGAAGAGTTGGCAGCCGAGGGTGCTAACAGTCGGTGAAAAAAATGTCCTCCGAGAAACTTTGGTACCTTCCCATAAAGTTCTTCTACCACCTCTCCACATAAAATTGGGATTGATGAAGCAATTCGTAAAATCACTTCCAAGAGATGGAGAATGCTTCAAATACTTGGTCACCAAGTTTCCAGGCCTGTCGGAGGCAAAATTGAAGGAAGGTGTGTTCGTCGGCCCAGACATTAGAAGGCTTATAGTTGATCAAGAGTTTGTCAATAGCATGACGAATCCTCAAAAAGAAGGGTGGATTGCATTTAAAGAAGTCGTACAGAAATTGTTAGGCAATAACAAAGATCCTCACTACAAAAAGATCGTTGGACGAATGCTGAAAGCATTTCAAGCTTTAGGTTGCCTGATGAGTTTGAAAGTGCATTTCCTCCAGTCCCACCTTGACTACTTTCCTGAAAATTTGGGAGCTGTGAGTGAGGAACAAGGTGAACGATTCCACCAAGACATTAAAGAGATGGAAAGGAGATACCAGGGAAAATGGAGCATTACAATGATGGCAGACTACTGTTGGATGCTTCAGAGAGACATTCCAGATGCTACTCAACAAGCGTAAATGCACCAAGAGGAGCCTCACAAGGAAGAAGAATCGAGTTTAGTGTGTGTAGGTGAGCTCATTTCAGTTCAAAAAAGGATTTTCATGAAAATATTGTAATAAAACTTTAATTTTATAAGTCTATTTCCATTTATTTTGAGGTATTGCCTTATTTAACATAGTTACCTAAATTGTCAGGAAACGTGATGTCCTATGACAAAATGGAGGTCATTTTCGGATTCAGTGCACCAAAAAACATAAAGATTACGTGGAATAACCAAAACAGCTCTCAAAAAAATTGTTTTTGCAGACCTGTGTAACGATTTTAGAAAAGCACACAGTTTTCAAAGAAGCAAATTCTAGGTTGGCTTGAGAAGAATGTATGTATTTCCAATTTTGCAATGAAAATACTTCAGAAGATCAAGATATTAGCATTTACTCTTGCTCCAAGGCATGTGTGCCAGTTAGGGACTTATTTGGATTTGAGATTTGGGGGACGGGGGAACAGTGATACTCTTATTAAAAACTACCCCAAAATGTAAAAACATAGGGACCCTTTTACTAATACTTAGCACATGCTATCTGCCACAGAGCACATAGGAATAAAACAGGCTATGCAACAGATAGCAAATGCTAAGTGTTTAGTAAAAGGAGCCCTTAGTTTTGTAGTGTTGCTCCTCAACTGACTCCCTTTCAACGTCTGTAAAATCCAGCACTTAAATGGATAGATTGCAAAATTGTCGCTAACACGTGTTAAGTAAAATCAAAATTACTTACCTGTAGTAGGTGTTCTTCATGGGCAGCAGGATACAATTCCACAGAAATGGATGATGCCATCTGATGGAACCTGTGTAGGGAAAAGCCTTTCCTCCTAGACCTACATAAAGATCTGGAAGCCTTTGAAAGGATCTACCATGAATGCATGCAATTTCCTACATATCATGCAGGATCGTCAGACACTGTAAAGCCCTAATTAGGAGATAGCTCTTGAGGGAGGCAGGTGGATATTTTAGGATTTATATCCCTTGTTCATGGAGAACACCTGCTAAAGATACATAATAAGTTTTTCCTAATGCAACCAAAATTGGAAGACTGGACATCCAAATGGCAGATGAAATTTAATGTGGACAAGTGCAAAGTTATGCACTTAGGAAAGAACAACCCAAACTACATGATGCAAGGTACCATATTAGAAACCACCACCGAGAAAAAAGATTTAGGCGTCATTGTGGATAATACATTGAAACCCTCCACTCAGTGCAGCAGCGGCCAAGAAAGCAAATAGAATGCTGGGAATCATAAAGAAAGGAATGGAGAATAAAACAAAAGATATTATAATGCCTCTGTATCATTCCATGGTGTGACCGCACCTTGAATACTGTGTGCAATTCTGGTCGCCGTATCTTGAAAAGGATATAGCGGAATTAGAAAAGGTACAGAGGAGTGGTAAAGGGGATGGAAGGATACCCCTATGGGGAGATGCTTAAAAGATTAGGGCTTTTCAACCTGGAAAAGAGATGGCTGAGGGGAGATATGACAGAGGTCTATAAATTAATGAATGGAATGGGTAAATGTAGATCGATTCTTTAAGCCATCAAAAAGTAGAAAGACTAGGGGACATGCAATGAAGCTACAGTGTAAACCGTTTAAGACTAATAAGAGAAAAAATTTTCACTCAACATGTAATCAAATTCTGGAATTCGTTACCGGAGGATGTACAGTAGTAAAAGTGGTTAGTGTAGTTGGGTTTAAAAAAGGTTTGGACAAGTTCCTGGAGGAAAGGTCCATAAACCAAAGAGGACCCTGGAAATCCACTGCTTGCCCTGTGACAAGCATTATGGAACCTGTGTGCCTCTTTGGGAACATGCCAGGTACTTGTAGCCTGGATTGGCCACTGCTGGAAACCTTGGTCTGACTCAGTAAGGCATTTCTTATGTTCTGTTCCATTTTACACAGGATATTTTGCATATACTAGTTCATAAAGCGCTTATATAAAGCTATGTGTGAAGAAAGCATAGCATTCTGAAATATGTCTCTCTCTCCAGGGCACAAAGGAGTGTAACTTGGAGCTCTTGGCTTTCTTGAGAGTGATTTTGACTACCACAGAATGGTGTGGGACTGGGAGCCTTCTAGACTCTATACGTACAGTCCAACTATTGTTAATTGGGTGTACAGAGAGAAGGGTCTCCCAAATTCCCATGTGTAAATCCTTAAGGCTTTTATGAATGGGCACTGTCACAGCTTCCTGATGGGGGAGGGAAGTTGAGGAATTGGAGAATATCCAACATTTCTTCCCTGGATTTTTTCTCCATCTCTAACTTAAATGGAATAGCCTCAGCTATTTCGCAGATAAAATCGTTGAAAGAGGTCATTCAGTGAAGACTGCCTTCTTTCATTGGGCGAAGAAGTATCTAATGGTAAGCTGGTGGAGCCCTTACTGAGAACCCCATGAATACTCTGATTCAGACCAGATAAATACTTCCAAGAAGTCTAGGTTTGAGCCTGGCTAGACCTCAGTTCCTCAGTGGAGACATTCTGTTTGTGTCCTGGGAAAATTTTCTCCCTTAATGTATTGGAGATGGACACTGGTGCAGCTGATATCACAATGCCCTCTGAAGCTTCAGCATCAATCACCTCTAAGGAGGACATGGGTATTGAGTATCGGCTGAAAAAACCTTTGCATTGACTATGATAAAGTAGAAATATCACATCAAGTGTGGCTCTCAATCTTCATGTTATGCTCCTCCTCGAATAATGTTGAAATCAATGTGGAAAAGAACAGTAGGTGAGGCCATGTCCTCTTGAGTTACCTGAGAAGTATCAATGACCTAGTCATGGGCCCTCAGAGGATGTGTGAACCTTTTGACATCAGAAACTAAGCAGATCTCTGATAGGGAGATGTTTTAAAGGTAAGGTGGCTGCCAGAACCTTAGTGATTTTGACATTATGTTCCAATGGGGTCTGATGTCAATGCTACTGAGCCAGAAAGAAACCTATTGAACAGGGTCAGAGTACTAAACACCACTAAAAGCCCCGCTGTTTGAAGGAACTCACTCAACAGATCAAACAAATTATTTTTGTCGGAATTGCCAGCTCAGTAGATAGGAAGCATCCTATCACCACTGTGGCCCTTCCAGTTTAATAAAGAAGAAATATATAACTTAGTCAACAGCTTTACTTTACTGGAAGCAGCCTTGATAAAGCCTTGAAAGCCGTTTACCAGCTAATTTGTCGGAAAATGACAGCCACTGTGAAATCAAACAACTTGATCTTGAAAAATCATGCGCCAACCAGGTTGTCAAAGCTCTCAAAGGAGGGAGCAGTAGGAGAACATACAAAAATTAGGATACTTTTTTAAAAAGTCCCAAATCCTTAACTAGGGACACCAAAAGGAAAAAAAAGCAAAAGAGGCAGTCAAAAAAGAGAGCGTTTTCCTCAAAACTGAGAAAGTAAGAGAACAGGTACAACGTACTGACTCAGCAGAAAAACAAAGAATGAATCTGTCCCATGAAAATGTGAAGTGGGAAGTTGTATGCATGCGCAGTAGGGCCTTACAAAGGCTTCCAGAATTTTTTCTAGCTGGAAAGGCTTTTTTCTTGCATAGGCTCTGTCAGATGACATCACCCAGCTGTGAAGACTTGATATCCTGCTTGTCCTCAGAGAATGACACTTACACGTTCAAATAAGTGAGTGATGCTGCTCTGTTTTTTTAATAAGCTTCTTTCTAAAATGGCTGCTTCTGCTGGGCATGCTTCAAGTTACATGAGTTTTTCCTGTGATTTTAGAGTTACTCTTCATAAAGCAATCCTTTTCTAAATTACTCTATGAATTGTAAACATTCAGACTTGGAAACTATGGGGGTCATTCCGAGTCACGAATAGAGGGGATGTATGCACTGCCTGGATGTACATCACCGCTATTAATCCCCCTTGCCGTCCCTGTGCAAGGCTCCCTGTACGAACAGTGGAGTTGTACAGGGAGCCTTAGATGGGGCAGAAGGCGGAGTGAGGGCGGTGCATGGGCGGGCCATCACCCTGGACGTACAGGGTCGATTCTGAGGTCGGTCCTGTACATCCAGGATATGCGGATTAAATGGGGGACTTATTCCACCTCAGAGGAATAAGACCCCCTGGACGCGGGGTAGCAGCAGCCAGCGGGGACAAAGCAGAGAGGTGTGCAGGAGGTTCCCCACAGCCGGACTCTGGCTATGGGAGGCCGGATCATGGGTCTAGCTGTGGGGAAAGGACATTCTCGGTGGCAGCTGGCAGTCACAGCTCAGTAATGGAGCCGCGATGCCATGGCAACGAGACACTATGGTACTGCAGCTCCATTACGGAGCCAGGCGGAGTTTGATGTGGATGTGGCTGGACATATGGTTCTTCAGAAATGGGGCCCAGCCTGCACGTATAAGCCGGTAGACCCGAATCTGATCCCATGGGGGCTAGATGCCGCTGCAGGTTCAGAATCAGGTCTATTGCTGTATGTCTCAATTCTGAGGGGCTGTACAGGGGCTGGATGTCCAGTAGGGAATAGGTCTCCATGCAAAACCAGGCTTCACATTTTCTGAAACTAGACTCATTGTGTCAAGTGGGATGTCTGGCACAAAGATCTCACACAGAGCCAGGGGCGGCCCAAGGGGGGTGCGGGGCCATGTGCGGAGACTCGGTGCGGGGCCTCATTTGCATAAGGGGCCTCATTTGGATAAATATTTGCATAATGTTACCATATACTAACTTTTAGTAAACATGCCTCTTAATGAGTGTATGAATAAAGAAAGACTAAAAGATTTCTACATTACTATAATCCAGTGCCAACCGCCAGACACATTAGGAACTACTACAAACACTGCCCATTTAGAACCCATAGCAAACCCGCCGTATACTAACAGCACTACCAGGACTCACAAAGCACCATACCCTACCTATCAAAAGGAAACATGCAAATATTAAACCAATACATTTCAGAGAATACCAATACAAGTGGCAATGTCAAATAGGAATTATATAAACAGAATACCTCAGCTCAGTTACACATGAACAGAACATAAACCATCACCAAACAAGGAATCACAATTTAGAAACAGAACGACAATAATTAAACTGGGAATCCCAAAAGCCAAACTTGGAATGTACAACACTGTAGAAATAAAACTATACATTAATTTGCTCTTGTACTAAACAAAGCGCAGACGTTAATGATGCACATTTACCAGAGCTGACATATTCCAATTAATAAATTCAAAATAAAGAGATATTTTTCTACCTTTTGTGCATTTTTTTTCAGCTGCAATTGCTCCAGCCACTTTCTTCTGGTTTCTTCGTGTCTTCTGTTAACTCTCCATGGTCTGCTGTCCATTTGTCCTTTCTTCTCTCCTAGTTTTTTTTCCATTCTCTCTCTACATCTGCTTTAACATACTAATCTTTATCCTTCTGCTCTTTCCTCATTCCTATTTCATCCACTCAAATTTTACCCCTCCATCCTCAATCCCCACTTACTCTCCCAATACCCGGCCAATTGTAGATTTTTCATCCCTCCCACACAAAATATTTTCCCCTCTCCATTTTACTCTCCCAGCCCCATCCCATTCTAATCCTCCCCAACATCAGCTCCCTTCTAGTTCCAGCCTCACCCAGCATCCATTCCCTTCTAGTCCCTGCATCAGCCCATTTCCAGTCCTAGCCCCCCATCAGCCCATTTCCAGTCCTAGCAACCCCCCAACCCAATACCAGTCCTAGCAACCCCCCAACCCAATACCAGTCCTAGCCCCCCCATCAACCCACTTCCAGTCCTAACCCCCCATCACCCCATTTTCAGTTTAATCCCCCCCCTATAACCCATTACCAGTCCTAACCCCCATCAGCCCATTTCCAGTCAGCCCCCCATAGCCCATTGCCAGTTCTAACCCCCCCAAAAGCCCACAGCCCATTACCAGTCCTAACCCCATCAGCCCACCTCAAGTCCTAACCCCTCCCCATAAGCCCATTTCCTGTCCTAGCCCCCCCATAGCCCATTATCAGTCCTAACCCCCCCATAGCCCATTACCAGACAGCCATCAGCCCACAGCCCATTACCAGTCCTAACCCCTCCCCATCAGCCCATTTCCAGTCCTAGCCCCCCCCATAGCCCATTACCAGTCCTAACCCCCCCATCAACCCACAGCCCACCTCAAGTCAAGTCCTAACCCCCTCCATAGCCCATTACCAGTCCTAACCCCCCCCCCTCATTGGTTCAAGGAACATTTAAAAAAAAAAAAAAGCTGGCTGCTACCGCTGCCGCTGCTGCCACGGCAGCAGCAGAATGGAGTGTCCTGCGGGGCCCCCTCTGCCTGGCTGAGTCCCTCCCTCCCTCCCTCTGCGACGGCTGAGCCCCTCTGTGCCGGCTTTCAGATACGCGAAGGGAGAGTGTCTCCCTCGCGTCTCTGTTAAGCCCGCAGGGGCTGATGGGAAATTTCCCATCTGCCCCTGCAGGCTTAACAGAGACGCGAGGGAGACACTCTCCCTTCGTGTATCTGAAAGCCGGCACAGAGGGGCTCAGCCATCGCAGAGGGAGAGCTCAGACGGGCAGAGGGGGCCCCGCGGGACACTCCATTCTGCTGCTGCTGTGGCAGCAGCGGCAGCGGTAGCAGCCAGGTTTTTTTTTTTTTAACTTAATTTTGAAAAAAAGCAGAATGTTCTTTGCGCGGGGCCCCCTGCCCTGCACAGAGCATTGTTATGGATAATTCCCTTTTCAAGTAAAGCAAGTGCGGTGGGGTTATATACTCTCTAGTGATGCTCTGTCTGAATGGAGGGTTTATGGGTAACATTCTGTGTAAGGGATAAGAAATATGTTCCTTTCAATGTCATTTGTGTGGTTTCAGAAAATGTAAGATGTTTTTTTAAAAGGTAAATTTATTTATTTATTTTATTTAAAGTTTTTTCTATACCGCGCTCTTTAAAATCAGCTCGGTTTACATTCAACAGTAAATTTGTGCAGTGCCGGCACACCAGCACTGTACTTACAAAGATCAGGTTATGCAACTTGGGCTAACAGGGGGTAACTATGTACAGGCTGAACAGTTATCTGGCTAAATTGAGTTCCCACCCTCCTTGTTCCCTGTGAGAATAGTATCAGAGCCATAAAAACCTGAGACAGGCTACATTTTCATAAGTTAGACAACACTCTGCATATGGGTATGTATAATACAATTTCCTTAAGTAAAGTTCTGGCATATTTGCTGATGCTTATTAATGGAATACTAAATGATTACTGTATTTTATTTATGACTACCACAAGCCCCCAAAAAATTGTACAGCACAGTAACTATGGTCACTGGTCCGAGACCAGCCTGTAATGGCAATGAGAAGATCCCACTACTAACATCAAATGTGGGATATAGGGTATGCTGGGAGTGCGCCAGACAACAATAGGCTATCACCTTCCAGCAATGTTGTCTGTGTGGGCAGCAGTCACCCCCAGCCCTTTTTTGTGACAGCATGTTCTGAAAATACTACACAGAACAAACCCACCTGAGGAAATTTCATATAGCAAAAACAGACCACATGAACCTGCCAATGGCACATGAAGCCAAACCAAAATGCATGTAGTCCTGCACATTCCTACCCAGCCACAGAACTGATCTTTCTGCACAGCTACAATTGTGGTCAACATTATTGGCACCTTTGCATTTTAGGTATGTTGTGTACAATATCTTGAGAAATAATTGGAAATAGTCCAACTGTATGTCATCATATTTTAATATGTTCAAAGGTATACAACAAAAAATATCTGTGTGACTTGCAATGCAATGCAATGTGTGCCTTCGAGTCAGTACTGACTCCTGGCGACCCAGAAGCTCCTTGGTTTTCTTGGCAGTGTCACCGGAAGTAGATTGCCAGGCCTTTCTTCCGAGGCAATGGAGGGTTAAGTGACTTGCCCAAGGCCACAAGGAGTGCTAGTGGGAATCGAACCCTGGTTGCTTGGTTACCAAGCCAGTGTTCTAACCACTAGGCTACTCCTCTGTGTGACTTAGATGTAGTAATTTCAGAGAAAAATACAAAATATGACCTGGATAGCCTTCACTAATATTTGGTTTCACAACCCTTGGCTAGCAAAAATAAGGAGGTGATAGTGCCTCTGTATAAGTCTTTGGTGCGACCTCATTTGGAGTATAGTGTGCAATTCTGGAGACCGCACCTTCAAAAGGATGTGAACAGGATGGAGTCGGTGCAGAGGGTGGCTACTAAAATGGTTAGTGGTTTTCATTATAAAGCATATGAGGACAGACTTAAGGATCTTAATATGTACACCTTAGAGGAAAGGTGGTATAGAGGTGCTATGATTGAGATGTTTAAATACCTCCGTGGCATAAATGTTCAGGGAGAGAGCCTCTTTCAATTGAAAGCAAGTTCTGCTACGAGGGGACATGGGATGAGGGTGAAGGGGGATAGATTCAGGAGTGATATGCGGAAACATTTCTTTACAGAAAGAGTGGTGGATCCGTGGAATAGTCTCCCAGTGGAGGTGGTAGAGATGAGGACAGTAACTGAATTCAAAAAAGCATGGGACAAACACAGAGGATCTCTAAAGGTAAAAAGGAGACTGTTGTAGTTGTTATGGAAGGACAGACTAGATAGGCCATGTGGTCTTTTCTGTCGACATATTTCTATGTTTCTATGATAGTCTCCATACATTTCTTGTAGCCATCTATTTATTTATTTACATTCTCTTATATACCATGCTATTCTGCATCAGTGCAGTTTACATTGAACAAACTGAAATTACATTGAACAGGGCATTATAACTTGGAGATAACTATTTTACAGGGAACATGGGCTATGGAGGATTAAGTAGCTTGCCCGAGACCACAAGGAGCACCTGTGGGACTAGAAACCCCAGTCCTTCCGGCCCAAGGCTGCTGTCCTCTAGTGGGATTTCAACCCCCGACCTTCTGGCCTGAAGTACCTTGCCTCAACCACTAGGCCACTCCTCCACTCCTATAAGTTTATTACATCTGCTACTAGTTTCTTCCACTCTAACTGTTCCAGCTGATGAATATTTCCAGGATTCCTTTTACCAATGGCAGATTTCAGCCTTTCCAAAAGTTCTCAACTGAACTGAGACAATTGCTGACCAGTTTAAAAGAGTCCATTTGTTCCTTTTTAACCATTCTTTTGTACTTTTGGATGTATGTTTTGGGTCATTGTCCTGCTGGAAGACCCATGACCTTTGACCCACATAGCTTTCTGATATTTCGCTCCAAAATACTTTGGTAGTCCTCTGACTTCATGATTCCTTTAATACTTCCCAGGCCTCCAGTTCCTGAGGCAGCAAAACAGCCCCACCATATTTAACTGTAGGAAGGGTGCTTTTTTCCTTATAAGCTTCAATCCTCCGCCTATAAATGTATCGCTGATTTGCACTGCCAAAGAGCTCAAATTTGGTTTCATCTGTCAACAGAATATTTTCCCTGAAGGATTGTGATTTCTCAAGGTGGGTTTGGGCAAAGATCAGACATGTCTTTTTAGGACTGTCTTTGAGCAGTGGGGTCCTCCTTGGTTTTCACCCATGAAGTCTCTTTGTTTAGTGCACAGCGTATGGTGTGAGTTGAAACCACCATTCCAGATTGCTCCAGGTCAGCCTTAAGCTCTTTGGATGTTGTTGGTGGTGTTTTTCCAGCAGTTTGCACTAATCTTCAAAGACCTTGTTGGATTAATTTTCCTCTTCCCACCATGTCCTGGAAGGTTACTGACAGTTCCATGAACAGCAAACTTCTTAACATTGCGAACTACAGACACAGGAATCCCAAGGTCTTTGGAAATTTTGGAAATGACCTTCTACTCCTTTGAAGTTTGATGTTTGGTGATAATGGCTTTTCTGATGTTCTCAGGCAACTCTCTTGTCTTCACCTTTGTGAATTTGGAACAGGGATTGAATGTGGCCATTTTAAACATTAGAGCCATCATTCTTTGGTTGATTCAAGTCATGTCAGTACTCACAATGATCCCAGCTGCGTCTAATTTTACTGCAATGGGAATGTGGTTCTTCTGTTCAAACTGATTTGAATTGTTTATAAGGGTGCTAATAATCTTGTCCTGGCAATTTACCTACTATTTTCTTTTTCAATTGGTCTGGTTTTATTAGATTCTTTTATGTGTCAAATATGTATGCATATCTAGTTCAAAGCCATTTCACTGGCCACTTTTTTAAATGAGATATTGGACATTAAGGGGTTGAACTGCAAGGGTGCCAGTAATGTTGACCTCAACTGTACATGATGTGATATCACATACCAAATTCAAAACGGCTCTTAAAACTCACTTATTTCAGCAGGCTTTTCTCCTCCCTTTATAGAAACAGCAGATGCCTTGGATTTTTTTTGTTTTTGGATGTATATGACTGCTTTTATCTTTCCTTTTAATTTATGGCGTTCCTTTTCTGATAATCTAAGATTATACCACTCTGTTGCCCCCAAAAGGAGGTATATCAAATTTTAAATAAACTTCCCCCAGCTCACCTCCTCCCTTTCTGTGATGCTGATGCAGAAAGCCTGTGCTGAAGTCAGGCGCTATCAACCTTTTATGCCTATTTGCAGCACACCAATAGCATGCAACTTTAACGTCAGCATACATAAAGAGGCTCATATGCAAATTAGCCATGCGTTAGCCATTTGTTATCCTGTGCGTAAATGGCAGTATTAAACTGGAAGAGCAACCAAGCACATGCACACAGAAGTCGGCGCAGGTTTGGCATGCTATCCCAGAGAAACAGGGGCACCATGTGGCTACTTTTGCATATGAGCCCCAACAGTATTTTGATGGCATCGGGGACTTTCTCCAATGCCTAGATCATCTGATGTCAAACTCCCCTCAGATGATCCAGGCATCGGAGAAAGCCTCTGAAGCCATCAAAATACTGTTAGGGGGCTGGTGCCCCTGACAGAAAGCAAATCCCCGGTGGCCCAGCAGCCCTGATCCCCCTCTCAACTAAAAATAACCCTGGTGGCCCAGCGGCCACAGCGGCCCCAATCCCCTCAACCTCCTTCCAACTAAAAATAATCCTTGTGGCCCAGTGACTCCGATTTCCCCCACCCAACTGAAAATAAACCTGGTGGCCCAGTGGCCCCGAACCCCCCACTCCCCTCCCGGTATCTTTACATACGAGCGGGAGTGCTGTCCACATACTCCTACTTCTGCGCTGATGGTGGCACCTAGCCTTATATGGCAGTCTGACCCTGTCTGGTGCATCCCAGGATGCACTGCATGGGGCTAGGCGCTGCCATTTTTCAAGATGGTGGCACACGAGTGGGAGCGCATGGGCAGCGCTCCCGCTCATTTGTAGTGCTACCAGGAGGGGAGTGGGGTGTTTGGGGTTGCCGGGTCACCAGGTTTATTTTTAATTGGGAGGGGGAGGGGGTGTTCGCGGGCCACTGGGTCACCAGGTTTATTTTCAGTTGGGAGAGTGGTGAGGATCGGGGCCCACTGGACCACCGAGGATTCACTTTCTGTTGGGGGCACTGGCCCCCGACAGTATTTTGATGACATCGGGGGCTTTCCCCAATGCCTGGATCATCTTTGACATTTCCCCTCAGATGATCCAGGCAACAGGGAAAGCACCTGATGCCATCAAAATACTGATGCGGGGGGGGGGGGGGCCGCTAGGGAGCCCGTGAAGAAATGGCCGCGTTTTAGGTCAGCTCTGACCGGGTGCTCCCTTCACATATGCTATCACCTGCATAACTCAAATCTAATTTCCCCTGCTTACCCGAACCTGGCTTCGAGTGCCTGCTGAGGTGATCTGAGCCCCGGAGGGACGCTTTGAGGTGCGTGGAGTCACTTGGAGCTCGGAGACATCGCACCCTGCGGCTGAAGCCGCTGTCCTGCTGCTGGCTGTCGGCCCTACTCGGAGAGGGTCTTCTGTTTTACCACTCCCGGTGGAGAGATCTCCTGGCGCGGCTACATCGGGGCCCACTGGCTGGGGAAGACTGTGCGGAGACTGAGCGTGGCCGCGGGGCGGCCTGACCTGCCGCAAAGAACCAGAACAGTGAGTGCGCTTGGCTTCTCGGTGGATCCGGCGTTGTGCCCCATGGCATCACCCGGTGCTGAATGTAGTGAGCACACTTTGTGGGAGTGAGAGTGCTGCAATATCCAGAGTGCTCGGGTGAAGGGGGTCCCGGGTCTTGGATGGACTGTCTCGGCGGCCATTGCCGCGTGCTCCTGGAACGCATGGGCCTGTCTGCGTTCCAACTGCCTTCGGCGGGAAAAATAAGCCACGTGATCGGCGATCAATAAGCCCGTCCTGGACTCTCCCTGGCTCAGTGCTTCCAGGTTTGGTGGACTTGGTAGAGGGCTCCTCCCTTCTCCTGCCTGGCCTCCGAGATCGGTCCGGTGAGTCTTTTGCACTGTGCAGCTGATCCTCTCCTATCCTGCTAACTGCATTGAGCACAGTCTCTTCCTGCATCTGCTAAACTTACTGATCCTAAGGTGATTGCATTGGGGATACTTCCTCTATCTGCTTCTTCAGCCTGGCTGGCATCAGAGGTCCTAGAGCGCCACCTGCTGCTCGAGAGTGGAACTTTGCTACAACTTTGTTTTTTTCTGTGTTTGCCTTTGCTTGTTCTATTGATATCTGCCACGCTCCTCCTTGCAGCTCCCCCCTCACCAAAACTACCCATGGCTACCAAGACCAAGGGGCTTGAAGTCCGGGAGAGAATGCGGGCCTCACAGTGTCTATTGGATAAGAATGGCTCCCAGCCCAGTCCAAACAGTAAGCCCCCTTCGGAGGGCACAGGCGATGAGACACTGAGTGAAACTGATTTGGGCCCTGCAGCGCTATCCTCGCACGCCCTCCTCCAGCGGGAGCTTCGGAGGGGCTTTGAAGATTTGGCTGGCGAATTCCGATCCAAGCGCGAGGAGGTGATGAGCACTATTGCGGATCTTAGGGGCGACATAAAAGACCTGGGCACCCGAGTGGAGGAGGTCAAGACAAATGTAGAAGACCACGATGGTGCTCTGGTGGACTTACAATGTGCTATAGATAGGCATCGCTCGCAGGCGATGGAGCTAACTTATAAAATTGATGACATTGAAAACCGGTCCCGACGCAACAATGTGCGCTTTTGAGGAATCCTGGAGGCGGTGGGGGGCGCTGAAGATCTGACAGTGGTCCTCAAAACTTTGATGGGCGAATTACTCACTGCAGAGGAACTTGCAATCCAGGGCCCTGGAATGGAAATCGAGCGAGTGCATCGTGCTCTGGGAAAGCCGCCTAATAATCAACCTCGGGATGTTATTGCCAAATTCCTGCGCTATACCGATGCGGCGCTTCTACTACGACGGGGCCGGGAGAAAAAAGTACCAAGAGGCAATGGTAACCGTGTACCAGGATCTCTCGGCTTTTACGTTGGCCCACCGAAAGGAGATGAAGTCAATCATAGCGGTGCTGAACAATAAAGGGATTCGCTACTCCTGGTCTTTTCCGTTCCGGATGAATTTCCTCCTGGGTAACAAAAAGATCTCAGCAAAGGACCATACTGAGGCTTGGAGAGCACTCCGCCAGGCAGGTCTGGTGGAAGATAATGCGCTGCCCGCACCTCCGGCCTCTAAGCCGCAGCACTCGAAATGGACTCGGGTGGGAAGACCCGCCTGAATCATCTTGGATCCCGCGTTTCTGACTTCCTGACCTTGGGAATGTGCTCAGGGGTTCTTTGGTTTTGAGACTGAATGTGTTTGATCAGTTATGTGCACTTTCACTCCCTCCTGTTCTGGTTATGCTAAATGTTTCTGGTTGTGTGGGGATTTTGGTATATGCTTTTTGACACAATGGGCCAGGGGGGGGGGGGCTGATGACTCTGCTATGGTGTGGGGCACGATGGTAACAATCCCTCACTGATGAACGGTAATAAGGGGAAATGCTTTTGTGTTACTTTATCCTGCTTTTTCTGTATGGGAGCCCGGGAAGAGCTGGGTTTGGGGTCAGTTTAACCGTGTCCTGTTTCTATTTTGACAGGCAGGTGGTACTGACGGGGAGGGGGGGGGCATTGATGGGGGGGCATGTATTGCTGGGGAAGGGTGGGGGGAAGAGGGAGGGAATTTGGGCTTATGGGTACTTTCATGCGATGGGGTGCATGGGGGGATGTGCGGTGAACCTCCGCAGGCAATTAGACGGTGGAGAGATGTGGGGCCGCTTTTACTGCTAAAAATATGTGGTTCTATAAGCGGTGGGAGGCTTGGATCAAAGGGGCGGGAGGGAAAGAGGGGCGGTGGTGGTAAGGTGATAGACTACCTATGTTGAAAGTGATCTCTCTGAATGTGAAGGGTCTCAATTCCCCCAGGAAGCGTTCTTTGCTGTTTTCGGAATTGAGATCCTTGAAAGGAGATATTGTGTTCTTACAGGAGACACATCTTCGTAGTAGCACTCAGGGGTGGTTAAAACGTAATCCTTATACTGAGATATGGGTAGCATCTGACTTGAAGGGCCGGAAGAAATGTGGCGTGGCCTTACTGTTTCATCAATGCTTATCCCTTAAGGTAGAAGAGGTTCAGAAAGACACTTTGGGAAGGTGGATTTTTATGAATGTGCGATTGGAAGGCCAGTTATTAACGCTAGCTAATATTTACGCTCCTAATGAAGGCCAAGTAACCTTTTTTGCGCGGCTGAAAACCCTGTTAGCTGACTTTGCGAAAGGTCCTATAATATTGGGTGGGGACTGCAATGCCCACAAGGTTCCGCATATGGATTCGACAGGTAGCGCTGGGAGGATGGTGGGCGGACCCAGCAAGGCATTGCGGAAATTTATGCTGGACCTCGGCTTGCAGGATGTCTGGAGAAATACACATGAAAGGGAGAAAAGTTATACGTACTACTCCCCTGTTCATCAGGTGCACACCCGCATAGATTATTTCCTGTTGGACCAGCGCCTGATGGATGCGAGAGTGGAGGTTGGGCATGGGGCATTGACCTGGTCGGATCATGCCCCGTGTTGGATCAACCTTCCGGTGGACTTCTCCAGTGAGTGGTATTGGCGACTAGATGCACGATTTCTTTGGCGACAGTGTGTTGTTCAGGAGCATAGTCGCTTTATAACTGATTTTTTTGAGTTAAATGATTCTGGGGAGGTCCCGCTTCCCATGGTCTGGGATGCCTTCAAGGCCACGGCTCGGGGACGTCTGATAGCGGAAGCAGCTCGTACCCGGAGGGCTTGGGAACGGGAGCATTGCCAACTGTTGGGGGAAACTTCCCGTCTTCAGATGGAACATGCTCGGACTGGCTCTAAGCGGGCCCTGCATCAATGGCGGGTGGCTCGCGCCAACTTAGATGCGTGTTTACAAAGAGAATTGGATAATAAGCGTCGGAAGTTACGACAAACTTTTTATGAGTGGGGGAATAAGCCAGGTCGTTTTCTTGCTCTGCGACTTCGGCAGCAGCAAACTGCGAGGGTGGTTCGTGAACTCCGAGATTCCGATGAGCAGAAGAGGGTGGTCTCCTAGGAGATACGTGATGTCTTTGCCGCGTTTCTGGAACAGCTATATAAAGCTGAGCCTTTTGATCTGTCGCATGTGCAGGGCTTCCTGCGCACTGTAACTTTGCCACGGTTGCAGGACTCGGACAGAGATCAAATAGATGCTGATCTTATGGTGGAAGAGGTGGAAATTGCAATCCCTCGGTTAAAAACTGGGGGTGCACCGGGTAGCGATGGCTTCCTTGCGGAGTACTACAAAATATTTCGTGCCCAATTAGCTCCAACCCTGGTAGTACTTTTTAATGAGGTTCAGCGGGGGGAGCTGCTACCCCCTTCACAACACGAGGCTCTTATAGCGATGATCCCTAAACCGGGTAAGCCCTTACATGACGCTGCCTCATACCGCCCCATCTCCCTGCTAAACACGGATGTTAAAATATTGGCTTCAGTGCTGGCTGCGCGATTAAACCGGGTTCTCCCAGCTCTGGTACATCCAGATCAGGTGGGGTTCATACCGGGACTTCAGGCGGTAGACAATATTCGGCAGATGCTACAGGTTATTCATGCTGCTCGGCAGGATTCTCAACTGACGCTCTTGGTGAGAGTTGATGCCGAGAAGGCCTTTGATCGTGTTAGCTGGGGCTATCTTTGGTGCATGCTAGATGCGATGGGGTTTGGTCCTAATTTTATCCGCTGGGTCCGTAGCTTATATCAGAACCCTACGGCCTGTGTCCAGGTTAATGGGGGTCAATCGCGGAGTTTCCAATTGGAAAGGGGTACCCGTCAGGGGTGTCCTCTGTCGCCGTTGCTCTTCGCGCAGGTGATGGAACCTTTGGCGCAAAGCTTCCGCGAGCACCCAGACATTGAGGGCGTTCGAGTGGGCCCTACAGACTACAGAATTGCACTTTTTGCAGATGATATCATATTATCGTTGGTGAACCCAGTTGCATCCCTCCCTACTGCTATGCAGCTTTTTGAGGCCTTTTCCCAGGTTTCGGGATTCAAAATCAACTACACTAAATCTGAGATTCTCAATGTTGGGGTCCCGGAGGCGGTCTGTAGGGCACTGAGGGCTACCTATCCTTTTCGGTGGGTGGCAGTTATCCTTCGCTATTTAGGGGTGAACCTGACGGTGGAGCGGACGGTGCTTTTTAAGGCTAATTATGATCCGCTACTTCAGCGGGTTCGGCGTGATTTAGAGTCCTGGGCTGGCTTGACGCTATCCTGGTTTGGGCGTATAGCGGTGGTTAAGATGGTGGATGTCCCGAGGTTCTTGTACCTCTTTCAGGTACTTCCTATACCGCTGTCTCGAGGAACATTGGCCAGATGGCAAGCCTTGCTCATGAAGTTTATCTGGCAGTTTCGTCGGCCACGCATAGCGCGTCGTATCCTCCATATGCGCACGCGCTCTGGGGGCATGGGGGTGCCGAATCTCTATTGGTACTATGTGGCGGCGCAGTGTCGTGCAGGGGTGGAATGGATGAACCCGGCTAGCCCCAAGCGCTGGATACAATTGGAAATGCATCTTGCGGGGGGAGCGGGACTAGGAGACCGGCTGTGGCTTGGTCCCAGATCGCGAGGTGGCTTATGTTTAAGTAATCCGTATATTATGCATACCCTTCGATGCTGGGACCAATCTTTTCGGCCTCGGGGGGGCGGAGCTGACTCCTCTGGCACCTATTGTGGATAATGTTATGTTTCCTCCTGGGATGGTTGACCCGGTTTTCTGGCTGTTGGGGCACCAGGGACTTAGTCGTGCTGGTCAATTGTTTGATGAGGGTAGGCTGCGACCTTTTAGAGCCCTTCAGGAGGAATTTGACCTCCCCGATCGTCATGTTTTTCAATATATGCAAGCGGCCCACTGGGTCCAGGCTCGCAGTGTGCGTTCTCAGGTGGCCCGTGACTTGTTGGACCTGGAGCGTTATTGTGCAGAGTGTACAACTACAAAAGGCCTTATAGCTACTTTATATGCCCATTTGCAGGCGCAGCAGCCGAGATTGGGCAAGTATAGAGAGCAATGGAATTTTGATTTGAGTCTCCATTTTTCTGAGCAGCAATGGGAACAGGTAGAGGGCAGGCTGTGGAAAAGTTCGGTGGCGATTAATGTCCGTGAAACTAACTGTAAGCTATTATACCGATGGTATATGACGCCTGAGCGGATTGCTCGAGTGTATCCGGGGAGCTCGGATCTGTGCTGGCGGCGATGTGGCCAAAAAGGTACTCTGGCGCATGTTTGGTGGTCTTGTCCCCGAGTCCGAACCTTCTGGCGGGGGATCCAATACCGTTTAAAACAATTGGTTGGGTTGGCCATTCCCTGGGATCCAGGCATTTTTCTTTTTGGTGTTAAGGTGCCTGGGGCACGTAGTCCTCAGCTGGCCTTAATATGGCATGGCCTGAATGCGGCGCAGCTATCTGTGGCTACTGCATGGAAGCAGGTCCAACCGCCACCCTTCTCTGCTTGGTTGGATCGGATGTGGGATACGTATACAATGGAATGCGGGGTGGCAGTCAGTAAGATGCGCTTGACCCGCTTTGAGCAGGTCTGGGAAACCTTCGTCCTGCACTTTGGTTCATGAGGACCTGAGAGCTCTGTGTATTTGGTGGGGGGGATGGATCCGTGCTTTCCCGTGAGATGGAATCCTAGAGTATCCCCCTCTTTTTTGCCCCATACGCAACGATAGGCTGGCCCGTTCCCTTCACTTGTGGCTGGTGTTGGAGGTCCAGGGGGGGGAGGGGGGGACAATAGGGTGGGATGGGGGGGAGGGTGGGGGATTGGTGGGTTGGGGGTAAGCAGAACATTCTTAGAGTCCTTCTTGCTACTAGCTGATGTGGTAGCGAGGGGGGGGAAGAGAGGGGGAAAAATGAAAAGGGGGAAAAAAAAAAAGACGTTTTGTTGGATTATTATTAGATGTTTGCACTTTTCGCATTGTTACCGTCTGCTACTGTATTATGCATATAGCCAATGAGACCTTTGCTTTGTGTTTACTTGCTGTCTTTTAATTTAAAAAAAAAAAAATGATGGGGGCATGTGCTAGATGTTTAAGCCACCTCAAGACCAGGCATAGAAATATTGGTGCTAAGTCTGGTTGCAAAACCCCTATGTGTTTCTCTGCATCGAGCACAGCCAGTATTAGCATTCCATTTTATTATGTGCAACACATTTGCCTATTTAAATAAATGTAAATATTTTTGGCATTAATTGTGCACTAGTTTTTCATTTGCTGTTTATGCACATGTATGTCTCTTTTTCGCATTTGGCGGTGGCGGTAATTGTGCTTAAAAGTGGCGTTATCTGTTCTTAAAGGCCACACTAGTTTTCTGCATTGGCATGTAAAGTAGGTTCCAGTGCTCCACCCCCCCAGTCTTCCCATTGGCTGGATCCTACTCTCTGCTTCTAGTTACACTGGAAGCAGGTAGGGCAGGCTCATTCACACAGGGAGGAGATTAGAGAACTGAAGATAGAGGTTTTAAACTATGAAAAATGCCCAGACATGACATATTAGCTTTCCTTTTAGCCTTCAGATAATGTAAAATCATTTGAATCATGAAAAAAGCCAGACAGCTGTCAATATTAACCTCCCAACTGCTGAGCACATCTGACAACACCCCTCTAAACTTTGTGCCCCAGTTATCTTTCTAACTTGTCAGTTCCTTAATCTAGTCCTGTCCATGGCAACAGATACTAGCTGCAGTACAGATAGTAACTATCAGAAAGCATTACAATTCAGTCAGTAACTTGCACAGTAAAAATGACAGCAAAGAAAATTAAATATATGTGAATAATTTAAAATGCAGTATGTCATAGCTAGGGAAATATTTGTAATCCCTGTGTTTGTGTGGTGTGCGTGTATCTCTTGCATGTGTTGTGTGTGCAATGCGTGAGTTGTGTATATGGTGGGGCATTTACAGAGGATGTAGTTTTGAGGATTGGTGATAGCTGTGGAGTGGCAGTTTTGAGAATGGGGTAGTTTACAGGATGGTGGGGCAGTTAAACTGGAGAGTTTTTATTGTGGGCCATTTGCATGAGGAAGTGTTTTGGGAGCAAAAGCAGTTTGTGAAGTAGTGGGGAACATGCAGAGGTTTTTGAAAGTGGCATAAGTTACAATAAGGGGCCCCCAAGCAAAGTTTTGCTGAGGGACCCCCATTGTTGCGGTAGTGTGCTCCCCTCCATGTATGCCCCCCCCCATGCGGCGGTGGTGGCGGCGGCAATCTTACTTCACCATGTTTGCTGCACCGTCTCTGCTCTTGTAAGTTTGCTGCGGGTCTGGAGACTGAAGTCTCGCAATGTGGCTGTTATCATGAGACTTCGGGACTGGAGGGGAATAGCCGCCGGGCCCACGGCAAGCTTACAAGAGTGGGGGCAGTGCAACAAACATGATGAAGTAAGTTTGCTGTGCTGCCTTACCACCGCTGTATGGTCCCCCTTTCTGCCTGAGCTGCCCTACATTGCAGGGGCTACTTGGGTGGGATTTACAGCACTGGTTTTTGGTGAGGTGGTTGGCCAGTCACAGGAGCAATTTTTTTTTGGGGGGGTGCAGCATTTTGCAGGGTGCTAAGGAAGTTTTTGGAGTGATAGTACAGTTGCAAAGAAGGTTTTTTTAGGGGCAGGGCAGTGTGCAAAATGGTGGGGTAGTTTTTGGGGGTAAATTACAGAGCAGTAGTTATAGAGACTGGGGCAGTATTTGGGGTGATGTGGCAGATGCAGGGGCAGTTTGAGGTGCTGGGACAGTTGCAGGAGGATAGTTTTGGGGGTGAGGCATTTTGTGAGGTTCTGGAGAAGTTGTGGGGGGTATTTTTTGAGGGGTGAGTCAGTCTGAGGGATGTATGGCAGTTGTGAGGGCGTATTTTTTTAGGGGTGGGACAGTGTGCAAATTAATGGGGTAATTATGACGTAGTAGTTTTTGGAAGTGGGGCAGTTTGCAGTCGGTATTTGTTTTGGGAATGGAGCAGTTTGTGGGGTGGGAAGGCAATTATGTGTGGGGGAGAGTTAGGGGTGTGGCAATTTCCGGTGTGGTGGATCATTTGTGTGTAGGAGTATTGTTTTGGGATAGGAAGAGTTTGTGGGGTGGTAAGGGAGTTGCAGGAGGTAGAATTTGAGGGTGGTGCAGGGTTGTAGTTTCTGGGGATAGAGTCGGTAGTAGGGGGGTGGGGCAGTTGCAGGAGGTTGTTTTTTTGGGGTGGGGACAGTTTGAACTCTGGTAGGGTAATAATGGGGGTGTAGTTTCTTAGGTTGGGGTAGTTTGCCGGTAGTGAGACAATTGTGTGGGGGTATTTTTTGTAGTGGGAAAATTTGTCACATTAATAGGACAGTGGCAAAAGAGTATTTTGGTAGTTTGGGGCAGTATGTGAGGTGGTGGGGCATATTTTCAGGGCCACTTTTATCTATAGGTAAAAGGGGCAGATGCCCCAGGCTTTTGCACAACAGGGGCCCAGCTGCTCATAGATAACAGCTGCCCTGCTCCTGCCCCCGTGCCTATTGCCACCCCTGCACATCCATCTCCAGGATGTGCAACGGCAGCAATACATAAAAAAAGGCACCACAGGACTGGATTTACCTTCTTTTCCGGTGACGCAGTGCTGTTCATGCTTCCAGCCCCCTCACAGGGGCGGTTCTATCATTAGGCCAATTGAGGCAGTGGCCTCAGTTAGCAGTTTCTAGGGGGTGGCAATCCAGCTGTGTTTATTTCTGATTTGCCGCTCCCTAGAAACTGCCTAATGATAGAACCACCAAGCTTCCAGCAGGGCCGGTGCTACCTGGTAAGCCAGGTAAGCATGATAGGAGGACGCCGGCAGGGAGGGGGGAGGTTGCCGCTTCAAAAAAGAAAGCAGAGAGGAAGTGACGTCATCTCGGAGATGGCTGCCTGATTTTGGAGCTCCCGCTGGGACGCAGTTTTAGCGGTGAAATTAGCGGCCAGTCTTTCCCCCCAAACTGCTATTTTGGTGCATGGTGGTGAGAAGGTGGCAGGATGTCGGTTACCAAAAAATTGGCCCGATTTCAATCCTCCTATGCCGCCAAAACTGAGAAAATGGCCCGTGAAGCATCGGACCACGTGGAGTCTGCTGAGGAAATGGAGGAAGAGCCAGAGTGAGCAGGGGATACCTGTACCCGGGGTGACATTTGGGGTTGGATGCGCTCACTCAAAAGAGACATTGGTGCAATGAGGAGTGAGTTAAAAGAAACCCTAGGAATCATTAAGGAAGATCTTAGAGACCTTGGCAATCGGGTTGAGGCCCTCGAGGAACAGACAGAACACCGGGACGAAAAAGATACGGAGGTGGAGGCCCGCACGCAACAGTGCCTTTTGGAGCAAGGGCTGCTGCGAGATAAAATTGAGGACTTGGAGAATCGTTCCAGGCGGAACAACTTGAGGGTGCGGGGCCTTCCTGAGACGGAGGAATTCGGCGATGCCAAGGCGGTGATAAAGAAAATTTGCCATTTCCTGTTGGAGCGGGGGGCCGCTGCGGAGGCCAGTGAGGTGGCAGTGGAGAGGGCAAATCGGGCCTTAGGTCCTGCTCGCCGGGGCCAGCCCCGAGATATAGTGGCTTGCCTGGGATCGTTTGCAGTGAAGGAGCAGGTGATGCGAGTGGCCGCGGCCCGGAGAACATTTCAATGGGAAGGCCAGAAGGTGGAGGTGTTCCACGATCTTTCAGCTGCCACATTACAGCGGAGGCGTGAGATGAAACCTGTGACATCTTACCTGCAGTCCGAAAAGAAGTGCTATCGGTGGCTATTCCCGTTTGCGCTAATGCTGGATGTTAATGGCCGCAGTTTCCGGGCCCGGACAGTGGATGAAGCCTGGGCCATACTGCGCAGAGAAGGGGCTCCTAGGCTCCCGGAGCTGAGTGTTGCCTCGGGCGCTGGAGCCAGCAAGGAGAGGAGATTGGTGTGGGAAAGGGTGCCAGTGCGGGGCCAGCGCCTGCGGCGGCGATCCGGAGAAGCGGAGTTGGAGGAACACCCCGTTGGTCACTCGGGGGGACCCTCTAATGGGACTGGGTGAAAGACTCAGTTTGTCCAGGACTTGTGCTATGTGGGGCCTTGTTTGTGCAGGGGCTGAGATGCTCTTTGGGCAATGGCGGGCAGGGGGCGGGGGGAAGTGGAGGGGGTTTTGATATGGTAAATGTTGGGGTAGTGATTTACGCATTTATGAGAAATGTTACTGTTCTTTATTGGAGGTGGGGGGAAGCATGCAAATGGTTTTGTTTGAGAGGGGGATAGGGAAAGGGGGGGCTGGCCAGGGGGGAGGGAGGGGCAGCGTCTTGGGGAGAGCCACTTCCTCGATGGTGGTCAGACGAGAGGTCTGTATTCAAGGGGGGGGACAGTGGGGGGGGAGGGGGGGGAGGAGGGCCATCAAGCTTGGAGGGGCTGTTTTGGGCATGGGGGGAGGGGTGAACAAGCACTATGGTGGTGGGCATGATTATTGGGAGCCTTAACGTGCGGGACCTGAATTCTCCTCATAAACGTAAATTGCTGTGGAAGCAGCTCAGGTCACGGAAGTGGGAGGTAGCATTCCTCCAGGAAACGCATTTGCGTAAGGCTGATGAGAGGCTGATGCGTTCGGGGGCCTATCAGGGCTACTTTGCTGCTGAGGAGGGAGGGCGGAAGAAGGGGGGGGGGTTGCCATTCTCGTGGGGCAGGGGGTTCCCCTTACAGTGGAACAAGTGCATCCCAAAGCGGATGGGAGAGCGGTGGTAGTGGTGGGTGACCTGGGGGGGGAAAAGGTGTCATTGATCTCAGTATATGGTCCCAATTCAGGGAGGGGGGCTTTTTGGAGGGAACTCGGTTCCTGGTTGGGTGGGCGGGTCCAGGGGAAGGTGTTGGTGGGAGGTGATTGCAATGTGGCGTTGGATGATATGAGGGGGAGCCCTGGGGGAGGGGAGGGCGGTGGAAGGGTGCTAAAACAGTGGATGAAGGAATTGGGGGTGGTTGACCTCTGGAAGATGGCGAACCCATTGGTTAGGGACTTCACCTTTTTTTCGCCTGTGCATGGCTCTTACAGCCGTATTGGTTATGTGCTGGGTGATAGTTATTGGAGTGACCGGTTGGAAGGTGCTAGCATTAGTCCAGTGACTTGGTCAGACCATGCCCCTGTGCAGATTGTGATGGGGGGGCCTGGGGACCGTGGGAAGAGGACATTTTGGCGGTTGAACGATTATTTGCTGCGGGAGGGGGGAGCGGAACCGAAACTTCGGGAGGTGATTTTGGATTATATGGCTCTCAATGACACCGACGATGTCTCGACTGGTATCCTTTGGGATGGGCTCAAGGCGGTGGTACGTGGCCATCTGGTTCAGTTAGGGGCTCGGCGGAAAAGGAAGAGAGAAGAGGCAGAATGGTTACTCCAGGGGCGCTTGATGGACCTGGAACGGGAGCATAAAAGGAGAGGGGGGAGGACCTTACAACGCCAGATGGAGGAGGCTCGTAAACAATTGAATGCCCTCCAGCTGGAAAAGATTTCTGGACAGATGGATAGGGTCGGGCAAAGATACTATGAATTTGATAATAAATCAGGGCGGCTCTTGGATAACCGTGTCCAGCGGCAGAAACGTACGATTGTCAAAATCAAGGGGCCCCGAGATAAATTGCTTTATAAGACGGAGGAGATCCGCGAGTGTTTTAAAACCTATTACCAGAAGCTATATGCAGCGGACTCCCCGGTAGTGGGGGGGACGTAGCAAGCTACTTGGAAAATGAGGGGAAAGGAAGTGCTCGGTTGGGTGAGGGTGAGCGCGACTCGTTGGAGGCGGATATCACTCTGGAGGAGGTGCAGGGTGCTATTAGGGCCCTGGTCCCTGGGAAGACTCCGGGCCTTGACGGGTTTACGGGCTCCTTCTATAAAGTAATGGGAGCGACGGTGGCCCCCCTGCTGGTGCGGGTGTTTAATGCTGTTTTACGTGGGGAGGATTTACCACCCTCTATGGCTCAAGCTGCAATTGTGGTGATACCTAAGCCTGGACGCGACCCGGCAGTATGTGGGTCATATCGCCCTTGAACATTGATGTTAAGATCTTGTCCAAAGTGCTTGCTTTGAGATTAGCTCCGTATATGCCGGACCTGGTTCACCCTGATCAATCTGGTTTTATTATGGGGAGGCAACCGGCTGACGGAATTCGGAGGGTGATTCAGCTTGGGTGGCTTGCGCGGCAGGTCCAGCAACCAGCTATGTTCCTCTCAATCGATGCCGAAAAGGCGTTTGATAGAGTCAGCTTCACCTTCCTACAGGAGGTGTTGAAGTACGTAGGTCTGGGACACCCCGGTTTCGGGCTTGGATACGAGCACTTTACGCAGCTCCGGTGGCTGCAGTGAATGTCAATGGTGGTTTCTCTGAGTTTTTTCCCCTGGGGAGGGGTACCCGCCAGGGCTGTCCGCTCTCCCCGTTGATGTTTGCCTTGGTCATGGAGCCTTTGGCAGCTCGCATTCGCTCTAATGGTGACGTCTCGGGGATAACGGTTGGCCCTGAACAACACAAAATGGCACTTTTTGCGGATGACGTTCTATTTGCGCTGACCCGACCCATTGTGTCGCTCCCAACATTAATGGGCGAGCTTCAGAAATACGGGGCCCTCTTAGGGTTTAAGGTAAATTGGGATAAAACGGAGGCTATGTCTCTTTCCTTGGACTCGAAAGTGGTGGACAGTTTGCGAAGTTCCTTCCCCTTTAGGTGGGCAAAGGGGTCCATAAAGTACTTGGGAGTGCAGATCACTGCCCACCCCCTGAGACTATATAAGGCCAACTACCCGGGGTTATTCCAGGAACTGCGGAAGGACATGGCTCGGTGGCGGACGGTAGAACTTTCCTGGTTGGGGAGGGTGGCGGTTTTGAAGATGAACCTTTTACCGCGATTGTTATACCTTTTCCAGTCGCTTCCAGTGGGGATCCCGGCTGGGACCCTCCGGACTTTGCAGAATCAGATTTTTGCGTTTGTATGGGGGGGATCTCGGCCGCGAGTAAGTAGACGCGTAATGTATGTAACCCGGGAGGCCGGGGGTCTGGGGGTCCCTGATTTGGCCCGGTACTATCAGGCAGCCCAATTGAGGCAGGTATTTGAGTGGCGCGATAGGGGCGGTGTAGAGAAGCGGTTTCGAGAGATTGAGCAGTATTGGGCCGAGGAGATTCAGTTAAAGTATTTACCATGGATTTTTGGTAAGTTGCCCTCGGGTAGATGGAAGGCTAACCCCTTTATGTGGCATCTTACTATGCAATGGCGGAAGGCATGCCGCCGATGGGCGGCTCCTGGTGGGGAGTTTTCTTTGCTGTCCCCAGTGCGGGGGACGAGTGAGTTTGTGCCCGGCAGGGAAGGGGTGTTTAGTAGGTGGGAACGGAAGGGGTTGGATACCTTTGGGAAGTTTATTAAGGAGGAACTGTTGATTCCCTTTTCGGATCTCCAGGTGCGGTATCAATTGAGGGGGAGCGACTTCTTTCCCTACTTCCAGGTACGCCACTTTTTGCTCCAGTCCCTGATTCGATCGAGTTGGGAGGGAGCCCAAGGTCCCGGGGAGACATTGTGGCAGGCCTGGGAGGGTTCCCGGGGTTTGATTTCCCGATTGTACCAGGACCAGGTGGTGGAGAGACCGGGGAAGTTCCCCCACCAGGAGCACTGGGAAGGCGATCTGGGTAGGGAGTTGGAGGTGCAGGAGTGGCGGAAAGTGCATGTAGATATTGGACGCCAAGCGATTTCGGTCGCTATCCGAGAAACGTCCTATAAGATTCTGTTTCGATGGTATTATACCCCGGAGCGGTTACATAGGATGTGTCCCGGGTCTTCTGATCAGTGCTGGCGGGTGTATGGGGAAAGGGGAACTTTCGCACATATATGGTGGTCCTGTCCCAGGGTGCGTGAATACTGGGCTTTGGTAGAGGGCCAGTTGGAGATTATCCTAGGGCAGAGGGTGGAGGTGGATATGGGACTGGGCCTGTTGGGGATTCGGGGAGCTGTATGGCCCCGGGGGTTTGCTCATCCAATACGGGCTTGCATTCAGGCAGCCCGAAGTGAGATAGCTCGGGCTTGGAAGCAATCCCAATTGCCGGGATTAGTAGCCTGGCAGCATAGGCTCCGACGGATTGTATTGATGGAGCAGTTGACAGCAATTAGGCGTCAACAGGGAGAGAAATTTCAGGACCATTGGTGCTTGCTGCTAACCTATTTGAAGGGGGGGAGGCATGCCCACTCCCTCGATGATTAGCAAAGGGTGGGGGGGAAGGGGGGTTGTGGGAGGTAGGGGGAGTGGGAAGGAGGGTGAGAGAGCGTTTCGTAGGGTGGAGGTTAGGGGGGGGTACTTAGCAGGGGGGGGGGTATTTTGGGAGGGGATCCCGCAAGGGGGGGGGAATACGGGGACAATATTGTGGGTGGGGTTCCTCGGGCTCGATGACCCCAATGTTCCTGGAGTGAAATTGTGTTGTTATAATTGTAAAAAAGAAAACCACATTTTTCTCTTGTATAGAACTTAGTTGGTTACAATGTGCAAGTTGTATCTGTTTACTTGTGGAAAATGTTTAATAAAAAGAAATATTCAAAAAAAAAAAAAAAAAAAAAGAAAGCAGGCGCAGGAACATTTCTCTGTTCCCGTGGCTCTGCTAACTTTTAAACTGCTGGGTCACGGAGTTTCTAAAGGCAAGAATAAGCATTTCCTCTTTCTTATGAGGAAGCAGACATGGGGGGGGGGGAGCAGAGTGGACATGGGGGGAGGAGCTGGAAGGGAGCCGACATGGGGAGGGAGCTGGAAGCGAGCAGAGCAGACATCGGGGGGGGGGGAGCTGGAAGGGAGCAGACATGGTGGGAGCTGGAAGGTGGCTGGGTAATAGGAGTGGGGTTGGAAGAGAACTGACAGGGGGGAAGGTGGGGGCTGGAAGAGAACTGACATGGGGGTTGGAAGGGAATGGGGAAGGAGGGGGCTGGAGGGTAGCTGACACCTGAGGATGGCACTAGAAGGCAGATGGATAGAGGAGAGGATACTGGAAGGGAACTGACATGGGAGGGGGCACTGGGCCTGGAAGTTCGCTGATACCTGGGATGGTATTTTGACTAGAAGGGGCTGGATGGTGGGGAAGGAGGGGGATTGGAAGGAAATAGACACCAGTGGCGGTACTGGGAATGCAAGGGGGTTGGCATTGGAAGGTACTGGGAGGGGAGGCTGTAAAGGATGCTGATACAGAGTAGTTACTCACCTGTAACAGGTATTCTCCAGGAGCAGCAGGAATCAGTCCTCACATATGGGTGTCATCGGCGCCGATGAAGCCCCAGCGGAGCATTTCCCCAGCTTTCTATGAAAGCCTTTGGGAATGCAGGCACGCATGCGCAGTTCCCTTCCCGCCTAAAGGTGCCATCTTACCTCAGTCAAATGACATAGCTAAGAACAGCACACAAAAATGAAAAATGAACTATATACAACTGCAACTCCAAGGGGAGGAGGGAGGGTTGTGAGGACTGATTCCTGCTGCTCCTGGAAAACACCTGTTACAGGTGAGTAACTACTCTTTCTCCAGGACCAAGCAGGAAGTCAGTCTTCACATATGGGTGTCATCGGCGCCGATGAAGCCCCAGCGGAAAAAAAGAGAGAGAAGGTTGGGTTGCAACCCCAGAGGCAGTGGGGGATCCACCGCCAGTTGAAGTAGAAGTGGAAACCAAGGCTGTCTCGGCCACCTGGGAGCCACCAGCAGGACCGAGACCTTGTCCTGAAGAATTTTGAAGAGAGTTCGGGCCACCAAGGGCGTGGGAGGAAACGCATACAGGAGGCCCTGAGACCATGGAATCAGAAAAGCATCTGCTGCTATTCTCAGAGGATGCGGTTGCCTGGAGCAGAACTTTGGCAGTTGCTTGTTCATTGGGCTGGCAAAGAGATCTACCAAAGGGAGACCCCATTTTAGGAAGATCTTCTGAACTACTGAAGGATGCAGCTGCCACTCGTGGGGCTGCAGAATTCTGCTTAATCTGTCGGCCAGGTAGTTGTCCTGGCCTGGAAGGTACACAGCCTTGAGGAGCATGTTGTGCTTGAGGGCAAATGAACAGAGGTCCTGAGCCTCCCGACAAAGGATTCTGGACCCAGTCCCGCCCTGTTTGTTCACATAAAACATGGCTACTTGGTTGTCTGTCTGAACCAGGACAGATTGATGAGCCAGGGTAGGAGAGAAAGCTTTGAGTGCTAATCGAATAGCTCTGAGTTCGAGGAGATTGATCTGCTGTGCAGCTTCCCAAGGAGACCACAGGCCCTGGGTGCACTTGCCTAGACAATGAGCTCCCCAGCCCTGCAGGGAGGCATCGGTGGTCAGTACCACCGTGTACCCAGGAATCTGAAAAGGCACCCCCTTTAGTAGATTGGGTGGGTGCAGCCACCAGTTGAGGGAGTTCAGAAATTGTCTGGACACCCTTATCTTGTCCCTGAGGCTGCCTGTGGCCTGTGACCACTGAGTCCGAAGGCACCACTGTGCCGGCCTCATATGGAGCCTGGCATTGGGGGTCACATGCACTGTCAAAGCCATGTGGCCAAGCAGCCTCAGGCAGAGTCTGGCGGAGACCAGTGACCTGCTGAGAAACTGATTTGCCAAGGCTATCAATCTTTGGGCTCTGTCTTCTGGCAAGAAAGCCTTTGCCAGCAGAGAGTCCAGCCTTGCTCCTATGAACTCCAAGTTCTGGGAGGGGAGCAAAGTGGACTTTGCGAAGTTTATTACAAACCCCAGGCTTTGAAGAAGAGCAATAGTTCTGAGGGTGGCTTGTCTGGCCTCCTGGCACGTCTGACCCCTGATGAGCCAGTCGTCCAGATAGGGGAAGACAAAGATTCCCTGATTTCTCAGGTAGGCCGCCACCACTGCCAGGCATTTGGTAAAGACCCTGGGAGCGGAGGTGAAGCCAAAAGGCAGTACTCTGTACTGATAATGGTTTCCTCCCACAATGAACCTGAGGTACTTTCTGTGGTCTGGATGAATGAGGATGTGAGTGTACGAATCCTTTAGATCTAAGGAGCATAGCCAATCTCCCTGCTGGAGGTAGGGCAGAAGTGTTCCAAGAGTAAGCATCTTGAACTTTTTTCTCTAGGAACTTGTTGAGGTTCCTGAGGTCCAGAATGGGTCGAAGGCCACCGGTTCTTTTGGGCACCAGGAAATACCTGGAGTAGAATCCGTGACCTTGCAAGTGGGGAGGCACGGGCTCCACCGCCCTGTCCACCAACAGACCTTGAAGCTCTTGAAGGAGAAGGTCTGTGTGCAGGGGAGGCCTTGGTGTCTCCCCTGGAAAGTATGGAGGAGGCAGTTGGTGAAAATGCAGTGCATAGCCCCTGTGGACTATGTCCAACACCCAACTGTCCCCGGTGATGAGGGGCCACTGGTGGGCAAAGAGGGCGAGGCGACCTCCTGTGCAGGGTTGGGAGAGCAGGGATGGAGAGGCTACGCTCAAGGAGTCAAAAACCCCCACCCTGCTGAGTGGGAGCAGGGGCCGGAGGCTTGGGGGTCCTCTGCCTACGGGGCCCATTACCCTGCCCCTTGGCCTGCTGACCCTGGGGTGCAGCTTGGGTAGCCTGATATTGAGGGTACTGTTTGTATGCAGTGCCCTTCCTCGGGTAAAAGGGCTTTTTACCCGAGCCCTTCTTTTTATGAGAAGGGGCAGAGGTCTTCCTAGACAGCCTTGTCCGTGTAAGGTGCTCTGTTTCGAGCTGGGCAGCCTTCTCGGTCATGGGCTTGCCAAAAAGGTTTTCACCTTGGCAAGGGACAACGACCAACTTGTCCTGAACCCATGGCTCAAGGTCCGATGACTGCAGCCATGCCTGGCGTCGAGCCGCGATGCCAGCTGCCGCAACTCGGGCCGAAGCCTCAAAGCCATTGTAGGCGGCGCGGGACATGAACTTCGAGCAGTCCCGAATCCCCGAGGAGAAGGACTTGAATCTCTGCAAGGGTTCCCCGGAGAGTCCAGCAGAGAACCCATCCAACTCCTTGGCCAGGTCCCGCAAGTACTGTGATAAGGAAGCTTATCATAGCTCAGGTAGGAGCTATAGAAAAGATGATGTGACTCTGAACAAGCAACCTGTCAGTTCTGGTAGAAGCAAGAAAACAGAGTTTTCACATAAAAGACTACCAGTCCCAGAATGCACCAGGTTTCCAGCAGCCATGAGAGGGGCTGAAGTGAGAAAACGTGTGTGCAATCAAGAGAGCTATGAGGTAATCCCTAAGCACTCATCTCAAAGGGCAGGACCTGATTCAACACAGCTGCGCTGTGTTAGGGAGGAGCACACATTAGGACAGAAAAAGAATAGAGCTTATTCTTCAGATAACAGCTACAGAAAGAGCTTCAGGAAGAGCTTCAGGAAAGGAGACAGCAACAACTTCAAGCTCAAGCACCAGTATCACCTGGAGAAACAGAAGCCAAGCCAAGCGGATAGAGAAATAAGGAAACTCTCTGGAAGGAAGAGAAGAAAGCCCATTGGATGGTCAGGGAGAGTCCAAGGCAGTACCTATACTGGGAGGTATTCCAAATGCCAGCAGAGTCCATTGGACTGGAGTCAGCCAGAGGAATGGATTGGCAGAGATAGGAATCACCAGTGGTTACCTGGAAGAGAGAAGACTGCACGTGGAAAGGACTTTCAGACCTATGCCAAAAGGTATGTGAGGGAAGATCCAGTGTCCAGGGATCAAGATTGGAAGGCTGGACATCAGAACTGGATTACATACTGGCCAGGATATACAGAGAGGAATTATGATAGCAGGAGAGGCTCAGATATGAACACTGATCCAGACCCTATCTATAATAGTGAATGGCAGCAAGGGAATAAGCATTCTCATGATAGTGCCTTATGGAAAGACTCGTCTGTGCCAATGTATGATAGTGACCCTATGCTGATTGATGAAGGGGGAGATACAGCAGATGAAACTATTCATTACATGGACTGTTCTCTATCTAAATGCTATTGCTAGCTTTCTGTGAGCAAACACCTCAGCCATCACAAAGAAACCTAACTTTGTTCTTTATTTCCACTGCAAACAGCTCTTAAAGCAGGATTTGGGTTCACACAGTAGCAGCCAGCCAGCTAAAGGGTTTCAGCTGGTCAATTGATAATAATTAAAGCTGCACCTGATTGTGTGTGAGCAAGGGAGAATCACTGCTGGGATCTGCGTGGAAATTAAGCAGAAGTTAACCTAACAAGCAAAGTTTATTCATTTCTTTGTGCCTTTTTATTTGGTAATTATTTGCTAAGAAAACATTAGCTAATTGCCTGACAAGCTGAAGGTTGTTTTCTGATTTGCTTTGTGACTTTATGTTATCCATTTAAACACTGCAAGCAAGTAACCTCATTTATATTGCTACCAAGCATATTTGTGCTGGGTGAATTAAACCCCATCAATAAAAGAAGTATTTTATTGGCCTTACCACTGGTATCACAACTCAATTATTGTCTTCAGCTGTGTTTGGGAGTGAAAGAACTACATTACCCACAATACCTTGCAAGAATCATATGAATATATGCATCGTCAAGATTGTGTAAGTTCTCACCCTAGGCAGCCGTCTGACAGTACATGCCCATGTACAGCTGGTAAGACTGGACACGGCAAGCAAGCATCGAGCCCTGGAAGCACTTTCTACCGACGCCATCGAGGTTCCGGGCCTCCCTGCCGGGGGGCACCGCAGAGTGCATCTTCTGGCTCTTCAGACGATGCATGGCCGATTTCACAACCATGGAATGGTGTGGTAGCTGTGCCTTCTGAAAGCCAGGGCTCTTCCGGAGTCGATAGATCGAGTCAACTCGCTTGCTTAAAACCGGCGCCGAGGCCGGTGCCTCCCACATCCTGAAGAGGAGCCGTTCCAGCATCGGAGGAACCGGGACAGTAAAGGCCTCCTTCGGAGGAGAGTCATACTGCAGCGCCTCGAGCTCTTCAGCTCGAGGCTCTTCCTCAGGGTCTGCCGGAATAGCCAAGGCAGTGGCCATATCCCAGACGAACTCCGAGAACCGAGTATCCTCCAGAGGGGATCTACTCCGGGGCTCAGACTGCGGTGAGTCCGACGGGACACACCGAGTCTTGAATGTATCGGGGGACTCCTCATCCTCCGTTTCCCAGGCGGACTCGTCCGACGAGGAGTCAGGGTCTGACCCCGCGGGGTCCTGGAGCACCCGCCCCGATGCCGGAGGCACCGGCGTCGATGCCCTCGGTCCCGAGCAGGAGGTCGAGGGAGACCGCGACCGAGGTCGACTTCGAGCCATGATGGACTCGAGTATCGGCTCGGTCTCCGGGGTCAACTTTGAAGTCGATGTCCCGGTGGTCGGGGCAGATGCGCCAGACAGGCTGGCCATCAGTGCCCGCTGCTGCTCCATGAAGGCAGACAATATTCTCTCCAAGGCTGTCATCCTGAGACTCAGTTTGGGAGACGCAGCAGCCACCGACTCGGGCCCCGGTGGCGCCGGGCCCGACGTCGGCTCTCTGGGAGGAGAGTCCTCGAGGACTACGGGGCTTACGTGTCCAGCAGACTCCGGCTCCATGCGAGGAACTTTGGCAGGCTTCTCTTGTTCCACGGGCTCGGGGCGACGGTCGGGGGTCTTAGACCTGGCCCTCGAGGAGCCAGGGACCTCCTCCGATGGCGCCCTTGCGAGCCGCTTCTTCCTCTTGCGTTCCCGGTCGGGGGACCCCCTGTCCAAGGAGCTCCGACGGTGCTCGGGATCCGAATCCCGAGATGTCGAGGCCTCAGACGAGGTCCGGGCCCGGCCGGAGGCTGAGTCCGAGAAAAGCGTTTCTTTCTGCTGCTGGCGACTTCGGAGTGCCTTGGAAGACATCTTCCCACATGGTCCACACGACTTAGGGTCGTGATCAGGACCGAGGCACCGAAGGCAGCAGTCGTGTGTCGGTGAGAGACATTAATTTCTTACACTGATCACACTTCTTGAAACCGCTGGAAGCCATCGGGGAAAAAAAAAGAGTCCCCGCGAGGTCAAAGGACCAGCCTTCCAGGGAAAAAGCAAAAAAGGGAGCGAACACCAGCCACGAAGGGCAAAAACCGAAAAAGAAGAATCAGGCTCGATACCGGTGTACCGAACCCGACGAGAGGGGAACCGGCGTCGAACCGGGAGAAAAAACAGCGAGGATCGCCGAAAAAAAATCAACTTTTATCCGGGATGACAGGACACACGTCCGGTGGGCTTCTCGAAAAAAAAGGAGACTGAGGTAAGATGGCACCTTTAGGTGGGAAGGGAACCGCGCATGTGTGCCTGCATTCCCAAAGGCTTTCATAGATAGCTGGGGAAATGCTCCGCTGGGGCTTCATCGGCGCCGATGACACCCATATGTGAGGACTGATTCCTGCTTGGTCCTGGAGAATAAGGAGAGTTTCTGAGACTGAGAAAAAGGCTGATGGAAGAAAATGAAGAAAGCAAAAGGAGAGACAAGAAATGGCAGATGGACTATAGACCATAGAAAAAGAGCCAAGAGAAGACAGAGGAAAACAGAAACCTCAGATTGGGACCAGCATGATCAAAAATCGTCAGACAACAAAGGTAGAAAAAAATAATTTTATTCTCAATTTAGTGATTGGACTTTGAACATAAGAACATAAGATATGCCATACTGGGTCAGACCAAAGTCCATCAAGGCCAGTATCCTGTTTCCAACAGTGGCCAATCTAGGTCATAAGTACCTAGCAGTTTCCCCAAAAGACACAGGTTCCTCAATGCTTGTATTGGGTCAAGCAGTGATATCCCGGGTCCCTTTTAATAATGGTTTATGGACTTTTCCTCCAGGAACTTGTTCAAACTTTAATCCTTTGTGACTCAATGCTGGTATGGTATGGTATGGTAGATTTGGCCTTGCAGATCTTCAGTGACTTTAGTAGGGTTTTATATTAGTTCCCAACGTGCCTGGTACTGGAGAATGTTTCTTGTTGGTGAAATAAAAAAAAATCTGATTCTGGTTAATGTGAATGTCCTACCTCTGCTCTGCACCCATTGTTGAGGAGGGGGGTTCTGTGAATGCAAAATATATGTTAAAAAAGAAAAAGCAAGCCCCATAACACAGTTTATAACAAAAAACAAATGAATTATAATTTGGAGTTATAAACTGCTGTGGTTCTTGCTCTTTCTTTTAGTTCCTTGGTGTGCGAACATCTTGTATTTGCGCCACATTATCTAATCGCCTTTTTGGTTTGGTTCAGTCCCTGAATGGAGTTTTGAGAAAGATTCCCCCCTCCTCTCCGGGGAGGGGTGGGGCGCCATCTCATCCCTTGCCTCAGGCAGCAGATTTTCTTGAGCCACCCCTGGGGTCAGCAGTCTTCTTGGAGAGTCTCTTGAGGGTGGTGTCATCAGTTTCAAGCTCTCAAGCCTTTTCTCTTCAATTCTTAGCAAACAGGTTTTCCCTTGTGCAGGGGATGTTGCCCAGCTTGTCCTGGACCCACTGTTCAAGGTCTGAGGCTTGTAATCATGTCAGTCTTCTAGCACCGATGGCAATGGCAGATGCTCTGCTGGTCAATTCAAAAGCATCTAATGTTGCCATGTTCAGAAATTTGGAGATGTTTTGACTATTCTTTAGGATAGATTCAAAAGCTGGCTTTTTGTCATCTGGTATGTATGGTAGGAAGGACTCAGTCTCTGTTAATCTCTTTTAGAAACATTCCCATGTATAAAGTGTAGGAATTTATCCTACTTGCCAGCATGGGGCCTGAAGAGACTTTTGGGGAAAATCATAGAGGTTCCTTGATTCTCTTCCAGGAAGTATCGAAGCATATGTCTTGCCACTCTTGATGTGTTGCATCGTTGACTCGACCACCATCGAGTGGTGTGGCAATTCTGACTTCTGAAAACCTGGGGTCTCCGGTACATGACTGTAAACTCTCCCTTGTTATCCAAGTTTGCTGTCCGGTTAATTGTAAACTCAGACACATGTTATCCCGTCTGATTTTTCTGTTCCATGTAAACCGCGCTGATGCAAAATAGTGCGGTATATAAGAAACTGTAATAAATAAATAAATAAAAATGATACGTGGTATCGCGACGTCTGTTTATCGGTACTATGGTGAGGGGGGTTTCCCACATACAAAGCATTAGGTTGTGAAGGATCTTATGTATTGCTAAGATCATTGCTTCCTTTGGTGCTGTGGGATACTGGAGAATTTCCAGTTCCTCCGCTCGAGGCTCCGGTTATGCCACTGCCGGTATCGAGAGCCCTGCTGCCATATCTTGGATAAATTCTTGGAAGGACATGTCTTCCAGTGGAAATTTATGGCAGGAGGTAGAAGCCGTCATTGATGGTTCTGATACCTATGCGAAATCCAGGAGATCCTCTGAGTCAAGGGATTGATGATCTGAGTCAGATGCATCGGACTGAGCTAGGAGAACATTGTCTATGCCGGTGACAATGCAAATGGTGCTGACGGTGCCGGTCATGCTCTATGTCCTCACTTTGCTGAGTAGCCAGCAGTATCGATTGGGGTACTGACAATGAAGCAGCAGGCATCGATGTTGGTAGAGGAGCAGTATAGGTCTGAGGTGGTAGTACCGGTAACGATACTGATGCCAATGCCGCTGCCACTTCCGGTGTTGGTACAAATGTCGATACTGACCCTAGCAATACTAGAGTCATTGGTGGCTGAAATGGAAATTACACTTACCTGGTAATTGTGGTTCCTTGAGGGAATCCAGTTTAGTCCCATACTTCTGGGTAGCGCACCTCCTCCTGCAGCCTGGAGACTGGGCATGTCCAAAAACGTGACATCACTGCATGTAGCTCCTCTGCTCTCCCAGAAATCCCCAGTGAACTATTGACAAAGCACACTCAAAGGAGCAATAAGTATCTAACCATATCTGTATCAAACAAAACAGAACAAACTCGTAAGAAACAATTACTCTAACACTTCTACAAATTCCTCTCCAATATTCTCTCTTTCTGTTTCTTTTTTTTTTCTTCTTTTGTTTTTTTTTTTAGACAGGCTTGTTTTATTCTGCCTGCCTCCAACTGTTTGAGTCAATCCACAGACAGGCAAGAAAAGAAAAAAGAAACTTTACTTACCGGTAACTACAGCCCACTTGATCTTTTTCAGCACCTTAAATCATCCCAGGTGGGAATGAGGACTAAACTTTTCATTGAACATTATGGGCCTATTACTTAATTTTCTGATCTACCTACCCACCACTCCAAAACTAATTAAATAGTTGATATTGTCATATGATATTTGTATTTTATAACTTTGTAGTTAGCACACTTTATGTTGTAATGATTAACGTGCTCTGTTTGACTATATGTTTCAATGTTTGTATTTTTCTCACTACTCACCAGATGTTTTGTATGTTTTGTTTCGTTCACCGCCTTGATTGTATGATAAGGCGATATATAAATACAGTTAAATAAATAAATAAATAAATAAACTGGATTCCCTCAAGGAACCACAATTACCAGGTAAGTGTAATTTCCATTTCCTTTTCGGTCATCCAGTTTAGTCCCATACTTCTGGGATGTAAAAGAGCAGTAACTAATGGGAGGGACCTTTCCAACCGGCCTGCAATACTGCCGATCCGAAAACCGCATCTTGCGCTGAAAGTACATCCAGTCATTAATGTTTGCTGAAAGTATGAAGAGATGACCAGGTGGCTGCCCTGCAAATTTCCACCGGAGGCACCAAGCTGTGCTCTGCCCATGACGCCGCCTCTGCCCTGGTAGAATGAGCACACAAACCTGCCGGCACCACTCTGCCCTCCAAGAGATAGGCCGAAGCGATGGTTTCTCTAATCCACCAAGAAATAGACGCCTTAGCCGCCGCTTCTCCTTTGTGGTTACCCCCGAACAAGACAAATAACCGATCAGATTTACGAAAATCCTCTGACACCTTTAAATACTGCCGTAACACTTGCTTCAAGTCCAACCGCCGCAAACTGCGGTCCGCCGCGCTGTCTTCCAGCGAACCCAGGACTGGCAACGATACCGTTTGGTTCAAGTGAAAAGGGGAGACTACTTTTGGTAAGAAGGAAGGAACAGGCCGCAGCACCACCTTTTCTTTATAAAAAGACAAGAACGGCTCTCGACAAGATAAAGCTTGGAGCTCTGAAATTCGCCTTGCCGAGCAAATGGCTACCAAAAACACTGTCTTCAGTGTTAAATCCTTTACCCATGCCCTGCGCAACGGCTCAAAAGGCTCCTTCGCCAAGGCCCCCAAAACCAAGTTGAGATCCCACGAAGGAACTATGACTCTACGAGCAGGACGGAGATTGGATACGGCCTTCAGAAAACGCAGCACATCCGGATGCGTCCCTAGCGCCACCCCCTGCACCTTGCCCCTATAGTATGCCAATGCTGCCAACTGGACTTTTAAGAAACTAGCAGCCAGGCCCTTCTCAAAACCGTCCTGCAAAAAACTGAGAACCACCGGAACCGACGCCGTCACTGCCCAGATCTGACCCCTGGAACACCAATCCTCAAATATCCGCCATATGTGAACGTATGCCAAAGATGTAGATCTTTTCCGCACTTTGAGCAAAATCGTTATTACCGCTGCTGAATAACCTCTCTTCTTTAGCCTCGCTCACTCAATGGCCAGACCGTAAGTGAGAATCGATCCACTTGCAGCATTCGTAGCGGCCCCTGCCGCAATAGATCCTCCGACGCCGGTAACCGGACCAGATCTGTGTACCATGGACGTCTCGGCCAATCCGGAGCCACCAACAACACGTTCCCTCGATGAGCTTCGATTCTTTGCACCACTCTGCCGATTAGTGCCCACGGGGGAAATACATAGAGCAGACCTGATGTCGGCCAAGGTTGCATCAGCGTGTCGATCCCTTCCGACATCCTATCTCGCCGCCTGCTGAAAAATCGACTTGCTTTTGCTGACCAGAAAGTCGCCATGAGGTCCATAATTGGCGACCCCCATCTTTGGACTATCTGCGCAAAGACCTTGGGGTGTAACTCCCACTCCCCGGCATCCACCTGCACTCTGCTGAGAAAGTCCGCCTTCACATTGTCCTTCCCTGCAATGTGTGCCGCCGACACCGCTAACAGTTGAGTTTCTACCCACTGAAAGAGCTCTTCTGCCTTTGCTTCCATGGAGAGACTTCTGGTGCCGCCCTGACGATTGATGTATGCCACTGTCGCCGAGTTGTCGGACAGCACTCGTATCGCTTTTCCCGTCACGGTGGTCTCGAATGCCTGAAGCGCCAGAGTCACTGCTCGAAGTTCCAATCTGTTGATCAACCAAGTGGCCTCCTGGACCGACCAAAGCCCCTGCGTGAAGAGCTCCCTGCAATGTGCTCCCCAGCCCGCTAGACTTGCGTCTGTCAAAAGCGGAAGCCACTCTGGTTGTTCCAGACTCATCCTTGTGGTCAAGGACCCGGGAAGCAACCACCTTCGTAGCAACCTCTTGACCTTGGCCGGACAAGGAAGCCTCGTGTTCAGTGAGTCCTCCTGATGGGACCAGCGGCGAAGCAGCGCTCTCTGCAACGGCCACATATGAAACCTGGCCCAGGGTACAGCCTCCAACGTTGCCGCCATGGTTCCCAGAACTTGCAGGTAACTCCAGGCCGAAGGAGCCGGAGATGCCAGGAACCAACGAAGCAGCGCCCTTAAACCTTGCACTCGCAGAGACGGTAGAAACACTCTCCCTACCCGAGTGTCGAACCGTACTCCCAGATATTCGAGATCCTGTTTAGGCACTAGGTGACTCTTTGCCATATTGACCACCCAGCCGAGCCTCTCAAGGAACTTCACCACCTTGGCTGTAACCTGAATGCTCTCTGCTTCGGATTTCGCCCGAATCAACCAATCGTCCAGATATGGGTGTACTAGGATTCCTTCTTTGTGCAACGCCACCACCACCACCACCATAATTTTGGTAAAGGTTTGCGGCGCTGTCGCGAAACCAAAGGGCAAGGCCTGAAACTGGTATTGACCTCATGGCAAAGCAAAGCGAAGGTATCTGCGATGGCCTTCTCTGATCGGAATATGCAGATAGGCCTCCATCAGATCAAGAGAAGTTAAGTACTCCCCCTGCTACACTGCGACAATGACGGACCTTAAAGTCTCCATCCTGAAATGCGATATGCGAAGACAGCGTTTCACCCCTTTTAGATCCAATATGGGTCGCACCGAACCATCCTTCTTCGGAACTATGAAATATATGGAGTATCGACCCCTGCCGGAGTCGCTTGAGGGCACGGGCCCTATAGCCTCCATCTGCAATAACCGATCTAGCGTCTGACGGATCGCCAAGGATTTCCTTTGGCCTCTGCAGGGAGAGAGGACAAAGGAATCCCGTATAGGCCGGGCGAACTCCAACGCATAGCCGTCCCGAATTATCTCCAAAACCCACTGATTCGTCGTTATTTGGGCCCAAGCCGGAAGGAAAGCCCGAAGCCTCCTGCCTATTGGCTGACTTCCGGCCAGAGCCCGCCGCACTTCACTGCGACTTTCTGGCGGGGGCTGAGGAAGCTGCTGAAAACCCTCTGCCGACTCCTCAAAACCCCCGAAACCCTTGCATCCGTGGTGCAAATCATCCCCGTTGGAAACCCCCCCAACCGAGAAGATCGAAACCTCCTGAAATCACGGAACTGCCCTCGAAATGACTGCGAGGATCTTCCCTGCTTAGGCTTATCTTCCGGGAGTCTACCTCCCTTAGACTCCCCCAAATCCTTTACCAACTTATATAGGTCCTCACCAAACAAAAGGGTCCCCCTAAACGGCAGCTTGTCATATACTATGTTACTATGCTACTGAGCCGTGCCTTAGAAGATCCATCCGCTGCCCAATTCCTCAACCAAATGGATCTGCGAGCCGCCACCAAAGACGCCATACTATTAGCTAGGGCTCTGATTAAATCATAATGAACATCGGACAAGTAAGCCGCCCCGGACTCCAGACGGTCTAACTCCCGCAGCCCTTCGGATTCTAGTTGCCCGACTTGTCGCAACCCCTGAGTCCATCTAAGACAAGCCCTAGCTACCCAAGCTCCGCAGATGGACGCTTGCAGCGACAGGGCATCCGCTTCAAAGGACTGCTTCAACAAACCATCCACCTTTCTATCCTGTGCATCCTTTAGAGCAGCACTGCCTTCCACCGGAATGGTGGTCTTTTTCGTTACCGCCGAGACTGCAGCATCAACTCTTGGAGAACGAAACTTTTTTGTCTTTATCTGCCAAAGGATACAATCTATACATCGTTCTAATGCCCTTGAGCCCTGCTTCAGGCAAATCCCATTCATCCTGAATCATTCGGTCAACTACCCGATGCACGGGAAAAACTACCTGAGACTGTCGCACCGCCTGAATAATCGGGTCTTCCTCCCCTTCGTCCTCCGCTGGTTGTTCCGCTGCTAATTTCAGTGTTTGCAGAGACTCTGTTATAAGCGGCACCAATTCCTCTCTCCGGAACAACCTAATAATCTTCGCCTGATCCTCTGGTTCGGGGATCTCTCCCTCCTCCACACCAGCCTCTACTACGGTCTCACGTTCCTCCGAGTCTTGCCACTCAACCTCAGGAGGCAAAAGATCCCGAACCCTGACTCTCTTAGGCGGTTGCAGGGACTCGCTGCCCACCTCTGCTCTAGAAGCTTGCGGATACGGCATGGACAACACCAAGGAATCCGGCACTCTACCCTGTCGCCGCATACAGAAAGCCTCATGCATAATTAAGACAAAATCTGGAGAAAAATCACCGAGCTGCTGCTCTGCTCCCCCCGACAGGGGAGCCACACTTTGCCTCTCCTGGGGACACTGTACGGATGTTTGCTGGGACGCAGACGGAGGACTCTCATCCGTCATCAGCGCCCCGGCTTGAATCTCGGATGTCTGAACTTCCACCTGATGTTCTAGAGAGGCGGATACTGCCATACACCCCCAGCAGATTCCGGACTCAGCAATCGCTCCTCTACGGCTGCCACACACCACACACTGAAGGCGTGCCGCCATAAAAGCTCCTCCAAAGCAAACAACAAAAATAGTGTTCCACGCTTTTTTTTTTATAACTATAAGGACTTGTCCAACACCAAACAGCCCACAGTCCCAAACACCCTTTCTTCGAATTAAAAGAAAGGAAGCAGAAACTCTCTAGAACTAAAAATAAAAGAACAAACAGAAAATAAATCTATAAAAACAAGAAACCCAAAGATAACTAACTCGAGATGGCCGAAATAACCAGCTTCCCAGCCTTTATTCTCCTCCCGCACCGTAGAAAGCTGTCTGCACGCGGCTGCCATGCGGTCAAAATGGCCACCGCTGACAGAGTGCAGGAAATGGTGCCAAAATCGCCCGACACTCCATAGAAACGGCAAAGAAGTTGGCCATTCTCTATGCCTGCCAGCACCCCTGCTTACCTTGTCTCAACGCTTAAAAGGTAAGGATGAAGATCGCGAGTTTCCAATACCCGCGGCTCCACTGCCTGCGGAATAAGTGCTGAGCCGCCGGAGGAACTACCGGTCTGTTAGCTTTCCGCTTCAGCCGGATCGTGGTGAGTGACCGGCGAAGGTCAAAGCAGCGTCCCGCTGTTGACTCTAGAGTTCTCCCACGAACTGGCGAGGGTGGAGAGATCTAGGCAGTGAGGAAAGACCACACACGCGCACAAATGAAACACCAGCAGGGACTGGCAGAAGAAAACTTCACTCCCGTCTTTTTTTTTTTTTTAAAGACGCAGAACCAAATCAATAAAAAAATCAAGAGATAGCTTGAAAGTAAATTAAAACTCCGAGATTGCTATCCTAATGCTCCTTAACCAAGCCCTAAAGTGAGCCCAGCACTAGGCTCACACGTCCTCCTGCTGCATGGAGACTGGACACACTGGGGATTGCTGGAGAGCAGAGGAGCTACATGCAGTGATGTCACGTTCTTGGACATGCCGTGTCTGCAGGCTGCAGGAGGAGGTGCACTACCCAGAAGTATGGGACTAAACTGGATGACCAAAAAGGAAATACCAATGCTGCCAATAGTGCCGCTAATGTCTTTTCAATGGATAGCATGCGCTGAGCCAATGAAATTGCTGGTGTCTGGTGCAAAAGGAGGGAATGGGGCTTGCAGCCAATGTACCAGAACATGGCACCGGGGGCTTTGCTGAGGTCAATGTCTCTGAGGCCTCCCGGTCCCCCACAGGGCTTGCAGCCAGTGTACCAGAATATGGCACCGGGGGCGTACAGTCTGATGTCCAGCTTCAGAGAGCATCTTCGGGGAATCTCAGTTTAGAACGAGACCTGTCCCTCGATCCTCTCAGTGCCTCTTTGTATTCCCTCGACGAAGCTTGATGATCCTGTGGAGACTTTGGCAAGGATCTCTTGAGTTTTCTTCTTTTTGGAGTCTGAGCTGTGTTTGAAAGCCTTGGATCCCTTGGATGTCGATGCCAGTGAAACATAGTCCAATGGAAAAAGTTTGGAGAATTTTCTGACCTGGTTTCCTAACCCTCTCTTGGTCATCTGTTTACAGAGAGCACAAAAGTCTGGGTTGTGTTCGGGACCGAAGCATTTTAGGCACCAATAGAGAGTGTCCATAAAAGAAATAGTATGGGAACACTTGGTGCATTTTTTAAAGTCTGTTGAGTGTTTCTCCATGTTGGAGGGAGCAGGCCTGAGGCCTATGTGAGGTACTAGACCCCCGGTGAAGCAAAAATGAAGTTAGAAAACAACAATAAAAAATTAAGGAAAAAGTAAGGAAAAAATATGGTACCGGAATTGAGGGAGATGCCAGTGAGCAGACAGGAAGGCAGAAGCGAGATTCCGAAGAAAATATTTCTGCGGTGACAGGAAAAATGGGACACTAATCCTGCAGGCTCTGCAGAAAAAGATGAACTGAGGAGAGGGGTCAGAAGAGCGGGAAGGCAGTCACGTAGGTGCAGTGGAGTACTCCCAAAGTCTTTCCTATAGGATGCTGGGGAGCGTTCCCGCGCGGGCTCAGTTGGTGCCAACGTCACCCATTGGTGAAGACTACAGTCTTGCTTATTCCTGGAGATATTAATTTCCTCTTGTGCTAAACAAAAATGCAAAGATGTTAGTGATGCACATTTCCCAGAGCTGACCTATTCCAGTTAATAAATTCAAAATAAAAAAGTATTTTTCTACCTTTTGTTGTTTGGGAATTTTATTTTTCAGTTGCAATTGCTTCAGTCACTTCTGGTTTCTTTGTGTCTTCTGCTAACTCTCCATTGTCTGCTGTCCATTTGTCCTTTTTCTAGTTTTTTTTCCATTCTCTCTCTACATCTGCTTTAACATACTGATCTTTCCCCTTTTGCTCTTTTCTCCATTTTTATTTATTCCTTTTTCTTCCACTCAAATTTCACCCTTCCATCCTCAATCCCCACTTACTCTCCCAATACCCGGCCAATCATAGATTTTTCTTCCCTCCCACACAAAATATCTTCCCCTCCCCATCCTCACTCCCCCAGCTCCATCCCCTTCTATTCCTCCCCCAATATCAGCTCCCTTCTAGTTCCAGCCCCACCCAGCATCTTCTCCCTTCTAGTCCCATTCTCCCATCCCCCCTGCATCAGCCCATTTCCAGTCCTAGTCTCCCCCATCAGCCCAATTCCAGTCCTATCCTAGCCCCACCATCAGCCCATTTCCAGTCCTATCCTAGCCTCCCCATCAGCCATTTCCAGTCCTATCCTAGCCCCCCCCCCCCAAAGAGCCCCGTGCCTGTCTAAGTGGCTTCAGAGGGTCAGGGAGGCCTGAATCCCCGGCTCACCTCTGCGCAGCGCTGGAGTGAAGAGCAGTGTGCTCCTTCACGCCTGCTGTGTTCTCATGAAGCGCACTGATTGCAAGAAAAGGTTAAAGGGCATTTCCTGTTTCCCGGCACTCCGCGCTTCACGAGAACACAGCTGCCGGAGAAAGAAACACGCAGATGTGAGCTGGGGCCTCGGGCCTCCCCGGCTCCATCGGAAGCCGGCCCTGAAAACCGAGCGGAATGAAGTTTGCATGGGGCTCCCTGAAGTGCGGGGCCCTGTGCAAACAACATTCTTGCACAATGGATGGGCCAGCCCTGCTCAAGAATTTGGATTGGCTCAAACTGCCAAGCAATTAAGGAGGTAATTTTAGAAAGCTTTTTCTGCAAAAATGGGTGTTTATAAAAACTGCATCTGTGTGGAGAAAGTACTTGCATGCAAAGTATGCACTTACTTTATTTATTTTATTTTATTTATTTATGCTTTTCTTCTATACCGCTTTTTCCAAAGATCAAAGGCGGTTTACATTTAACATATGATGAACATGGTTTTTACATGGAACAGTGTTTTTTTCATAACTATGTACAATTAGCTTTTCATAACTATGTATAATTAACTTTTCATGAACAATAACATGGAACAGTGTTTTTTCCATAACTATATACAATTAACTTTGGCTAGTAATGCTGTAACTATTTACATAAATCATTCGTTATTGATCATAGTTTGTAAGAGTTATACTGAACTCACTTACTTCTTCATGATCTGCATGTAGACATTCCCAGTGGCAGAGTTTGGATGTCATACAGATAGAATAGCAGTGTATGCATGTACTTTATAGAACACACCAACAAAATAATGGACCCAAAATATCATTTTCAAAACAATTTCAAATAAAATCTTGAAAACACCAGAAAGCACAATGTGTGGTGTTACTATTGATATAGACATCTATCTACCTGCCACAGCCAATTACATCATCATCGCCTTCTATTGGCATATACAGAGTAAAGGGGTGCTATCCACTGTTATACTGAACTCACTGAATGCAGTAATGACACTGCAGTACAAGACCATACCTAGCCCTGTACGAGCGGTGCGGCCACACAGGGCGCAAAGGCTTGAGGGGCGCATTTTAGCTGTCTTCTGTTGCCTGCTGCCGCCACTTTTTCTTCTCTCAGCGGCGGCAGGCAATGGCAGGACAGCTAAAATGCGCCCCTTAAGCCTTCTTGCCGGCATGCTAAGCAGATCTTTCCCTCCCTGCAAGAGGACAGATCTGCTTAGCATGTCGGTGACTTGCACATTGGGCGTGCCTCTTCTCTCCCGCTATGGGGGTGGGAGGGGGGGCGTGCACCCGATGTGCAAGTTGCACAGGGCGCACTCTTCTCAGTATGGCCCTGCTGCAGTATATGTACAAGCAATGACATAACAAATACGTGGCATCAATAAACTGGAGGGAGCAAAATTAGCAATCACTTAGATTCATAACGCTGTCTCAGCTCCATCCCCCAGTCTAAAGAACATGGCTCAACAAAGATTATAACACATTATAACAAGAATATTTTTGGTCCAATATTTTTTGGTGATTTTAGTATATTTTTGATTCCCTTTTTTAGTGTGATTTTTGTTTTTTAATAGAGCACATGCATACACTGATACTCTATGTACACATATAGAGTACACGCAAAAATTTACACCTGCCTCGGAGTAGGTGTAAATTTGTGCCTCAGCATTTGTGCACTATTGTGATTGGATCTGGAAGCCTATTTTATAAAAGGCACATAGGTGCCTTTTAGTACTACTCACACTACAACACCGTCCCCTCCCCCCCCAGTTTACCCCCTCACTCTCTACCCCACTTTGACCACTAATTATTAATGATATCCTAGACCTGCAAACTTAAGCTAATGTTACTTCCAAATTGATCTCCTTGTTCTATGTATAATGTGCTGTTACAATGTAAACCACCGTGACCATAGGATAAAGTGGTATAGAAAAACTGTTAAATAAATAAATGTGTCCTGCTATAAAAATCAAGCCCTAAATATTCCCTGCTTGGGACTGCTCCAGAATAGAGAGAACGTTTTAGGTATTTAAAAACAAAACCAATCTAAGTGTTGTTTGTCATGTTCTATTGCTGTCTTCACAGCACATGTCTTCTGCATACTCTTACCTTCCTCTCAGTTTCAAGGCATCATCAAACCTCTTCTCATTCATTGCTTTTGTGACATCCTTAGTCTGTTATCAATAAAACAGAAAACATAATCAAATGAAAGTCAAATTACCATCACCGACATGGTGTCAAGGTAATGACGCCTCTGTGGAAGAGGCTGATGAAACTTCATCTGAAATATTGTGCCCAATTCTGGAGTTTGTATCTCCAAAAAAGATCTAAACAAATTAGAGGCAGGATAGAGGAGGGCCACAAAAATGGAAACAGTATGGGTAGAGAGAGAAATAGATAGGCCAACTGACTGTATTAGGATCTTTATTCCAAAGTTTAGGATCATCAATCAGGCCAGGGGCTTAGGATTCTATCCAGTTAGCTTTCAATCTATCGCTGCAAGCTGCTTGGGATTCTGCCTCCCCTCCCCCTTGCTCCTGACTCTTTCTTCCCCCCTCCTTCCTTTGTAATTCTGTTGCATATTTCTTCTTCACCTTTACTATGATTTTATTGGCACTCTTTTCTCTCTTCTGGATTGTTTTTATGCACCGCTCTGTTGTTACGAAGGGCGATATAGCAAGTTTTAATAAACCATAAAACATCTTAACTTGGAACTAGCACTGAGAGTTCAGATGAATATACTGGTTCAATCTTTTTTCCCATCTATAGATCTCTTGGCAAATGAGGCCCTATTTATCATAAGAAGATCTTAAGCTTGATGCTCAGGTACTAGTACTGGCATGAGTGGATTATCATAATTACGTTTTTAGTGCTTTGCCCCTGAAAGAACTGCAACAACTCAGAGGATCTCTAAAGGGGAAAAAAAGGGAATATAGTAATTGGCATGGAAGGGCAGAATGGATAGGCCATATGGTCTTTTTCTGCCTTCATCTTTCTATGTAACTCAACAACTCCAACTGGATATGACAGCCTGCAGTGTGAATGGGTCGAGGCAGAGAAATCATGGGACCTCTGTGTTACAATTTCTTTGGCTGTCATTAGAATGTTGGGTATCATTTAAAGTGCTTTTCCGAATATTTAAAGTTTTGAATGGACTAGGCCCAGAGAACTTGTCTAATAAGCAAGAATTATATGTAACCATGGACTCCATGGACAAGGACTTGCTGGTGATTCCAGGATAATCTTAAGTCCGTTTGGAAAGAACCAGAGGGAGAGCATTTTCTGTTATACACCCAGTTCTCTGGAATTCAGAGCCTATGGAAATTTGACTTTCTAAGGATTAGATCAATATGTAGAATGATTTCTAAAAAGAGGGCTGTTTAATAATTCGGATCATACAAATTTCCATTCATACCCCGACGCCAAACATTTTGTCGACTCAGCGTTTTGCACTACGCCATTTGGAGTTTGCATAGCATGCTGTTTGGGACTGATGGTCAGTGAGACATCTTTATTGCAACCCCTTGAGAAAGCGTAGTGCGAAATGCTGAGTCGACGAAATGTTTGGCGTTGGAGTATGAATGGAAATCTGTATGATCCGAATCAAGATTTTGAACTATACTATGGAGACCATTCAGTTAAGTTGTATTAATGACACTATAGAATAAGAAGGATGGATTATTTATGCTGTTTGCCACTATAGAATAAGAAGGGTGAATTAAAATGGTTGAAAAATATTTATAAATATTAATATAAATGATGTTAAAGGAGTTTTTTTGGCTGCTGATGTGATGGAGAGGGCAAAGACATGTTTTGTGCTGTCTGCCTGACCCTTGTAATCTGAAGCCTTTTTTCTCCTTTTAAACCTGTGATAAGATAGTTTATGTATCTGACTTTAATACCTGGCCTATGCTTAGCTGAGTAGAGTGATTGTTTTGTTTGTTGGACTGAATCTATTTCACTCTGGAATTGAGGATTGCAAACCATATCCAGCAGACCTGGATATTCAAAGCAGATGGCTGGATATGGCCCTGGCATTGAATATGGGGCCTTCTATGTATAGTGGCAGTATATTACCATACATACAGCCAAGAGCAGTGAACACATTCTATGTATATTAAGTGCTGCCACCTATTTATATTGTTGTGCTAAATATACTTTTTAAAACGCTGTGGCCAATGTTTTATAAAGAATGCGATCACAGCCACCACTGAATATTGACTTGTACGTTTTTGGACTCAGACTCTCTTCATTGGTTACAAATGTTTAGATTAAATATATGGGACATAGGGGGGTTTTGTTTTCAAAGCTGAACAATTTAACCCTCCCCCTCAGGGAGATGGGATGGAGATAACAGCAGTTTTAGCTTAGTGGTTATTTCTATCCAATGTTTTTGACTTTGATAAAAGCCAAGAGTATAGATGAAGAGAAGCGCTCCCAATTATATTTGGGCTGCAGCTTCTAAGGGTGGGATCACCCATTTACACTCTCCTCAGCCTAGAAGAAATAGTCACAACAGTACATTGTTTTTAAATGGATGAAACACAGGAAAGGCTCACCACTTGCACACATTCCATGAGTGGTAACCGGATAGCTTGGTTTCCAGACAGGCTAACAACACACGCTGGTGTATCGGGTGTCCCCTCCAATAAAGCCATGACTGCTTCCACACCCATTCTGCTGCCCTAGAGACAATATAATGTACAGTTGTTCACGAGTGTCACTGCTATAACACTGCTCTTATAGAAGGAAAAACTCTGTTGGCGAGATTTATTCATTTCTCCCTTATTTCCCGTAGGTCTTAAATTCCGTGATGGGTTCTCATTGTTTAATACTAAATCAAATGTAGTATCATTAGGTTCCCTGGGTATATGAGAGTTTACATATAGCAAAACCTGGAGTCTTTGAAATAAACTGTATTAAATTAATTCAAATGTTCTCATTAAATAGGTCACTAGCTTTATAGGCACATCTCCCTCTTAAGGATATCTAAAGCTTGGTACATATCTTAGCCAGAAAAAAATTCCCTAAAACCATAGGAAAGAGCAATTAGCCCCAAATGGTAGAAATAAGAGATGAACGAATGAGTGAAACTGTGGTCGAAGAATTCATCAGTCCCGAGGTGCCACATACATGTATGGATTGTTCCTTACCAAAATTCGGTCAAAGGCTGATGGCGTCCCACCGCGCTGCACATGACCAAGGACAGTAACTCTGGTATCATAACCAAGACATTTTACCACCAACTGCCAAAACAGACAAAACCACTCATAAAACCAATATATCTTACTCTTGGTGTATAATAATTCACAGAAAAGTAAAGAGATGATGCTATGCACTAGATATTACGTTTTCTTCTTACTGCTCATGAGTAAAAGGAAGTAAGTGATGAATGGCAACAAGCACTAGTAAGAATGAACCAGTCAACAGGCAACTAATGCTTTACAAGAAAAGACTGTGTTTACAATGACATTACATGAATTCCTAATGTGGTTGCTTCACATTGTTCTGTCAGAAAGCACAGTTACTTACCTGTAACAGGTGATCTCTGGGAACAGCAGGAATTAGTCTTCACATATGGGTACGTTGGTACCGACGGAGCCTGCACGGGAATGCTGCCCAGCTTCCAATCAGAAAGCTTTTGGCAGCATCCCTCGCGCCTGCGCAGTGACTTCCCGCCTTCTCCACAGCCTCTCTTCAGTTGAGTTTCAGAGCTGAGACAAAGGCGAGAAGAGAAAAGGAAGAAGATAAAAGAGATGCAACTCCTAGGGGAGGTGGGAGGGTTGTGAAGACTAATTCCTGCTGTTCCCAGAGATCACCTGTTACAGGTAAGTAACTGTGCTATCTCCAGGAACAAGCAGGAATGAGTCTTCACATATGGGGACTCATTAGCTGGAGATGCCAGGGGGAGATCCCATAAAAATGCAGGAGCCTGGACCAGGAGTGCATTTTGTCTCCAGGAATCCCCGGCATCCAATGTGGGATGGAGGGCAGGAGTTGACAAGAAAGGAGCTGTGAGGAAAGAAACAGCATAGTCAAGGACTAGAGGGATTTACAAACTACAGGAGTCCTTGGCAAATATGATGAGTAGCATTAAAAGACATTTAATGTACACTTAAAATATGCAGCTTACCTACTGTATTGTAGGAAGTAGAAAGCATGATGGAGTCTACTGGTTAAGCAGTGGCGGAATCTTCAAGGTGACCTCTCAGTAGTGAGGATGAAGGTCCAGCCCTGGAGGTAGTAGATGATCCAGGTGTCAACTGGGTAGGATGTGACGTCAGGTCTTTAATGGAAAGCTTTATGGGAAAAGCTGAAAACTCCTTTAGGCATAAGGTCATTAACATTGAGGACTAAAGGAAAAAGACTGACGGAGTTGGACAACTAGCCCAGTCCTGGCGGGAAGAGGGGGACTGGAAAAAAACCCCTATTCCCACTGAAAACAGTTGTGTACTCAAGATAAAGAGGTACATTGTTTTTCCTAGCTGGCGAGAGATAGGAAAAAATATTGAAGCTTGATGCTTCATGGACTTAAAGAAAAAATAGCAAATGTTAGCACCAAAGTGGTTAGTGGTGCCTAACAGTTTCTGCATCAAAATATGGCATGGGACGTAGGGCGACAGACTGTCTAAAACCTCTAGGAGGTAAAACATGTAGTATAGACAGTAAGGGTGATAGTGTGTAAGACAGACCAACCCTTAAGAGGCCCTCCATGAAACACATATATATATATAGGGATATATACATGTGGCTGGAAGATATATGTATATATATATTGTCATGATGCGGGCACTAATAAAGTTGGTTTTAAGAAAAGAAATCCTGTTTTAGAAGAACTAGATGTGCAGTTACCTCCAGGCACAGCTAGAGGGAGCAGGAACAGACATACTGGTCTTAATGAACCTAAGCTCACTGATGACCTGCAGCTGAAAGGGAACCAGGAAGGCAGCAGTAACGGTTCACTTTATAAGCCAGAGCAGAATGCTTCTGGAGAGGAGTGGCATAAGCAGAGGAAGCAGTGGACACAGCAGGAGCTGAGGAAGGAGGAGAAAGAGGAAGAAGGAACTGGAGCTGGACTAGAAGGAGAAACAGCAGAGGAGCCTGGAGGCTATCAAGGACATAAGCCTGATTGCTGTGGAAGAAGCCAAGCTGGAAGCTGGAGGAGAAACAGACCTCATAAGGTGGGAAGCCAGAAAGCCCAAACTGGACCTGTTGTGCAAGGGGAGTTTGGTGGAAGTTGCTCCAAGGTGAGAGGCTCTGCCACGCCTAGTTCCTATACTCTGCCTGTTTGTAACCTAGAGAGAAGAAAGCTAAGAACCAGAGAGGGAGGTTCTGACAGAAGCTTATCTCTAGAGGATCATTGCCCAGTTTCACCTATTCAGAGGGAAAAGCAGTTTTATAAGCAACGGAAGTTTTTACTCAGTGAGCCAAGGTATGAGGCATTGAAGATTACTTGTAATGATTGTACTGCTAAAAGTTATGCTAAAAGAAGTATTCCTCCTAAGGGAAACAAGAGTGCAGACTGGTTCACTAAACTACCGCCAGCCTTAAGAGTCCCTGGTTATATGAAGCCAAACTCCCAAGTGGTAGATTACCATGCTGGAATAGACAGGGACAGTGAAAGCCCTTTGAATCAGTACAGGGGAGAGGAATTGATGGAAGTGGATTCTCCCAGCACTATTCCCTCACCTTTGCCTGAGGAAATGGAATGTGATTGGTGCACTGCCTATGCTCCAGAGTGTGTATGCTCCACAGAAGAATAAATGAAGTATAATTTGATGTTTATTATACTGAATATTACTTTGAAGAAAACCTGCTTTAAACTGTGAAGTAACAGTTAACTAGCCAGTGAATATTGGTACCTTTTTAAAACAAAGGACTGTTTCTGTTATCAAAAATATCTCTTAGTTGAACCTTGCTTTAAACGGGGAATAAAAGCCTTTATTACCCTACACTTGGACTCTTTGTTCTTTAACAGCGCTACCTAGTGGCGTATAATCTTTGTGTCACCGGCAACCGAGTGACTATATATATATATATATATATATATATATATATATATATATATATATATATATATATATATATATATATATATATATATATATATATATATATATATATATATATATATATGATATACCTGAATATATGTAGATTTGTGGGGCATGGTCTAGCACCACAATGGTAATGATATAGGTATGTAGACATATATGGAGATGCTACATAGCAGACAATAGGTTGAAGATACATGTCTACCACCCATCCCCATAATTGTACATGGGGAATATAAAAGGAAAAGATTCTGTGCTCTACAAGAGGGTGAACCCACTTGAGATATGTAGAGAGAATCTATTTTTAAGGATTGAGGGATGCAGAAAAGCAATCTAACCAGATAACCGTGATGTTCACTTGAGAACAGATGAATATAGGAATCTGTGAAGAACAAGGTGGGAGCTCCACAGAACACTGATATGGTAGAAGTGGAGAAACGCAGGGGAAATACCAGAGGGACCTATGGAAGGACCCAGAGGTAGCATGCGTAAACAGAAGCCTTGGAGTCCCACGCAGAAGAACTGATATCTCGTGTTAACACCCCAGGCCAGAGGGGGTGTGGAGAACCTTCATAAGTATAAGAAGGGATGAGAAGTTTTTCCTCACTAATAGAGAAAACTTCAGAGACAAGGTCAATGCTCTATAGCAAGGCCCTCATAGTAGAAAGCTTCTCTGAAGACTACAGAGAGCATTGTGCAGGAGAGCTATGAGATAAACTGACTGAGGTCAGGTGTGTTGCCATATCCTAGGAGAGGAGATGGTAGAATAATGTGAGAAAGCCTAAACGAGTAGGAGGATCCAGATAGTTTGGAATCACTACTGAGGCTAGACAAAATGTTGAATAAGGGACTGGAAAATGGGAAAAGTCCCAGTAATACTATCACTGGAACTCCTGCAGGCAGAGCTGCTGACGGAAACAGCAGAGATGTTGTCCAGTGCTGAATAAAGAAAAACAGAGAAGAAAAGAGGAGATATTTTTTCTCTCTGTCTGGGGAACGAGCTTGCTAAAGAAGCTGTTCAATATGGTACCCCTCAAGTAATTAGAGGGTGACATATCCATAGGGTAAGTCAACTGAAGGAAAAAATGTTCAGTTGGGATAAAAATTATCAGGGGATAGTTGCAACTGCTCTTCTAGGGAATAAGAAGAGGAGAAGGGTGCAGATCCTGAACAAAGAATTTTTCCCTCCGACAGGTTAATACACTGAAAAGAAAAGCACAGTGAATAAACTTCTAATATGTAGAAGTGAGGTAAGTTACCATGTCCGGCCTCTATGGTCGCTGGGAATGCTGAGACTGGCCATAAGTGGAGGACTTCAGACTAGGCTGAGGTGTCCCTTGTTTAGGTACAGCCGAATGATGGGCAGGAGATGAATGAAACTTTCTTTTCTTAGGGAAAGAAGGTTTGGTAGGACATTTCCTACTCTTTGAAGAAGGAGGTGGCTTAGAATGGTTTCTAGTGGAAGAAGAGTCAGTGGAGCATTGAGCAACCTGACGTAAAGCCTCCTTATTGAAAAGACCTTCCCCTGTACAAGGAGAATGAGCTAGTATAGTTTGTGCCCGTTTGCTCAAGTCTGAAGCCTCAAGCCAGGCTCTGCGACGTGCTGCAATGGCAATAGCAGAGGATCTGCTAACGGACTCAAAAGAGTCTATAGAAGCACGAGACAGGAACCAGGATATATTCCGGCTGTGATTGATGAGCAAGGAATAATCAGTAGCCTTGGGCTCTGGTAAAAAAGGGGTCAACAGACAATTTCTCTGTGACTTCCTGGAGTGTTAGACTCATGTGAAAAATATATGAGAGAACTCTGGAGGCCAGCATAGAGTTTTGGAAGGCCTGACGGCCAAAAGCATCGAGTGTTCTTGAAGAACGACCTGGCGGATAAGAAGAATGCTTCTTCTTGCTCTTAACTTTCCTCAGTGCCGATTCCACTACAAGGGAACGATGAGAAAGTTGAGGCTTTTGGAACCCTGGAGAGGGTGGCACTCGGTACCGAACCTCAATGTCTGTAGAAACTTGAGGAAGTCGTAAGGGCGATTTCCAAACCCTGAGAAGGAGATCCTGCAGAGCAGGATGTAAAGGAAAGTGAATATTTTCCATTTGTGCCGGTGAGCCATGAGTAGGATCACAACCAGGGATAGAAATATTAAGAAAGGTTGCCATATCCCGGAGAAAAGCCTGGAAAGACTGATCTCCTATGAGAACCATCCCTGGTAAGGCTAAAGAAAGAGCCTGAGCATCAGAGGACGTACAGGGTACTGCACCAATGCCAGGTATCGGTTCCAAACTAGGCATCGGTGCAAGAACAGGCATCAACATCGATACTGAGAAAGGAGTAGCAGGCGAAGTAGCCATCGGGAACTGCTGTAGTGGTACAGAGATCATGAGGGAGTTATGGCTAGGATCTTCGGAACTGCCTATCTGGAAACGACAGGAGTCGGTTCCGGGACGCGTCGGAACGCAGTCCTCGAGACTCGATATCGACTCAAGACTCGGCATCGAAGAGAGCGAGACTACCGATGCATGTCTAGGGGGAGGAGTAGCCTAGTGGTTGGGGCAAGGTACTTCAGGCCGGAAGGTCGGGGGTTCAAATCCCACTAGAGGACAGCAACCTTGGGCCGGAAGGACTGGGGTTTCTAGTTCCACAGATGCTCCTTGTGGTCTTGGGCAAGTCACTTAACCCTCCATAGCCCATGTTCCCTGTAAGTATTAGTGTATGTGTCTCATATCCCCGAGTGTTAAAAATGTATCCCCCAATTGTGTTGTGACCGCTTTGATTGAAGGATAAGGCGGTATACAAAACTGTCTAAATAAATAAATAAAATAAAATGTCTCGACAGTTCCGACGCCGGTGGCAGTATCGGCGATGCCGATACCACTAAGGCAGCCTGGGTTAAATCGATCGATACCGAGGATACCTGATGAGCACCTATCCACCCCGATGCCGATGCTACGGTATCGGAACCGATCGACGCCGGTACCGTCCCGGAGCATGGCTGAGATTGAGGGAAGTCAATGTGGTGCGTATTGATCGGTCCCGAAGGTACTGAGGATGCCCGATGACGATCCCTGGTGAAGAGTGGAATACTCGACACCGGTGCCGATGCCGGAGGCTCGGTACCGCTCGAAGCGGATACCACCACCGCACATGGCTCAGGCATGTTCTGTGAGGGGTGAGCCCCAGGAACATCCTGAAACCCCTTTAATGCTTTGGAGCCCGAAGACTCCCGCAGGGGTAATGCCAATGGATTCTTGAGGGTAAGGCCGGAGCCGTCACCGTGCTGGGCATGGGACATACCACTCAAGCATTGACTAGTCTTAATAGACTGTTTTTGGGTTACCTGATCCTGTGAAGTAGAGAAACCGGGTACCCTCACTGCCGAAGAAAAAACGGTATCGAGGGAAACTCTAAATACTGAAGGTTTCCTCACAAAATTATCTCCTGACAAGTCAGGGGAAAAAGGGTCAGGACCCACACAGTTGAGACACCAACTATTGGTGTCTAAAAAGAAACAGGTGTTTCCACATCGGATGCACTTCTTAGGAAAAGAAGGCTCCATAATGAAAAGGCCTAGTAGGCCTAAAAAGTTAAGGCAAAAAAAACTGAAGAAAAGTTTTACAGAATTTAGTCAAAAAACCACCGGCAGTACCGGGAAATATAGCTGCGACCACAAGAAAACAAAAAAACTAAAGTAATTAAAGCAATTAAAAAGAAAAGTTTCTGCGGTGACAGGAGGACGTCCTGCCGGCTCCGCGGAAAAACGAAAACTGAAGAGAGGCTGTGGAGAAGGCGGGAAGTCACTGCGCAGGCGCGAGGGATGCTGCCAAAAGCTTTCTGATTGGAAGCTGGGCAGCATTCCCGTGCAGGCTCCGTCAGTACCGACGTACCCATATGTGAAGACTCATTCCTGCTTGTTCCTGGAGATAGCCTTTTATGTCAGCAATCAATGTGACAGCAGCTTGAATCTGTGATGCCACATGCATATTAATGTCTAGAGGTGGTTTGCAATTCCAAAGTCATGCTTAGGGATGTCAACTTTTTGAAAGGCAAAATCTTGTCCTGCGCTGCTGTCTATGCACTGCTCCTGCCTCACCCTCAAAAATAAAATAGAGTTACTCATCTGTAGCAGGGGTTCTCCATGGATAGCAGGATTAATCTTCACATATGGGTAATGTCACTGATGGAGCCCTCATGTGGGAACCTCCCTCAGCTCCTTCCAGAAGCTTTTACAAGGGTTTTACCAAGCATGCATGCAGGACCGTAACAAGCTAGAAATACGCTCTGTTCAACTAATGAATCTGGTGCCCCCCACCCCCACCAGCCATGTGCAGCACCTCACTGTTTTTGATGATATCAGCACCCTTTCTGTGGTTGCATCCTATGCGGCCACACCGCTCGCACAGCTCTTGGTATGGCTCTGCATGCATGTGTCTTACTGCTTGCTGTTACTGAGCCATTTTCCTCAGTTGGTAACTAGTTAAGCTAGAAGACAACTCTAGGGGAGAAGGGAGGATTGTGAGGACTTATTCTGCTGTCTATGGAGAATACCTACTATAGGTTAGTAATTCGTGTTTCTCCATTGAGATGAGGGATAAGTGTTTACATATGAGATACCCTAGCTACAGATTGTCTTGCAACAGGCAGATGCCATGAACAACAATAACATCAGAACGAACAAAGCTATGATAGTGAAGGAAATCATGTCATGTTTATTTTTGTCTTGTGTTTTTTGTTTTTTTAAAACAAGGCAGCACGGAATAGAAAAGGACAAGGCCTAAGGGGGGGATGGAGTTGGATTCTATTCCCTAAACAGATTGGGGGTTATTCCGAACCACGAATTGCAGAGTGGAATAATTTCCCTGGACATTTGTTTTTTGATTCGGGGTGCGGAAGGGACTGGGGGGGACAAAGATATCCCTGCAGCCCGACCCTGGCCTTAGGAGGCCAGATTGGGGGTCGGGCTATGGGGAATTAACTTTTTGGGTCAGCAGCCGGCATCGCCGCGGCTCTATTTAAAAGCCCTGGCTGAGTTAGCCAGGCTAGTGCTGTACATGCAGGCCGGGATTGAATCGAATTCCTGGTCTGCACGTATAGTGCTGTTCGCAATTCTGATCCTGCGGGGCTGGACGTGCCCCGTGGGATCAGAATCGTGATCTCCTTTGTACGTCCGGGTCAGCCTGGACGTACAAAGGAGATGTACGTCATGAATAGAATTGGGTCCATTCTGACTGGCTGAACCTACTGTTATATTGTGAATTCCCATCCAAATAGTAGTGAGAAGCGAATGTATGGATCAAAGTCTAGGTAGCAGCTTTGCAAACCAATTCCATGGAGACTGAATGCAAGTAGGTCATCAGTACAGCCAGCTTATTCATAAGCGAAAGAGATGTAATCTGCAAGCCGAACTGCAATCTGCAAGCCAATTGCAATTGATAATGGCAACACTCTACGTATTTGGAACAAATGAAACAAAAAGCTGGGAGGTTTATCTATGGGCTTTAGTCTGCCCCAAGTAGAAGGCCAAAGCTCTCTTACAGGCTAATGTCTGAGGCGCACTTTCCCCCTTTTGAGCATGGCGTGTTGGGAAAGAGGTTGACAGGACTACTGACTAATTAATATGGAAGTCAGACACCACCTTAGGAAGCAATTCAGGATGTGTCTGCAAAACTACCCTATTGCTGAAAAACTTCATGAAGGGCAGATCAGCTACTAGAGCCTAAAGCTCATTAACTCTGCACACTGAAGTTACCACCACTGAAAACAAGACATAGAAACATATAAACATGACATGTGGCCTATCTAGTCTGCCTTTCCATATCAACTACAATAGTGCCCTTTTTTCCTTTAGAGATCTTCTGGGTTTGTCCCATGCTTTCTTGAATTCAGATACTGTCCTCATCTCTAGTACCTTCGCTGGGAGATTATTCTACGCATCTACCACTCTTTCCATAAAGAAATATTTCTGCACATTACTCCTGAGTCTATCCCCTTTCACTCTCATCCTGTCTTTCCCTGTAGCAGAGCTTGCTTTCAATCGAAAAAGGTTTTCCTCTTGTGCATTTATGCCATGGAGGTATTTAAACATCTCTATCATATCTCCTCTATCATATACATATTAAGATCTTTAAGTTGTCCCCATATGCTTTATAACAAAGACCACTAATCATTTTAGTAGCCACCCTCTGCATCGACTCCATCCGATTCATATCCTTTTGAAGGTGCAGTCTCCAGAATTGCACACAATACTCCAAATGAGGTCGCACCAGAGACTTATACAGAGGCACTATCACCTCCTTTCTTCTGCTAGCCAGTCCTCTCCCTATGCACCCAAGCATCCTTCTAGCTTTCGCTGTCACCTTTTCTACCTGTTTAGCCACTTTAAGATCATCAGAAACAATCACACCCAGATTCCGCTCTTCTTTCATGGACAGAAGTACTTTGCCCCCTACACTGTACTGCTCTCTTGGATTTTTGCAGCCTAGATGTACAACCCTGCATTTTTTAGCATTAAATCTCAACTACCAAGTTCTTGACCATTCTTCAAGCTTAGCTAGATCCCTCCTCATGTTATCTACTAATTCCTGGGTATCTACTCTATTGCAGATGCCCTCTGCAATATCACTAACAAAGCTTCAGGGCACAGGCATTCAGCGGCTTGAAGAGAACTTTCATCAGCTGAATCAATAACACATTGACATCCTAACACACTGCGGAATGCTTGATGGGAGGCTTACATGAAGCAAACCCTGCATAAATTAAACAAATAAAGGCTGTAAAGAAAAGGGTTACCTTCTACATGATGGTGATAAGAGACAGAGTCAGTTTTCAACCCAGACTCAGACACAGAGAAGATACTCGAGCAGTTATTGGCTGGGACAAGAGAAGGGCTTTAAGGTTTTCCCCACACCAGATGTAAAACCTCTTCCACTTGAAATGGAGGGAGGACAGCAAGGAAATCCATAGTACTATCTTTAACTTTCAAAAGGGAGACTATTATAAAATGGGAAAACAGTAAAAAACCCCAAACCCAATCTAAAATAAGCAGCTGCAAAAATTAAAGATTTACATCAAGCAAGGGTGTTGTTTAAAAATACTATCTTGGAAGACCAGACCAGATGTATTCCGCACTTTAAGAAAAGTGGAAGGAAGGCCTAAAAACTGCCAGCCAGCTTTAAAGGTGAGGTCAGAGAGGCTATTGTAGCCAAAAAAAGCATCTTTCAAGAAGTGGAAAAAAAGGAACCAAATGATGAAAACAGGAAACATATGCACTGGCAAGTTAGGTGTAAGGAACTGATAAGACAGGAAAAGAGAGAATTTGAAAAAAAAGCTTGTCGTTGAAGCAAAAATGCATAATAAAAACCTTTTCAAGTACATTCATAGCAAAAAACCTGTGAAAGAATCATTTGGATCATTAGATGATAGAGGAGTAAAGGGGGCACTAAGGGAAAACAAGGCTATAGCAGAGAGACTGAATAAATTCTTTACTTCGTTCTTTACTTGAGATTATGTAGGGAAGTTATCCATGCCTGAAATGATGTTTAAAGATGATGTATCCGAAGAATTGAAATAAATATTGATAAATCAGGAAGATGTATTGTATTACAACTATTTGATAAACTGACATGTAGCAAATCAACTGGACCAGATAGTATACATCAGAGGGTGTTGAAAGAACTGAAATATGAAATTAGAGATTACTAATAGTAGGTCTGCAAACTATCATCAAAATACTCTGTAGTACCTGAAGACTGGCGAATGGCCAATGTAACGCCAATTTTTAAAAGAGTTCAAGGGATGATCCGGGAAACTACAGAACAGTGAGCCTGACATCAGTACCAAACAAAATGGTAGAAACTGTTATAAAGAACAATATTACTGAACACGTTGATAGTCACGGTTTAATGGGAGAAAACCAACATGGATTTAGCCAAGGAATGTCTTGTCTCACTAATCTGTTATATTTTTTTGAAGGTGTGAATAAACAGATAGACAAAGGTGAGCCAGTTGATATAGTGTATCTGGATTTTCAGAAAGCCCTTGACGAGGTCCCTCATGAGAAACTCTTGGCAAAATTACAAAGTCATGGGATAGGAGGCAGTGTACTATTGTGGAACAGGAAATGGTCAATTTTCTCAATGGAGAAAGGTGAATAGTGGCGTACCCCAGGGATCTGTGCTGGGTCTGCAGCTTTTTAATATCTTCAAAAATGACCTGGAAATGGGAATAACGAGCGAGGATTGTGAAAAATTGCAAGGGGACCTTGATAAATTGGAAGACTGGATGTTCAAATGGCAGATGAAATTTAATGTGGACAAGTGTAAAGTTATGCACCTAGGAAAGAATAACCTAAACCACGGTTACATGATGCAAGGTTCCACATTAGTAACCACTCAGGAAAAAGATTTAGGCATCATCATGGATAGCACGTTGAAACTCTCTTGATGTGCAGCGATGGCCAAAAAACAAATAAAATGCTAGGAATTATAAGAAAGGGAACGGAAAATAAAACAAAGAATATTATAATGCCTCTGCATCATTCCATGGTGCGACCGCACCTTGAATTTTGTGTGGAATTCTGGTAGCCATATCTTAAGTATAGAGTGGAATTAAAAAATATATAGAGAAGAGCCACCAAAATGGTAAAGGGGATGGAAGGATATCCCTATGAGGAAAGGCTTAAAAGGTTAGGGCTCTTCAACTTGGAAAAGAGATGGCTGAGGGGAGTTATGATAGTGGTCTAGAAATTAATGAATGAAGTGGAATGGGGAAATGTAGATCGGTTGTTTATGCCATCAAAAAGTAGAAAGATTAGGGGATGTGCAATGAAACTACAATGTAGCCCAATTAAGACTAATAAGAGCAAAGATTTTTTCACTCAACGCATAATCAAACTCTGGAATTCATTACTGGAGGATGTAGTAAAAGCTGTTAGTGTAGTTGGGTTTAAAAAAGATTTGGACAAGTTCCTGGAAGAAAGGTCCATAAACCATTATTAAAGAGGACCTGGGAAATCCACTGCATGCCCCTGGACAAGCATTGTGGAACTTGAGTGTCTTTTTGGGAACCTGCTAGATACTTGTGACCTGGATTGGCCACTGTTGTAAACAAGATACTGAGCTTAATGGTGCTTGGTCTGACCCAGTATGGCATTTCTTATGTTCTCTTGCATCCATCAAGGACGCAACAATGCCCATAAGTAAGTGTTATGGAATGGCAATAATCAGGTACTTTCCATTTTTTGGAAGTCATGACAAAACTTTTGATTGTCATGATTCTTTTGGTGATATTAGAAGCATCAATAGATGCTGAATTGTAAAGTGCACCTGCTGAGTGATTTGTTATATTGTCTGGAGAGTAGTAGACACTTTCAGGGTATTCTGAGCATGGGACAACAGACTAGCCATGGTGAAGCAATAATCATCTGTACAATATACAAGGCCAATTTTGTTACTCTGTTTTTTTGTAAACTGAGGACAAAGGGACTGTTGAACAAATTTGGCTGTTTAGACCCACTTGGGTCCCACATATCTGGACTCTTGTTTAAGAATAAGGGGGCAAGAACAGTGATATAATCTTATGATGTAAGGTGTATCAGCAGTGCTACTGAAATGATTTGTTTTATGTTTAATAGTGTGACCGTTATGAATGAGGGGGAATTAAATTTGATATATTTGCATATTAAAGGGAAAAAAGGGGTAATTGGGTAAGTGAGGTGGCCACTGCAAAATGTGGGTTTGTGGGGAACGTTTTGGGATGGGAGAGACATAATGGCAGGGGAAGGTAGGGGAGCATGTGTAGATGGTAGCAAATGAAGGTGTGTTTCTGGGAAAATATATGTTGTGGTTGAGTGATCCAAGTGTAACTGGGAAGTCGTTAAGTGTGCAGATTGCTGGGAAGGGAGAAACAACTTTCCTGGAGGGTGTAGCTGGGGAAGGGGGAGGGGTGTCTCTGCCAGAATGAAATGTCTGTGTCTTCAACTACAAGAGATTTGCCTATGGTTATTGAAAAGTTATGACATTAAACGTAGATGGGGTCCATTTCCCAATTTAAAAAACGAAAATATAACATTTTTTGAAGGAGGGAGTGGATGTAGCCATACTGCAGGAAACTCATTTAATTGCAATGGAACATAGGAAGTTGAGAAGAGAATGGATTGGTAAGCTAGGCTTTTCTACATATAACAGTAGGCAGTGGGGGCTGCAACATTAATTTATAAAAGAGTTCCCTTTGAATTTCATAAACAAAATCAAGAACCAGATGGGAGAGTTCTGCTTATGCTGGGGATAATCTGGGGGCAAAAAGTGCTTTTGGGTAATGCATATGTCCCATATGATTACAACTATCAATTTGAGTCTATGCTTTCATCTCAACTTATGGCACACAGTGAGTTTTTTGTCCCTGCCAATTGTTATATGTAGGGAAGACAGTTTGACCCCTACGAGTTCGGGTAGGGGAACATAAAAGTAGGTTGCGATGTAAAAGACGGGAAGCCCCGATGGTAGACCATTGCCTGCGGAAGGGGCATGGTTTTGAGATTTGTGTTGTTTTGGTATCGAACGGGTAAGTTCAGGGTCCAAAGGTATGACGCGGAAGCCGTTTTTAATCTATAGGGAGCAACGCTGGATTTTCATGCTTGACACAATTATTCCAGGTGGATTGAATTTTAGCATCGATTGGAAGGCTTGTATATGATATGAGGTGCCTAGAATGATTAGGGAATTTATATGTGATAGTTTTCATTTACGTAGGTATGGTGACGTCATATTCCGACGTATTTAAACACTGACGTTGGCGGTAGTCTTTCAGTTACTGAGACCGATGGATGAGGATGTTATGCGAGAAATGAGAAGTTTATATACTCTGATGGTATGCATAAGGTCTTTAAGAACTTTGGTTGGGTACGATTATTTGTTTAGTAGCTTGGTATTTTCTTAAAAGGTGAGTGCGTTAGGGACCGTAGCATGGAAGTATAGCAATGACTTGTTTTTATTGTTTTTAGTTCTATCCCCTGAAGCAGCATAGGCTAAACGCTGAAGGGACGTCCTAGCGGGCGTCGAGGTCGATATTGGAATCATTGGTTTTGAAGCCTGACGGAAGAAAGGAATTGTGAAAACTCTTCACTGTCTGCATAAAATGGATATATATAGTTAAAAAAATGTTTATTTGACAGACTGTTGAGAGCTATATCAATTTAAGGAAAAGTCTCGCTTCTAGCTGTGAAGTATTGGGTGGGTGGAGTAGGTATAGGCAGACCGTTGATGCAATCAGCCCCTGGTAAAAACACCTAAAGCCCGGTAATGGCAAAAAAGTTTTTTTCGGGGTATTCTGAGGTCTGCTCTCTCCACTTCACCTTTGCATGAAGTTTAATGCTACGTTGAGGTGAATTAGTAGAGCTGGTTTTACATTTATGACGTATCATTTATAAGCTCTGGCACTGACCTAAGTTTGTTTGTTAATACACAGTGAGTACCAGCTAATTATTGTGAGACACTAATTTGGTAAGAAACTCTGAAGTGGACTGTAAGCCTCCTGTAAAAAATGCCGATTGTAAATGCATTCCATTACTAATTCAAGAGCTTGGAGTGCTGGATGCTTGGTGTAGATTACAACTGGATGAACTGGACTTTAGATTTTTCTCTAAGGTTCATAAGGTATACTAAAAATTGGAGACCCGATATTTTGCTGTCCAGATCTTTAAAGGGCTATGTGCCCGTCAGCGCATAGCCCTCCCCGCCGACCCCTAAACTGGATATTCAGTGCTGTGACAGCATTGAATATCCGGTGATCACCGCCAAAGCCGGAAGCCACAGAGGCTAACCGTGCAGCAGCGATATTGGATGCTGTCCGGTTAGCGATTGGCACTTTAAAGATAGGCGAGGAAAACCCTTGCCTATCTTTAAGGCACTGGAGCTAACCGGGCAGCATCCAATATCACTGCTGCACAGTTAGCGTCATTCTCCACCTCCGCTCCATCCCGGAACATCCCCCCCAACAAGCCCTGATGCTAACTGGATAGCATCGGGGTGTGTAGGGCACTTAAATGGGGATATTCAAAGGCACTAATCATGTAAGTGCTGTTGAATATCCCCATCTAGGGCATTTACATGGTTTACTGGGCTATAAACTGTGTAAATGTGCTTCAAATATTGGGCCCTGGATTACTTGTTGATTTCTGAAACTTTTTGCCCCCAAGGTTATTAGTAGCTGTTATAGGAGAGCCCTTAGTATCAGACCATGCTCCAGATAGTATAGAGCTGCTCCTCCAGGATCAGTCAAGGAGTTTTATTTGAAAAAGGTCACACAGCTTGTGCAAAGATGAAAATTTTTGTACATATCAGTGTTAAACATGGCAGGATTATCAGCAAACAAATGATAATGGAGAAGTGGGCATGGGTTCATATGGGAGGCTGCCAAAGTGGTAATGAGAGAGCAGATCTTTGCCTATGTGGCTACAAAGAAAAAGCAAAGAGATGAGCTGTGAGTTGCAGTGATGACAACACATACATGTTGCCACCCTTACAGGAGAAGATAAACAAAAGATGCCCGAAGTAAAAACCCAGTCAGAGAATTTAATGCATCAATGGGCAGAGCAGAATATTTATTTGAGGAAGTATTGACTAGATAGATGGAGAAAACGGAACATGGAAGGTTCTGGTCAATTTGATCTGGCCGTCTAGACCCAGGCAAGTTGTACCTCAAATATAATGTCCTCAGGGATACATTAAGGCAGAGGATGTGGCTCAGTGATTCTTAGAATACTATCAAGTTTTATATCATAAAGAACTTGAGGATGAAACTCTAAAACAGAGCTGTTTTCCATGAAGGTGACATCATTCACAGGACACAAGCCACACACCTTTCCTACAGAGATCATGCAACCCTTCATCCTTGCACTGCTGTCATGGTCTCATATTCTTGCAACCCCTTCAACAAAAGTCAAGTAAGACTAGGTGGCATTAGAAAGTGGAGCCTCATCTGTTACATACAAGGGCTCTATCATCTATTGCCTATCTTGCATCCCCAGCAGTCACACAATTTTGGATTTACATATAGTCCTGAAAATATCCTGTTATCTCCTAAACATAGCCGTCATACATTTTAGAAGGCACAGTGCCTTCTAAGTTAGGATGCCCTGCATATCTTTTGCTGTTGCTGGCCTAAACAGGGATGCATGTTAGTGCTTAATGAGGTAACCAGGCCATATGCAGGACATATGTGAAGGCCAAAATGTGACTGTTGTCACTTACGCTTCTTGCTCTCCGTCAAAGTGTCAGAGCAAGACTCTGATGGGCTTGAATTAGGGTCCTACCCAGAGCCCAGGATGGAAGTTCTGACCATCAGATCAGCTAATAACGTGAAGCACGCCAGGGCCATAGAGGGAAAGACCATGTCAGATAGGCTGCCATGCCACATACCTCTGCATCAGAGATTAGCCAGGGCTCAGTTAGAAGGGGTTAACGATAAACAGGAAGTTGTTCAAAGTAACCTGAAGACTAACTTGCCCTCTTGCCATCTAACTTTCTACATGCGCAATCCTTATTGCTAAGTTTCCCTCTTCAGGCCTCCAGTTCTACTTTACTGCTCCAGCTTTGTGATCTGCTCACTGTCTTTTTCCAGGTCTGTTGTTCCAGTTCATTTCTAGCCATTGCTCCCATCTTGGGACTTGTTTGCTGACTAGTTTCAGGCCTGCTCTTCCAGTTTGCTTTCAATCCATGTTCTAGTCTTTGGACCTGCCTGCTGACTCCAGTTCAAGACCCACATTGATAAGAGCTCTGCTTGAGCAGTTTACAGATTCCATATCTTAACCTTGCTCAGCACAAGCTCCTGACTCCCGAGTGTTTCTTAGCTTATTCCTGTCCCAGCCTGAGCACCTGTGTCCAGCAACTAGCCCTGCTCTAAGCCCCGTAAGTACCTTAAAGGTGATAACCTGACAAAAATCTCCAGCTAATATTCACCAAAGCACACAGGATGCCTGTCAGTTGTACTTAGGCAGCTGAAACAGACAAGGGCTTTTTAAATACTAGTGGTGTCTTTTCATGCTGCTATGGTTTTGGCATCCCTTATATACTCCGGCCTTGTTCACATGTGTCATTTAGTCAGGCTTTTCCACAAAGCCTGAATCACCTGTCTGTCCCTTGCTGTTGTGCCTGTGTGTGTGTTGTGGCAATAGTTCTGCTCTGTGGTTCGAGTATAGTTTTTTTGTTAGAAACACGGCAAACACACAGGTACATGCTATTTCTGTATTTCTCTCAGGGTAGTTCAGTTTACTTAATTTGTGTATTTAATATACCGCCTTACCTAATGGATACATCAAAGCAGTATTCTGAGTATTATCTCTTTTTCTCAAATTTATTACTCGTGCTCATCTTAATATTTGCAGTGCACCAAAAAGATTCTCATCCTGGAGTTCAGAAGGTGCAATATGCACTGGCAACATATCAAGCTATGCTTGAAACCTAGACAAATGAGTAGATTGTATTTTCTCTATCTGCCAATTCTGCCTCTGCCCATCCACACCAACTACTAAGCTCTGAGATCCCTTCCTCTCCCTCTGAGATCTTCTATGCTTTCTTGAATTCAGATGCTATCCTTCACTCAGCTTCCTCTACTGGATGTTACAGAAAGGCTGGTGGATGCATGGAAAGAAATATTTTCTTAGATTACTCCTAGGTCTACCCTCTTTCACCCTCATCCTATGATCCCTCATTTCAGAGCTTCTTTTCCATTTAAAGAGGCCTGTTCCTGTGCATTTATACAGTACCTTAGCGATCTCTATCATACCTTCCCTTTTCCCGCCTTTCTTCCAAAGTATACATATTTAAATCTTTAATTCTATCCCCTTATGCTTTATGATGAATACCACTGACCATTTTAGTAGCTTACCATTCCTATTTCTGTTTATTTTCTGTGGTCTTACTCAGCCAACAGAACAGAAATATTTAAGCAATTCTGTTTTTTACTCATCAGCATCTACATATTCCCCCTTTCATCTATGAGTCTTGTTAAGTGCCATTGAGTCGGTGTCGACTCCTGGTGACACTCTGGATAGTTGACCTAAACTTTGTTTGGTCTTCAGCCAAGTGGCTCATTGTTGATGGATCGATACAATAACAGCAGCTATGGGCACCACTCTATCTCACTGCTGGCCTTCCTCTTTTACAGTGACCTATCTTGCCAAGCATTATGTGTTTCTCCAATGATCTCTCTCTTTGCATGATATGTTCAAAGTTTGAAAGTTGAAGTCTTGTCATCTGAGCTCCTCAGGAAAGCTTAGGTTTGATCTTCTCTAGTACTGACTAGTTTGTTCTTCGGGCAGTCCATGGTAAGAGTAGTTACTCACCTGTAACAGGTGTTCTCCAGGAGCAGCAGGAATCAGTCCTCACTTATGGGTGACATCGGCACCGATGGAGCCCCCGTGCGGAGCATTTCCCCAGCTTTCTAAGAAAGCCTTTGGGAATACTGCACGCATGCGCGGTCCCCTTCCCGCCTAAAGGTGCCATCTTGCTCAGTCAAATAACATAGCTAAAAGACAGCACAAAAAGGTAAAAATGAACTATGTACAACTGCAACTCCCAGGGGAGGAGGGAGGGTTGTGAGGACTGATTCCTGCTGCTCCTGGAGAACACCTGTTACAGGTGAGTAACTACTCTTTCTCCAGGACCAAGCAGGAAGTCAGTCCTCACTTATGGGACTCCCCAGCTTCAGGCTACCGGGGACCCAGAGCTGATAAATGAGCTCCCTCTAGCCTCAGCATCAGAGAAAGGATTTCAATGAAACATACCTCTACCGGTAGCCCAACCAGAGGGCTGGAGGCTAGGAGTTGCCTAAACCTCAAAGAGATTCCGGAGCACTGCCTGACCGAAAGCACTGTCCCTACGGGACTCCCTCTCCAGGCAGTAATGGGCCGCAAAAGTCTGGCTTGAGGACCAAGTTGCAGCCCTGCAGATGTCTGCCAATGGTACAGAGCGGAGATGAGCTACTGAGGCAGCCATTGCCCTGACATGGTGGGCCGTGACCTGACCCTGCAAAGGAAGGTCAGCTGCCCTATAAGCCCAGGTGATACAGTCAGCCACCCAGATGGACAAGGTACGCTTGGACACAGGTACCCCCATGTTATTGGGGTCAAAAGATACGAAGAGCTGAGTAGCCCTCCTATGCCCCTGCGTACGTTCAAGGTAGAAAGATAAGGCCCTCCTACAGTCCAGGGTATGCAGGACTGTCTCAGTCCGGCTGGCATGGGGCCTAGGGAAGAATGCTGGAAGAACCACCTCCTGGTTGAGATGGAAAGAGGAGACAACCTTGGGGAGGAACTTAGGATGAGTCCAAAGGACCACCCTGTTTCTATAGAAGCGAGTGTAGGGCCTGTCACAGACCAGGGCTTGAAGTTCACTCACTCGCCTGGCCGAGGTCAAGGCCACTAGGAATAGAGTCTTCCAGGAAAGGAAGCGTAGAGGACATGTTGCCATTGGTTCAAAAGGTGGGCGAGTCAGTTGCTGCAAGACCACATTCAATTCCCACTCAGGTGCCGGTGGACAGAGGAGGCTTGAGCAATAGCAAGCCTCTGAGAAACCTGGACACCAAGGGATGAACCGACAAAGAGTGTCCCTCCACCATGGAATGGTGAGCTGCCAGAGCAGAGAGGTGGACTCGAACAGAATTGGACTTAAGGCCCTGATTGGACAAGTGCAGAAGGTACTGGAGCACTACTGGCACAGTGCAGCCAAAAGGATCTTCCTTGCGTTGCTGACACCACAAGGAGAACCTCCTCCACTTCAAGGCATATGTTTTACTGATGGATTGTTTTCTAGAGGCCAAGACCACCTCTTCCACTTCCTGGGGTAGGCCCCAGGGAGCCAAGACTACCCTTGCAGCCTCCAGGCCATCACATTGAGAGATCTGAGGTTGGGATGCAGAAGAGAACCCTGATCCTGAGAGAGAAGGTCAGGTTGGAATCCCAGAGGCAGTGGTGTCTCCACTGCCAGTTGAAGCAGCAGGGGGAACCAGGGCTGTCTCAGCCACCTGGGAGCAACCAGCAGTACCGAGGCCTTGTCCCTGAGAATCTTCAACAAGGTTCGGGCCACCAGAGGCGTGGGAGGAAACGCATACAGTAGGCTCTGGGCCCAAGAGATCAGGAAGGCATCCGCCGCCACCCTTAGGGGATGCGGTTGCCTGGAACAAAACCTGGGTAGTTGGTGATTCAGGGGACTGGCAAAGGGATCCATGGATGGAAGTCCCCATTTCAGGAAAACCTGTTGAACCACTAACGGGTGCAGTTGCCACTCGTGGGGCTGCAGAACTCTGCTTAATCTGTCTGCCAGAAAGTTCTCCTGGCCAGGAAGATAAACAGCCCTCAGCAACATGTGGTGCCTGAGGGCAAAAGAGCAAAGGGCCTGTGCTTCCAGGCATAGAGGCCTGGAGCCAGTGCCACCTTGTTTGTTCACATAGAACATGGCTACTTGGTTGTCCATCTGAACTAGAACAGACTGGTGAGCCAAAGTGTGAGAAAAAGCCTTGAGGGCTAAGTGAATAGCCCGCAGTTCTAGTAGGTTGATCTGTTGCGTGGCTTCCCATGGGGACCAGAGGCCTTGAGTGCAGCTCTCTTGACAGTGTGCACCCCAGCCCTGTAAGGAGGCATCTGTCGTCACCACCACTGTGGGGACAGGCACTTGAAATGGCACCCCCTGAAGCAAGTTGGGGAGGTGCAGCCACCACTGAAGGGAAGCCAGGAACGGCTTGGACACTCTGACTTTGTCTGCTAGACTCCCCGTGGCTTGTTTCCACTGAGTTCTGAGGCACCACTGTGCAGGCCTCATGTGGAGCCGGGCATTGGGGGGTCACATGTACAGTCGATGCCATGTGTCCTAGGAGCTGCAGACAGAGCCTAGCAGGAACCTTCGGCAGGCTGAGAAACCGGGATGCCAACTCCATGAGCCTTTGAGCTCTGTCCTCTGGCAAGTAAGCCCTTGCTTGCAGAGAGTCCAGCCGTACTCCTATGAACTCCAGGTTCTGGGAGGGGAGCAAAGTGGACTTTGCAAAGTTTATGACAAAGCCTAGGACTTGGAGTGTGACAGTCCGGAAGGTGGCCTGCCTGGCCTCCTGGTAAGTCTGACCTCGGATGAGCCAGTCGTCCAGACAAGGGAAGACAAAAAAACCCTGAGTCCTCAAGTAGGCTGCCACCACAGCTAGGCACTTTGTAAAGACCCGTGGGGCGGAAGTTAGGCCAAAAGGCAGCACTCTGTACTGGTAATGGTTTCCTCCCACCATGAACCTGAGGTACTTTCTGTGGTCTGGATGAATGAAGATGTGAGTGTACGCATCCTTTAGATCTAAGGAGCATAGCCAGTCTCCCTGCTGGAGGTAGGGCAGAAGTGTTCCAAGAGTAAGCATCTTGAACTTCTATTTCTCCAAGAACTTGTTGAGGTTCCTGAGGTCTAGGATAGGCCTTAGGCCTCCGGTTCTCTTTGGCACCAGAAAATACCTGGAGTAGAAACCGTGCCCCTGTAGGCGAAGAGGTACAGGCTCCACCGCCTTGTCCAGAAGCAGACTCTGAAGTTCTTGGAGGAGGAGGTTTGTGTGCAGGAGAGGCCTCAGAGGCTCTCCTGGGAAGTAGACAGGAGGTAACTGCCGGAAATAAAGCCTATAGCCCTGGTGGATTATGCTTAATACCCAAGCATCCCCTGTAATGGGTGGCCACCTGTGGGCAAACAGGGCTAAGCGACCTCCTGTGCAGGAATGGGGCAGCAGAGGCAGAGAGGCTATGCTGTGGGAGTCAAAAACCCCCTCCCTGCTGGGTAGGAGCAGGAGCCGGAGGCTTGGGGGTCTTCTGCCTATAGGGCCCATGTCCCTGCCCCTTGGCCTGCTGCCCCTGTTGGGGAGCTGGAGAGGCCTGGTACTGAGGGAAAGGTTTGTAGGCAGACACCTTTCTCGGGTAGAAGGGCTTTTTACCCGAGCCCTTCTTTTTGTGAGAAGGAGCAGAAGTCTTTCTGGACAGCCTTGTCCTGGTCAGGTGCTCGGTTTCGAGCTCAGCCGCCTTCTCGGCCATGGGCTTGCCAAAAAGGTTTTCACCCCGGCAAGGGACATCAACCAACTTGTCCTGCACCCAGGGCTCGAGGTCCGATGACTGCAGCCATGCCTGGCTTCGGGCTGCGATGCCGGCTGCTGCCACACGAGCCGAAGCCTCAAAGCCATCGTAGGCCACTCGGGACATGAACTTGGAACATTCCCGGATTCCTGAAGACAAAGACGAACCTCTGCAAAGGTTCCCTGGAGAGGCCAGCAGAGAACCCGGCAAGCTCTTTCGCCAGGTCTTGTAGGTACATGCCCATGTACAGCTGGTATGACTGGACACGACAAGCAAGCATCGAGCCCTGGAAGCACTTTCTGTCGAAAGCATCCAGGTTCCGGGCCTCCCTGCCGGGGGGCACCTCAAAGTGCATCTTCTGGCTCTTCAGACGATGCATGACCGATTCCACCACCATGGAATGGTGCGGCAGCTGCGCCTTTTGGAAGCCAGGGCTCTTACGGAGTCGATAAATGGAATCGACCCGCTTACTCAATACCGGCGCCAAGGCCGGTGCCTCCCACATCCGGAAGAGGAGCCGTTCCAGCATCGGAGGAACTGGAACAGTAAAGGCCTCCTTCGGAGGAGAGTCATACTGGAGGGCCTCGAGCTCTTCGGCTCGAGGCTCCTCCTCGGGGTCCGTGGGAATCGCCAATGCCTTGGCCATGTTCCACACAAACTCCGAGAACTGGGTGTCCTTCGGAGGGGATCTACTCCGGGGCTCGGACAGCGGTGAGTCCGAAGGGACGCACCGAGTCTGGAAGGTGTCGGGGGACTCCTCGTCCTCCGTCTCCCACGCTGACTCATCCGAATAGGAGTCGAGGGGCTCCGACCGCGCGGGTCGAGGTGGCACCCGCCCCGATGCCGAAGGCACCGGCGTCGACGCCCTCAGCTCCGAGCGGGAGGTCGAGAGGGACCTTAACCGAGGACAACTTCGAGCCTTCATGGTCTCGAGTATCGGCTCGGTCTCCGGGGTCGACTTCGACGTCAATGTCACGGTGGTCGGGGCAGATGCACCAGCGAGGCTGGCCATCAGTACCCGCTGCTGATCCATGAAGGCAGACAATCTGCACTCCAAGGCTGTCAGCCTGAGTCCAAGCTCAGGAGACTCAGCAGCCACCAACTCGGGCCCCGGCAGCGCCGGGCCCGACGTTGCCTCCCTCGGAGGAGAGTCCACGAGGACTACAGGACTTCCGTGTTCGACGGTCTCCGGCTCTATACGAGGTACTTTGGAGGGCTTCTCCTCCTGTTCCAAAGGCCCGGGACAGCGGTCGGGGGTCTTAGACCTGGTCCTCGAGGAACCAGGGACCTCTTCCGACGCCGCCCTCGCGAGCCATTTCTTCCTCTTGCGTTCCCGGCCAGGGGACCCCCTGTCCGAGGAACCCCAGCGATGCTCGGGATCAGACTCCCGAGACGTTGAGGCCTCAGACGAGGTCCGGGCCCAGCCAGAGGCAGAATCTGAGAAAATCCTTTCCTTCTGGTGCTGACGGCTTCGAAGTGCCTTGGTGGACATTTTGCCACACGGGCCACAGATCATGGGATCATGATCCGAGCCGAGGCACCGAAGGCAGCAGTCGTGTGTGTCGGTAAGAGACATTAGTTTCTTGCACCGATCATACTTTTTGAAACCACTGGAAGCCATCGGGGGAAAAAAGGGCCCCTGCGAGGTCAAAGGACCGGCCTTCCAGGGAAGAACAGAAAAAAGGGCGCGAACGCCAGCCACGAAGGGCAACAACCGAAAAATAGAAAAACGGGCTCGATACCGGTGTACCGAACCCGGCAGGAAGGGGAACCGGCGTCGAACTCGGAGAAAAGACGAAGAAATCTTCGAAAAAGCGACAACTTTTCCGGGTGACTCGGACACACGTCCGATGGGCTCCACGGAAAAAGAGAGACTGAGCAAGATGGCACCTTTAGGCGGGAAGGGGACCGTGCATGCATGCAATATTCCCAAAGGCTTTCTTAGAAAGCTGGGGAAATGCTCCACACGGGGGCTCCATCGGCGCTGATGTCACCCATAAATGAGGACTGACTTCCTGCTTGGTCCTGGAGAATATACAGTATTCGTCACCAGCACCATAATTCAAAGATATCAGTTTTCTTCCTGTCTATCTTTTTCACTGTCCAACTTTCGCATCCATATGACGTTATTGAAAAAAAACATGGCCTGGACAAGTTAAATCTTTGTATGGAGAGAGACATCTCTGCTCTTGAGGATCTTGTCTAGGTATTTTATAGCCATTCTACCAAGAGCAATATGTCGTAGGATTTCTTGACTGCTAGTCCTTTCATTATTGATTGTTGATCCAAGTAAGTTAGAGTTGTCAACTATTTCAATTTCTTTTCCATCAATGATGAACTTATTGATTTTGCCAGTTGTTAAGAATCTTTGTCTTCTTAAAGTTAAGGTGCAGACCCATTTTAAGACTATATTCCTTGATCTTGAGAAGCAAATGTTTCAAATCGCCTTCACTTTCAGCCAGTAATGTGGTATCAGCATAGTGAAGGTTGTTGAGTCTTCCACCAATCTTCACACCTCTGCTGTCTTCATACAGTCCTGCTTCTCTTATGATTTGTTCTGCATATAAATTAAAGAGGTAGGGGGAAAGTATGCAACCTTGTCGTACAACTTTGCTGATTTTAAACCATTTTTCTTCTAGTTCCATTCGAACTGTTACTTCTTGATCAATGTAAAGGCTATGCAAGAGAACCATCAGGTGTTCTGGTATACCCATGCTTCTTAACATGGCCCAGAGTTTCTCATGGTTTACACAGTCAAAAGCCTTGCTGTAGTCAATAAAACACATATGGATATCCTTTTGGTATTCTTTTGTCTTTTCAAGGATCCATCTCACATCTGCGATAATGTCTCTCGTTCCTCTCCCTTTCCTGAACCCTGCTTGCACTTCAGGTAGTTTTCGTTCCAGGTATAGCTGTAGTCTCTGCTGAATGATCTTGAGTAGAACCTTGCTGGCATGTGGGATCAGAGTGATTATGTGATAATTTCCACAGTCAGTCGGGTCACCTTTCTTTGGTATTCATATAAACACAGATTTTTTTGTCTTCCAAATTTCCTGGCAGAGCCTTGTAAATATGGTAACAGCTTCATCCGATTGCTGTACTACTTCAGTGGGAATGCCATCAATGCCATCAATGCCCAGTGCTTTGTTCTTTGATAAGGCCTTCAATACTGCTTCAACCTTTCTCTTTCATTACCAATGGTTCCTGAATCATAAGGTACAGGTTGAAAGGCTGTTTTTCCACTTGATCTTTATTTTTATTTATTTTATACCGCGTTTTCTGAACTTTATGGTATAATGACTCTGTATATTCTTTCCATCTTTTCTTGATCTTCTCAGCATCATTCAACATGGATCCTTGAGCATCTTGTAGCATCCAATTAGAGGCTGGGATTTTTTCTTTAACTCTCGTAGCTTTAGAAAAGCTGATCTTGTTCTTCCTCTAATAGCGTCTGATTCTATTTCCTTGCATATATTATTGTAGTACTTCTCCTTGTCTTGTCTTGCTGCATGTTGGAACTCTGTTGTGTTCTGAGACTGCCTCTCTTTCTCCTTTGACTTTAGCTTCTCTGTATTTTTGGACAATTTTCAGAGTTTCTTCAGTCATCCATTTTGGCCGTTTCTGCTTTTTTATCTTATGTAGAGTCTTCTTGCTTTCTTCCAATACAACCTTCTTAATGCCATCCCATAACTCTTCTGGAACTCTGTCATTTGTATCTAAAGCAGCAAATCAATTTTTTAAGCAGTCTTCAAATTACAGTGGTATATTCTCAAGGTCATATTTTGCTACATTCATGAGTGGCTTGCTCTTTTTCAACTTTAGCTTGAGTTTGCATACTAGTAGTTGGTGATCTGTACCACCGTCAGATCCAGGTTTTGTCTTTGTTGATGTTATCAAACTTTTCCATCGTTGTCTTCCGCAGATGTAGTCAATTTGATTTCTGTACAATCCATTGGGTGAAGTCCACATGTACAGTCAGTGCTTGTGTTGCTGGAAGAAGGTGTTTGAGATGGATAGATCATTGGTCTTGCAGAATTCTATTAGTCTTTCTCCAACTTCGTTTCTGTTGCCGTCCATATTTTCCAACCACTTTGCCTTCTTCTTTATTGCCAACTTTTGCGTTCCAGTCACCCATGACTATCTGGATATTCTGTTTGCATGTTCTGTCAATTTCAGCTTGTACTTGTTCATAGAACTCATCAACTTCTTCCTCTTTTGCAGCTGTTGAGGCATATATCTGAATTATAGTTGTGTTGATGGACTTTCCTCATAGTCAAATAGAAATTAAGCATTCACTGACTGCACTGTATTTCATTACAGTTCTTGAAAGTTTCTTCTTAATTATAAATGCAACACATTTCTTCTTTGTCTTTCATTTCTAGCATAGTAGACCATGTAATCATCAGATGCAAAGTGCCCAATTCCAGTCCATTTCAGTTTACTGATGCCCAACAGATTGAGTTGTACATGTTCCATTTCATTCTTGACCACCTCCAACTTCCCTCAGTTCATGCTTTGTTCGTTCCATATCCCAATATGTAAGACATCTTTCCAACTTCTGACTCTTTTCATGTGCAGCTACAACAACAGATCCAACCGCATCATAAATGCTGGCTTTACTCTGAGAAGTCTTCAGCTCATCCCCAGTAGCCATTTGAGTACCTTCCAACCTGGGGTCTCATCTTCCAGCACTATAGTGCAATTTGTTTTGTGACTGTCTATTGCGTTTTTGTGGCAAGATACAGAAGAAGATTTTCCAAACCTTTCTTCTGTGCAGTTAATTCCAGTGTTGTTGCATTTGTCACAGAAATATGATCCTCCACTTACAACACCGTCCCATTCTGCTGCTGCCCAGATAGGTGGTTTGTCTTAGTCTGGCACCTCAGCTGAGACCTGTCTATCTTGGGAGACCCTGCCATTAGCTAAGCTACTGATAGCTTAGTTCTCAGCATCACTGATGCACACAAGCCCTCACAGCATGACAAGCTAGAAACCAAGTGAGGGCTTTGAGTCTTACAATGCCATTTTTGCACTTGTTCCTGTCACTAATATATCTAGAAACTAAGGGCCTGATATTCAAAGGGATTAACACAGTTAGCAGTCCTGCTGTTTTAATCCCCTTGGCCTGGATATTGAGCAGCACTAACATGCTGAGTATCCATAGGTGTCACTGCTGCACGCCCCAATACCAACTGGTTAGCATTGGGGCACTTCTATGGCATAGTGGGGGCAGCCCCCAGTGATAACTGGGCAGCGACAAAGATCGCCACTGCCTGGTGTGATGATGCAGAGGCTTTAAACAGGGAGAAAATGGGTTTAAAACTGCAGCTTTCCTCTAATGCACACATTAAGGCAGGCAAGGAAGGGGTTAAAGCACAAACCCAGAGAAACTCTCTGCACAGAAAGGCAGTGAGAGAGCCACACCCCAGCTCCAGGACAAACAGGGGAGCTGACGTAAGAGGCAAGGGGGCGGAGTCAAACCGGATAGGACAGCCCAATGCTCTTAACCAGGAAGTAAGAGAGAGAGTTAGATCGTGTGAGAGTTCGAGTCTGAGGGGATTGAGTTCCAGTTCGAGTGGGAGTAACACTGAGCTGGGAAGGAGAGTTTGTGGAGGAGCAGGAGGAGTGCCTGGGAGAACAGGAAGTGTTCAGGCAGGAGACTCAGGACCTGACTCTGACCAAGAGGCAGAGAGAAGCAAAGGGTGGAGCAGCCATTGCCAGGATAGCACATGGTGCTGGGAGAGTTGCCATCCAGACTGCTGTGAGATATGGAGGTCTCTGAGACAGCAGGGGAGCAAGCTTCCTCTGAGAGAGAGAGGTCAACGCGAACCAGACAGCCAGGAGAAGCAGGTGGGAACATACTTTTATTCTCAAGAGGAGAGGCTGGAACCCTTAACCAGAAGAGAGAGTATATCTTCCCTAGAGTCTTCCCTATAAGCTGTGAACAGAGGTGAGAGTTTAACCAATTATAAAACTCTGTATGATAAGTTGCCTAAGCGTTCCAAGTGCAAGAAGCCAGATACTAGCAGAAGACTCTAGGGAAGATATACTCTCTCTTTTGGTTAAGGGTTCCAGCCTCTCCTCTTGAGAATAAAAGTATGTTCCCACCTGCTTCTCTTGGCTGTCTGGTTCGCGTTGACCTCTCTCTCTCAGAGGAAGCTTGCTCCCCTGCTGTCTCAGAGACCTCCGTGTCTCACAGCAGTCTGGATGGCAACTCTCCCAGCACCATGTGCTATCCTGGCAATGGCTGCTCCACCCTTTGCTTCTCTCTGCCTCTTGGTCAGAGTCAGGTCCTGAGTCTCCTGCCTGAACACTTCCTGTTCTCCCAGGCACTCCTCCTGCTCCTCCACAAACTCTCCTTCCCAGCTCAGTGTTACTCCCACTCGAACTGGAACTCAATCCCCTCAGACTCGAACTCTCACACGATCTAACTCTCTCTTACTTCCTGGTTAAGAGCATTGGGCTGTCCTATCCGGTTTGACTCCGCCCCCTTGCCTCTTACGTCAGCTCCCCTGTTTGTCCTGGAGCTGGGGTGTGGCTCTCTCACTGCCTTTCTGTGCAGAGAGTTTCTCTGGGTTTGTGCTTTAACCCCTTCCTTGCCTGCCTTAATGTGTGCATTAGAGGAAAGCTGCAGTTTTAAACCCATTTTCTCCCTGTTTAAAGCCTCTGCATCATCACACTGGTTAGCTTCATTGCTATCCCGACAACCTCAATATTCAATTCCAGAACCCAGATATGGCCCGGCATCGAATATTGGGTCAAATGTTCAGCAGAGGCAGCTGGCCACTTTAGCAGTGCTAGCTGCCACCCTGAATATCAGGCCCTAAAGTCTTGTCTCCCCATTTTGTTGCATTAGCTATTTTCTCTTTTATTTTAATCTTCTCTTCCTGACTATTTTTGCAACTTCTTACCTTTTCTAGATATTGCTGCCTATCTTCCTCTACCTGTGATCTCTTGTAGTTTATGAACATTAACCTTTTTTCCTTACCTTTTTACAGCTACTTCTTTCAAAAACCATAGTGGTCTCTTTTTTCGCTTACTGCTAAAGTTACTGCTTGGGTTAGAAATTGGTTGGGTGGGAGGCGACAAAAAGTATAGGTAAATGGAGCTCACTCTGAGGAGAAGGATAAGAATGTTACCAGTGGTGTGCCCCAGGGATCTGTCCTTGGTCCGATTTCTTTTTAACATCTTTCTTAGTGATATAGCGGAAGAGCTGTCGGGTACGGTTTGTCTCTTTGCGGATGATACCAAAATCTGCAATAGAGTGGACACCCAGGAAGGTGTGGATAACATGAGGAGGGATCTAGCTAAGCTTGAAGAATGGTCTAGAATTTTGGCAGCTGGGATTTAATGTTAAAAAATGTAAGGTCATGCATTTGGGCTGCAGCAATCCAAGGGAGCAATATAGTATAGGGGGTGAAGTACTTTTGTCCACTAAAGAAAGGCGGGACCTAGGCGTGGTTGTGTCTGATGATCTTAAAGTAGCTAAACAGGTAGAAAAGGCGACGGCAAAAGCTAGAAGGATGCTTGGGTGCATACGGAGAGGAATGGCTAGCACAAAAAAGGAGGTGATAGTGCCTTTGCATAAGTCTTTGGTGTGACCTCATTTGGAGTATAGTGTGCAATTCTGGAGACTGCACCTTCAAAATGATATAAACAGGATGGAGTCAGTACAGAGGGTGGCTACTAAAATGGTTAGTGGTCTTCATTATAAAGCATATGAGGACAGACTTAAGGATCTTAATATGTACACCTTAGAGGAAAGGCGGGATAGAGGTGATATGATTGAGATGTTTAAATACCTCCATGGCATAAATGTACAGGGGGAGAGTCTTTTTCAATTGAAAGCAAGTTCTGCTACAAGAGGACATGGGATGAGGGTTAAGGGGGATAGATTCAGGAGTGATATGTAGAAATATTTCTTTACGGAAAGAGTGGTGGATCCGTGGAATAGTCTCCCAGTGGAGGTGGTAGAGATGAGGAGAGTATCTGAATTCAGAAAAGCATGGGACAAACACAGAGGATCTCTAAAGGGAAAAAGGGGACTGTTGTAGTTGTTGATATGGAAGGATAGACTAGATAGGCCATGTGGTCTTTTTCTGTCGTCATATTTTTCTGTTTCTATTTATTTTCCTAACAAAGAGGTTTGTTGTCTTTACATTATCCTTTCAGTTTTGTCTCCTGCTTTTCTGTTTCTCCTAGATGTTTCCATCCAGCTAACAACATCTTGAGATGGTCAAGATGGGGGGACTAAGTTAGTTTTCTTGAAGTCTAGGACCCCTGTCTTTGAATAAATCACCACCTGTGCCAAACACTTTACCACAACATGAGGAGATCACTGGATCCCAGATAATCACTCTAACATTAGAAACACTCTTCCCATTTTTAAGCACCAGGTCCAGTATCACCCCTTCCCACTTGATTCTGTTGCCAGTTACTAGAAAAACTCTCCCTTCTACTTGTAAGGGATGTCTCTATATCACAACAATATAAATAGCTATTCCAGTTCCTTATTTCAGAATAACTGAACGTGCCTTTTCCTTATCTCATAAGTCCTACAGTTCTGTTGCTTTAATATTTTTTTATACATAGCACCCCTTCTCTTTTCTTCTTTTTGATCATGGCTCTCCATATACCACATCTCTGTAACCGCCACTAAATCAAAGTCATAATTTTCCATTACAGACTCCAGATCAGGAACTTTATTTCCCATACTACAGGCATTAGTATACATAGCTTTCAAGATATGCCCTGGCCCCCATTTCTATATGAGGATTTAATGTTTTGCTTATGTGAGTGTTTTGTGTACCCATCCCCACTGATCCTAGTTTAAAGACCTCCTCAGTAGGTTAGTCTGTTCTAGAAAAAACACTTCTCTCCTTCAAAAGGTGGATGTGATCTCTGCTCAGCAGCCCTTGGAATATCATCCCATAGTCCAGGAACCAAAATGCTCTTATCTACATCATCAGCATACATATGCATTCATCTCCAAAATACAAGCTTCTCTGTCTCAGCTATTGCCCTCAATTAGGAGAACATCACTTGTCTCTCTACTTTACTCTCTCCTAGAGCCACAATGTCATTTTTGATATGTTGGGGGTAATAGTGTCAGCATGCGTGGAAGTTTTTTTATATCAAGCCAGTGGCACCCAATATAACTAGAACTACTTCTCTATCTTTATGCCACATTTTCACAATTTCTTGGTCTCTGATTGCATCTCTTTGCACTTGATGATCTTCCCTCTTTTTCTGTGTGCAGAATAGTCATTTAGCTCTTTACTTCTGTTAGCAATGCTGTTCTTGTGGTTGTCTTCTGCTGCCAATTCCCTATATTCCTGGGACGACACTTTGGTCTTTACATGGAGCCTTCTTGCAGTCCCCTCCCCTACTGGTAGTGACTCTAAAATCCTTGGTATATTTTGCCTCTTCTCCTGGGAGTAGTCTTCCTGAAGAGCTTATATTTCAGACTTTATACCTGCAGCTTAAGTATGGGCTGAAGTCTTGATGCTTTTCACAGGCTTCTATCCTTCTAGAGAATTTCTCAGGCCCCCCACTGGGGGAGATGTAGTCAGGGCTGGCCTGTCCACTAGGTGGGCTAGGTGGCAGACCTCTATGGGAAGCAGGCCATGTGCTTCGGCACACATGGCCTGCTGTGGGCTGCCACCGCCACGGCCACGGCGTCTCACTGATGGAATCGGCAGCAGTGGGGAGTGGCGGCACGGCTCAGAAGGGTGGGGCGGTGTGGCCGGGGTCCTGCCTGGGTGGCAGAAACTCTTGGCCCTGGATGTAGTCTATTAACCCAGACACTTTTTCCCCTTCCTCCCATTGAATGTACTATTTCTTGTTTTACTCACACTCAGGGTTCTTGTGGTGCAGCCTGTTTGTCTTTTTCCTCTGAGTGTTTTCAGGCTTCTGTTATGTATTTTTGTCTAGAATTATTGTCTAATATTTGTTATTGTACATTGCCTTGTGGCTGAAATTCAAAAGATGGTCTAAGAAATCTATTAAACATTGCACATTTCTTTATCGTAATGTTTGGTTTTCTATCATCAAGCTTTTTGGCATTTGGAATAAGAATGTCCCAAGATATCACAACTTCTCTGAAATTCTGTCAAGGTCAGGTTTGTCTGTCTCTCTGGGACAAAATTACTCTCCAAAAATTTATGACAAAATCATATTTGGCCTGAGGGAAAATGTAGTATGTTTCTATATTTTAACCTCATTCAGAGGTTTTACCCAAAGGTGTCACAAGTCTGGCACCTTCTTTCCTGACTGTTTCCCCAGGAAGGGGAAGAGAATTCTAAATAAATTATACTTTATCGTTTAAGATATTTCTCTTCTCTTGTTTATACAGTATATGGAATCCCAAATGGTTTTTCTTGGACTTAATTGTGTATGTGCTCAAATAGTGGGTGTGAGTACAGTTGGTTGAATACAGTTGTACAGTGTCGGTTCAGACACAGTACATATGTGAAAAGGGATGTGAATGGGGGCACGTGTGGAGTGCGAGTGGAGATGCTTGTGCAGTAGTCAGGGCCTGTTAAAGGCACTTTTCAACAGTCAATTGCTTCAATGTGCTGTGGCAATCATGGTGCTAACCTTGTCAGTAGTAAGAAACCAGATTTATTTTTGATAACTCTTTCATATGACTTTTTCTAATTCCATGGAACAGATTTAAAAAAAGAGTGGCATAAGGCCTATTCCCAAGATTTTCCATGAGAGAGGAAAACCACTAAATTTTTCTTCCCACAGGAAATAAAGGGATCTCCATAGATGAAAGAGAGGTTCCTAGACTGATTCCTGCTCTGAGCAGCAGTATATTTAGGATAGAGGGTTCAGGGAAATTAATAAAAGCTGTGTGAGGGGTGGCAGCAGAAGTGGAGAGAAGCCTGATGGGAAGACCAGGTGGGCTCTCTCCTGTGCATGACAAACGTCTTTATGTGGGATATTCTGAATGACTTTGGAAGTGTTTCCAAACACACTAACAGCTCATTTAAAACAGTAGATATTTAGCGAGATCCAATATTTGGCTACTATTTGTCTCCAAGAGACCCAAACCTCTGAGGGTGAATCAAACCTCTGGCAATTTATCCTTCATTGTGCTTTTTTGGTCTCTAAACATTTGTTACATTTGGCTCACGAACCTGCCCAAATTCTGCAAAAACTGAAATATACAAAAATACAAGCCACCTGATATTTAAAAGCACTAATCGGTAGAGCGGCAGCCACTATACGTATGTGCCCTTTCCTTTCCTTGTGGCCTTGGACAAATCACTTAATCATCCATTGCCTCAGGTACAACCTTAGATTGTAAGCCCTCTGGGGATGGTGAAATACCTACAGTACCTGAATAACTCACCTTGATCTACTACTGCAAAGGCGTGAGCTAAATGTTACTAAAATAAATAAATTTGCAGTGATATTGCCCATATAGTTTTTGTGGTTTAAGTGGCAATGGTCATTCCATATATATATTTGTTGTCACTCACTATCCAGATAGTGGGGCTGAATATGCATATTGGGGGGGGGGGAGGAGTTATTCAGCAGCGGCAGCTAGCACTTGTAAATTAGCTAGACGTCACCACTGAATCCAACCTCGGATATTCAATGTCGGGGACATATCCGGCCACCAGCATTGAATAGTCAGGTCACTGTAGAAACCGGAAGCTAACCGGGCAGTGGCAATATTGAGTAGCTGACCAGTTAGCTTCTGCAGGTAAAATTATGTTTTTGCCGCGCCTTACTTTACACACGTGTCGCTATCCAGCCAGCGGCTCAATATCGCCGCTGCCTGGATAGAGAAGGGTGCCATTTCCGCTCCACCTCGGAATGCCTTGATGCTAACCGCTTAGTAAACGGGCATGTAGCGGCGGCACCCGTGGATATTCAGTGTAACTAACTATGTAAATGTCTTTGAATATCCCCCCATTATATTTAACTGCCATAGCCAACACTTAAAAAGTAATGCTGACGACAGCATTTCAATATTGACCTGATTGTTGCTGACTGAAGAGGAAACAGAGGGATAAAATATTAATAAATAAAAAGCAAAGGTAAAACAACCAGTTTGAGGAATATTTGAGTATCATCCCAGTTGATGGAAACAGTTTCTAAACTGCAAAGCTGTCAGTAACACTGACTTGGTCCTTAATTTTAACTCCTGTCCTTGTGCATTCAAAAACAGTGCTTTCTAGCAACAGTCCATAAAAACTACAGGACTTTCATCCCCAGAATGCCAAAAGATGTGAGTTAATAGACATACAAAATTTTAAGAGGAAGAACCTTAAGTGGCCTCTGATGGCTTGTAACTAAATATTGGATTCACACAGAGATGCAGTAATCTGTACTCTCCCTTGAGAATAGGCAGATCACATTATTTTTACATTTTTAACCCCTGAACTTACATTCTTCACATCCTCAGGAGAGATGGGATTACCCTGCCGATCAATGGCTCCTTCAGCAACAATGATAATATTCAGCCTGGATCCTCGGTCTCTGGTCTGAGAAATTAAAAGAGGAAGAGGAATTTCAGCTGGAAATTATGCAAAAGCAGAAAATATGTTTAATTTTCATCATTCAAAGCTTGTGAAGAGAAAATGTTTTCCAGTTACTTAACTAAATTCTACAGTAGATTTCACACATCTGCAAATACTAGGAAAAGGAATATGCATATGCATCCAAATAGGGCACATAAAAGAATATATTTACTTAATGGGGGTCATTTAATATAGCCCACAACATGCATGGGTACTGTTTACCTGTAAACTATACATTAATTTTCAAAGCAAAAATGTGCCTAAGAAACAAATATCTATAGGTACTCTTTTTTTTTTAAACTATATAACAAAAAGCATGCATGTTATTTCAGTGCCTCCCCTAACCCTGGCCTGAAAACATCGCTCTCAAATGTAAGTGAAGTGCATGTGTTGCGCTGCGGGGTGAACAGTTTTCAGACAGCTAATTTATTGTTACCCAAGGAAATCATCTTTATCTCTGTGGATGAGCAGGGGAGATGCAGGCACACTTGCTGGTAAAGCGTTTGATCCAGTGTGGGGAGCTCTCTCCTAACTTTGTTCAGAACACTTTTTTTTTTTGACAGTGAGCATGCATGGGAATCCTTGCACCTCTTGACACTCTGGCAGTGAAGCAGTCTCTCTTCCGTGGTCATACCTGACATGGTTTTTGGCTCTGTCCTCTGACATTCAGCGCATTTTATTTAAAACTTTTCAAGTCAGCGGCAACTTATTTCTGTAGTTTTCTGTCCTCAGCAGAAACAAACCACGAGTCTCTGAATACCTCAGAAACTTTCTGTCATGCCGGAGGCTACCTCACAACTTACTGCTGTGCCAAATCCTCCCCTCTGCATCAATTAAGTAAACCACAGGGGAAAGAGTGAGTAATAAAGGACATAAAGTCAAGCCGCATGGGTGAACACAGCATACAGTCAGCAACAACGACTTTGGGAGCATCTGGCCATTCTCACAAAGACCGCACTTCTACCTGCAGAAGGTGGGACAGATAGAGGCAGAGTTACAGCCAGTGAACAAAAGTACCAAAACAAAGCACAGGGCCACAGTGCAGTCCCTGCATACAGAGCTTGAAACGTTACCAGAGGGCACTCACCAGCTTCTAAGTGTACTGGCACAAACTGTGTTAAGAGCAGCACAGCTCTTGTTTTTTTACACTGATATTACCCTCCACTTCCTCATAGTAACATCTAGTCTGCCCAGCAAGAGTAGGTGCACCTGCCACTGCGTGCAGGTCATCCCTCCCCATGCCTTTGCTTAGGGGTGTACCCACCACTCTGTGTAGGTCACCCCTATTTGTTCAGATATAAGAAATAGTTATGCTTATTTTGATTTTATCCTGTTGCTATAAAGGGATCCATTGTGTCTGTTCCATACCATTTTGAATTCTGTGTTTGCCCCCACCACTTCCATCGGGAGGGCATTCCAAGCAACCACCACCCTTCAGTGAAAAAGTATTTCCCGACATTGCCTTTCAGTTTACCCCCTTGCAGTTTCATGTTATGCTCTCTAATTTTACAGCTTCCCCGTCTTTGGAAGAGGTTTGTTTGTTCATTAATAGTCTAAGTATTTAAAGGTCTGAATCATATCTCCCCTGTCCCTCCTCTCCTCTAGAGTGTACATATTTAGGTCTTCAAGTCTCTTCTCATAAGTCTTCTGTCACAGGCTCCAAATCATTTTGGTCACCTTGCTCTGAATCGCTTCCAGCCTTTTTCTATCTTTTGTGAGATATGGTCTCCAAAACTGAACACAATATTCCAAGTGAGGCCTCACCAGCGACTTGCACAGTGATATTAGTACCTCTTCCTTTCTGCTGGTAATTCCTCTCTGTATGCAATCCAGCATCCTTCTGGCTTTTGCCACCACCTTGTCACATTGTTTCGCCACCTTGAGATCCTCAGAAACAATGACTCTGAGGTCCTCCTCCTGGTCTGTGCACACCAATTTTTCACCCCTATCGCATACAATTCCCTTGGATTTCTGCTTCCCAAGTGCATGACACTGCACTTCTTCACATTAAATCTTAACTGCCAAGCATTAGACCATTCTTCCAGCTTTTGTATATCTTTCCTCATGTTCTCCACTCCCTCAGGGGAGTCCACTCTGTTGCATATTTTGATGTCATCTGCAAAAATACAGGACTTTTCCATTCAGCCCTTCGGCAATATCACTCATGAATATATTGAACTGTACCGGTCCCACGACCGAACCCTGGGGTACACCGCTAATCACTTTCCTTTCATCCAAGTGAGTTCCGATTACCGTCACATTCTGTCATCTGTCAACCAATTACTGATCCAGTTCACCATCTTGGGACCCATCCTCAAGCTGTTGAGTTTATTGATAAGCCTCTTATGAGGAACAGTATCAAAGGCTTTGCTGAAATCTAGATAGATCACATCCATCGCATGCCCTTGATCTAGTTCTCTGGTCACCCCGTCAAAGAACTCAATCAGATTTGTTTGGCAAGATCAACCTGTTGGTTTTGAGGAAGTCCACTATTTGCTCTTTCAGGAACGCCTCCATTACTTTTCCCGCCACCGAAGTAAGGCTTACTGGCCTGTAGTTTGACACTTCCTCCCTATTACCATTTTGTGGAGAGGTACCACATCAGTCCTTCTCCAGTCCTTTGGAACTTCTCCTATCTCCAAGGATCTATTAAAAACATCCTTTAAAGGCCCTGCAAGAACTTCTCTGAGCTCTTTCAGTATCCTGGAATGTATCCCATTTGGTCCCACAGACTTGTCCACTTTCAGTTTGGCAACCTGTTATCACACCATTCACAAAAGATGATGTGTTAGATCTAACTCCATTTCCATTTGTATATTTCCAATCACAGGTGGTCCTTCTCCAGGACTTTCTCTAGTGAAAACAGAGCAGAAGTATTTGTTTAGCATTTTTGCTTTTTCAATGTCACTTTCCACGAATCCATTCATAGCACTTCTGAGTCCTGCAATTCCTCTGATTTTCCTCCTCTCCCGAATGTACCTGAAAAACGTTTTGTTGCCACACTTCACATCTTTAGCCATCTTTTCTTCTGCCTTTGATTTTGTATCCTTATTTCTCTTTTTGTCTCTTTTAGTTTGATCTTGTATTCTTTTCTGTGTTCTTCTGTTTGTGAGCTTCTGAATTTTGTGAAAGCTGTTTTTTGCCTTTGTGCAGTCACTTTTTTGGAGAACCAAATAGGTTTCCTTTTTCTCTTGTTTTTATTTACTTTCCTTATGTATGTATCTGTTGCACCTTTTATTGCCTCCTTTTGTTTAGCCCATTGCAATTCCACTTCCCTTATCCCCTCCCATCCTACCAATTCCTCCTTCAGGTACTTGGCCATTTTACTGAAGTCAGCGTTTTTGTAGTCTAGGACTTTGTGCTTGCTGTGATTGGATTCCACCATGGCTTTTATCTCAAACCACACCATATGATGATCGCTGTTGCTCACATGGGCACTCACCTGGATATTTGACACGCTATCTCCGTTGGTGAGCACTAAATACAGCACAGGGCTCTCCCTGGTCAGTTCCATCACCATTTGTTTAAGTAATGCATCTTGGAAGGCATCCACAGTTTTTTTACTTCTTTCCAGATTTGCAGAAAGAACACTCCAATTTATTTATTTTATTTAGCTGTATTTATATCCTGCTTTTCACCGGGTCAAAGTGGTCAATTGGGGGATACATTTAACACAAGGGGATATGAGACACATACGCTAATACTTACAGGGAACATGGGCAATGGAGGGTTAAGTGGCTTGCCCAAGACCACAAGGAGTGCCTATAGGACTAAAAATCCCAGTCCCTCTGGCCTGAGATTGCTGTCCCCAGGTGAGACTTGAACCCCCGGCCCTCCGGCCTGAAGTACCTTGTCCTAACCACTAGACCACTCCTCTGGTAGATTAAAGTCACCCGATATGATCACTTCCCTCTTCATGGCTATCTTTGTAATATCAACAATCAATTTGCATTCATTTCTTCGGTTTGAGTTGGAGGCCTATAGACCACACCAGTATGGATGACAGTGCCATCTTCTCTTTCCAGCACAATCCAGAGCGCTTCTTCTCCATCGAAGTATAACAATCCAGCCAATGTTATTCGTTTTGAGTCCTTATACAGGCCGCAGGACAGCATTTTGACACAGTTGCATATTGATACGGCTGGCAAAGGCACTTGAGACAGGGATTGAGTCCCGAAACGTGCACGTCGTGTTTCACCTTCATTTCAACGGCAACGGTGGGAGGAGTAGCCTAGTGGTTGGGGCAAGGTACTTCAGGCCGGAAGGTCGGGGGTTCAAATCCCACTAGAAGACAGCAACCTTGGGCCGGAAGGACTGGGGTTTCTAGTCCCACAGATGCTCCTTGTGGTCTTGGGCAAGCCACTTAACCCTCCATTGCCCATGTTCCCTGTAAGTATTAGTGTATGTGTCTCATATCCCTGCGTGTTAAATGTATCCCCCAATTGTGTTGTGACCGCTTTGATTGAAGGATAAGGCGGTATACAAAACTGTCTAAAATAAAAAAAAAATAAAAAAATAAAATAATTGGTAGTTCAACTGGAACAGATTTCAGATAAGTGGCGTGTTTATTATATAATGTATTTTTAAGGTGGTGAACCTATTTTTTAATAAAAGAAGTTTACCATCAGGTGTGGATGAAGATAAGTTTCACTCCTCCCTCGGTACGCTCCGACAAAAAGAATCTATAGTTTGTTTGGGGACTTTATCAGTGAAGTTGTTTTCAGGCCTTTCTTCCAAGGCAATGGAGGGTTAAGTGACTTGCCCAAGGTCACAAGGAGTGCTAGTGGGAATTGAACCCTGGTTGTTTGGCTACCAAGCCAGTGTTCTAACCACTAGGCTACTCCTCCACTCCCATATGGAGTTAACCACTACTGTAAGTCTGGTCCTTTTCATTGTATTTGCAATAAAAACAAAGCCAGTCAGCCATATTCAGCAAAATGCACTTATCTGAATTGCTAGTTCACAGTATAACAGAGTGGCCATTTGGGGAACTTTGGCCTGAAGAAGGGTTTGTGAAATTCATAACCTGAAACATGGTACTGTGTCACTGACTTACCCTGGTGTTTTGGTTCCTGGCCAACAATCACTTCTGATCAGGAATATTGTCTGCAGTTCTTGAGCCTTCATCTGTTGATACCGCTGTGACCGGGTCTTCAAGACTTATTAGAGACCAGAAATGTAGAACCTGTCCCTGCTTCCCAATGTAGAAAAAGTTTCTATTCACTGTTCTTCCTTATTCCGAAAAGGATGGGAGGATTACATCTAATCTGGAACCTGAGGAAGCTCAATCTTTATCTCAAAAGACAAAAATTCAAAATGAATACATTGGCCATCATCTTACCCTTCATTTGCCAAGTGGTTTGGTTAGCATCCCTAGTTGTCAAGGATGCTTATGTCCATATCCCAATTCATCCCTCTCATTGGGTGCATCTCTGTTTTGCCTTTCTTGATATTCACTACCAATATTATGTTTTTCACTTTGGCCTATATTCCAGTTCTCAAGTCTTCACAAAGTGCCTCGCTGTTGTGGCAAGCCCATCTTCAAAAAGCAGGTCATTTTGTTTTTCCCTACCTGGATGACTGGCTGGTCACGAAAAAAGACCCTTCGGCAGTTGCCTCAACTCTAAGTTCCACTATCCATCTTCTTCAATGTTTGCACTTTCTCATGAATGAGAATAAATCCAACCTTACTTCAACTCAACAACTATGTTTCATCAGAGATGATCTAAATACCAGTACTGACAAAGCATATTTGCCTCAAGCCAGAATGCAATCCATAATGATGTTGTCTCAAGCTCTATTGATAGCGTGCAAATCCACTGAAAAGACAAAGATAATCTTGCAATTTTTAGGCCATATGGTGGCAGCAATTCAAGTAGATCCAAATGCCAATTGGAGAATAAGATGACTTTGAAGGGATCTCAAGAGAATTTGAAACTCATGACTCCACTCCCTTTCCAAATGGATTCCCATTTCCATCAGTAACAATCAACCTTTTGTTGGGCTGTCCTTTTTAACCCCCTCCACCGCAATTCATTTTTATTACTGATGCCTCTCCATGGGTTTGGGAAGCTCATCTCAGCTGTCTGAGCTTAGGTTTTTTGTTTTCCGACCGAGCGTCACTTCCATATCAACCAGTTGGAACTTTAAGCAGTTCTGTAATGTCTCTAGACCTTAGCCCCCTGGTTGAAAAATATCATTCAATCAGCTAGCAGACTCCTTAAGCAGACAACTGCAGTCTCATGAATGTTGCGTAACTCCCTCGTAACGCCGCACATTTTCAGGAAATGGGGTATGTCAAAGATTGATCTCTTTGCATCTGCAGAGAGCTCCAAGTGCCCTGTTTCTGCTCCCTCAGACCAACACCACACCATTTCCACCAGGCTGCATTTGCAATTTCTTGGGACAGGCATTTGATGTACATCTTCCCTTCATTTCCACTTATATCCAGAGTAATCCAAAACATTTTTCAAGATCAGACGTCAGTCATACTCATGGTTCCCAAATAGCCCAGGCAGATTTAGTTCACACTTCTTCTCGCCTTACTACAAGGCAGTCCGCTACTGCTCAGCTTTCATCCTTCTCTACTGACACAACAGAACGATTGGCTGCTTCACCGGAACCTTCAGAATCTTTCCTAACAGCTTGGATGTTGAAAGCCAACTAGTGTTAAGCCTCCCAATTTCTGAGTGTGTCCACCAATTCATTTTGGCATCCAAAAGAGATTTGTCCAAGAAGCCCTATGCTCTCAAATGATCTCGTTTTTCTCACTGGTGTCAAGACCATCAACTTCAGTCTCTCTTCTGCTATCCAGCTGAAATCCTCTCTTATCGGATATCACCTTCTAATGGTGGATTAAAGCTTTCATCTGTACATATGCAGCTGGTTGCAATCTGAGCTTGTCACAAGATTGAAGGCAAACCTCTATCACATCACTCTTGGAAAGCAAGTTTCATGCACGGCCTAGCAAACCTAAGACCACCAATTCGGAAACCCACACTGGCTTGGACCTCAATGTGGTCCTATCAGCATTTGTCAGATGTCTTTAGAACCCATGGCTTTATGGAAAACTATTTTTCTTGTTGGCATCATGTCAGCACATTGCTCAGCAAGCTAAAAGCACTGGTGTAATACTCATCATATACAGAGTTTCTGGCAACTAAACCTCTTCATATTGATCCTAAAGTTCTGTCCAAGATGGTCTCTTTTCACCTTTCATTTGATTCAGTCAATTGTTCTACCTGTCTGTTTCCTGAAACCTCGTGCTTCAGAAACGGAAATTAATCTGCATCCCCTGGAATGCCAAAGAGTTCTTCTATATTATCTTTATGCCACACAAGACTGTCGAAAAACCTCCCAGCATTGCGTGACTTTTAATCCAAATAATCCAGGCCGTCAGGATTGACAAGAACTCTTGTTACCTGGATCTGACTGTGTTCAGTTTGCCTATCAAACATAGGGTCACTCTCACTCTGAGTCACTCCCCCATCACCTCCAAGTGAAGGCTTCCACCACAGCGAACCTGTGTTCCATCTCCATGCAAGACATATGTAATGCTGCTACATCGTCAACAGTTCATACTTTTACTATTACTGCCTGGATTGTTCTTCCACCTGATACTATCTTTCGACAGGCTGTCCTCTGCAACCTTTTTGCACTGTAGTCATCCTTCCATCTCACAAAAGTTTTCTTTCAGGTTGCACATCTGCACTGTTATACATTCCTTGACAGCCCTCTGTTCTGGACTCACCAGCAAGTGTGCCTGCATCTCCCCTGGATATTTTCTCCATAGTCAGCAGGGGAATACAGCCACATTTTTCTTACCCTCTGTTCCCCCTATTTTTATTTTTCTCATTGCAACTTCTTGAAGTTTTAAAATGAATGGTTCACTGCCAGTGTTAGGTGGCGCATGGACTCCCATGCATGCTCACTACCAAATAAATGTGTTCAGAACAAAGCTAGGAAAGAGCTCTGCACACTGGATCAGCCCACATGACTTACCAGCAAGTGTTATAGGTAAGCAACTATGCTAAAATTGCCTTCCATGGAAGTAACTTTATAAAGGTTTTTCCACATATAAAGCATGTTTTACAAGTGGAAAATGGCAATTATAAAATTCCAGAGGGTTACACACAAGTATAAAGCAGGCACACCACATGTGCACCTACTTTTATGTGATCTACACATAGGCATTCCCAGGGGTGGTTTGAGTGAAGCTGTGATGTGTACGCATCTAGACACATAAGAGGTAGTTTTATAAATCTATTTTATATGTAAAATGCTGATTTATGGGCATAAAAGGTCTCATAAAATTAGACTATGCATAAAAGTGTGCATGGTGCAATTAGGTATGTATATGTATGTGACTTTTTAGGAGGCGTGTTCATGGGAGGAGGTTGAGCTCAGCACACATACTTTACAAGCTAACTTTTATACCTGTTTTTAAGTAGGCATAAAGAGGGTAATTATATAGTCTTGTACATAGGCAAAGCATGTTGTCACATGTGTATTTTGGGCCTATTTTATAAAGTAAAGCACGGATGGGCTTTATTTTATAGAATAGAGGTGTATGAATGTGCCAGAGTCTAATCGCAACAGTTACGCCTGTTCTAGAGCAGCCATGCACATAAGGTAAAGCATTCTATAACTTGCTTGTGTAGATTTGGGCCCTGCCTATGTTCTGCCCAAGCACCATCTCCATGCACAACCCTACGGAACTTATGCATGGTGGCATTTATGCAAACCTTGCAGAAAAGCGACTGACCAAAGCCTGCATGTAAGTCCTTAAAAATAGGGATTCATGGCACAAATCACGCACCCTATATAGAATAAGCCCCAAAATATCTAGGACTTCAATCTAGTTGCTATTTCTGATGGATTTGTGCTGTATTTCAGAGACACATAGGCTCCCTAGTTTTAATTTTGTACAGTCAAAGTGTTCTTTTCTTACTAAAGGAAGCTAGATAGAGTGGAGGTGTAGCTTATTTATTTATTTTATTTAGTAATGCTTATATACCGCTTTTCACCGGGTCAAAGCATTCAGGTACGGTACATATTTCCCTTGTTCCCGAAGGACTCACAATCTGTTTTTTGTACCTGAGGCAATGGAGGGTTAAGTGGCTTGCCCAAGGCCACAAGGAGCGGCTGTGGGACTAGAAACCCCAGTCCCTCCAGCTCAAGGTTGCTGTCCTCCAGCGCAATTCAAACCCCTGGTTCTCCGGCCTGAAGCAACTTGCCCCAACCACTAGGCCATTCCTAGTGGGTGGGGCAACAGTCTGGGGAGCCAGAGAGACCAGCATTTAAATTCCATAAATACTCCCTGTGGCCTTAGCAAGTTGCTTAACCCTCCACTGTCTCAGGTACAAACTTACAGGCTGATGCGAGCCCAGTGCTTAAAGCTCTAGCGCAGAGTTTCATAGCATGAGTTTAATGCTGACTTTTTGCATTGTGATGCAATTTGCAAATTAACCAGTGCACAAACAATCAACATTAAACTGGGAGAGCAAACCAAACACATGCACACAGGAGTCGGCACAAGTTTGGCTTGAGGTCCTGGAGAAACAGGGTCATTGGAGGTGAAATTTGGCACTTCACTTCAGATGATCCAGGCATCAGGGAAAGCCTCCGATGCCATCAGCACAATGTCAGGAGCCCGATGTCCCCCCCCAGACACTGACCCCCCCAACAGTAGAAAATCTCACTCCCCCTCGAAATAAAAAGGGACTTTATGCACATTTTCAAAGGGAAACCACTTTTAATACACATATTTTCCAAAGAAAAACAATAAAAGTATCACTCTTCATCTATGGGAGAAATAGCATGCAGACATTTGAAAATCACTGGGGGTGGGGGCACATAGTCAAAGGGATTTATGAAATTTGCAGACCTGCAAATTACATAAATCCCACTTGTCATATGGTGGCACAAAACAATTAGTGCTGTTGAATATCCCCACCTCATCCAGTTAAAGGCCCCATGGCTAACCGGTTCCAGCGGCGGAGTAGGGCTGACACTAATAGCTAGTGGGTTAGCAGCAATATTGAGTGCTAATCAAGTAGCTACAATTCCTAAAGTTAGGACAAGTGAAAAGCTGTCCTAACTTTAAGCGGCTTTGCAATCCAGACAAACTGGCTATTTGGCAGAAATTGCCGAATATGGTCCTGAATTGAATATCTGGTTTTAAATTAAAGCAGCGATGGACAACCACTTTAACAGTGCTGCCCGCCACTACTGAATATCCCCTTCCTACATGCACATACTGTTTTCCTCTCCTGACCTGAACACAGCCACAGGTATGCCTCTTAATGCAACTTTAAGTTTGCACGCTATGGAACGTATATGTACTTGCAATCATAGTTGAAGGCAACTTTCAGTCAGACTGTTTTAATCACGTAGAAAGATAGAAAAATGATGGCAGATAAAGACCATACAGCCTATCCAGTCTGTCCTTCCATACCTACTAAGCTTTACAGTCCTTCCCCCCACCACCCCTTAGAGATCCTCTGTGTTGTCCCATGCCTTTGAAAATTGCCCCAAGATCAAACTTTTCATATAATTTACAACCATTCCTTTTTCAGACTGGCACAAAACAAATAGATCCCTGAGACACATGTAACTTCCACTGCTAGGGTACCTCATGTAATCTTCTGCATAAATGCTCCTCCCACTGATCCTCCGGAGGGGATTCTGGAATAAAAACCCAGTCTGCTCCACAGGCGAGGGCTGTCACCAGAGCCAAGTAGCTAATGGAGGGAAGAGTTTTTCAGTTTACAAAGAGCACCTCTAGCTGAGAATGTCAAGACAATACAGCACAGTTACTTACCTGTAACAGGTGATCTCTGGGAACAGCAGGAATTAGTCCTCACATATGGGGACTCCCTAGCTAAGATGCCTGGGAGATCCCCCTCCAAAGGTAACCATCTTCGTATGGATCTCAGGCATCCAACCAGGGAAGGTGAGCAGAAGTTGTTTAAGTATGGAACAGGTGTTTGAGGACAGCCTGACCAAACAAGGCATCCCGGCGGGAGTCCTTGTCCAAACAGTAATGGGCTGTGAAGGTATGAACCGAGGCCCAAGTGGCTGCTCGACAGATCTGATCTATAGAAACAGAGTGAAGATGAGCCATAGAGGTGGCCATGGCTCTCACATTGTGAGCTGTGACATGGCCTTCCAGAGAAATGTTCTTACTCTGGTAAGCAAAAGAAATACACTGAGCAATCCAATTGGAAAGTGTACGCTTGGAGACTGGAAGTCCCAAATGAGAAGGATCAAAAGCCACAAAAAGTTGGGAAGACTTTCGATGTGGCTCAGTCCTGTTGAGGTAAAAGGCGAGAGCTCTTTTACAATCAAGGGTATGAAGGTTCCTCTCTGCACTGGATGCATGAGGAGCCGGGAAAAAAACAGGTAGATATACCTCTTGATTAAGATGAAAAGGCGAGACCACTTTGGGCATAAAGTGGGGGTTCGTCCTAAGGACCACCTTATCATGATGAAACCTAGTATAAGGTGGATTAGCCACTAAAGCCTGCAGTTCACTGATGCGGCGAGCTGAAGTGACTGCAATAAGGAAAACTACCTTCCATGAAAGAAATTTCAAGGAGGTGGAGTCCAAAGGCTCAAAAGGTGGCTTCATAAGCTGACCTAGAACTAGGTTCAAATCCCATGCTACCGGCGGAGGTCGGATGGGAGGTTTAGTTAAGGTCAGGCCTCTCATGAACCTTGCAACAAGAGGATGAGAGGAGACAGGTTGTCCATTTATAGGTTTTAAGGATGCTGCAATAGCACTTAAATGGACTCGTACTGAATTCGTCTTGAGGCCTGCATTGGAAAGATGCAGGAGATAGTCTAGTAGAGAATTCAAAGGAAGTGCCATAGGGTCAAGACCCTGTTGAGCACACCAAATGGAAAAACGTTTCCATTTGAAAGCATAGGAACGCCTGGTAGAGGGTTTCCTAGAGGCATGAAGGATATCTTTCACTGGTTGAGAAAGATTAAACTCATGAAGGCTTAAGCCTTCAGTAACCAAGCTCAGAGATGTAGGGACTTGGGGTTTGGGTGCCACAAAGTCCCTTTCTCCTGAGACAGAAGGTCTGGCGCAGCTCCCAGGTCTAGGGAGGAGCCCTGGGAGAGCTGTAGAAGTAGAGGGAACCACACTTGGCGTGGCCAGCGTGGAGCTATGAGGATCATTGACCCCTGATCCCTCTGAAGTTTGAACAGAGTCTTGGGAATCAAAGGAATGGGTGGAAAAGCATACAGGAATTCCTGACCCCAATGCAGGAGAAAGGCGTCGTTGGCCTGAGCTCCCTGACACGGAGTCCTGGAACAGAACCGGGGAAGTTTGGCATTCCACGGACTTGCAAAGAGGTCTATGTCCGGGGTCCCCCATTCCTGAAAGATTCTGCGTATCTGGTCCATATGCAGGGACCATTCGTGTGGAAGCAGAACTCGACTGAGTCTGTCTGCCCGAGAGTTTTGAACTCCTGGAAGGTATACTGCCAGAAGATGGATTTGATGCTCTCTGGCGAAGGCCCATAATCTGAGAGCTTCGTTGCAAAGCGACAGAGAGCCCGTCCCTCCTTGTTTGTTGACATAGAACATGGCTACCTGATTGTCTGTCTGGACTAGGCAGTCAGGTTGACAAGGAGGGTGTGGAAGACTGTGAGGACAAGGAAGATTGCTCGCAGTTCCAGAAGGTTGATGTGAAGGGTGGTCTCCTGGGGAGACCAGGTGCCCTGAGTGGAGAGGTGTTGGAGATGAGCTCCCCACCCTGTTTGGGAGGCATCTGTTGTGAGGGTTGCTTGGGGCAACGAAGGTTGGAAGGGGGTCCCCAACAACAGATTTTTGGAGGATGTCCACCACTGGAGAGACCAAAACAGACGTTTTGAGGTGAGTACTTGGTCTGAGAGCGCTCCTGATGCTTGAGACCACTGGGTGGCCAAAGTCCATTGAGCTGCCCTCATATGGAGACGAGCGAAGGGCACCACATGGACCGTGGAGGCCATGTGGCCCAGAAGTTGCAGCAGTTCCCTGGCTGACAAGTGACTTCTGGACTGAGCCTGGGAGGCCAAGCGGATTAGTCGTTGGCCTCGGACCAGAGGGAGGTAGGCCCTTGCAGTGGTGGAGTCCAAGTGGGCCCCTATGAATTCCAGGGACTGAATAGGGATAAGTTGGGACTTGGGAATGTTTACCACAAGTCCCAGATATTGAAGAATACGCCTTGTGCGGTCCAAGGAAATCTGGGCTTCTGACTGAGATGGAGCTCGGATGAGCCAGTCGTCCAGATATGGGAACACGAAGACTCCCATGCCTCTTAGAAATGCGGCTACGACTGCCATGCATTTTGTGAATACTCTTGGAGCAGAGGCGAGACCGAAGGGAAGTACTCTGTATTGGAAATGTTTTCCCTGGAACAGAAATCGAAGATATTTTCTGTGGGATGGATGGATGAGTATATGAGTGTACGCATCCTTGAGATCTAGAGAACAAAGCCAATCCTGACTCTGAAGGTATGGAAGGAGAATGCCCAGAGAGAGCATTTTGAATTTCTCCTTGAATAGAAACTTGTTCAATTCTCTCAGATCTAGGATAGGTCTGAAGCCCCCTGTCTTCTTTGTTATGAGAAAATAAGGGGAGTAGAACCCTAACCCCTGTTGAGGAAGAGGAACCTCCTCTATTGCCCCTTGGGCAAGGAGAGAGGAGACTTCCCGACCCAACAGGGTCAGAAGAGATGGGGGAGAACTGAATTGCCTCACCATGGTATGGGGAGGAAGGCTGGAGAAATGAAGTTTGTAACCCTCTCGGATGATAGAGAGGGTCCATTGCTCTGATGTAATTTGCTCCCATCTGGGAGCAAAGTGAGCTAACCTTCCGGGAATGGTGAGGGGCTCTGGTTGTTCTAGAGCCAGAAATGGTAAGTTCTCTAGGGGCAAGTCAAAACCCCTGAGGGGGTTGAGCCTGCTGGGGTGTAGCAGACACTGCAGGCCTTGACTTTACTTGCTTAGATTGCTGACGTTTAGCAGCAAAGCGAGGCTGAGCAGATTGTTGGCCAGTATTTGTGGAAAATCTGGCCTTCTTGTAGTAAGGCCTCTTAAAAGGCTTCTTTTTGGCAGGAGTAGAAGTAGACTTAAAGTCTATCTAGAGTGGCATTTTCTGCGTCCATTTGAGCAGCTTTAATTTGCCAGTCCTCACCAAATAAGTTTTCACCTGTACAGGGCAGATTCCTTAAGCCATCCACGACCCAGGGTTCTAGGTTAGAAGCCTGGAGCCAAGCAAGACGTCGGGCTGCAATAGCAATTCCCGAAGCCCTGCCTGCAACCTCAAAGGAATCAAAGGCTGCCCTTTTGGAAAACTTGGAGACCTCTGAAAGTTGTGTCACCACAGAAGTGAAGTCCTCCTTTCTATCCTCAGGGATAAAGGGGGCAAAATGCCGTACCTTCAGGGCAAGTTCTCTGAGAAACATGCCCATATAAAGACTGTAGGAATTGATCCTGGCTATAAGCATACTAGCCTGGAAGATCTTTCTACCAAAAGAGTCAAGGGTCTTACATTCTCGCCCTGGAGGGGTAGAAGAGTGCCTTTTAGGACTCTTTATCTTTTTCATGGCAGACTTCACCACAATGGAGTGGTGAGGCAGTTGAGTCTTTCAAAACCCAGGAGGAGGGGGGACCCGGTACATGGTGTCCAACCTACGGGAATGAGGAGACAGTGTTAGAGGAGTCTCCCACAAATCCAGCAAGTGTTCTTGAAGGATTTCATGGATAGGCAGGGTAACTGCCTCTTTAGGAGCTTTGGAGTATCCTAAAATATCCAATTTCTTTGATCTTGGTTCCGTTCCAGAAGATGTAGCAATAGAAAGCCCTTTAGCTACATCAACAATGAAATCCTGAAAGGATAAATCCTCTGGAGGAGACATCCTCCTCTTTGGAGAAGAGGGCTCCTCAGGAAGATCAAGCTCAGCAGAGTCATCAGAGGAATTGAACTCATCAGAAGAATCTGAGTATTCTCTCTGTGCTTCCAATGCACGATATGCGTACCGACCGATATCGACATCGGGCGTATTGGGCATGGGATCGGTATCGGGCAAAAGCCTGAATCCGGCATGCGGAACCGATCGACGCTTGGAAGTCGATGGTCTCGGTCTCGGTTCCGGTGTGGATACCGGAACCGGAGTCGGTACCGATGGAATCGGTACCGAGGGCGTCGCAGCCTTAATGAAAGCCAGAACGGCCTGCTGCATGGTCTGGACAGTATTGCCCATGGACGCCACTGCTGCCTGGATGTCGGTACCGGTATCAGCCGGTACCCCAGAACAGTCTAACAGGTGATCGGTCGAGGCCGTGCCATCGATGTCAACCTGTAACCCCATAGATGGTGCTTTGGAGACCGGAGCCTCCTGCCGGGGTTTTTTGGCTTGGGCAGAATCCTCGAACTCAAGATTGAGAGCCTCTCGATCTTTTGAAAGAGATTTGCTTTTAGAGGATTTGCCCACAGAAAGTTTGGTTACCTGAGATCCATACGGAGAGGAAGACCTGGATGACTGTGATGCTGGATTATCTGAAGCAAACAGCACATGGAACTTGTTGGCCCGGTTCTGCATACCACGTTTAGACATCTGGGAGCAGAATGGGCAGTCCGGTATGGAGTGGTCAGGTCCCAAACATTTAAGACACCATTCATGGGTGTCTGTGAGAGAAATAACAGCACTGCACTTGGTACACTTTTTAAAACCAGGAGCTGGCCTCTCCATGAGGAGAATTTGTGTAGGCCTGAAGGCCTAGCAAAAGTTACCACGTTGTGCTGAAAATAAAAAAAGTTTTTTTTTTTTTTTTTTTTTAGAAATAAAGAAAGAGACCGGCGGTACCAGTTTTGGTATGGGGAAGGCAGGTACGTGGTCAAAAGAAACAAATTAAAATAACAATTTCTTCAGCGGTGACAGGAACACAACCTGCTGGCTCCGCGGAAAAAGAGAAACTGAAGAGAGCTGGTCGGGAAGGCAGCGTGCATGCGCTGTGGGAAGCCCCAAAAGCTTTTCATCTGAAAAGCTGGGGAGCTTTCCCGCGCAGGCTCCGTCGGTTCCGACGTACCCATATGTGAGGACTCATTCCTGCTTGTTCCTGGAGATTAATCTTTCTACTATTTTATACTCCCTCCCTATTCAGTTAGTTTAGTCATCACAGCAACAGTCATTGGCTGGGGGATCATAAACCAGGGCTTACTCTTTCAAACTTCTCCTATTGACCAAAAAGTGCATCTATTCTGCAGTTCCTCATTACCTCTTTTCTTGCCCTACATCCCTCCTTGGAAGCTCTGCTCATCGGACAAATCCCTTTTATCTGTGCCCTTCTCTTCCACAGCCAACTCCAGATTTCATTCCACCTATACGCCTGGAATAGACTACCTGAGTTGGTATGTCATGGTCCCATCTCTGGTACTATTCAAATCCAGGCTAACACAACTCTTCAAGGCTGCTTTTGGATCCTGACACCCCCACCCCCTTTTCTCCTGTTTACCATTCATGTGTGCTATAACCATTTCTCCTGGTTTCTATCTTACTCTCCTGTGTATTGGTTTTGGCTGTCTTGCATAGATTGTGAGATTAGTTGAACAGAGACTGTCTTAGATGTATGTGTACAGCACCGCATATTCCTTTTGAGCTATACAAATCATATCTAGTAATAGTAGTAGACCCTGTAATGATAAGCCCCATACTTGACCACTAGGAGTCACTACTGTGAGATAACTAGGACTTCCTCTCCATGATGGGGGGAGCTGTAAATGCTGTTCCTAGAGTATCTCCAGCCAGCCCAGAGAGTGGAGTCCTTGCCTGGGAATTAAATACAGGTCTTCCACATGACAGATACTGGACAGATTTACTGAATTTTGGTTGATTTTCAATGACCTCCTTGAGGCCAAGGTGGAAATTTGTACCCAAGGAACTGTAACATTCTAAAGAAAAAGTGGCTTTTATCCTGGATCGGTACAGAAAATCAATCCCAGTGACAGATAGCATAAAGATGTTACTCGTGAGTGATATGTCATTCTGTTCTTTAACAGCAGAAATATTACTTACCCACAATGCCGACCCATCACTTCCAAAACAAAGGTCCTCTGGTGGCTGTAAAAGTGAGGAAAATGCATCAGTTGTGATTCAGCTGGCAGTAGCAAAGACATACCGGCAGTATTGTCAAAGTTATTTAAAAATCAAAACTTTTTTTTTTTAGTACCCTTTATGACCTGATACTAGATGTGTCTCCTCAGTGGAATGCTAACCTGATTATGTGGAGAGTAGCTTTATATCTATGTACCTATGTCTGAAGGCCAAAGAATAGCCTATTTTGGGGTTATTTTTATAAAGACAACACAAGAGCCTATGCGTCTTTATGAAAAGTCTCACAAAAGCTTCAACCATCATGGGTAAAATGCACTTGTACTATCTACACACCTGCGTGGGAGCAGATGTAAATATATGCACATACTTTGTGACTCCGGCCACGAACAATCTTATATTCAGATTATGTAAAAGTAGGAGTGAACATTTTCCACACATGCTTTGTGTGTGTAACTCCTGGAGTAATTCTCTAAAAGGCCCTTTTACATGGGTTAAACAGGGTTTGCTTGGGATAAAAGTTTAGAAAAATTACCACCATAATTGGAATATTTTATATATGCAATGGCCAAAAATTAGTCAAGTTAGCTTATTCCCAGCCTTTTTTCTAAAAAGTTAAATTATTGATTATTAACAGAGATGGATGGAAAAATCTAAAACTGATTGTAAGGAGAAATTTCACTTACCGTTAATTTCCTTTCCTGGAATCCTGCTAGACCAGTCCACACAAGTGGGTTATGTCCCCCTGCCAGCAGATGTTGGAGATAGAGAAGTACCAAAGGCTTCTGGGAGCATGCCCTGGCACATATAGCTCTACCTCTAGGGGTCGCCTTCAGTATTCTCTTAACAAAGCAAAGGATAACCAATGCAACGGAAACTCATGCACCTATAGAAACAGATGCGAAACAGAACTATGTACATGAAGTGCACGAAGGCACAACGGCGAATGGCTACGCCGTACTGACAAGTGCTGTAGCAATGAACCACACCACTAATAGTTCAATGAACCAGATTCTTTGCTGATGGTGGCTCTGAATAGACAAGGGTGGGTCCTGGACTGGTCTAGCAGGATTGCAGGAAAGGAAATTAATGGTATGTGAAATTTCTCCTTCCAACTCATCCTGCTAGACCAGTCCACACAAGTGGGCAGTACCCAAGCTACTCAACCACCGGGAGGGAAGAGACAGCCGCCATGAGTATCCAAGCTTCAAAATGAGCCGAGTCACGGGCCTGCAGATAGAGGCAGTAATGACACGCAAAAATTGACAAGGAGGACCAGGTAGCAGCCTGAAGGATGTCCAATGGGGCCATCTGAGAGTGTTTCACCCAAGAGGTGGCTTGTGCCCTTGTGGAGCGAGCTCGGAGGCCAGCTGCACGGGCTGTCCTTGCAAAATATAGGCAGACTCAATAGCCTATTTGATCCAACAAGCAACGGTGGCCTTAGATGCCATCAGACCCTGGCGGGGTCCTGCAAATAGGACAAAAAGCCAGTTGGTTTTGTGGAGTGACTCCATCACATGGAGATAACGGTGCAGGACCCAGCGGACATCCACGGCTTGAAGGCCGGCATCAGCGCCGACACACAACTCTTTGGGAAAGGAAGGCAGAGGAATGCCCTGATTGAGGTGGAAGGGTGAAACGACCTTAGGTAGAAAGGAGAGGACAGTCCACATGGATACTCCCTCCCTGGAGATGGTGAAATAAGGAGCTTGACATGATAGGACCTAGAGCTCAGACACCCTCCAGGCTGATGTAATTGTCACCAAAAAGGCTGTCTTAAATGAGAGACCATGGATGGTAATGCCCTTGAGGGCTCAAAGGGCGGCTGCATGAAGCTACAAAGCACAAGGAAGAGATCTCAGGGAGGACAACTGGACATAGCGGAGGGCGTAGGGAGCATATGCCCTTGAGAAAGTCGCTGACATCCACATGGGAGACCATGAAGTGCCTGCAATGGGACCACAGAAACATGTAAGGGCCGCAGTCTGCATGTGCAAGGAGTTGAGTGCCAAACCCTTATCGGAACTGTCCTGTAAAAAAGACAGGATATCAGGAATGGAGGAGCGCCATGGCAAAACCTGATGCTGAGAGCACCAAGATTCAAAAAGGCACCAAACCTGGGCATACACCAGAGAGGTAGAAGGACACTGGGCCTTTAGAAGGGTGGATATGACCTTAGTAGAACAGCCCTTCTGTACTAAGCACTGCCTCTCGAGCTAAGCCATAAGCAAGTAAGGAGCTGGATTGTCCATCAGCATGGGTCCTTGGTGAAGCAGACCCCGGCATGTCCTGAGTGGAAGAGGAGGAGCTGCAAGGAGGCGCATCAGATCGGCGTACCAGGATCGGCGAGACCAGTTGGGGGCTACTAGGACCACCGAGCCTGGATGAAGTGACCACCCTATCATCCAGGGTGGGAAAAGGTACAGAAGCTGGTTCTTGGCCAAAGCTGCATCAGCGTATCCAGTCCATTTGAACTGCCCTCTCATTCAAGTTTGCTGCTGTGGCCATGAAGCTGAGAATGGGCTGACCCCACCAATTCACAATATTGTCGAATGCCCAGACAGCGAGTTCCCACTTGCTGGGATCGATCACATGCCGACTGAGAAAATCTGCCTGAACGTTGTCCACCCCTGCTATGTGTTGGGCGGGCAGAGCTTGTAAGTTGGTCTCTGCCCCAGGTAGGAGGAGAGACATTTCCTTGGCTATGCCGCGATACTTGGTGCTGCCCTGCCGGTTGAGGTAAGCTACTGTTGCGTTGTCACAAAGAACGCGAACTCCCTGACTCTGAAGTAGAGGTTGATACTGCAGCAAGGCCAAGCGGACTGCCTGAGCTTTGAGGCAGTTGATGTGCCACCACGTTTCGTTTCCCGAGGGTGCCACCTGCCCTGTGTTGTCAGGTCGTGACAGTGAGCCCCCCAACTAGATAGGCTCGCGTTGTTCATGAGGAGAACCCAGTGCGAGGCATCCAATGGCATGCCATGCAGGAGATGGGACAGAGACAGCCACCATTGAAAATCATGGTGCACCCTTCGAGGTAGCTGTAGGCAAACCTCGAACTCCTGTGACATGGAAGACCAACAAAACAGAAGAGTGTGCTGTAGGGCTCTCATGTATGCTTGTATCCATGGCACTGTCTTGATCGTGGCTGCCATGGCCCCCAGAACCTGGAGATAATCCCAGACTCGGGGTCGACACTGCAAGAAAAAAAGTTGAAGCTGGTCCGAAAAATTTCAGAAGTGGTCTACCATGAAGAAGACTCTCCTCTTGCGGGTGTCGAACCTCGCACCAAGGAAGTCGAGGGACTGAGAGGGTTGTAGGACACTCTTGGCCTGATTGACCACCCAGTCGAGGCTCTCAAGCAACTTGACTTCTCGGGAGACGGCTTCCTGAGCCTCCTCGCAAGTCTTTGCTCGAATGAGCCAGTCATCAAGATATGGATGGATGTAAACTCCCTGTTTCCGGAGGATGGCAGCCATGACCACCATGACCTTTGAAAAGGTACGTGGTGCCGTGGCAAGGCCAAATGGCAGCACACAGAATTGGTAACATCCACTCATAATGGCAAAGCGGAGGAAATGCTGCTGGTCCTGTCAGATAGAAGTATGGAAGTAAGCTTCAGCAAGGTCGAGGATGGCCAGGAACTCCCTGTTCCGAACCGCTTGAATACCAGAGTGGATAGTTTCCATCCAAAAACGTGGAATCCAAAAGGAGTGATTGATGCCCTTGAGATCAAGAATTGGCCAGAAGAAGCCATCCTTCTTTGGAACGACAAAACAGACTGAGTAATGTTCCAAGCCTCTTTTGGCCTGAGAGACCAGAACAATGGCTCACAGATGTAAGAGACGCTGAAAAGAGGCATGCACTGCCACCCACTTGGCTGCTGATCCACAAGGGGAAACCAGAAAAGCATCTGTGATGGGATTAGTACAATCTCTAGAACATAGCCATGGCAGACAACATTGAGTACCCACTGGTCGTAGCAATGTTGGCCCATGCTCCGGAGAAAAAGGAGAGCCGCCTGCTGACTGGCGGCACTCTGGAGTGGGTTGAGCACATTCAGGACTAGAGAACTTCCCTGAGGCTGAATAGGAGTCCTTGTTTCAATGGTAGCCTGGAAAGGGCTGTGACTTAGTCCTTGTCCTAGAAGAGAATCCACACTGGGCCAACTTGCCAGGTCGTTAACATCAGGCATCGTGAAAGCAAGCTCTGGAGCTAGAGGCAGAAGGTGCACCCGATCCAGAATGGTGAGTAGCAGCCCTGGGTCTGTCCTCTGGAAGTCACTGGGGGGTTACCTCCCCCAGATCTTTCACAAGTTTTTTGAGGTCTTCCCCAAAAAGAAGTTTGCCCTTAAAGGGAAGCCAGGCTAGTCGAGTCTTGGAGGTCACATCAGCTGACAAATGGTGCAGCCACAGCCAGCGCCAAGCGACTGTCACCGCTGCCACTGTATGGGCCGCCAGGCAAAGCAAATCATAAAAGGCATCTGCCAAAAAAGCCGTGACTGACTCCAGCCGGGCAGCGACCGGGTCCTCCGGCAAAAGCTGAATCCAGCGTAGACGGGCTCGAGCTGCCAGCCCTCTGCAAGAGGAAGCCTGAAGAGCTAAAGAGGAGGACAAAAAGGCCATCTTTAACAGACCTTCGACTTTAGATCCTGTTGGTTGCGGAGAGGCGCTCCCTCCTTCCACAGGGATGGTAGTATGCTTTGCTACTGCTGCATCTACCTTAGGATACCAGAACCAGTTGTCAAGATCATCTGGGGACCAACTGTACTGATGACCCAGCCACTTAGCGGTGTGTAAAGAGGTATATGGGGAACTCCACTCAAAAGGTAACCATCTGTTGAAGTTCCAACAGGAAAGAGAAGGACCTTGATGGCTTGTGAATGCCCACCAAGATAGGGTCTGGCTGAGGCTGATCGGCCGCCAGTGCCTGTGGAGTGGGAGTTGGAGAGGGCCATAAGGCCTCTACCACTTGTGCGATGAGCAAAGAAAGCTCTTTGCCAAAAAGTCGGATGTCCTGGGTCTAATCCAGATCCTCCACAGGGTCCTCCTGAGGTGACTATTCCCCATCCTCTCGATCTGACGCACTCTCCCCAGAGTACAATTATTTGCCCTCTTCCAGAGGAGAGGGAACAGAGTTACCAGAGACCCAGGACACTGCCTTCGCCCAGGAACCCCCTGAAGAGGGAGTGTTGCGGACCAGCTTTCTGGGAGGACGAACTGTGGAGACAGGAGTGGCGGGCCAGGGTCCACCTTCCAAAGATCCCATGCTTGTCTGAAGAGCCTCATAAAAGGTATCAGCATGCTGATCAGAGACCTCAGGGTGCTGATATGTCTGCTGAGGCAGAAGAGGAGAGGGGGGGCGGTTCCTCCTGATGCACTGAGGGAATAGGCTCCTTTTCCAGCCCTGAAGGAGTTGCAATGATAGCCGGTCCTGGCACCTCTCCACCGGAACCAGGAGCGCCCTGCCCCTTTGAGAAGGCTGCCACGGGTCCTCAAAGCATTTGTGACCGCATGTGATGCAGCGCGGCAGAGCCGTTGGCATCCCAAACACCTGGCAGGCTGGTGAGCGAAGACTCGGGGGAGAGGAGGCAGAAGTCAAGCCACATGCTCTTGGCTGCTGCTAAGGCCTTGTATCGCACTGAGTGAAAGCAGACACGCGGCTCACAAAATGGCCACCGCAGCAAAGAAGGACGCTCGGAGTTGAGAATTGGTGGGAAGCACGGCAGTGAGGAAGGGTGAGCTCTGCTACTGCCACCTCACTATCGAAGAAATGGCCCACTTCAGACGTCCCACAAGGTACTGGAGGCCTGGGGGGGGGGGGGGGGGGTGTGTTTGCAAAACTCACTATGATCTTCAGAGCTGTTTAGAGCCTGTCAGTACAGTGTTGCTCACAGAGGTGAAAATAAGAAACTGATATAAAATAAAAAAAGGACTGTTTCCTTTTGAAGAGAGTACTGGTCCTCCCAACCAGGAGCCCTTCACCCTCTTAAAAGACAGGTAGCTCTATTAACACTCGTGGACAGGAGCTGAATCCTGCACAGTAGAATCTGAGTCAGAAACACCTCTTGTGCATGCTGAAGCCAACCACCAAGAAAAAAGGAAATTAGGAAATTAGTGGAACTACTGAGAGGGAACCCTCTTGGTAATGTCAGGAGTCAGATAAATGCATCCACATCTGCTGGAGACAGAGAAATACTGAAGGCGACCCCTAGGGGTAGAGCTATATGTGCCAGGGCATGCTCCCAGAAGCCTTTGGTACTTCTCTGCCTCCAATATCTGCTGGCAGGGGAACATAACCCACTTGTGTGGACTAGTCTAGCAGAATGAGAAATCATATTTACTATCTGGATTTAACCAGAGAGGTTGCTTTTCCCATATTTTATCCCTATAAATAATTATAGCAGCTGTCATGCGCCAAGAACTTTTGTATATTTCTGTAGAAATAAAGCCTAAATAAGTTGCAGGAGATAAGTTAGTCCAGTGAAGAAAGGACTGGGCTTACTTCATCAGGTCAGTATAGCATAAGCTAAGGGTGATATTGGCTGAATATACAAAGCTGTAAACAAATTGTCAAAAGTGCTAAAAGGAAAAAGGTTGGGCGGGCAGTTGAGAAAACAGAGACAGACAGCAGAGATTCCGATACAGGAAGTCTATGGGGTCTCTATCCTAATGCATGCTACACCAGCCCCAGAGGGAAGGAATGTTCAAGCATCCGTTTTGTTTTGTTTTATTCTCCCCATCAAACATAGCTCCCATTGCTCACACTTACTCCTGGCCGGCTCCTAAACATCTGGAGAGTAATTTTTGTAAGACACTTTGGGGCATATTTACTAACACGCAGTAGTTTACCACATGTTAAGCCCAAAGGTCAGCATGGGAGGTAGCCAGCATCTCTCTCTGAGGTTACTGTGGGGAGCTGCACCAGTCAGGCTAACTGGCAAGCACATCTAACTTGGGTGCACTTACTGCTACCTGCTGAGTAGCTGGTAAATGCGCCTGCGCTAACCAGTACTTATCTGTCCACATTAACTCTTCGTCATCCAACTCCAACAACAAACAAGTGCTTCACAGATTTAAAATCCGTATTGCAGACAAAAAAAAGTATCTTTATATCTCCTCTTAGGGAAAATATTTTTAAAAGACTGTTTTTCATAAATGCAAAAGAATGGAAAACAAGATGGATGAATTCGATGTTTATTTATTTATTTAACTGTATTTATATACCGCCTTATCATACAATCAAGGCGGTGTAAGAAACAAAACATGAGACAATGGTATGAATTTATAGACTTTTGTAGAGTGGAGGAGTAGCCTAGTGGTTAGAACACTGGCCTGGTAACAAAGCAAACAGGGTTCGATTCCCACTAGCACTCCTTGTGACCTTGGGCAAGTCACTTAACCCTCCATTGCCTCGGAAGAAAGGCTTGGCAATCTACTTCCGGTCACACTGCCAAGAAAACCCAGAAGCTTCTGGGTTGCCAGGAGTCAGGACTGACTCAAAGGCACACAATGCAATGCAATCAGAAAATTGAGATCCACATAAGTTAAGATGTTTAAAAAAAACAGGAAAATTGCCGATTTATGGTCTTTATAAACCAGGTACTTTGAGAATTTTTATAAGGTGCCCTCTTATAAAGTTAGTCCCTACATATAGTAAGTTTAGGTCACATGCCAATTAAACATGTTGACCTTTATTTTTGTGTATCCAAGTGGTCTAATGAAATCCATGCTAGTTAGCAATTTTCTGAAACAGTAATTGTAGATCTTGAAAATACAAAAATCATTAAAACTGCACCTACCATTAACATTCAGATAAAATTATGGTCATAAGTATCACCTGTTAAGTCACAATTTCTTCTGCTCCTATCCAAGACTGGCCCAAGGGTTTCTGCCACCCCAGGCAGGAACCTCAGCTGTGCTGCCCCCTCCCTATGCCATGTTGTGCCCCTCCATGCCAAGCCCCCTCCCCCACCAAGCCATACCACTGCCGCCCCCCCGCCGCTGATTCAGTCGTCTGGTGGGCCGGCAGTGGGAGTTTAAAAGTGGCAGCTTTGTGCTGCCGCTTTGGTGCCCACAACAGGCCATGTGCTTTTTGGCATACATGGCCTGCCACTTCTGACTCCCCTCCGACAGAAGTTGTATCGGATGGGAGGGTCAGAAGCAGCACACCATGTGTACCAAAGCACATGGCCTGCTGCAGGAACCAGAGGGGAGGCAAAAAGTCACCGTGCCGCTCGCCATTGTCTGCTGTTGTAAGCGGCCACCTAGCCTGCCTAGTGGACAGGCTGGCCCTATCTGTGTAATATGGGGGAGGATGATTTAACAACCTGCCACCCCAAACCCAAATCCCTGGCCAAATCAGAAGGATTAAACCTCCTGTCCGAATAAACAAAAGTGCACACTGCACACGTAACATTGTCCAACAAACATATTGATCTCTAAAGGCAAGGTTTACTAAGCCTTCCTTTTATTCAGGGTCTATGAGGAAAAAGCTTAGTAAATCAGGCTCTAAATATTTGCCTGTATCTTCACAGAATTCAACAGAACTGGAGGAAGCAGACTGAAATTGTGCAATATAAAGACCACATACCTTTGAGCTGTGGTTGTTATGGCGTCAACTATCTCCATTATTCTATGAAGAGCCGAATCTGTACCAATGGTCATGTCAGTCCCACAGAAATCATTATCAATAGAGCCAACCATTCCAACTATGTTCAGGAAGCTCGAACCCTTTGCTTCTTCACTGGTGATCTTGCCTATTGAGATATTTTATGAATGCTTTATACAATGCAATATACAATTTACATTTACAATATCAAATTTACAGATGCAGAAAAGTCACCCAGATGTAGATTGTTGAGTCTGGCCAATCTATTGTAGCAAGTACAGCAGAATCACTTAAATCTCTAGATAACTTAAGACCAGGGGTTTACAACACTACCCTGGAGTTTCTCCTAGCCAATTGTGTTTTCAGGATATCTTGAAAACAGGCTGATTAGAGTGTAACTTCAGGGCAGGTTTGAAAACCTTTGATACCGAGGAGAGTTTTCACGGCAATTTAACCAGTAAAATAGGTCTTTGTCTGGATACATTGTCCTGGGTGAAAGTCATCCCCTTACCCTTCCAATATGAGTGGGCTCTCTCAGCCCATAATTTCTTTTTAAAGTGCCATCAAGTCAATGCTGACTTAGGGCAACCCACCAGCCCCTGGATTTTCTTAGCAAGATGTGACCAGAAGTAGATTGTGAGGCCTTTTCTTCCAAAGCAATGGAGGGTAAAGTGACTTGCTCGAGGCCACAAGGAGTGTCAGTGGGAATCAGACTCTGATCTTTTGGGTACTATTCAAATACAGGCTAAAAACCTGCCTCCTTGCAAGTGCTTTGGGATCCTGACCTTTTGTTCTCCTGATTATCACCCGCTATACAAATGAAAAGTAGTAGTAGTACAACTAATTAATAAGGAGATAAGGCAACAAAATAATTCTCCTTGCTACAGTGGAGTGCAGGAATCCTCTCAGGTTGCTGAAGTCCTTTTGTGTCATGTGACTCCAGGGTCAGTGACCTAATATCCTTAATAGGGCACTTTTCCTATTAAGTATTGGTTAGTCCAACTGACTGATGCTCTGTTTGTGCTCCACCTACAATTCTCCATCCCCACATGGTATGCCCCAGATGTCTCTATGAATTTTTGCCAGCCCAAAACCTATATGGGCATTTCCTTCAAAACATACCTGTAGTATCTGTTCCACAGTAGTAGCAGCTGCCATTTTTCACCCTCCCCAGGCCTGAGAACACCAGCTCCACAATGAGCCCAAATCTGACCAGACTCAGTATATGGGGCTGCAGCCTGATTCACAAGGCCAGGCCAACAATATAAAACGCTAGCATTTGCAACATACGCAACCATTTTTAAAGAGGCATCATAAGGCACAGAAGTTCATAAAAATAAAGAAGTGGGGCTATCGAATGACAGATAAGAACATAAGATATGCCATACTGGGTCAGACCAAGGTCCATCAAGCCCAGTATCCTGTTTCCAACAGTGGCCAATCTAGGTCATACGTACCTAGCAGTTTCCCCAAAAGACACAGGTTCCACAAGGCTTGTACTGGGTCAAGCATTGATATCCTGGGTCCTTTCTTAATAATGGTTTATGGACCTTTCCTCCAGGAACTTGTCCAACCTTTTTTAAACCCAGCTACACTAACAGCCTTTACTACATCCTCCGGTAACAAATTCCAGAGTTTGATTACAAGTTGAGCAAAAAAATATTTTCTTTTATTAGTCTTAATTAGTTTACCCTGTAGCTTCACTGCATGTCCCCTAGTCTTTCTATACTCTGATAACATAAACAATCGATCTACATTTACCCATTCCACTCCGTTCATTAATTTATGGACTATCATATCTCCCCTCAGCCATCTCTTTTCCAGGTTAAAGAGCCCTAACCTTTTTAGCCTCTCTTCATAGGAGTATCCTTCCATCCCCTTTACCATTTTGATGGCTCTTCTCTGAACCTTTTCTAATAACGCTATATCCTTTTTAAGATACGGTGACCAGAATTGCACACAATATTCAAGGTGCGGTCTCACCATGGAACGATATAGAGACATAATAATATCTTTTGTTTTATTTTCCATTCCTTTCCTTATGATACCTAGCATTCTATTTACTCTCTTGGCTGCCGCTGCACACTGGGCCGAGGGTTTTAACATGTTATCCACAATGACGCCTAAATCTTTTTCCTGGGTGGTGGTTTCTAATGTAGAACCTTGCATCGTGTAACCATAGTTTGGGTTGTTCCTCCCTAGGTGCATAACTTTGCACTTGTCCACATTAAATTTCATCTGCCATTTTGATGCCCAATCTTCCAATTTATCAAGATCCTCTTGCAATTTTCCACAATCCTCTTGGGTTTTTAACAACTTTAAATAGTTTTGTATCATCTGCAAATTTGATAACCTCACTCGTTATTCCCTTTTCCAGGTCATTTATGAATGTCAAAAAGCAGCGGACCCAGCACAGATCCCTGGGGTACACCACTATTCACCTTTCTCCACTGGGAAAATTGGCCATTTAGCCCTACTCTCTGCTTTCTATCTTTAACCAGTTCCTGATCCACAATAGTACACTGCCTCCTATTCCATGACTCTTTAGTTTTGCCAAATGTCTCTGATGAAGGACCTTATCAAAGGCTTTCTGAAAGTCCAGGTACACTATATCAATCGACTCACCTTTGTCCACCTGTTTATTCACACCTTCAAAAACACATAACAGATTAGTAAGACAAGATCTTCCTTGTCTAAAGCCATGTTGGCTGTCTCCCATTAGGCCAAGACTATCTACATGCTAAGTAATTTTGTTCTTTATGATGGTTTCTACCATTTTTCCCGGTACTGACGTGAGGCTCACCGGTCTGTAGTTTCCCGGATCACCCCTGGAACCCTTTTTAAAAATTGGTGTTACATTGGCGATCCTCCAATCTTCAAGTATTAGAGATGATTTTAATGATAGTTCACAGATTACTAATAGCAGGTCTGCAATCTCATATTTCAGTTCTTTCAACACCCTTGGATGTATACCATCCAGCCCAGGTGATTTGCTACTCTTCAGTTTATCTAATAATTGTAATACATCTTCCCGATGTATTGATATTTCCTTCAATTCTTCCGTACCATTAAATACGACTTCAGTCATGGGTAACATCCCTACATCTTCCTCAGTAAAGACTGAAGCAAAGAATTCATTCAGTCTCTCCGCTATCGCCTTGTTGCCTCTTGTTGTTGTTGTTAAGTGCCGTCGAGTCAGAGTCGACTCATGGCGACCCTCTGGATAGCTATCCTAAATTGTGTTCGGTCTTCAGTCAGGCGGCTCATTGTTGACAGACTGGTACCCGTAGCTGCTGCTATTGTATCGATCCATCTCATTGCTGGCCTTCCTCTTTTGCATTGACCTTCTATCTTGCCAAGCATGATGTCTTTCTCTAACGATCTCTCTCTTCGCATGATGTGTCCAAAGTATGAAAGTCGAAGTCTTGTCATCTGAGCTTCTAAAGAAAGCTTAGGTTTGATCTCTTCTAGTACCGACTGGTTTGTTCTTCGGGCAGTCCATGGTATACACAGTATTCGCCGCCAGCACCATAATTCAAAGGCATCAATTTTCTTCCTGTCTGTCTTTTTCACTGTCCAGCTTTCACATCCATATGATGTTATTGAAAATACCATGGCTTGAACAAGTCGAATCTTTGTATGGAGAGAGACATCTCTGCTCTTGAGAATCTTATCTAGGTCTTTCATAGCCATTCTGCCAAGAGTAATGCGTCGTTTGATTTCTTGACTGCTTGTTGCTTCTTTATTGATAGTTGATCCAAGTAGGTTAAAGTTGTTCACAATTTCAATTTCTTCTCCTTCAACGATGAACCTGTTGATTATGCCAGTTGTCATGATCTTTGTCTTCTTTACATTAAGGTGCAGGCCCATTTTGAGACTATGTTCTTTGATTGTGAGAAGCAAATGTTTCAGATCATCTTCACTTTCAGTCAGTAATGTAGTATCATCAGCATAGCGAAGGTTGTTGAGTCTTCCACCAATCTTCACACCTCTGTTGTCTTCATACAATCCTGCTTCTCTGATGATTTGTTCTGCATTAAATTAAACATATAAATTAAATAAATTAAATTAAATTAAAAATTAATTGCCTCTTAGTGCCCCTTTAACCCCTCTATCATCTAATGGACCAACTGACTCTCTCACAGATTTTTTGCTATGAATGTATTTGAAAAAGTCTTTATTTCGCGTTTTTGCTTCCACAGCAAGCTTCTTCCAAATTCTCCCTTTGCCTGCCCTATCAATGCCTTGCATTTGACTTGCCAGTGCTTGTGCTGTTTCCAGGTTTCGTCATTTCACTCTTTTTTCCATTTCCTGAAAGATGCTTTTTTGGCAACAGCCTCTCTGACCTCACCTTTAAACCATGCTGGCAGTTTTTTGGACTTCCTTCCACTTTTCTTAAAGCATGGAATACAGCTGGTCTGGGCTTCCAAGATAGTATTTTTCAACAACACCCAAGCTTGACCCAAGTCTTTAACCTTTGCAACTGCTCCTTTTAGTTTTTTTCTTAACTATTTTCCTCATTTTATCATAGCCTCCCTTTCGAAAGTTAAAAGGTAGTATGTGGATTTCCTTACTATCCCTCCTCCACTAATTGAATGAAATGCGATCATGCTATGATCACTATTGCCAAGTGGCCCCAACACCCTTATCTCTTGCACTAGATCTGGTGTTCCACTAAGGACTAGGTCTAATATGGCTTCCCCTCTGGTTGGTTCATGAACCAGCTGCTCCAAGAAGCAGTCATTTATTTCATCTAGGAACTTTATCTCCCTAGCATGTCCTGCTGTGACACTGACCCAGTCGATACTCGGGTAATTGAAATCACCTATTATTATTACTGTGCTGTAATGTTTGTTAGCTTCCTTGATTTCTTTGAGCATTTCATCATCCATTTGTTCATTCTGGCCAGGCGGTCAATAGTACACCCCCACTGCCATCGCCTTCCCCTTTTTACATGGAATTTCAATCCATAGAGATTCTACAGCAAATTTTGTCTCCAGCAAAACTTTAATCCTTTCTGACTCAATGCCCTCTCTAACAGAGTGCAACCCCTCCACCAATTTGATCAGCTCTATCATTACGATATAGTTTGTACCCAGGTATCACAGTAGTGTCCCACTGGTTGTCCTCCTTCCACCATGTCTCTGAAATTCCAATCATATCTAACCTCTCATTTAGTGCTATATATTCTAACTCTCCCATCTTATTTTTTAGACTTCTAGCATTTGCATACAAGCATTTTAGAGACTGTATTTTATTCATATTAATCTAGCTATTGGTAGACATGGGTAATTTGGGATTTTTAAGCTCTGTCTGCTCCATACTCGAGGGCATTTCGGCTACTTTACTCTTTTTTGGAACCTCTCTGCTTTTGGTAGTATCCTTCAAGGATACATTCTTCAGAACCATGTGCTCTTGGGCGACTGTCGGCTTTCCCCTATTATCTAGTTTAAAAGCTGCTCTATCTTCTTTTTAAAGGTTAATGCCAGCAGTCTGGTTCCATCCCAGTTAAGGTGAAGCCCATCCCTTCGGAAGAGCCCCTCCTTTCCCCAGAATGTTCCCCAGTTCCTAACAAATCCAAAACCCTCATCTCTGCACCATTGTCTTATCCACGCATTGAGACTCCGGAGCTCTGCCTGCCTTTTGGGTCCTGCGCGTGGAACGGGAAGCATTTCAGAGAAAGCTACCCTGGAAGTTCTGGATTTCAACTTCCTACCTAAAAGCCTAAATTTAGCCTCCAGAACCTCCCTACCACATTTTCCTATGTCATTGGTATTGCCATGTACCAAGACAGCAGACTCCTCCCCAGCACTATCTAAGACCTTATCTAGGTGGCACGTGAGGTCTAATTTACATCTAGATGCTCTAAGATAAAAAAAAAAAAAAAATCAGACACCCAACCCAAGGTTATTTCTGTCCACTTAGGAAACTTACATCAGTGAAGTCAGCAATCTAACAGTTTAATTGAGGCTGGTATTTAATCTAAACTAAGAGATATAAAAATATAAACTTCATGTGCTAACGTGCCCTTTGTAAATGCCAAGAATAATCCATGTGCTTGGAGTAATCACGGAGCCCAACATTTGAAAAACATACTTCATCATATTAGTCCACCGGCTGAATGAGTACACACCCACTTAGATATAAGAGATGTCAAAGCTACAGGGACAGGCAGTACTCAGGGCTGGATTTAAGATGGTGGCCCCCATAGGCTGAACCAGAGAATAGTTTCATACAGCACTATCTTAAAGTAGTGAAATCAGGATCCTGTTTATCCCATGTATTTGGTGCCTTCCAAATTTGGTTCCCTAGGCATTTGTCTATGCTACCTATGGCCTGGCAGTATTGTTGGGTAAACATACATGGAAAATTCACAGAAAGATGTTTTACTGAGCATCGACACCAACATGCAGTGGTAGATAATGCCAACCTGTTACCTGCTTTCAGTAAATCTGCTAACAAGCCACTCCACTCTGCTCGGAAAGTGTCCGCTCCTGTTAAGCTGCCATCCCCACCGATCACACACAGATTCGTTATTCCTCTCTTCACCAAATTGCAAGCTGCTTTCAGGCGACCTTCTCGTGTGCGAAAATCCTGGCATCTGGCACTTCCGATCACTGTGCCACCCTAGGTTGAAGAAAAACTTCAACAGTAAAAACTGGAAGAATCTTCAAAGGCCAAAAAAGATCTCAGTGGGTGAACACTCCAATTAGAGGGCTGAGCTTAGGACTGCAGCTGATCCCTCTATGGAACAGATTTCGTTACCCATGCAGTGTTTTTTACCCATCTTCCCTGGATTACCACATAGGGACAACTTCAGAACAGCAACTGCTAAATTCGATCCTCAAGATCAGCCAACCAAATTATATGGAATAGCACAATCCTAAAACCAATATAGGCAAATATCTCAAGAATATTCATCTCATAATCCTAAAAAACAGATCCTGTTGGGAATTTCTCGTGAACCAGACTTTGAAACTATTGTTTTAGTTGAATTAAAGATGGCTGGGATCTAAAGACTCAGATGAGGTGGAATATTAGAAGTGTTTTAGCTGGTTAGTATTTATTTTATTTATTTGAAAAGCTTATATACCGCATATCCAATGAACAAAGCAGTTTACAAGTAACATAAACTAACATTACAGTGAACCAGTTAACAAGGGAACATTCATAGACCCGTTAACTGCCTAAAATATGCTGAGCTCAATATTCAGCAGCACTAATATCCCCACAGATAGTGAAAAAACACTCCATTAAAACCGGGACACTTTGTGGGGAGATCAGGGGAGGTACCGATCACTATCCAGTTAGTGGCGATATTCAGCTACTAACCGGATAGTTAAAGTTAAAGTTAGGACAGATGAATGGAAAGACAGTAGGGGTGGCGCACCGTAAGGCTGCTCTAGTCATAAGAAGGATGAGCCAGGAGATATTCCTCAGCTGTGCAAGAAAGAGGGGATAAGCTCTGCATGGGAGAAAGTCAGTGGAACCAGCAAGTGTCCTTTTCAGGTGAGGGATGACAGAATGTGTTTGTGTATCTTGAAAGCAAGAATATGCATGTGTACGTGTGTGTCTGAGGTGTGGGAATCTGCATATATGTGTGTGAGTTTCTGTGTCTTTACCTAGGAGGGACCGTGTCATATAAACAGAATGTCCCTTTGAAAATCTGGACTGGAGTGGGGAAGTCCACCATTACAAATGTACATACTAAGTTGAGACCTCTTTCATTCTGTGGACGTGGGCAGATTTCTTTGAAAGCTGTCCTAATACCGCCTCCATATCCTTTCAGAGGCACCAAAGGCAGCTCAACATTTTCTTTTGCTGCTTTCAAACTCTTTACATTTATACCTCGGACGCATAACTTGTAACAGTCCGTCCTTGGAAGCAATGGAGGGGGGAAATAAGTTGCCCAGATTTTATAGTTCTCAGCCTACTGCTTCCACCACTAGGCCACTCCACTTGAAGTATGTGTTTGCAAATCGCCATGTTCACACATGGCACTGCTGCTGCTGCCGCCGCCGCCGCCATGTCCACAGATAGGCTTGCAGTTTTCCCCATGTTAATTTTGGAAAGATGAAGTGTGGCAGCCTGGGGAGGAGGCCATAAACAAAGATCCCAGGAGAGGGGGGCACTTGAGAAAAGTAATAAGCTGAGGACTGCTGAGAAAAGCTCTTGCTGGGAGGGATTCTGCAGATGTGAGTGTTTGCTTGCTGATGATTTCTCAGACTCTTGGGTTAAAGGGAACTCTTCGGGTTTGGACTTATGAAATCTCTGTCTATTTTAAAGTTCTGTGTTTTTTAAAGTCACAGAAGACACTGTTTTAACAAGCCAGATTCTATGAGATCGGCTTTTAAACAAGATAATAGTTCCATGTAAGCAAAGTTCACGTAAATTGCCTTGAGAATCTGAAAGGCGGTATATAAAAAATGTTAAATAAACAAAAATAAATAATAGGGGAAAGCTGACAGTCGCTGAAGAGCACATAGTTCAGAAGGATGTATCCTAGAAGAATACTAGTAAAAGAGGGAAGTTAGGGCCACGGCCACACTGTCCACTAGGTGGGCTAGGCAGCAGCCTATGGTGGCAGATCTCAGTGGGAATCATGGCGCCCACAGCAGGTCATGTGCTTCGCCACACATGATCTGCTGCTGCTCCCTCTGCATGCTGCACCATGCTGCCCTCCCCTCCCCAGTGCTGAGCCACACAGTGCCGCTGCCCCACACTGCCGTTGATTCTGGTGGTGGAGTTGGAGGAGCAGCTAGGTTCAGCAGCAGTGGCCTGTGGCAGGCCATGTGCTTCAGCACATATGGCCTGTCATTTCTGATTCCCCGAAGTGGTGTCAGAGGAGGGTCAGAAGTAACAGGCCATGTGTGCCAAAGCACATGGCCTGCTACTGCTGTTGAGGCCCCCACTCGACCCTGCTACTGGAATCAGCGGCAGCAGGAGGCGGTGGTGCAGCTCAGCATGGGGGGGGGGAGGGGGAGGGCAGCGCAGCTTGGCATGCAGGGGGGGGGTACGGTACAGCCAGGGCTTCTGCCTGGGGCATCAGAAACCCTTGGCCTAGCCCTGGTTAGGGCATCCCGATAGAGAGATTCCAATAAAGATAAAAGTATCCCAGATGCCCTTAAGTACAGAGTAGACAAAGCTGACAGATTCCAAATTACCCCTATCAGCAGATAACCACTCTAGGACAGCAACCTCGGCAGGAGGGACTGGGGTTTCTAGTCCGACAGGTACTCCTTGTGGCCTTGGTCAAACCACTTAACTCTGCATTGCTCAGGTACAAAACCCTTGTGAACCCTTCAGGGACAAGGGAAATATATACCGTATCTGAATGGGTGTAGCTTTGACCAGGTGAAAAGTGGTATATAAGCATTGCTAAATAAATAAATATGAACAAAATACAGCTTATAAAATGCCTGTATGCAAATGCTAGATGTCTAAAAAATAAGATGGGAGAGTTAGAATATACAGCACTAAATGAAAGGTTAGATATAATTGGCATCTCAGAGACCCAATAGAAGGACAACCAATGGGACACTGATACCTGGGTACAAACTATATCGCAATGATAGGATAGATCAAATTGGTGGAGCGTTTGCGCTCTATATTAGAGAGGGCATTGAGTTACATAGGATTAGAGTTTTGCAGGAAACAAAATACACCATAGAATCTCTATGGATAGAAAGTTTATTTAAAAAGGGAAAGGCAATGGCAGTGGGGGTGTACTACCGATCACCTGGCCAGAATGAACAGATGATGAAATGTTAAAAGAAATCAGGGAAGCTAACAAAAGTTTGAACATAGTAATGGGTGATTTCAGTTACCCTGGTATTGACTGGGTCAATGTCACAGCAGGACATTCTAGGAAGATAGTTTCTAGATGAAATAAATGACTGCTTCTTGGAGCAGCTGGTTCATGAATCAACCTGAGGGGAAGCTATTTTGGACTTAGTCCTTAGTGGAACACAGGATCTGATACAAGAGGTAAAGGTGTTGGGGCCACTTGGTAATAGTGATCATAGAATGATCGCACTTGATTTAATAAATAGAGTGAGGATAGCAAGAAAATCCACAGTATTAGATTGCAGACCTATTATTAGTAATCTGTGAACTATCATTAAAGTCATCTGTAGTACCTGAGAATGGCCAATGTAATCCCAATTTTTAAAAAGGGTTCCAGGGTAATCTAGGAAATTATGGACCAGTGAGTCTGACATCAGTACTGGGCAAAATGGTAGAAAAGATTAGAAATAAAAACAAATGACTGAACAAGCCCCCAGGTAGGTGATACATTAAATACCTTTATGGAAATGGGTAACAGGGGTAACATATGGAAAGCAGTGTGTATAAATGCCCGTATTTATTTATTTATTTAGCTGCATTTATATCCCGCTTTTCACCGGGTCAAAGCGGTAGGGGGATACATTTAACACGAGGGGATATGAGACACATACACTAATACTTACAGGGAACATGGGCAATGGAGGGTTAAGTGGCTTGCCCAAGACCACAAGGAGCACCTGTGGGACTAGAAACCCCAGTCCTTCCGGCCCAAGGTTGCTGTCCTCTTGTGGGATTTGAACCACCGACCTTCCAGCCTGTGGTACCTTGCCCCAACCACTAGGCCACTCCTCCCTCTCCCTCCCCCGTAGCATGGGAAATAAGATCCCTGATGTTGAAGCTTTGGTGGGAGTGGCTGACTTGGATTTAGTGGCAGTTACAGAAACATGGTTCACAGAAAACCATGACTGGGATGTAACTATACCTGGCTATACTTTATTCAGAAAGGACAGGGTAGGAAGAAGGGGAGGAGGAGTGGCACTATATGTAAAAACTACTATTAAAGCTTTGGAATTACAGAGCTTAAAAGGGAGAGAGGAGGCATTGTGGGTTAAACTAGAAAGAGGGAAAGAGAAATCTATTTGCATTGGTGTGATATACAGACCTCCCTCACAAGAGGAGGAGGTGGACAGAGAGTTAATTGAAGACATACGTAGCATTGCTAGGAAAGGGGAAGTGCTACTGATAGGAGATTTCAATATGCCAGATGTTGATTGGCACATTCCTGCTGCAGTATCATCTAGAAGTAAGGAGATCCTGGATTCTCTACAGGGAGAACTATTCAGGCAATTGGTAACAGACCCCACACGTGAAGGGACCATACTGGACTTGGTGCTTACCAATGGTGAAAGTGTTTCTGATGTTGTAGTGGGAGATCATTTTGCATCCAGTGATCACCAGATGGTGTGGTTCAGTATTAGGACTAGGGCTGTCAGAATCCATTCCAAGGTGAGGATCTTAGACTTTAGGAAGACTAACTTTGCGAAAATGGGCCAATACCTCAGGGAGTCGTTAGTAGGATGGGAACAGCTGGGGGATGTAGAAAAACAGTGGGCAAAACTGAAAGGGGATATTTTAAGGGCAACCAACCTTTTTGTTAAAATGGTAAATAAAGGCAAAAGGAAAAGGAGACCGCTATGGTTTTCTAAGGAAGTAGCTGAAAAAGTGAAGAAAAAGAGGGAGGCCTTCATGAAATACAAGAGATCACAGAGAGAGGAAGACAGGCATCTGTATTTGGAAAAACTTAGAGAAGCTAGCAAAGTAGTCAAGAAGGCAAAGATTCAAAAGGAGGAGGAAATAGCCAATGCAATAAAATGGGGGGGGGGGGGGGGGATAAGACATTTTTCAGATATATTAGTGAGAAGAGGAAGGGCAAAAGTGGTATTGTCAGACTCAAGGGTGTAGGGGGGGAATATGTAGAAGCTGATAAGGATAAAGCAGAATTGCTTAACAAATATTTTTGTTCTGTGTTCACAGATGAAGAACCAGGAGCAGGACCTCAGAAAACACCCACAAATAGGAACAGAAGCGAGGGACATCTTGAACAATTTTCAGAAGACTGTGTTCATGAGAAACTAGCTCAACTTAAAGTAGACAAAGCGATGGGACCGGATGGGATACACCCTAGAATACTGAGGGAACTTGGGGACGTTCTAGCAACTCCACTGACTAACCTTTTCAATGCCTCATTGGAGTCGGGAGTGGTGCCAAAGGACTGGAGAGAGGCTCATGTGGTGCCTTTACACAAAAGCGGAAGTAAGGATGTGGTTAAAAACTACAGGCCGGTTAGTTTAACTTCGGTGGTGAGTAAATTATTGGAAACGCTGCTGAAAGAGAAAATAGTGAGGTTTCTGGAGTCCAGCGGATTACAGGATCCGAGGCAGCATGGATTCACCATAGGCAGGTCTTGTCAGACAAATCTGATTGATTTCTTTGACTGGGTGACCAGGGAGTTGGACCGAGGGAGAGCTCTAAATGTGGTGTATTTAGATTTCAGTAAAGCCTTTGACACTGTTCCTCACAGGCGACTTATAAACAAACTGAGCACCCTAGGGATGGACCCTAAAGTTACTGCTTAGGTTAGAAATTGGTTGGGTGGGAGGCGAAAAAGAGTACAAGTAAATGGAGCTCACTCTGAGGAGAAGGATGTTACCAGTGGTGTGCCCCAGGGATCTGTCCTTGGTCAGATTCTTTTTAACATCTTTGTTAGTGATATAGCGGAAGGGCTGTCGGGTAAGGTTTGCCTCTTTGCTGATGATACCAAAATCTGCAATAGAGTAGACACCCAGGAAGGTGTAGATAACATGAGGAGGGATCTAGCTAAGCTTGAAGAATGGTCTAGAATTTGGCAACTGGGATTTAATGTTAAAATATGTAAGGTCATGCATTTGGGCTGCAGCAATCCAAGGGAGCAATACAGTATAGGAGGTGAAGTACTTTTGTCCACTAAAGAAGAGCGGGACCTAGGCGTGGTTGTGTCTTATGATCTTAAAGTAGCTAAACAGGTAGAAAAGGCGACGGCAAAAGCTAGAAGGATGCTTGGGTGCATACGGAGAGGAATGGCTAGCAGAAAAAAGGAGGTGATAATGCCTCTGTATAAGTCTTTGGTGCGACCTCATTTGGAGTATAGTGTGTAATTCTGGAGACCGCACCTTCAAAAGGATGTGAACAGGATGGAGTCGGTGCAGAGGGTGGCTACTAAAATGATTAGTGGGCTTCATTATAAAGCATATGAGGACAGACTTAAGGATCTTAATATGTACACCTTAGAGGAAAGGCGGGATAGAGGTGATATGATTGAGATGTTTAAATACCTCCGTGGCATAAATGTTCAGGGAGAGAGCCTCTTTCAATTGAAGGCAAGTTCTGCTACGAGGGGACATGGGATGAGGGTGAAGGGAGATAGATTCAGGAGTGATATGCGGAAATATTTCTTTACGGAAAGAGTAGTGGATCCGTGGAATAGTCTCCCAGTGGAGGTGGTAGAGATGAGGACAGTAACTGAACTAAAAAAAGCATGGGACCAACACAGAGGATCTCTAAAGGTAAAAAGTGGACTGTTGTAGTTGTTGATATGGAAGGACAGACTAGATAGGCCATGTGGTCTTTTTCTGTCATCATGTTTCTATGTTTCTATGAAGATAGTCATGGTTTAATGAAAGAAAATCTACATATACCCAAGGAAAGTCTTGTCTTACTAATCTTATATTTTTTGAAGGTGTGAATAAACAAGTAGACCAAAGTGAGCCAGTTGATATAGTGTATCTGGATTTTCAGAAAGCCTTTGACAAGGTCCCTTATGAGAGACTCTTGGCAAAATTAAACAGTCATGGGATAGGAGGCAGTGTACTGTTGTGGATCGGGAATTAGTTATTTATTTTATTTATTTATTTAACTGGGTTTATATACTGCTCTATTTTGCAGGCAGAACAGTTTACAGAAAACATTACATAACAGAACGGTAATATACATTTAATAGGTGGGTTAACTTGGATTCTTTATGGTGGGAGAGGTGTCGAGGAAGGTATCGAGGAGGGAGGGAGTTCAATGTAGTGCTGAGCAGGTATTACTGGCAATTCTGAGTACTATGGTATGTTTCAATATTAATGCTGGAATAATTGGGCCTTTAGTGCCCTGCGGAAGCTTGAGAGGTCTGGTGCATATAAAGAAAATGATCCATTACAGGTTGTTTGGTTGCTTTTTACTTTTGTGGTGGGGATTATATAAGATAGAAAGCAGAGAGTGGGGCTAAATGGCCAAATTTCTAAATGGAGAAAGGTGAATAGTGGAGTATCCCAGGGATCTGTGCTGGGCCTGCTGTTTTTAACATATTCATAAATGACCTGTAAATGGGAATAACGAGCGAGGTGATCAAATTTGCAGATAACACAAAATTATTCAAAGCTGTTAAAACACAAGAGGAGTGTGAAAAATTGCAAGAGGACTTTGATAAACTGAGAGACTGGATGTCCAAATGACAGATGAATTTTAATGTGGACAAGTGCAAAGTTTTGTATTTAAGGAAGAACAAGCCAAACTATAGTTACAAAAACCTCTGCCCAGTGTACAGCGGTGGCCAAGAAAGCAAATAAAATCCTAGGAATCATAAGGAAAGGATGGAGACTAAAACCAAGGATATTATAATGGTTCTATTGTTCCATAGTGCGGCTGCACCTTGAATATGCAATTCTGGTCGCCACATAGAATTAGAAAAAGTACAGAGAAGAGCCACCAAAATGGTAAAGGGGATGGAAGGATACCCCTATGAGGAAAAGCTTAAAAGGTTAGGGCTCTTTAATTTGGTAAAGAGACAGCTGAGGGAAGATATGATAAGAGGACTATAAATTAATGAATGGGGTGGAACGGATAAGCACAGATCGGTTGTTTACTCCTTCAAAAAGTTGAAAGACTAGGGAAAACTCAGTAAAGCTACAGTGTAATCCATTTAAGACTAATAAGAGAAAATAGTTTTTCACTCAATGCGCAATCAAACTCTGGAATTCATTACCAGAGGATGTAATAAAAGCTGTTAGTGTAGCTGGGTTTAAAAAAAGGTTTGGACAAGTTCCTGGAAGAAAAGTCCATAAACCATTAAAGGGGACCCGGGAAATCCACTGCTTACCCCAGGATGAGCATCGTGGAATCTGTGTACCTTTTTGGGAACCTGCCAGGTACTTGTGACCTGGATTGGCCGCTGTTGGAAACAGGATACTGGCTTGATGGACCTTGGTCTGACCCAGTATGGCATTTCTTATGTTCTTATTTTTATGTTATATTATTTTATGTAAAAGCTTAGTGGCCAATTCTCAAAGACATTTATCTGGTTTGCAAATCTGTTCTTCAACAGCACTATCCAGATAGTGCCGCTAGTTATTATCTCTGACTGCTTTGACGAATAGTGCTGGCAGGATGGAACCAGCATTTAATGGTGAATTTCAGCACTGCAACAATATATGCAATTTAGAATAGCAGGAAAAACTGTCCCAAGTGGTTTGCAGACGGTCTATTTAGATACTGCTGGCACCAATTGCTGTACCCAGATATTCAGTGGCAGCTAATTCTAGATACTGCCTCTAAATATCTGAATAATTTTACCCATGATGGCTGGTGGTTTTTAAACACAGATTGTTGTGGGCCAGATACTGACTGTTTAAAATCCTAGGCTACTGCAGATGACCTACAGCAGTGGTTCCCAAATTTGGGGCGGATGAGGTCACAGAAACATGGCTATTTCTCTTTCTCTCTGGACTTTCACTGTGACCTATGCCAAGTAGTAGCAGTCACTAGCTAGCAGGTGGCCTGTGAGCATTCATAGGCCTTGTCCCCTCCCGGATAAGCTTCCTGCTAAACAGGAAAGCCATGCTGAGTACTGGGTCTGTAAGCACACACTGACATGGGACCCTGTGCTAGCCGCTGCTGCTTTTGCTACTATTGCTGCTGCTGCATCCTGCTCCTGCTTTAGATAAGTGGAGGGAGGGGAAGGAAACTGAAGACACGCTGTTTTGATTTCATCATCTGGGGCCACATGAATTTTCAGTTGATAAAAAGGGGTCATATGGGATAAAATTTGAAAAGCACTGGCCTAGAGCAATGCTTCCCAAACTTGGGGTTGGGACCCCAAAAGGGGTCACCCCATCAGTAGATGGGCGTCACAGAAAAGGGCTACCCCTCCTTCTCTCTGAGTCTCCACTGTGACCTATGTCCAGTAATGGCAGTCGTCATCTGCCCTGTGAACATTCATAGGACCTAACCCTTCCTCCTGTTTGAGCTTCCTGTTAAATTGCAAACCCATAGAGAGTATGGGGGTCTGTGAGCACAAACACAGGACCCAGTGCCAATTGCTGCTTTCACACTTTTGGATACATGGAGGGATGGGGAAGTGGCTGAGAGAGAGAAACAGAGTCTGCTATTTTGCTTTCGTCATCTGGGGTCATGTGAGTTTTAAAGTGTCAAAATGGGGTCATATTGGATAGAAAGTTTGGAAAGCACTGGCCTAGCGAATCCCAACCCAGAACTAGAGGAGTCCCTAGCCAGTCTGGTTTTCAGGACATGAACAATGAATATACATGAGATACAGCTGCATGCAAAGTTCTCATGTATCTTCACTGTTGAAAAGCTGAAAACCAGAATGGATGGGGGGGGGGGGTCTCTTCTAAGACTGGACTGCAGACATGGTTTCTGTGTATACTCTGACACGCACATGCAAGTCCAAGGTCTGCATGATTAACCATTAAACCACGATGATAAATTATTGCTTACACAATGTTTTTAAAAACTGTTAAGGTTAAAATAATATCTTCAGGACTAAAATTTCTCCTATCCACTCACCCACAAACAATTAAAATTTACAGGACAGTTCAATCTCACTGAAAAGTAAAGAATTCCAGCTTCCTAGTAGAGGAGCATCGGGTGTTCAGCTGTGGGAAAGATGATTCCAAGGTCAGGAAAATGGTTCCGAGATTCAATAAGGAAATGAATATACCCTTTGGTTATCCTTTTTATGGAAGTATTATGTTTGTAGCGATATGGTCATAACTTTCCTGAAAATATGGCTTCCCATGCACGCTCCAATAAAACAGGAGACTCAGGATCATAGGACTCCGATGTAGTTCTGATCTTTGAAATCTAATCCAGATTTGGAACATTGACCACACTCATGACTGGAATCCTTCAGCTACAGTTTCATGTTATTTTAGGCCTTAAATGGGTATTAGCACCCCTCCCTACCCCACATCTACCAAAGCAGATTGGGTGTAGTTACAGGGGAACATCCATTTATATGCCACTGACCTCCAGGCAAAAAGTCAAACTGCCACAATAATTCTAGCATGACAAGATGACCTTTAAAAATCTCAGCTATCTTTACCACGTCTTCAAGAACCAGTACTTTTAAGGGCAAGGAAAGAAAGAAGAGAATAAAAATTAAGAGAGAAAAAGAATGAGAGAAATAAAGAGTGGGGAGAGTTTCCTACAAGTGATTGAAATGATACGCTGGACACTCAGGGCCCGATTCTGTTCCACAAATAGTGGGATGGACATCCATCCCAGCTTTGAGCCCTCCCCGCCGGTTGTATGGGAAGGATAGACGGGGACGGGGCGATCGGGGGCAGATTTAGGGCCGGTGACTTGCGTGGGGAAGTTATTCCATCTCTGAGGTGGAATAACTTCCCTGGATGTTGTTTTTCGGCAGGCCCGGGGCGCAGATGGAGCCAGAGGACATTCCCCATAGCCCGACCCTGGCCTTAGGAGGCCGGATTGGGGGTTGGGCTGCGAGGAAAGCTTTTGTTCAGCCAGCGACCGGGATCGCGGCTTTACAATGGAGCCGCAGTGCTATGGCAACCGGACGCCATGGTGCCACAGCTCCATTGTAAAGCCTTGACTGAGTTACATGGGCTTTCCTTGTACATGCAGGCTGGGATGAATCACAGTCCTGGCCTGCACGTACAGGACTGTTTGCGATTCTGGTCCCGCAGGGCTAGACATGCCCCGTGGGATCAGAATCACAACCCCCTCTGTAAGTCCGGTTCAAACCAGACATACAGAGGGGCTGTACGTCCAGGATGGAATGATCCTGTAAGTGTGCAACTCTCAGTTTTGCAGGGCAGGGCCCGAAAGAATTCCCCCTAGAACACTTCATCCTTTTCAATCAGCAATATCCATTCCCAGGATGCCTTGAAAGATCTCCACCCTGAAAATTTAAATATTAAAAAATAGCGAGAAGAAATGAGATTGTCCTTTGTCAAGTGCTGTGCACTGCCTGGACATCCATTCATTTCATAGAGCAGACCTCTGCACACTCTCACTGGTCGGGAAAGGGTTGAGAGGCTCAAACACTGCTCAGTAGCACCACTTAAAGGCCAGACTCAGGATTCACATTAGGCAGTTTTTGAAATCAACTGCACTTTGTGGCCTAGAACTGTTGCTGAAATAGTTAAGCTGAGCTGGGAGGTAAATATCGAAAATAGGGGATTTAACTCAGGCAAGCAACTAATCTAATGGCTTTGTGGAACTGCTGTGCACAGCTATGTAAAGGGTCCTGAGTTTGATACCTGGCTCAGGACTTCCACTTCTCCTACTTCCCCACCACTGGCCGGAGAGGAGTTGGACTATTCAAGCTCCTGGCAGGAAGGAATTCAATCACTGTGGTTTGATTTAGAACAGAGGTTACAAGGTATTGGAAAGAGTCCTGGTGTATAACTCCTGTAATGAGGATGCTAAGTTAATGAGGGGTTCAAGAAAATATTCTATTTGGTTGCAAATGAAAGCCTATAGCAACAGATTCCAGTCTTGGTTTTGACAAAACTGGAATCCCAAAGCAGCAAGATGAAACTACTAAGTCAAAACAAAAAACATGGATTTAGTTATAATATTCCTCATCCATCAGAAAGCGAGCCCAGATATGCCCATCACTCATCACCCATGCTTTTAGCTCCTTCACAACAGAGGTTGTGCATCTTGTCCAGAGAGTATCTTAGAAAGCTGGGAAAGTGATGTAAGAAAACAACAAGAAGAAGGCAGCAAAATGTTCTAATGGTAGCTTATTAAACTAGTAGAAAAAACAGGTATGATTCTCAAGAGGGCTAGGTTCTGATCCTTAATGTAACATTTAGGGCAAGAAATTGGAGGAAAAGGCAAGGCTAGAGATGCCAACACACCTAGGTATGATTAATAGGTGCTTCCAAGTGTGATAAGGAAGACTCTAGTGAGCCCATGGAAGTAGAAGAAAAGAATGATTCTACCTTTAGGAAAGGTCACAGCCCTGAAAAGCACACGTTCCAGCATTTCTCTGGAGAAAACAAACACAGGGATTCAAAAGCTAAGCTGACACACCCAAGCCCTGATGACGTAGCAACAGGCTTGGAAACTGATTACAAACACCTGTCTAGAGAGTCAGGGAGGCTGATCAGAGAACAGGAATATAAACCAAGGCTGGGGAGTGAGTCAGGAGAGCAACACGGAGTGCAACACGGGGAGCAGCAAAGAGAGCAACACAGAGAGCAACACGGGGAGCAGCACAGAGAGCAGCCTAGATGGGAGCACAGCTGGAGGAAACATAGTAGCTGGAGGAAGGAAGCCACGTGGAGGAAAGGAACTGAAGCAAGCGGTGCAGAAAGGGAGAGGACAGGAAGGTGGTCTGGAGTGCTCAGAGAGAAAGAGCAGGAAAACCTTCAAACCCCAGCACTGAAAGAAAAGCTTCAGAGAGCTCAGAGGTGGGTGCCTAAGACTCAGTGCAGAAGTCTGCAGAGCCCAGCCTGGAACGGAGAACCATGGCAGAGCTCCAGGGAGGAACCTAAGCTAAGAGACAAGGGACTATTTCCCCAGAGCTGGCAGGAGATAGCTGCACAGCTGCAGAGAGGAGTTTCCTCAGGCTCAGGTACTGCTTACCCCTATTCACTAGAACTGTGTTTAAAAGACCCACAGGGAGAAACCAGGGAAGTCATTAGGGATAAGGAAGGGAGGTATGTGCTATGGTGTGGCCTATTGGAAGGGAAGGAAGCTACTATTTGTTGTGTATATGCGCCTAACATATCCCAGGGCCCTTTCTTCGACAGTGTGCTTCCACTTATAGAAGAGCATAGACGGGGGTGTCTGATAGTGGGTGGGGGGATTTTAATGTAGTGGTGGACCCATGTGTGGATTCGACGGGGGGGGGGGAGGCGATGGGATAAAGTGGGCAGAAAGAAGTTGGTTAAAATGATGTCTGCACTGGGGTTGGTGGATGTCTGGAGGTATAGTCATGTTGGAGAGAGAGCTTATACCTTTTTCTCTCACCCACATCAATCATATAGTAGAATAGACATGTTGTGGATTGACTCAAAGTGGTTGGATAGAGTGGGGGCAGTGGATATTGGGGTGGTGTCCTGGACGGATCATGCACCGGTAACTTTGGCCCTAGCATTTTATAAGGAGCGAGCTGGGCTCCGGTTCTGGAGGCTGAATGAATCATTGTTGGCAGATCCTGAGGGAGTGGGAAGCATGAGGGATTGCATTAAGGAGTATTTTAAATTAAACGGGGGAAAGGAGGTAGCCCGGGAGGTAGTGTGGGATGGTATGAAAGCGGTAATATGGGGGCGGTTAATAGCTATGGCGGCAAAAAAGAAGAGGAAGGTGGGTGAGTTGGAGGAGGGGTTGAGAGCTCAATTACAGCAACTGATTAGAGAGCATCAAAGGACGAGGGGCAGGGTGATCTTGCAACGGTTGACTAGGGTGCGGGAGGAGTTGGAGGCGTTAAGACTGGGAGATGTGGTCTTCCAAATGAAGAGGCTGCAGCATACTTTTTATGTGGGAGGAAATAAACCGGGTAGATACTTGGCTCAGCAGCTTAGGAGAAGGCAGGTGCAGCAGCAGCTATATAAGCTGAAGAATGAAAGAGGGGAATGGGAGCATGGCACGGAGAATGTTCAGGCGCTTTTTGCAGATATTATCGGGCCTTGTATAGAGCGGAGCGGATCGGAGGTGGAGATTAGAGACTATTTAGAAAAGCTTAATCTCCCAAAGCTGGAGGAGACGGAACAGTTATGGATGGACAGGGCGATTGAAGAAGGGGAGGTGCGGGTAGCAATTAATGGCCTTAAGGAGGGCAAAGCGCCGGGGTTAGACGGTCTTACGGCCTGGTTTTATAAGATTTTCTGTCCTGAAATTTGTGGTGAACTTACCAGGGTCTTCAATGGGATCCAGCTGGGGAGGGGGGGGGGGTATTACCGTGCTCTATGGCAGTGGCGGGGGTAGCCCTGATACCCAAACCAGGGAAGGATAAGGGAGTGAGTGAGTCATACAGGCCTATATCTCTAATTAATCTGGATGCGAAGATTTTGGCAAAGGTTTTGGCAGCCCGACTGCAGAATTACTTACCGAAGTTAATAAATAATGATCAAACGGGTTTTATCCCTGGAAGGCAGGCTAGTGATAATATAAGGAAATTATTAAATGTTATTTGGGCGGCCCGGGCAGAGAATATTGACTCTCTGATAGTGGCGGTGGATGCCGAGAAGGCGTTCGACAGAGTGGAATGGCCCTTTATGTTCGCTGTGTTGCAGAGAATGGGGATTGGGGTAGGGTTCCAACAGTGGATTGGAGCATTATATGATCAGCCGAAAGCTAGGATTCGAGTGAATGGTACCTATACTGCAGAATTTGAGCTGGAGCGGGGCACTCGGCAGGGATGCCCCTTGTCACCTCTGCTATTTGCATTAGTTATTGAACCTTTAGCGCAGCGGATTAGAGAACATGCTGGCATTAGGGGCGTTCCTGTTGGTTGTGGAGAATATAAAATTTCTCTTTTCACTGATGATGTTATTTATACTGTGAGTAGGCCGCTGGAGTTGTTACCGGTGTTGGTGGAGGCCATATGGGAATATAGTGCGGTTTCGGGATACAAAATGAACATGGGTAAAACTGAGATTTTGAAGATTGGATTGGAATCTAACGTGGAGGCCCAGTTGAAGCGGGATTACTCATTTCGATGGGCGAAGCAGAAATTAAAATAGTTAGGGGTCTGGATATGCTGTGATTGGAAGCAACTGAAACGATTAAACTATGACCCCTTAATTGGTGAGATCCTGAACGATCTTGTGCGGTGGGATAAGCTCAATTGAGGATGTTGCAGCAAAGAATCTTTTCTTTTATTTAGAGGAGGCGTCCGCCGAGGCTCAACAGAAGAGTGATGTTTAAGCACAGACGTGAGGAGGGAATGGGGGTCCCGGATTTGTTGCGCTATTATAAGGCGGCGCAGTTGAGGGTGCTCATATGTTGGAGGATAGGTCCGGAGGCCAGAGGGTGGGTGAGGGCGGAGGAGATTCTGAATGGGCAGCGAGAGTTGACAGACCGTATGTGGGGACAGGAACAGGAGAGGGGGGACAAGGCCGAGAGGGAACAGCAGATGAGCCCGTTTACGGAATTTACTTTAGGGGTATGGAAGCAAGAGAAAACACATTTGGTGAGGAAGAGGGTGGCTATTCAGCTTCAGAAAATTAGGAGGTGTAGGAGATTCCATGAGGGGGGGAGAGCTGTGATATATACAAAATGGGAGGAGAAAGGTTTGGTGTGGATGGGACAGCTGTTCACAGAGAGTAGTCAGTTAGGTACTTTTGAGTACCTACAGGGGAAATATGACATAGGGAAGGAAGATTGGTTTGGGTACTGTCAATTAGCGCATTTTGTGCAGAATAGCTTGAAGGGGGAGGAAAGAGGAGGGATGTGCACCCCTTTTGAAAAGGTGTTGCTTCGCGGAGGGGAGTCGCGGGGTTTGGTCTCTGATTTATAAGGGTCTGGAAAGGGGAAGTACATACGCGGCATACCAGGCGGCGTGGATGCGTGACCTGGGAGGTGAATGGGATGAGGACAGGTGGGCGACAGTGCACGAGGAAGTTAGGATAGCGTCGAGCTCGGCGGCGGTACAGGAGCATTGTTATAAGATGCTGTATCATATGTATTTAACGCCCAAACGATTGGCGGAGATTGATAAGTCGAAAGAGCCATACTGCTGGAAAGGGTGTGGGGTTCTGGGTACATATTTGCATGTGTGGTGGGAGTGCCCAGTCATCCAGGGAATTTGGTCCTGGATGCAGGATTGGGTAGGGACTCTGGTGGGCTGGAGAGGGCAGTTGAGGCCGGAACAGGTCCTCCTGGGGGAATGGGGGGAGTTGGAGCATGATTTGAGATATCTGCTGAAGATTTCCATCGCAGTTAGAATGGAGATAGCCTGTGGGTGGAAAGGAACTAATGGGCCTGAAGTGGACCGTGTGCTGAGGAGAGTTCAGTTTATTTGTCAGATGTCGGAATTGCAGGCCCGGCTGACAAATCGACTGAGTGCTTACTATCGAGAGTGGCAACCTTACACTCAATGGAGGGGAGGGGATGAATCTGGGGGGTGGGCGGGGAGGTGAAGGCTTTAAATGGGAGGTGAGGTGGATATGTAAGGAATAGGAGCTAGGGATTGAATATGGAGTCATAAGGGGTGGTGGAAGGGCTGGTTTAATGCAGTGGGAGTGTTAGGTCCATGGAAGCGAGGGTGGTGGTGGGGGAGGGTTAGGAGGGGGGGGGGAGGGGGGGAGTATGAGGCGGGGGGGTGCGGAGGGTTTGTGCCAAGGATGCTGATACCGGGAAGTCTTTGGGAAGAGGGTCCCGGGAAATGTAAACGGAAATGTTAATGTTAATGCTAAATGTTACTGTTATTGGTTAAATTTATGCATTTATACCTAAGATGTTATATGGACTCCGGGTTCATAATGGGGTGTGTGGTAAGTGCGTAGATATGAGGTGGTGTGTCTAGTGTTAGGCGGGGATATGTTTAAGTTGTAACCTGGGAGCTGTAATATTGCTGTTAAGCGTGTAATGAATGTGCATTAATAAACACTTTAATACAAAAAAAAAAAAGACCCACAGGGAGTTCTAGGGAGAAAACACCCTGAGGCATTGGCCAGTAGTTATTGGCATGGCACTGCAGCACAAGAACCTGAAGCAATGCAGGTGGACCCTAAGGAGAGTGATTCCTTACAGTCAGAACAACCTATGGATTGTACTTTATGCTTTGCAGACAGTATTGAAAGCCTTTGCTAAACTGTATAGTATAAGCTGAGTGTAAATTAAAGAAAAGAAGATATTTTCTTTGGTAAAGGAAGCTGCCAATTTTTGTTCTTTTGCTGTATGCGTGAGAAGCAGCTGCATTTGGATTGAATGAATGTAAAAGCTCAGCCAGCACACTTGTATAAAGAACCTTTTTGAACAAATACTGGAGAAGTATCCTGATGCAACTTACTTTGAACCTTTGCTTTTGGGAGAAATAAACTTTGTTATAGTTTTTCCTATAACCCTGGCTTCATGACTATTTTCTATCAGAAGGAAAACTACTTTTCCCAGCATGCATCACGAGAGGAAAGTTGGTTAATTTAACCTTCAATAGCAATAAATAATGGCAACCCCAGCCCTCCAAGCCTAAGGCAGAGGGCGGGGTATGACACAAGTTACTGGGGACAGGGTCAGACAATCAAGGTTTGGGCTGACCTGCATCTGTTGTTGTTGATAATTGCCATCGAGTTGGTGTCGACTCATGGCAACCCTCTGGATAGTTGTCTTAAACTGTGTTTGCTCTTCAGTCAGGCAGCTCATTGTTGACAGAGTGGCACCTATAGCTGTTACTGTATCGATCCATTTCATTGCTGGCCTTCCTCTTTTGCGTTGACCTTCTACCTTGACAAGCATGAAGTTCTTCTCTAATGATCTCTCTTTGCATGATGTGTCCAAAGTATGAAAGTCGAAGTCTTGTCATCTGAGCTTCTAAAGAAAGCTTAGGTTTGATCTCCTCTAGTACTGATTGGTTTGTTCTTCGGGCAGTCCACGGTATACACAGTATTCGTCGCCAGCACCATAATTCGAAGGCATACCTGCATCTATGGGTCTTTTAATATTTTCTTTGTGTTAAATTAAGGAACTGACCCCACCCTAACCCTGATAACCTGGAGATATTTACTTGATGACTTTGATTATTTAAAGAAAAACACTATTTAAAGAGTTGTTTAAAATCAAGAATCATGGAACTTAATTAGGGTTGTCACTTCACTCCAGGCCAGCCAAAAAGCCTGATTCATAACAAGCATGTAATACAAGGTACGATCAAAACGTATCGTGATTTGTACAATAACACAAGAAATATAACACTGACATTATTACATACAATGTCCTTCAAAGTAGTCCCTTTCCGATAAAACACACTTCCTCCAGAGTTCCTGCCACTGCAGGAAACAATTTTGAAATGCCTCTTTGGTTATGCTGTGAAGCTGCTGTGTTGAATTTTGCTTAATGGTCTCCATATCACTGAATCTCTTTCCTTTCAGTGGTAATTTCAGTTCTGGAAACAAGAAAAAGTCACAGGGTGCAAGGCCAGGTGAGTACTGAGGCTGACGAACTTGCTTGATTTGGTGTTTGGCCAAGAATGGCTGGACAAGATGTGATGCATGAGCTGGGGGCGTTATCGTTATGAAGCAACCATTCACTATTCCTGTGCAACTCTGGCCTCTTACGACGAACTGCATCTCTCAGACGAGTCAGAACTTAGATATAGTGATGGTTTGGCTTTTTGGAGCATACTCATGATGAACAATACCCTGGTAATCAAAGAAATCTGTGAGCATGACCTTGACATTGCTCCTCTCCTGACAGGCTTTCTTGGGTCTGGGAGACTTTGGAGTCTTCCATTGTGAGGATTGAGCCTTAGTTTCCAGGTCATAACCATAAACCCATGATTCATCAGTAATAATCTTTTTGATGAAATCAGAGTCATTTTCAATGCATTCCAACTCCTCCCTGGCTGGTGTAGTCCATCTTTTTTGGTCAGGGGACAGGAGTTTCAGCACGAATTTTGCAGACACATGTCTCATCCCCAAATCAACAGTAAGAATGGACTGTACTGACGTGATGTCTATGTCCTCAGCAAGCTCCCTGATAGTCAATCGATGATTTGAACGACTTGCAGCACGCACTGCTTCAGCTTTATCTTCATTCCTGCTCAAGTATGGACTTCCAGAATGTTTGTCACTGTCAACACTTTGGTGGCCCTCTTGGAAATATGTACCAGTCATAAACTGAAGCCCGACTCATGCATTCATCACTATGCACTTGCTGTAACTTGTCATATGTCTCTTTGCACGAATCTCCAAGTTTCAGGCAGAAACTAATGCAAATTTGCTGTTCAATTTTTTCATTCATTGTAAATCTGACAAACTGCTATTACACGATAGCAAACATCATGGTGGTTATTCTGTCCCCCGAATAGGGGGGACTTGTACGGGGAAGTTATTCCACCTCTGAGGTGAAATAACTTCTCTGGACATAGTTTTTTGGCAGGCCCGGGGCGCGGATGGGGTGGGGAGGGGGGGCTGAGGACATTCCCCGCAGCCTGACCCTGGCCGTAGGTGGCCAGATAGGGGGTCGGGCTGCAGGGAACTAGCTGCAGGAGCTGGTGACTGGGATCGCGGCTTTTAAATGGAGTCGTGGTGCTATGGCAACCGGACACCATGGTGCCACAGCTCCAATTAAAAGCCTTAATTGAGTTAGTCGGGCATGTCCTGTCCGTGCAGGCTGGGCTGACGTGCCCCACAGGATCAGAATCGTGATGCCCTCTGTACGTCCGGTTCAGACCGGATGTATAGAGGGCTTCGACGTCCAGGACGGAATCAGGCTACACGTGATTAAGAAAAGTACAGGTGCGTTGCAGTCACGCTACACTCTGCACATGCAGAGCACATAACTAGGTCACTGCACGCTTAATAGTATTGTGGAGTGACAAATTGTTATATAGCTTGTGATAAGGAAGCTTATCAGGACCTAGGAGAGAGGGATAAAGAGAAGGAATTCACCCTTATCAAAGGACCTATTTTACAAGGTCAGAGACACAAAACTCCATTTACACCTAGAAAGCAGGTAATTCCTAGCTGCAATAGGTTGCAGAATGCCCCTAGTGGAGAAAAGGAGAGGGAATGCAGGCCCAGGGTAAGGAACCCTTACGTCACTGAATTCCCCAATTACTCAGCTGCCACGAGGGAGTTTGATCTCCAACACCTGAGAGGAGAAGGGGTGGGGCTGGAGCCTGAGAGGTTTAAGTCTAGGTCAGATTATCCAGAGAGAGAGAGGAGTAGGAATGCATACTGGAAGAGGAATGGAGCTGGAACAGTAAGAACAGCAGGAACAAGGAACACAAGTTGGAGGACAGGACGAGGAAGCTCAGATGAATGGTGGCCAGAGCATGAGCGAGGAGAAGCTGATACAAGCCTTGACCCAGGTATGAGCATTAGAAGCTTGTCTAATTAGGAGCACTACAGAGTTGCAAGAGACAGCTTTTGCCCTAACGGAAGGCAGTCAGCCAAGCCCTCTGAGCTAGAAACGAAGGTAGAGCCTATGCAACTGGGTGAACAGGACCTAGCTGTAGAAGAAGACTCATACATGGATTGCTCTTTATGCCAATCTTCAAATGCAGAGGGTTTGGAAGGGAGTCAACCGTAAGGAAAACCTCCAGAGTCCGGTAACCCTGAGAGCCTGTAGATAACTTGTGAAAGTCCTGTATTAAAGGAGAAATACCTTTGCTGAGCTAGCTGCAGCTGTCTTATTAAAACTTGTTAAACAGCTGCTAGCCAGTGCAGTGCACAGCCTGAAGCCGTGCTAATGGTGAAAGTAAGAAAAGCTTTGATTGTGTTTTCACTATTCCTAAAAACCTTGCATAGAGAATTGTTTGCCTATGAAGAGTTTAACTTCTTGTTGAAAGTTTTCCTGTGCTTAAGGAGACAAACAGCTGGGAAGTGTTCTGGACTGAGAGAAAAGAAACCTGCTTTAGGAAAAGCTGTTTCTGTTTGTTTTAAAACAGCACTGCTAGCCATATCTGATAGCACTGGCTGTTGAAAGGACTTTTCTTTATACTGAAGAACATTATAAGCTGTTTTGTTTTCAGTTCAGTGATATCCTGATGTATTTTTGAAAGATTCCTGGAGAAACAATCCAAAGGTGTTATTTTGTGAGCCTAGCGTTTACCCCATAAATAAATTTCTGTCAAAGCCTGACCACTCAAAGCCAACTACAAATGTGTTTTTTTTTTACCTAAAGCCAAGTACCTTACAAGGCAGCCAGTCAGGTAAAGGCTAAATGGTGAATCTCTCCTATGACAAGCACGCCCCTCCATACTGTCTGTAAGGGGCTAAGGACGTGACAAGCTACACAAGAAATCTCGATACCTTTTGATCTCACCTCAAATTACCTGTTCATGTAGTACTAGGATTAGAAGACAGACACTGCATGAAAATGACTAATGGTATATTTAGAACAAATCTGAAGAAAGTATTCTTCAGTCTACACACAAGCAAGCTATGGAATTTGTTACCAGTAGTATAACCAGGTTTAGAAAAAGGTTTAGAATGAGATCACATGATGTGCAGAGCATGGAAGGGTGTGCAGGTCCTGTGTTCATTATGCCCCATTATAATCTAAGGCCATCCTGGTTTGCTTGGCTGGCAATACACAACCCGAAAGCAGGAGACAGCATCTGTATGGTATATGTTAGAAGGAGAGAATCAGCCATGTGCTTTCATCAAACAATTCCTGAACCATTCTCATAAGACTGAACTTTTGCAAGTTTACGGGAAGGCTGGGGATTCATTATACAATGAAACAAGATTCCACATCATGCAGGATTATTCTGCCTTGGTTACAGCACTGTGCAGTGTGTATGCTGAAGTCTGTTTTAAAATGATTGACAGGAAAGGGGAAATTACGCCTTACCTGCTAATTGTCTTTCCTTGAGTTCTCTCCGGGCCAGTCCAGGGAATATTAGGGTTGTCAATCCCCTTCAGCAGCTGAGGACTGAAAACTGAAAGTTTTGCTGACAGCCTATGCCACTCCCCCTGGTGTCAGTGCTCCAGTCTCCTATTGTCAAAGCAGCTTATCTTCCACACTAAACATAGGAACAGAAGAACAAAAACAAGAACAAAAATAAGAAAACCTAAGCACCGATAACTACGTATACTTCCCCAGCGAAAGAGCGCACATGCATTAACAAATGTGCTTTTTACTATTACGTTTTTTTTTTTTTTACAGAGCCCCCCCGGATCACCCCGAGGAAGCCCCAAAAGCCACGCCAACCAGAACGAATCCCTACTGTAACCGCTCTTGCGTTCAGGTAGACAGAACTCTTTTGAAACAGTTTCCGACGAAAACCCTGGGTAGGCCCTGGACTGGCCCGGAGAGAACTCAAGGAAAGACAATTAGCAGGTAAGGCCTAATTTCTCCTTCTCGTTTCTCTGGGCCAGTCCAGGGAACGTTAGGGCAGTACCAAAGCAGTACCTAAAGTCGGGAGGGACCTGCGAGCCCCTCCACAATGGCAGAGGCCCCTACTTTCGCATCCTCCCTGGCGTGAACATCCAACCTATAATGCTTCGTGAAAGTATGCAGCGAGAACCATGTTGCGGCTCTACAGATATCCACCGGAGGAACCAAAGCATACTCCGCCCAAGACGCTGCTTGACCCCACGTAGAATGAGCCTTGAGTCCGTCAAGCGGCGACCTTCCCCCAGCTTCATACGCCGCCACTATGGCGTGTTTCACCCACCTGGCAATCGACGCCTTCGTAGCCGCCTTTCCCTTACATGGGCCCCTGAAAAGCATGAATAACCTATCTGACTTTCGCAAGGCCTTAATGGCTCTGAGGTACCTCCTCAACACTCGCCCCAGATCCAATTTCCTGAGCGACCGATCCATCGGAGAACCTTTGAGATCCGAGAAAATTGGTAACGCCACCGACTGATTCACGTGAAACGATGACACCACTTTAGGCAAAAACGAGGGCACAGGCCGCAACACCACCTTCTCTGCCAAAAATTGAAGGTACGGCTCCCTACAAGACAGCGCTTGCAGATCTGAAATCCTTCGCATCGAACACAACACCACAAGGAACGCGGTCTTCCATGATAGTTCTTTCAAACTCACCGACGATGCCGACTCAAAAGGTGGCTGCGTTAAAGCTTCCAGCACCACGTTCAAATCCCATGCTGGCACTACTCGTCTTATCGGTGGCCTGATAATCTTGGCCGCCCAAAGGAAACGGTGCACATCTACATGCGCAGTCAACTATTCACTAATGTAAATAACTTATGTTAATTAACTATGTTATGCTCAATGTTTCATAACCTGTATATAAGTTTTAAAAAAGTGTTATTGTTAACGTTAAAATATGTTCCATGTAACAAAACGTGTATATAGTTAAAACATGTTCCATGTAAGATATACGGAAGTATGTTAACTCTTGTTCAATGTAAACCGCCTCTGATCTCTGGAAGGGGCGGTATAGAAGAAACTGTTAAATAAATAAAAATAAATAAATATGCGGCCCTGCACTGTACCTCTATAGCAAGCTAAGGCCGCCAGATGAACCTTGAGAGTGCTGAGCGCTAACCCCTTCTCCAATCCGTCCTGAAGAAACGACAAAATCTCTGGCAACGCCGCTGAAAAAGGCGCAATGCTACGCTCCGCACACCAAGCCTCAAAAACACGCCATACGCGAACATACGCTAAAGAGGTCGATTTTCTCTTGGACTGCAATACTGTGGCCACCACTGACGCAGAATATCCCCTGCGTCTCAACTGTTCCCTTTCAAGAGCCAAGCCGTAAGCAAGAAGCGATCCACCTGCGGCATCAGAACGGGTCCCTGACTCAACAGATTGAGCCGGTCGGGTAGCCTCCAAGGGGAATCCACCAACAGCCGTATCAGATCTGCATACCAAGGCCTTCTGGGCCAATCCGGAGCAATGAGAATCACTGTCCCCTTGTGTCCTGCTATGCGTTGAATGACCCGGCCGATCATAGGCCAAGGAGGAAACACGTACAGAAGCTCTTCCAACGGCCAGGGCTGTACCAGTCCTTCCAGGCCTTCCAACATGTGTTCCCTGCGTCTGCTGTAAAACCGAGACGCTTTGGCATTGCAGAGAGTAGCCATGAGATCCATTATTGGCTGCCCCCAGCGCCTTGTAATGTCGTGAAACACCGCCGCGTTCAGTTCCCACTCTCCAGGATCTAGAACATTTCGACTCAGATAGTTGGCCTGCACATTGTCCTTCCCCGCTACATGTGCGGCCGACAAAGACATGAGATGAACCTCTGCCCAGAGCATCAACTCCTGGCTCTCCTCCAGCAAGGGCGCACTGCCCGTACCCCCCTGCCGATTGATATATGATACCGTCACCACATTGTTGGAGAAAACTCGTACCGCTCTCCCTTCGAGCAAACTTCCAAATTGTTGAAGCACGAGACGAATCGCTCTGAGTTATTTATTTATTTACATTTTCTTATATACCGTGCTATTCAACATCAGTGCGGTTTACATGGAACATAAAACATACATGTTGCATATAATGAACTGTTGCATATAATGAACTGTGCTTACAGGAAACAGGAAATCAAACTTGGAAAACTTGGGGGAACTATTTACACCTGAATTTCACGAAAATCGCATTACACTGACAGTGCTCATGAATGTTTTGTAGGGTCTAATTTGTTGTACTCTCTAGACTAGACTGCGGGTGAAACTACTATATCTTCTGTTCCAACCGACTGATCGACCAAGAGCTTTCCTCCGCGGACCAGAGCCCCTGACTCACGTGAGACTGACAATGTGCTCCCCAGCCTGATAAGCTGGCGTCTGTGGTAACGAGCACCCAATCTGGTTCCTCCAAGGGGACTCCTGCCCGAAGATGATGCGCATCCAGCCACCAAAGCAGACTGCTGTGCACCACCTCCGGACAGGCCAACTTCTGCGAGAGTGGATGATGCTGTGGAGACCATCTGGAGAGTAACACCTGTTGCAGAGGATGCATATGCGCCCTGGCCCATGGAACCAGATCCAAGGTTGCCGCCATGGATCCCAAGAGCTGCAAGTACTTCCACGCCGATGGAGCCAGTAGCCTTAAGAATGCTTGCACCTGACCCAAGATCTTTACCACCCGGCTCTCGGGCAAGAACAGCGACCCCACTTCCGTGTAAAACAAGGCCCCGAGGTACGTAAGCTGCGTCACCAGTTGCAATTGACTCTTTGCCCGGTTGATGATCCAACCGAGCTGTTCCAGGAGCTGCACCACTTGAGAGGTTGCCGCAACTGAGTCTGGTAGAGATCCTGCCCTGATCAACCAATCGTCCAGATAAGGATGTACCCGAACACCTTCCTTCCGTAACGCTGCTGCAACGACCACCATAACCTTCGTGAAGGTCCGAGGAGCCATCGCCAGGCCAAAAGGCAACGCCCAAAACTGAAAATGTCCCATGGGAATGGCAAACCTCAAAAAGCGTTGATGATCTGGCCGGATCGGAATGTGCAGATAAGCCTCCATGAGATCTATGGATGAGAGCAGCTCTCCCGGCCTCACCGCCCGGATAACTGACCTCAGTATCTCCATCCGAAAATGTGGTACTCTCAAAGAACGATTTACGTGCTTGAGATCGAGAATCGGCCGAAAAGACCCTTCTTTTTTGGGGGACCACAAAATAAATAGAGTATCAACCTAATCCGCACTGGTCGTGAGGAACCGGCACCGCCGCCTGCAGCTGTAACAAACGTCGAAGCATGTCGTCTATCGCTTGTGTCTTTGTTCCTGGACGACACAGAGACATCATGAAGGCGTCTATCAATGGGAGAGTGAACTCCAGCGCATACCCATCTCGAATTATTTCTAGCATGCATCTGTCCATATTTATCGCGGTCCAGGCCAAGAGAAACCCCTGTAAGTGGCCTCCTACAGGAACCTCTGCCTGGACCAGCTGACCTTCATTAAGCCTTTTTAGCGGAGGTCTGCTGGGCGTTGAAATAGCCTCTGCCGAATCCCCTAGATCCTCGAAAGGGTTGACCACGAGGCACGAAACGGCCTCTGGGATAGGGAGCAAACCGAGCTCCCCGGAACCTGCGAGAATCTCTACCTTGCCCCCGTTGCAACGTTCCCGGTCTGGGTGCCTTTGGCCGATCCTCCGGTAAGCGACCCCCCTTGGAGTCTTCCAGATCTTTCACAATTTTCTCCAAGGCTTCCCCAAAGAGCAGCTTGCCCTTATAAGGGAGTTTACTGAGCCGTGATTTTGAAGATGCGTCAGCTGCCCAATTCCATAACCAAAGGAATCGTCTGGCCGCGATTAGTGATGCCATGGACTTCGCGGAAATCCTAACCAAATCATAGAAGGCATCTGCTAGGTAAGCCGCCGCTGACTCCAACTTAGCTCCTTCCGCGGAAGAGCCTTCTCCTCCATCCGCACTGGCCTCACCTTGGAGCCAACGGATTGATGCTCTCGACACATACACCCCACAAATGGACGCCTGCAGAGACAGAACGCTAGCATCAAAAGCCTGCTTGAGGAGTACCTCCAGCTTGCGATCCTACAGATCCTTAAGCACCGCTCCCCCTTAGGCATTTTCAATAATTCTCTCTCTTCCTGTGGAAAAGGGTAGAGGCAACCCAGGGTGCGGCTACCCCTTAGAGTCGCCTCCGGGAACTCCCACTCAGACTCAATCATTTGCTTTATAACGTGGTGTACCGGAAAACAGCATTGCTCAGCTTTAAATCCTTGTAATAAAGGGTCCTCCAGTGGCTCCTGTGACACTGTGGGCATGAGAATATTGAGAGCAGCTAAGGACTGCGTAATAAGCGCTCCCAGCTCCTCCTTGCGAAAAACCTTAAACACATTGGGGTCCTCGCCCGGAGCAATTTCCCCTTCTTCCAGCTCCTCAGGCCAAGGGTCCACGCCTGCCTCAGAGAGGATCTCCCCAGCCTCCCCTACCTGAGGCCTGGGACTTGAGGCTCGATGTTCTCGAAGCTCGCCCCTGCGCTTGCGCCCCTCTGGGAAGAACTCTCCCCCGGGTCCATTCTACTCAAGTCAGGTTGCACTCCCTCAAAGAGTTGAGAACCCGAGGAATTACTGACCGCATGAGACACCTTCAACAAATAGGCCTTATGTAGTGCTAATATGAAATCCGGAGAAAACAAGGCAGAAAAACTCTTGAGCCTCAGGCAACTTCTGTGGAGCTTTAAAAGTAGAAGAAGACTCTTTACTCGACTTAGCTTTCCTTTTTCCTTGCTTGTGCTGCCCCACGGGAGAAACAGTCGCCTCCACCGAAATGACCGCCATTCCCGCCTTTTCTGAGGAGATTTGCAGCCTTTCCAACTCCGTCGAAGCAGCCTTAACTTCCATTCCTGTCAAAAAACTAACGAGAAACAAAACACTGTCCACAGAGCGGCCCCCCCCCCCCGCCGGGCTCTGCGAACCCGCGGCAAAGTCTGCCAAGTTGCTGCGGCCCCACCGGTCCCGTCAACTGTCTGTGATGTGGCGCGTGCGGCCGGCCGACTAATACAAGGCCTCTGAAATACCAAAGAACACCCACCTGAGTGTAGCGCTTTGCCGGCGCGTCTCTGCTTTCCCGCCGCTAGCGGGAGATGGGGATCGTGAGGTTTTAGAGAGGTGGATGGCTACTGGGGCTCCCAGGTCCAATCCCTCTTCAAATCAGACGGGTCCACTGAAATAAGGCAGGCTCTGCCCTTTCACGCTGCTATCAAACTGCAGGCAAGGACAGTCTTTTCTTCTTTTTTTTTTCCGCACTGTATTCTACACAAGGGAAATATAGCAGAGTTATAGCCCAGCTAGATCTAACCCGCCTGTTCACTTCGCTTAAGAAATCCTTATCCCTTTTCCAGGGAGACTGTCAGCCCCTACGTCCTGTTCAGCTGCTGAGAACTGAAAGACTGGAGCACTGACACCAGGGGGAGTGGCATAGGCTGTCAGCAAAACTTTCAGTTTTCAGTCCTCAGCTGCTGAAGGGGATTGACAACCTGGATTGGCCCGGAGAACCGAGAAGGAAGTCAGGTTTATAATACTCTACCTGGCAAACTTGAAAGTGTGCATGTGCATATGTTCAACATGCCAGCAGAGGTTAAGTGCTAGAGCAAATGGCATCAAACTAGCAAGCAGAAGACACTTTAAGACTGAGCAGCTGCACTGGTGAAAATCTGATAGTGGTGTGCGCTGGTGGAAACTGGTTGATCTGAGGATGGGTTGATTGGCTCCTGCCTTGTGCAGGTATAAGGTCGCCTGTTAAAAAATGGTACAAAATGTTTGCAAGAGATTTACAGCACAGAAATGCAGGAGACATGGCTGGATGCTAATGAACACAAAAAACGATAAAGGAGCTGAGTGAGGGAGGTACTCTATGTATCCTTTGAGAACGAGTGTGGAAGCAGCAGTACTAATAGGGAAGGCTGTAGGATGCAAAATTACAAAAGCAATTTCAGATCCTCAGGGATGGTATGTTATATTAAGTCTGAATTTATAGGCCCAAGAAATGATAGTAACAAACATTTATATCCCAAATGGGCAGGGGAGGGTTTCTGAAGGAAATTGAACAAATATGCTTGAAGTTGGGAGATTTTACCATGGTCATGGAGAGCAACTTAAAAAAATTATGGACCAACACTGAATCACATAACTGCTCGAGTAAAGAGAGGAAGTGGAGGAAGTTGCAGCCCATAGAAGAGAGTTTTACACATGTCTCTCAGGCAGAGAAAATTCTAAAGGGGCTGAAGCACCAGTATAAATTCTGGCCAAGCAGCCCCCTCAATGCAGAGAAGGAGTAGGGCAGAAAAGGTGCCCACATAGTGGCAATGGTGCAGCAAACTTACTTTAACATGTTTGCTGCGCTGCTCCATGACAAACCTACAAGAGAGGAGCAGCATGGCAAATATGATAAAGTTTGCTGTGTTGCTGCTACATGTGGGAGCACGCCACCGCTGTGACAGTGGGGGTCCCTCATTGTAACTTATGGCACTGGACTGAAGGATATTCCTAAACTGGCTAATGTAGGACTGCAAAAACCACAACACAAATTTTTAGTGAGAGCCTCTTTCTCCCCCAAGAGGGCCTTTAGAATGGGCCTGACAAGAGAAGATAAGTGCCTTAAATACGATGGGTGAAGGCTTCACTGGGGCATATTTTTTGGAATTGGAGTAAGATACAAGCAGGATTGTATGAAGACAATCGAGGTGTGAAGATTGGTGGAAGACTCATCAACAACCTTCGCTATGCTGATGACACCGCAATAGTGGCTGAAAGTGAAGATGATCTGAAAATTTGCTTCTCAAGATCAAGGAACATAGCCTTAAAATGGGCCTGCATCTTAAAGTAAAGACAAAGATCCTGACAACTGGCAAAATTCAATAAGTTCATCATTGGTGAAGAAGTTGAAATAGTAGATAACTTTAATCTGTTTGGATCAATGATCAATAAAGAAACGATAAGCAGTCAAGAAATCCAACTACTACCAGTAATCATCTATAAAGCGCTACAAGGCATATGCTGCGTATATACACATATAAAGATAGTCACTGCTCATTAGAACTTGCAATTTAATTAAGACAGACAAGACAAAAATAAGAATAAGGGCAGAATAGGGAAGGGTAAGGAAATACAAGGAAAATAAGGGATCAAGATGCAAAAGCAGTCTCAAAGAGGTAAGCCTGGATTTGAAAAGGGACAGAGAAGAGGCCTGATATACAGACTCAGATAGTTTGTTCCAGGCATAAGGAGCAGCAAGATGAAAGGATCGAAGTCTGGAGCTGGCAGTGGAAGAAAAGAGCAAAGAGAGAAGCAAGCCAATAGAAGAACAGAGTTCACAAGGAGGAGTGTAGGGAGAGAGGAGAGAGGAAAGGTAGTGAGGAGCAGAAGAATGAATGCATTTAAAAGTCAGAAGGAGAAGTTTGAATTGGATACAGAAAGAGAAGGGAAGCCAGTGAAGAGATTTGAGAAGAGGGGTTATAGGAGCATGAGTATATCGTGGCTGGCGAAAGATTAGTCGTGCAGCAGAGTTCTGAACAGACTGAAGGGGAGAAAGGTGACTCGGAGGGAGACCAGCAAGAAGGATGTTGCAATAGTCAAAATGGGATGTAATTAGAGAGTGGATAAGAGTTTTAGTAGTGTGTTCAGAAAGGAAGGAGCAAATTTTGCTAATGCTATAGAGAAAGAAACAGGTTTTAGCGATCTATTGAATATGTGAGGAGAAGGAAAGGGAGGAATCAAAGATGACACCAAATTTACAGGCTGAGGAAACAGTAAGTAGAAGAGTGTTATCTACAGACAGAGAAAGGAGGAAGGGGAGGAATGTTTAGGAGGAAAAATAAAAAGTTCGGTTTTGGCCATGTTTAATTCCAAACGGCAGTCAGACAAAGATGTGGGCCTGGAGTGAAAGAGAAATATCAGGTATAGAAAGACAGATCTGAGAATCATCAGCATAAAAATAATACTGAAATCCATGGGAGGAGATGAGAGAACCTAGGGACTGGGTGTAGAGAGAGAAAAAGAGGGCTCAGAAAAGACCCTTGGGATACACCAACAGAGAGGGATAGCAGTAGAAGAGGAACCTTCAGAAAATCCGATGATGCATTGCTCATGGCAGAATGGCTATGAAGGGCCCAGACAAGATTCTCAGGAGCAGAGACGTCTCTCTCCATACAAAGATTTGACTTGTTCAAGCCATGGTATTTTCAACAACATCTTATGGATGCCAAAGTTGTAAAGTGAAAAAAGATAGACAGGAAGAAAATTGATGCCTTTGAATTATGGTGTTGGCAATGAATACTGTGCATGCTATGGACTGCCCGAACAACAAACTAGAGGAGATCAAACCTAAGTTTTCTTTAGAAGCTCAGATTACAAGACTTTGAGTTCAGATTTTGGACACATCATGTGAAGAAAGATCATTAGAGAAAGACATCATGCTTGGCAAAGTAAAAGGTCAATGCAAAAGAGGAAGGCCAGCAATGAGATGGATCGATACAATAGCAGCAGCTATGGATTCCACTCTGCCACCAATGAGCTGCCTGACTGAACACAAGTTTAGGACAACTATCCAGATGGTTGCATGAGTTGACACCGACTCGATGGCACTTAACAACAATAATACTGGGAAAAGATGGCCCAATACCCAGACAATGTGTTAAGTGTGTTTGGGAAGGACCGTGCTGATTTTTCTTTTTGATGACTATAGGACATTGATGAAAATGAAGAAGGGATAAAAATGCTTTCTGAGCAAGGCTATACTTTTAGCATGCAAGTGCATTTTTCCTAAATGGTGGAGCACAGAGCTGCCTACTGTTGCAAAATATTTTTTCACTCAACGTATAATCAACCTCTGGAATTTGTTACCAGAGGATGTAACATAGAAACATGACAGCAGAAAAAGACCATATAGCATAGCTAGTCTGCTCTTCCATATCAATTACAATAGTGCCCTTTTTTCTTCTGTGTTTGTCCCATGCTTTCTTAATTCATATACTGTCCTAGTCTCTACTTCCTTCTCTGGGAGACTATTCCACGCATCTACCACTCTTTCCGTAAAGAAATATTTCTGCATATTACTCCTGAGTTTATCTCCTTTCACCCTCATCCTATGTCTCCTCGTAGCAGAGCTTGCTTTCAATCAAAAGAGGCTCTGCTCTTGTGCATTTATGCCATGGAGGTATTTAAATGTCTCTATATTTCCTCTATCCCTCCTTTCCTCTAATTTATACATATAAAGATCTTTAAGTCTGTCCCAATATGCTTTATAAAAATGACCACTAACCATTTCAGTAGCCACCCTTTCCACCAACTCCATTCTGTTTATATCTTTTTGAAGGTGTAGTCTCCAGAATTGTACAAAATACTTCAAATGAGATCGCACCACAGACTTATACAGAGGCACTATCACCTCCTTTTTTCCACTGGTCATTCCTCTCCCTATGCATTCAAGCATCCTTCTGGCTTTCACTATCACATTTTGTACTTATTTAGCCACTTTAAGATCATCAGAAACAATTATGCACAATCCTGGTGGGATACAAAAAGGGACTGCTCCTTCTGGAGAGAGATCTGCAATTGTAAGTAATTACTTCTGGGAATTTTTCTAAATATGGGGGAAAAAGAAATTCTTTAGATTAAAGCTGATTAATCTGGATAAATTACTGTAGAATCCAGTGTATTTGTTAAATCAGTCAGGTAGCTTTCAGTTTAAGTTTAAAACCCAGCAGAGGGCTTTCAGTTTAAATTTAACACACCCTGACTTCCAACAGTGAAAATCTCTTTTTGTCGGAGTTGTCACACAAAAGTGGGTGGAATGAAATCCAATCCCTCGCTGTGGCCTCTCCTTTTTAATAATATTTTTAAATGAGTGAACAAAATTAAACACTTAGCTTTTCTTTGAGCTTATAATCACCACGGAATCCAATAGTAACAACGTGTCACGTTTCGGGTCTCAATATGTTGACCCTGCATCAGATTGAGAAAGTTCCTGTAGTTATAAAAGCTTCACACGTATAACTACAGGAACTTTATCAACCTGATGGAATTGGTCACAGATCACCTCAGAAGTACAGGACAGGGTACTGTGTAACAGCCAGCTTTTAATAAGTCTTCTTCCACCCCCCCCCCCCGACACCCCTAGGATAATCGTAGCTTTATAGGTCCTTAAACTTCTTAAAGGAAAGGAGTTGCCATATTCACTCCCAGGTGCAGCTGTTTATCCTCAGGCATATTAATTAAGCTTGAGGTGAGCAAAGTCCATTAAACGTATTAGGTATAGTTTTAATAGTATAAGTATCCCCAGCAAATCTTAGTAAGTAAACAACTTAAATATCTAAACACAACCTTAAAACTAAGATGCAGACACTAGCCCAGCAGTGAGATGGGGGCTTTCCAGTCTTTTGCATTGAGTATCACATGTATGATTTTCTCCCAGTTGGTGAGGGGTCTTATGTGTGCACTAGGTGCAAGGAGCTCTTTGCTCTCAAGGAACGAATTCAATCTCTGGAGGCTAGAGTAGCAGACTTGGAAGACATAAGGAAGACAGAGAGGTACATAGACTAGACCTATAGGGATGTAGTACTGAAGTCCCACCTCCAGTCTGGCAGCATCCCTGTTGCCAAGGAGGAGAGAGGTCACGTGACAGGAGAGCATCACCCTGGTGTGACAGGAAGTGATCCTGTAGCTAGGACCTGTCCTCCATGGGATGGGATGTAAAATCCTCTCGCACCGAGGAGGTTTCTCCAGGGCCATGTGCCCATGAGGGAAGGGTTAAGACAGCAGTTATAGTTGGTGATTTGATCATTAGGCATTTAGATAGCTTGGTGGCTGGTGGACGTGAGGATCGCTTGGTAACATGCCTGCCTGGTGCGAAGGCAGCGGACCTCAGCGCCGCCTAGATAGTGCTGGGGAGATGTCTGCTGTCTTGGTAACATATCAGTACCAGTGACATAGGAAAGTGTGAGAGGGAGATTCTGGAGGCGAAAATTTAGGCTTTTAGGTAGGATGTTCAAATCCAGAACTTCCAGGGTAGCATTCTCAGAAATGCTTCCCGTTCCATGCGCAGGATCCAAAAGGCAGGCAGAGCTACAGCGTCTCAATGCATGGATAAGACGATGGTGCAAGGATGAGGGTTTTGGATTTGTTAGGAACTGGGGAACATTTTGGGGAGAGGAGGGACTTTTTCAAAGCGATGGACTCTACTTAACTAGGATGGATCCAGGCTGCTGGCATTAACCTTTAAAAAGGAGATAGAGCAGCTTTTAAACTAGATAATAGGGGGAAACCGACAGCTGCCCAAGAGCGCATGGTTCAGAATAATGTATCCTTGAAGGATACTAGCAAAAGACTGAAGTTAGGGTATATCGACAAAGAAGTTCCAATAAAGACAAAAGTAACCCAAATGCCCTTGAGTACAGAGCAGACAGAGGTTAAAGATTGCAAATTACCCCTGCCTACTGATAGCTAGATTAATAGGAATAAAATTCAGCCTCTAAAATGCTTGTATGCAAATGATAGAAGTCTAAAATACAAGATGGGGGAGTTAGAATATATAGCACTAAATGAGAGGTAGATATGATTGGTATCTCATAGAGATGAAGGAAGGAGGATAACCAGTGGGACACTGTGATACCTGGGTACAAACTATATCGTAATGATACAGCAGATCAAATTGGTGGAGGGGTTGCACTATGTTAGAGAGGGCATTGAGTCACAAAGGATTAAAGTTTTGCAGGAAACAGAATTCACTGTAGAATCTCTATGGATTGAAATTCCATGTAAAAATGTGAAGGAGAAGGTGATGGCAGTGGGGGTGTACTATCGACCGCCTGGCCAGAATGAACAAATGGATGATGAAATGCTCAAAGAAATCAGGGAAGCTAACAAAAGTTACAGCACAGTAATAATAATGGGTGATTTCAATTACCACGGTATTGACTGAGTCAGTGTCACAGCAGGACATGCTAGGGAGATAAAGTTTCTAGATGAAATAAATGACTGCTTCTTAGAGTAGCTAGTTCATGAACTGATCAAAAGGGAAGCCATTTTGGACCTAGCCCTTAGTGGAACATAAGACCTGGTGCAAGAGATAAAGCTGTTGGGGTCACTTGGCAATAGTGATCATAGCATGATCGTGTTTGATTTAATAAATGGAGGAAGGACAGTAAGGAAATCCACAGTACTACTGGTAACTTTCAAAAGGGAGACTATGATAAAATGAGGAAAATAGTTAAAAAAAACTAAAACAGCAGTTGCAAAGGTCAAAGATTTCATCAAGCATGAGTGTTTAAAATTATTATCTTGGAAGCCCAGAATAGCTGTATTCCACGCTTTAAGAAAAGTGGAAGGAACTCCAAAAAACTGCCAGCATGGTTTAAAGGAGAGGCTGTTGTACCAAAAAAGCATCTTTCAGGGAATGGAAAAAGGAGCCAAATGACAAAAACTGGAAACATAAGCACTGGCAAGATAGATGCAAGGCATTGATAAGGCAGGCAAAGAGAGAATTTGAGAAGCTTGCTGTGGAAGCAAAAAATGTGTAAGAAAGACTTTTTCAAGTACATTAGTAGCAAAAAACCTGTAACGGAGTAAGTTGTACCATTAGATGATAGAAGGGTAAAAGGAGCACTAAAAGGGGACAAGGCCATAGCGGAGACACTGAATGAATTCTTTGCTTTGGTCTTTACTGATGAAGATGTAGGGATGTTACCCATGACTGAAGTGGTATTTAAAGGTGATACTGCGGAAGAAATGAAAGAAATATTGATACACCGGGAAGATATATTACAACTATTTGATACTGAAGTGTAGCAAATCACCTGGACCGGATGGTATTTATTTATTTATTTATTTTATTTACAGTCTCTTATATACCGCACTATTCATCATCAGCGCGGTTCACATGGAACAAAATGCTCAGTACATTTAACACGTATGAGTTTACAGGTAACAGGGCATAAATAACTTGGATAACCGGGGTAACTATTTACAAAACATATTACATGGAATCATATGCACAGAGGTTTCATAGGAAAACACCAGCCCACTATAGGGATGAATATCAAACTTGGTGAGTTGTTGATATACCGTAGATTTATCTGGGACTGGTATCAGTGGGTGTTATTGGGCTCTAGGTGACGCCATTGGGTTCTATAAGGTACTTGTTGAAGAGGTGGCATTTGAGGGCTTTCCTAAACTGTGTCAGGCTCCTAATAGCCCGGTATACATCCAAGGGTATAGAAAGAAATGATATGAGACTGCAGACCTACTATTAGTAATCTCTGAACTATCATTAAAATCATCTGTAAAACCTCAAGATTAGAGGATGGCCATTGTAACGCTAATTTTTAAAAAGGGTTCTGCGGTGATCCGGGAAACTACAGACCGGTGAGCCTGACGTCAGTACCGGGAGAAATGGAAGAAGCCATTATAAAGAACAAAAGTACTGAACATGTAGATAGTGTGATGCAGCGGACCCTCTTGCAGAAGGAAAAAAAGTTTTAAATTTAGAAAAAAACAGGTTTCAGATGCAATATCCTGAAGGTCCACATAGAGGGAGCAGGAGAGCCAGCATAGATTCAGAAGAACCACGCCTCTATGGGCAGGACTTAGGCCCAGTCAGTTCCGATTTAAGGAGAGGCAGTCCTGAATCAAGCAGAGCAGTCAAGGAAGGAGCAGTCAAGGAAAGACAAGCCCAGAGAGCACTCAAGGAGAGAGATGTTCCAACATCCAGCTTGAGAGAGAGCCCTATCCAGGGAGAAGGGCTAAGACACAGCCTGAGAGAAAGACATGCGAGGAATGACGTGGAGGAAAGGCCTCCAGTGAAAAGATATCCAGGAGAAAGATATCCAGCTGGAAAAGATATCCAAGGAGAGAAAGGTACTCAGAGAGATATCGATAGAAGTGACTGGAGAGAAAAGTGGAGAACTCAGAGGCCTGGTGAGCAGAGAGAAGCTGCAAGGGCGCGGCCACCAGACAACAGCCACAAGAGTGGAAGCAAAGGCCGATGGCAACAGCTGCAGCCTTGGCTCAGAGGGGTTTCTCCACACACTAAGGAAAGAGAGACACTGTGGGAATACTTGGGCCAGCAAGAGTTGGAGGATAACCCGACTAGGCCTCAAGCCTTCCCTGGAAAAGACAGAAGAAAGCTCAAAGGTAAAGCAGCCATTTCTTGTGATTGTTTGCTTAGGCCTAGCACAGAAGAAAGGCAGAGGAAAGAAGTTTATCTGTATAACAATGATACTTATAAGCAGAGATTAACAGATAATTTCCCTAAGAAGAAAACTGCCAGTATTAAATGTTGTGACAAGAGAGCTTTTAAAACTATAGCGGATGAACAGCCATTGTTCTATCCTGTAGCCAGAAACCGACACCCTAAGCTAACAAACAAACACTGGAAAACTGTCTGGCACGCTTTTAAAAAGCCAGAACTCAGCCCTACCGAAGCTTCAGACTCAGAGCCATCTGATATGGAATGGATGCCAGTGGAATCTGGGGGTGAGGAGGCTGAGGAACCAATGGAATGCACATATTGTACAGCAGTGAAGCTATAGCCTGTTTGGGAGTTCAATGAATGCATAAAGTGAATGCAGGATTCATCTTACTTTAAGTTACTGTGAAGTTAACAGTTGTTACTTTGACCGTTTTTGTATGCATTGAACCTGATGTAAAGACTGATACAATCCTGTGGCTTTCCAAAGCCGTATGTTTTGAACCATTTTTGCGTAAAGGAGAAATAAAGCCTTTTTCTTTTTCCCTCCACTTTGGTGTGAAGTTATTCTTTTGGGAAGTTGGTAACGAGGTCGGCACAAAGGACCGCTACCTTTGACCCTCGCACCTGGCCAACCCCAATACCCCTAATCTTGTGCGCTCCCCAGCTCTTCGGTGGAAACACTACGCCGCCACCAGAGGGGGCTGCGGGGGACAATAGTCATGGCTTAATGGGAGACAGCTAACATGGCTTTAGCCAAGGAAGGTCTTGTCTTACTAATCTGTTATGTCTTTTTGAAGGTATGAATAAACAGGTAGACAAAGGTGAGTCAGATGATATAGTGTATCTGGATTTTCAGAAAGCCTTTGACAAGGTCCCTCATGGGATACTCTTGGTGAAATTAAAAAGTCAGGGGATAGGAGGCAGTGTACTACTGTTGATCAGGAACTGGTTAAAAGATAGAAGGGTAGGGCTAAAGGAGAAATTAGGCCTTACCTGCTAATTGTCTTTCCTTGAGTTCTCTCTGTGCCAGTCCAGGTTACTGTTGGGTAGTCAATCGCCTCCAGCAGCTGAGGACTGAATGCTGAAACTTTTCACTGGCAGGTGCTATAGCTCCCCCTGGTGTCAGGAAACCAGTTAACTATTGTCAAAGCAGCAGATCAAAAATAACAAACCAACTAATATCCAGCTATTGGAATCAAACCGAGAAGTACGGAAAAAAATGTAGAGCACGCTCTAAACTGTGAAGAAGCGTCCCTCAGGAAAAAACTGCATAGATACTTAAATATTTGCTTTTGTCTTTGCTTTTGTTTCTTTTTTTTTTTTTCTTTTTACTTTTGCTTTCAATAACCCGCTATCTTGCCAGAATTCCCAATATCCTCTTCCAGTCACAACCTTCACGAGCTGAACCGCAGAGCTCCCCAACGGATGACTAGAAGGCTTCATAAGATACCGAGCTATTCGCAGACTAAATGGGAGGGACCTGGACTGGCCCGGAGAGAACTCAAGGAAAGACAATTAGCAGGTAAGGCCTAATTTCTCCTTCCTCTTCGTCTCTCCAGGCCAGTCCAGGTTACTGTTGGGCAGTACCAAAGCAGTATCTAAACTGGGGAGGGTCCTGCGAGCCCCGCCATAATGGCCGAGGCCCCAACCCGAACATCTGCGCGAGCCTGCACATCCAACCTATAATGCTTCGTGAAAGTATGGAGAGAGGACCAGGATGCTGCCCTATAGATATCTGCGGGCGGAATCAAGGCAAACTCTGCCCAAGAAGTAGCCTGAGCCCTCGTCGAATGTGCTCTGAGCTCCTTGGGAGGAGTCTTGCCCCTGGCCTCATAAGTCCCCGCTATCGCCTGCTTCACCCAACGAGCGATAGAAGCCTTGGTAGCCGCCTGACCCTTACGAGGCCCTCCAAACAGAACGAACAATTGATCGGACTTCCGAAAGGATCGCATCTTTCGAAGATACTTCCGCAACACGTGTCCTAAATCTAAGCTCCGAAGAGCCCGGTTCAGCTTACCGCCATCCTGCGACCGAAAGGTTGGAAGGGAAACTGCCTGATTCATGTGAAAAGCGGAGACCACCTTCGGCAAAAACGAAGGAACCGGTCTCAGAACCACCTTTTCCTCTGAAAAGTGAAGATACGGCTCTCTGCAAGAAAGCGTCTGCAAATCTGAAACTCTCCTAGCCGAACACAAGGCCACCAGAAAAGTCGTTTTCCAAGACAACTCTCGCAGACTGTCACTGCCAGTCAACTCAAAGGGAGGCCCCGTTAAGGCCTCAAGTACTAAATTTAAGTCCCACGGAGGTACCACGAGTCGCACGGGTGGACAGATATTTCTAGCCGCCCTGAGAAAATGTTGAACATCCGGGTGCGAAGAGAGAGAAACCCCCTTCACCCGACCTCGAAAACAGGAGAGAGCCGCAAGATGAACCTTGAGCGTACTTAGGGCTAGACCTCTTTCAAATCCCCCCTGAAGAAACGCTAACACCTCCGGTACACCTGCAGTGCCGGGTCACAAGCCCCGATCTCTAGACCATGCTTCAAAAATGCGCCATACGCGAACATACGCTAATGACGTCGACTGCCTCCGAGACTTCAACAAAGTAGCGATCACAGCTGCCGAGTACCCTCTACGTCGCAATTGCTCCCTCTCAAGAGCCAAGCCGTAAGCAAGAACCGATCCACTTGCAGCATCAACACGGGACCTTGACTCAAGAGGTTGACCCGCGAAGGTAACCTCCAAGGCGGAGCTACTAGCAGACGAATCAGATCCGCATACCAGGGCCGTCTGGGCCAATCCGGAGCAATGAGAATCACCTTGCCGCTGTAAGTTGAAATTCGCCGAATGACCCGACCTATCAATGGCCAAGGAGGAAACACATAAAGGAGTTTTCCCGCCGGCCAGGGCTGCACCAGACCGTCCAGACCTTCCGACATATGCTCCCTGCGCCTGCTGTAAAACTGTGACGCTTTGGCACTGGTCAGCGTCGCCATGAGGTCCATGTCCGGCTGACCCCACCGAAGCGTGATGGCACGAAACACCGCCCAGTTGAGCTCCCACTCTCCGGGATCCAGGCGTTGTCCTTTCCCGCTACATGAGCAGCCGAAATTGCCACGAGATGCAATTCCGCCCACTGAAGCAAAAGTTGACTCTCCTGCAGCAAGGGCGCACTGCCCGTGCCCCCCTGCTTGTTGATGTAGGCCACCATTATGAGACTGTCGGAAAACACTCAGACAGCTTGACCCTCGAGAAGATCCGAGAAACGCAGAAGTGCGAAATGCACCGCTCGCAGCTCCAACAGATTGATAGACCAAACACTCTCCTCCGCCGACCAGGTCCCCTGCGCCACTCGAGACCGACAATGAGCTCCCCAACCGGACAGGCTGGCATCTGTAGTGACCAAGATCCACTCTGGATCCTCCAGCGGGACTCCCGCCTGAAGGCGTTCCAAAAGTCGCCACCACTGTAGATTGACTCTGACATCCTCCAGACACCGAAGTCTTTGCGACAGGGGATGCACTTGCGGAGACCACCTCGAGAGCAAGGCGTGCTGCAGCGGCCGCATGTGAACTCTGGCCCAAGGCACCAGATCCAAGGCCGCGGCCATCGAACCCAACAACTGTAAATACCTCCAAGCTGTTGGAGTTGCTAGACAAAGGAAGGCGTCGACTTGGGCTATCAGCTTCCGGACCCTGTCCGGCGGAAGAAAAACCCTTCCGCGCTTTGTGTCGAACAAGGCCCCGAGGTAAGTCAAACGCTGCGCTGGTAGTAACTGACTCTTTCCTTGGTTGATGACTCAACCTAGGTGCTCCAGGAACTGCACCAGAGATCCGTCGCTGCGGCCGATTCCTGCCGAGAACTTGCCCGGATAAGCCAATCGTCCAGGTAGGGATGCACCTGAATCCCTTCTTTGCGAAGAGCCGCTGCTACCACCACCATCACCTTGGTGAAGGTACGAGGCGCGGTAGCCAGACCGAAGGGTACTGCCCGAAATTGAAAATGTCCCATAGGAACTGCAAACCGCAGAAACCGTTGGTGTTCCGGACGTATGGGAATGTGCAGATAAGCTTCCGTCAAATCTATGGAGGTAAGCCATTCCCCTGGCTTCACCGCCCGAATGACAGACCTCAGTGTCTCCATTCGAAAATGCGGAACCCTTAAGGAACGGTTCAAGTGCTTGAGATCTAAAATAGGCCGGAAGGACCCTTCCTTTTTGGGTACCACAAAGTAAATCGAGTACCAATCTACTCCGTACTGGTCTAAAGGCACCGGAACCACGGCCTGTAGACGCAACAAACGCTGCAGAGTGCTGTTGACTGCCTGCCGTTTCCATAGAGACCCGCAGGGGGACAAGACAAAGGCCTCTGTCAGAGGGGATGCAAACTCCAGAGCATAGCCTTCGCGGATGATCTCTAGCACCCAGAGATCGGAAGTAATGTTGGCCCAGGTGGAGAGAAACTCCTGCAAACGTCCTCCTAGCGGAACCTCCGCCTGGACCAGCGTCCCTTCATTGTGGTTTTTTGGAAGAGGTTTGCTGGGTGTTGAAAAATCCATGGCCAAACCCTCTGGCTTCTCGAAAGGAATGCCCCCTGGAAAGATAGCGACCCCTTTGGTAAGGGGTAAAGCGAGAGCCGCGGAACCTACGAACGTCTCTGCCATGACCCCGTTGCATCGTAGTGGACTTTGTCGTTCTGGGCCAATCCTCAGGCAGCCGACCGCCCTTAGAATTGCCCAAATCTTTAACAATCTTTTCCAATGCCTCCCCAAAAAGCAGCTTGCCCTTGTATGGAAGCTTACTGAGGCGTGACTTGGAAGACACGTCCGCTGCCCAGTTCCGTAACCACAGAAACCGCCTAGCCACAATCAGCGACGCCATGGATTTCGCTGATATTCTAACCAAATCATAGAAGGCGTTCGCGAGATAAGCTGCCGCTGACTCCAGTTTCGCCCCTTCCGGGGATGGATCTTCCAATTTTACCGTAGACTGTTCTCCTTGAATCCAACGGATAGAGGCTCTGGACACATATGCCCCACAAACCGAAGCTTGCAAGGCTAGTGCGCTAGCATCAAAGGCTTGTTTCAAAAGCGCTTCTAACTGACGATCCTGAAGATCTTTAAGGGCCGCCCCCCCCTCCACCGGGATCGTGGTTTTCTTAGTAACTGCCGACACCAGCGCGTCTACCTTAGGCATCCGCAGTAACTCTTTCTCCTCTTGAGGAACCGGGTAAAGTCGGGCAATGGTACGCCCACCTCTTAAGCTAGCCTCTGGGCACTCCCATTCTGACTCAATCATTTGCTTAATCATCCTGTGCATAGGGAAACACCACTGCTCAGGCTTAAACCCCTGTAATAAGGGATCCTCCAGCGGCTCTTGCTGCAGCGCAGGAGGCACAATATTTAAAGCAGCCAGAGACTGAAGAATTAGAGCCCCCAGTTCCTCCTTACGGAAGACTCTGAAAACATTGGGGTCCTCCCCGGGCCCCAGCTCTCCCTCCTCCAAGTCCATAGGCCATGAATCCAGCCCCACATCAGACAAAATTTCCCCTTCTTCAGGAATCAGAGAGCTGAGGATCTGACGCCCCCGAAGAGAGGTCTGCACCAGGGCACTGCGTCGAGGTACCTTCTCCAGGATCTGAGACGTTAGGATCTCTCCAAGATAAATCTGCTTGAGGCTTAGCCACCTGGCCCTCCACAGGCTGAGACATTTTTAACAGATAGGCTCTATGCAAGGCTAAAATAAAATCTGGAGAAAAAAGACAGTCTAACGGAACCTGAGCTTCAGGAGCCGAAGACTTACCCAACTCTTCCACTGAAGCAGTTTTCTGAGATTTGGATCTCTTTTTCCCTGAACGCTGCAAAGGCGCGGGAGAGGCAGAAGTCTCTGCAGATACTATGGCTGCCATTCCTGCCTTAAGAAGAGACCCCTGAGGCTTCTCTGCAGCCCGCTCTCCAAAGCCTGAGCTGTCCATTATGCCTAAATCTTTAACCAAAACAAGCAAGAAAGGAAATCAAAGACCCCAAGAGCCTGCAAATAAAAACAACAGGAATGCCGAAATTCGCTGTTTAAAACTCAACGGGCACATGAAAAAAATGGCGCGCGCGCGCTTTCCTGCCGGCAAAAAAACACCTCAGGACACCAAAACTGACCACAGTGAGAAATCAAATGGAAAAACAAAATTCAATTAAAATAAACTAGATTAAACAGTACCTGAACTCCGAAGCCTGTACGTCCGTCTCTAGAAACCCGCTGCTAGCGAGACAGAGACGCAGTGACCTGCGGCGGGAAGAGGATACTGGGGTTCCCAGCTCCTAGCTACTCCCCCGCTGAAGAACGGATCCTCTTGAAGACAGGCTCTGTCCCTGATAAAGCTAAAAACTTCAATTATAGCTGAGGATCGGCGTTCTGCCCTTCTCCATTAGTTTTACCTGTCTCTCACGAAGAAGGGAGTATAGCTCGCTGAATTGCCCTGCTAGGGCCAGCGATCAAGCTTTTTCCTTTTAATCAAAGCAGCCTGTTTCCTTTAGAATGCCCTTCTAATAATCTTTTTTTTTTTTTTTTTTTGTTATAGTAAACAACACAGATCTAAAATTTCAAGTCTTCTGGGAGCCTGCCAGATAAACGTCCCACACAGCTGCTGAGGACTGAAGACTGGTTTCCTGACACCAGGGGGAGCTATAGCACCTGCCAGTGAAAAGTTTCAGCATTCAGTCCTCAGCTGCTGGAGGAGATTGACTACCCAACAGTAACCTGGACTGGCCCGGAGAGACGAAGAGGAATGGTCAATTTTCCCAATGGAGAAAGGTGAATAGTGGAGTACCACAGGGATCTGTGCTGGGTCCACTGCTTTTTAACATTCGTAAATGACCCAAAAATGGGAATAACAAGTGAGGTAATCAAATTTGCAGATGACGCAAATCTATTCAAAGCAGTTAAAACTCATGAGGATTGTGAAAAATTGCAAGAGGATCTTGATAAACTGGAAGACTGGGCATCCAAATGGCAGATGAAATTTTATGTGGAAAAGTGCAAAGTTATGAACCTAGGAAAGAACAACCCAAACTATGGTTACACGATGGAAGGTTCCACATTAGGAACCACTATCCAGGAAAAAGATTTAGGCGTTATCATGTATAACATGTTGAAACCCTCCACCCAGTGTATGGCGGCAGCCAAGAGAGCAAATAGAATGCTAGGAATCATAAGGAAAGGAATGGAGAATAAAACAAAGGATATTATAATGCTTCTGTATCATTCCATGGTGCGACCGCACCTTGAATAGTGTTTGCAATTCTGGTCACCGTATCTTAAAAAGGATATAGCATTATTAGAAAATATTCAGAGAAGAGCCACCAAAATGTTAAAGGGGATGGAAGGATACCTCTATGAGGAGAGGCTAAAAAGGTTAGGGCTCTTCAACCTGGAAAAGAGACAGCTGAGGGGAGATATGATAGAGATCTTTAAATTAATGAATGGAGTGGAATGGAATGGGTAAATGTAGATCGATTGTCTACGCCATCAAAATATAGAAAGACTAGGGGACATGCAATGAAACTACAGGGTAACCTATTTAAGTCTAATAAGAGAAAATATTTTTTCACTCAACGTGTAATCAAACTCTGGAATTTGTTACCGGAGGATGTAGTAAAAGCTATTAGTGTATCCGGGTTTTAAAAAGGTTTGGACAAGTTCCTGGAGGAAAGGTCCATAAACCATTATTAAAGGGGACCTGGGATATCCACAGCTTGCCCCAATACAAGCATTGTGGAACCTGTCTCTTTTGGGGAAACTGGTAGGTACTTGTGATCTAGATTGGCCACTGTTGGAAACAGGATACTGGATTTGATGGGCCTTGGTCTGACCCAGTATGGCATATCTTATGTCCTGCTCTTCTTTCATGTACAGAAGTATTTTGCCCCCTACACTGTATTGCTCTCTTGGATTTTTGCAGCCCAAATGCATGACCCTGCATTTTTAGCATTAAATCTCAGCTGCCAAATTCTTGACCATTCTTCAAGCTTAGCTAGATCCCTTCTCAAATTATCAACTCCTTTCTGGGTGTCTACTCTTTTGCAGATTTTGGTATCATCTTCAAAGAGACAAACCTTATCCTACAGCCCTTCTGCAATATCACTAACAAAGATATTAAAAAGAATCGGACTAAGGACAGATCCCTGCGGCACACCACTGGTAACCTTCTCCTCAGAGTGCGTTCCACTTACCTTTACCCTTTGTTGCCTCCCACTCAACCAGTTTCTAACCCAGTCAGTCCCTTCCAGGTCCATCCCTAGGGTGCTCAATGTTTTTATAAGTTGCCTGTGCGGAATGGTGTCAAAGGCTGTACTGAAATCTAAGTACACCACATCCAGGGCTCTCCCACAGTCTAATTCCGTGGTCACCCAGTCAAAGAACTCAATAAGATTTGTCTGACGAGACCTGCATCTGGTAAATCCATGCTGCCTCTGATCCTGCAATCCATTGGACTCCAGAAACCTCACTGTCCTCTGTTTTAGCAGTGTTTCCAATAATTTACTCACACAGAGGTAAGATAAACCGGCCTGTAGTTCTCAATCTCATCCTTACTTCTGCTTTTGCGTAAAGGAACCACATGTGCCTTTCTCCACTCCTCTGGGACCACTCCAGACTCTAAAGAAGCTGTCAGTGTAGCTGGATTTAAAACACATTTGGATGAGTTCCTGGAGGAAACTTCCATAAATGATTAGAGAACCGGGGAAATCCACTGCTTACCCTTGGGATAAGCAGCATGGAATCTGTGTACCGTTTTGGGAACCTGACAGGTACTTGTGGCCTGGATTGTCCGCTGTTGGAAACAGGATACTGGGCTTGATAGACCCTTGGTCTGACCCAGTATGACATATCTTATGTTCTTATGCCTCAAGAATACTGCTACAGCAGGGGATGGAGAGGGGTTGGGGGGAGGCGGGAGGCGGGGGAAAGAGTGAAGGGACTGGAGATCTGTCAAAACGTAAGAGTGAAGAATGCTATGTCCTGTGAGTGACTGTGTTGAATTCAAACACATTGATTTACAAACTGTGTCAGACTAATGTGTTTGCTATGTTGTACAACTTTAAATTAAAAAGCAGCTTTATTTTCTCCTTCAGAAGTCACAGTCCTATATCTGAGAACAAGTTTCAAGCTCCAGGAATTTTTCTCCTCATTGACTGCAATTATCAGCCCCCTCAAGTTCAGATTTAGTTGGATAATTTTTTCACAACCTACCAGCTGCAGCATCATCGAGACACTTTCCCATGTTGCTTCCTTAATATGGTCACCACCATCCACCAGGCCTTGATATCCCTGCAATATGAATTTAAAGAACATCAAGAGATGAGGGATCAAGTTCCAGCACTTGCAGCAGCTGTTCTGCCTTTATTATAAACAGATTGAAGGGTACTATTGTCATACACAGAAAACTGGCCTAATCTAGCCACTGTGTATTGATTCAGAGAGGATGGTGTGCTCTCGTTCAGAATTTGTACCATCTGCTTGCACTTATTCATACCTTTGGGCTCACAAAACCTCTTTAAAATTCCATCAAGACAGTCCAAAAGACAAAAGATACATAAAAATGGGGGCTGTGGTTTCACTATCACCTGTATACCTTTTACTGGAAGCAGATGTAAAATGTACATTTGTGGAGAAAAAAGAAAAAGGACTTGAGAATGAAAGAAAACAATGAAGTTTAAAAATCAGCATTTTAAAATTATATTTGCATTGGGGCTGATACTCAGGTGATTTCTCTGGCTAATTTCGGGAGCCCCCAAAGTTCCTTCTACTGTAAGGTCATAGGAGTCCTCTGCCCATATTCCTAGCATTTTGGTCATACAGGGCTGGTAAATTGCATAGGACTGCCAGGGGTCCTGCCTGTTCTGCATGGCTGAAACCTTGATAATGCTGCACTACCTCTGACAATAGGAATGTGAATGATGGACCCCTATGCACCTTAGAAGGAACACTGGTAGCTACACAAAAAAATCTTGTCTTTTTCAACCCAACCATCCAAGACAGAATAAATTTTGTAAGACCAGCTCGCTGGCCTGAAAAAAATATATCTAGTTTAAAAAAGGCAGAGATAGAGGCATGCTGGTGACACAGTTTAGGCTCAGCCTGATTGCACAGATATTCAGCACTGTCCAGATAAAGATAATGAGGCAAGTAGGCCAACACAAATAGCAGGCCTACACTTATCCATACATGTTTATTTTGATCATTTAACCAGTTATATTCAGCAGCAGAATTTATCTGGTCAACTCTGTTGAATAGCTGTTGAAAAGCTAACGGATAAATTATCTGGATAACTAACTGGTCATCGTCCCACTGAATATCAATCTCCATGATCTATGGGGGTGCAGGGTAGGTAGAAGCCAGATTACCAATTAAATGGAAATTACACTTACCTGGTAATTGTAGTTCCTGAAGGGTCCAGTTTAGTCCTCTACATCCGGGTAGTGCACCTCCTCCTGCAGCTAGGAGACTGGACCAATCAACTCAACATTATAGTATGTATACAGCTGGAGCTCCCATCAGCCCCCCAGTGAACTAGTAACAAAGCAGACTCAGAAAAAGAACACATTAACAGAAGTATTCAACAAAAACTAGCCTTAGTCCCCCGAAACACAAATTGACCCCCTCCCCAAACGAGAGAGTCCGAACCCTGCACCTTGCTTCCGCCCCGTGACTGGAACTCATTGACAGACAGAGCAGCAAACAGAAGCAACCAAGGACCCTTATCAACAGGGTTTACTTTTATGCGTATTTTTTTTTTTTTGTATCTGAAAAAAAGGCATACTTACAGAACTCTGACTCCTCCCATAATAGCGCGCTGTACAGTCCAAATAAGCTCATTTGTTCTCAGGACTGAGGACTAAACTGGACCCTTCAGGAACTACAATTACCAGGTAAGTGTAATTTCCATTTCCTGAGCAGTCCTCCAGTTTAGTCCTCTACATCCGGGATGTAACAAAGCAGTTCTCAACGGGCAGGGCCCTGCCAACCGGCGCGCAAGACCACCGACCCAAAAGAAGAATCCCGGGACGCCGCTACGTCCAAACGATAATGCCGACTGAATGCATGAAGGGAAGACCAAGTCGCCGCCCTGCAAATCTCCAGTGGCGGGACCAGACCATGCTCCGCCCAAGACGTCGCTTGCGCTCTAGTAGAATGGGCTCGCAAGCCCAAGGGAACCGAACGGCCCTGCAAAATATATGCCGAAGCAATCGCTTCCTTAATCCACCGAGAAATGGAAGACTTCGCCGCCGCTTCCCCATTCTGAACACCACCGTACAGAACAAACAAGCGATCCGACTTACGGAATACCGCAGAGACTTTGAGATATTGACGCAAAATACGACGCACATCCAGCCGGTGTAGTCCGGCGTCCGAAGCACTAATAGTCTCAGAAGTAAAAGCTGGCAAGACAACAGACTGATTCAAATGAAATGGAGAAACCACCTTTGGAAGAAAAGAGGGCACGGGTCTGAGCACTACTCTATCCTTAGCAAACACCAAATAGGGAGCTCTACAAGAGAGTGCCTGGAGCTCCGAAATGCGCCGTGCCGAAGAAATGGCTACAAGAAACACCGTCTTTAGAGTTAAGTCCTTAATCGAGGCTTTGCCCAGAGGCTCAAAGGGCTTCTGAACCAGAGCCTGCAACACCAGATTCAAATCCCAAGGGGGAATGGTCACTCGGCGGGAAGGACGCAATCGAAACACGGCCTTAAGAAAACGTTGGACATCCGGGTGCTCTCCAAGGGACACGCCTTGAACTTTGCCCCTGTAACACACGAGGGCCACCAACTGAACCTTCAGGGAGCTTGCTGCGAGACCCTTGTCAAAACCGTCCTGCAAGAAACTGAGGATTACGGCAACCGAAGCTGTCGCCACTCGAATAAGATTCCTAGAGCACCAATCCTCAAAGATTCGCCAAATCCGAACATACGTAAGCGAAGTGGAAGACTTTCTAGCTCGAAGCAGGGTAGCAACAACCACCGGAGAATAACCTTTCCCTCTCAACCTAGCCCTCTCAATGGCCATACCGTAAGTGAGAATCGATCCTGTTGAGGCATGCGCAGCGGACCCTGCAGCAGCAGGTCCGCTAAAAGAGGAAGCTTCCACGGAACGCCGTCGAGAAGCCGAACCAGATCTGCATACCAAGGTCGCCTGGGCCAATCCGGAGCTACCAACAACACCTTTCCGCGGTGCGCTTCTATGCGCTGGACCACCCTGCCGATCAACGCCCACGGCGGGAAGACATACAGGAGACCGTACTGGGGCCATGGCTGGATGAGGGCGTCGATTCCTTCGGACATGCGCTCTCTCCGTCTGCTGAAGAATCGACTTGTCTTTGCCGACTGGAAGGTTGCCATGAGGTCCATGATTGGTGGCCCCCATCGGCGAACTATCTGCGCATAAACCTGCGGGTGCAACTCCCACTCTCCAGCCTCCACCTGCACCCGGCTGAGAAAATCCGCCGTCACATTTTCTTTTCCTGCAATGTTCGCCGCCGAAATGTCCAGGAGACGAACTTCCGCCCACTCGAAGAGCGCCTCCGCTTCCTCTTCCATGGCCACACTGCCAGTGCCACCTTGTCGGTTGATGTATGCTACCGCAGCCGAGTTGTCCGAAAGAACTCGCACCGCTCGATTCATCACTGACTCCTCGAAGGACTGTAGCGCCAGTCTCACTGCTCGCAGCTCGAGCCGGTTGATCGACCACAAGGCCTCCTGGGCCGACCACGTCCCTTGCGCGTATCGGTCCTGACAATGAGCTCCCCAGCCCACCAGGCTGGCATCCGTCATTAAAGACAACCACACCGGCTGTTCCAAGGGCAGTCCCGCCCGCAGGGACTTCGGGCAAAGCCACCACTGCAAAGCCCGCCGAACGCTCCTTGGGCAGGGCAACCTCCGATTCAGCGAATCCAACTGATTCGACCAACGACGTAGAAGGGCTCGCTGAAGGGTACGCATATGAAACCTTGCCCATGGAACCACTTCCAGGGTAGCTTCCATCGTTCCCAGCAGCCGCAGATACCACCACGCGGACGGAGCGGGGAACGTCAAAAAGGTCCGCACAAGACGACGCAAGGCACGCGCTCGGCGTTGCGGTAGACTCACGGAGCCCCTCGCCGTGTTGAAGCATACCCCCAGATACTCGAGGGACTGAGTTGGCACCAGGCGACTCTTTTTGGCATTGACCACCCAACCGAGGCTCTGCAGCAAGTGAACTACTCTGTCCGTAGCCTGCCAACTCTCTCTCTCGGATTTCGCCCAAATCAACCAGTCGTCGAGATAAGGATGAACAAGAATCCCTTCTTTTCTCAAAGCCGCCGCAACCACCACCATAACCTTGGTGAAGGTGTGAGGAGCAGTAGCTAGTCCAAAAGGCAAAGCTTGAAACTGGTAATGCCCCCACGGAAAGGCGAACCGCAGGTACTTTTGATGGACCGCCCTGATGGAATATGAAGATAGGCCTCGGAAAGGTCCAGGGAAGTTAAAAACTCCCCTTGGCGCACCGCCAATATGACGGACTTTAGGGTCTCCATGCGAAAATGCGGCACCCGAAGGCAACGATTCACGCCCTTGAGATCTAAAATAGGACGAAGAGACCCGTCCTTCTTTGGCACCATGAAATAAATGGAGTAACGCCCCACCCCGCGCTCGGACTCTGGAACGGGAGTGACCGCTCCTAAAGCTAGTAGCCGCCCCAGCATCGAACGAATTGCCAATTCTTTCTGCTGCCCCTTGCAGGGGGATAGAACGAATGAGTCCCGAGGCGGATAGGCAAACTCCAGCGCATAACCTTCTCTGACTATCTCGAGCACCCACTGGTCTGAGGTTACCTGGACCCAAGAGGAAAGAAAGTTCCAAAGACGACCCCCGATAACTTGGGTTCCCTCCGGGGTCCACCTCCCTTCATTGTGGCTTGCGATTAAAGGAAGTGGACGCTGACGAGGGCGCAGCTGAAAACCCTCTGCCGGCTCCTCGAAACCCACGAAAAGTTTGGAACCGTGACCCAAATCTACCACGTTGCGTACCCCAAGGTCGGGTAGGTCGAAACCTCCTGAAGTCCCTAGGCTGACCCCGGGAACTCGGCAAACTCCTGCCTGGCCTAGGCTTATCTTCCGGTAGCCTACCGCCTTTAGATTCTCCAAGTTCCTTTACCAATTTATCAAGGTCATCTCCAAACAACAACCTGCCTTTAAAGGGAAGTTTGCTGAGACGGGATTTGGAAGAACCGTCAGCCGCCCAATTCCGCAACCAGATGGATCTCCGTGCTGCCACCAAGGACGCCATACTATTTGCTAAGGTTCTGATCAAATCATAATGCACATTTGCTAAATAAGCCGAACCAGACTCCAATCGCGTCACCTCGAGCAAACCTTGCTGATCCAAATGAGGGTCCTGACGCAAGTGTTGCGCCCACCGCAAGCAGGCCCTAGCCACCCAGGCTCCACAAACAGACGCCTGCAAAGACAAGGCATTAGTCTCAAAAGCCTGCTTCAGCAACCCGTCTACCTTCCTGTCCTGCGTGTCTTTTAAGGCCGCACTCCCCTCAACCGGGATCGTTGTTCTCTTGGTTACGGCTGACACCGCGGCATCCACCCGAGGCGACTTAAACCTCTCCTTGTCCTTGAGAGCAATCGGATAGAGACGGTTCATCGTCCGAATACCTTTCAAGCCAGCCTCGGGCTGATCCCACTCAGCCTGAATCATCTGCTCTACCACTCTATGAACGGGAAACACCACCTGAGATTCTCGCACCGCCTGAATCAGGGGATCCTCCAACTCCTCACCTTCAACCAGGTGTGCCGCAGTGAAATTGAGGGCTTGAAGGGTTTCTGTAATTAGGGGAACCAGTTCCTCTTTTCGAAAAACACGGATAATCCTTGCCTGATCTTCAGGCTCAGCAATCTCCCCTTCCCCGAGGTCTTCAACAAAGTCCTCCGGCTCCCCCTCAACATCCGTTTCCTGCCACTCCATATCGTCCTGAGATATCTCCAAGGTCCGGACCCTTTTAGCTGGCTTGGCGAGGGGCCGACCAGCAGTCTCCGACGTGAAGGGCGGCAGGGCCGCCTGAGCGGCGAAGGACTTTGTGCTGCTGATGCACCAGGCCTTCAAATTGGGGCGCTTAGGTAAGGTTCCAGAGTCCGGAGAAAAATCCGTCAAGGAGGAAGAAGATCCTGCCTCTTCCTCCTGCAGACTAGAACCCTGGACTCCAGAAACAGCTGGAGCTGGAGACACAAGAGCCGAAGACTCCCCCTCAGTAGGTAACACAGGCTCCAAGGGATCCGGTTGTGGCTTGTCTGCCATCTGCTGTGCAATATCAGGAGAGACAGCAGCGCAGCGTTTGCAAAACCCTGCAGCAGAGACCGAGGTCTTGCGAGAACCGCAGACCACGCACTGCGGTCTCGTCGCCATCAAAGTGGTCATCCGCACTCCCTATAAGAAAGAGACGGTCTGATTGACCCAGACCCGTCCAGCAAGGGAAGAGAATTTTATTGTTCTTTTTTTTTAATTTTATTCAGCTGAACACACTTCCACAAAAAACTCCTGAGGTTGCCTCCAAAAAACGCCAAGGCTACCCCCTTGCAGAACCCTCGTGTCGACGTCTGCAATCAAAAAACAAAAAGGAAAATAGCCACAAAGATGGCCGCCGCAGCAGACGCGCGTCGGAGAAAAAGGCGCCAAAATAACCCCCAAATAAATAAATAAGATCGCCGCGTGAGGGGTGCCTGCTCTCACAAAAAAAACGGAGAAAGCTTCACTTACCCTGTCCAACTGCGCCTTAAGAAACAGCTGCCCTGCTCGAGTCTGAACTGAGCGCTGCGGATCTCCAGGCTGTCTGACAAAGCCGAGAACAGGGCCCCCTCCCCTGCAGCTTTTCCCGCTGTCGCCAAGGCTCCAGGCCAAACTCGTTGACCAGAGACAGGTGCTGCGACCAGGCGATCTCACCCCTGTTCCGTCCAGGGGGATCGATCAAAGGTACTGCTTGCTCTGACTGTCAGAAGAAATAGAGGGGGGGAAGGGCAGTGACCGCTCGGCTCCTCAGGCGCGTGTTTTTTTTTTTTTTTTTTAAATTTAAAGCTACAGTCTGCTGAAAAAGAGAAATAAGAGAAAAGTAAATAAAGAGAAACAAGGGAAATTTAAATAACCCTCAGAAATCCTAATTCTAGCCCTAAGTGAGCCCTGCCAGGCTCACACGTTCTCCTGCTGCAAGGAGACTGGACACACTGGGGGGCTGATGGGAGCTCCAGCTGTATACATACTATAATGTTGAAGAGTTGATTGGTCCAGTCTCCTAGCTGCAGGAGGAGGTGCACTACCCGGATGTAGAGGACTAAACTGGAGGACCGCTCAGGAACTTTATCTTTTCAAAACCAGCTAACCCAAGTCCAGGTATTACCATATCACATGCATGAAGACAGTGTCTTGTATTTCTTAGGGAAAAGCAGAACTACAGGCTCCTATGTGCAGGGAGGTAAATATGGGACTCAGTCAGCCTGTTCTGAAAAAACGGAGCCATATGGTAAACCCAGAAGCAGGATTAGAAGCAGCAAATGGAAACAGGTGCCACTCAATCATGGAATTCCTCTTAGCTTCCGGGATGAAAACAGAGCTCATCCATTCATGAAAAGGAAACATTTGGGAAAGGTAGTCCTATTGTTTGGCAGGGATACGCATGCCGGAGCAGACACTGAATCAGCTACAGACCTCATGAACAAAGTACACTTTGGCACCGGTGTAGATTCCAACTCGCACCACCGCTCGAACAGCTGCATTCATTCCTGCATCAGGAGCACAGCAACAACAATTACAAATGGAACTTGTACCACGGTTAAATGCAGATCTGAATATAAAGCATCAACAGCAACCTGCATGTAGATAAGCTAACTGCTTAATAAGCACAATTTGATGACTGGTCACCTAGTTGGCTTACTTGATAAAGACATTTAGGTGCCTCTGTCTTCATAAAATACTAACACAAAAGCAGTCAAAAACATGGCAGCAGTATACCCACATATATTTGCAGCTGTTCAGTAGGAGGTGTAAACACATGCTGGTCAAGGGCAGGCATTGGTGCCTTATTTTATAACCGATGCTCACACTTGGTTACTTTGCCCATGCTCCACCCCCCAACTCCTCCTAGAAACCCACCTACACCCATGTTCCACCCCAACTCCTCCCAGAAACCCACCTACACCCAAGTTCCATCCCAACTCCTCCCACGAACACACCTACACCCAAGCTCCACCCCAACTCCTCCCAGAAACACACCTACACCCAAGTTCCACCCCAACTCCTCCCAGAAACACACCTACACCCAAGTTCCACCCCAACTCCTCCCAGAAACACACCTACACCCAAGTTCCATCCCAACTCCTCCCAGAAACATACCTACACCCAAGTTCCATCCCAACTCCTCCCAGAAACACACCTACACCCAAGTTCCACCCCAACTCCTCCCAGAAACACACCTACACCCATGTTATGTACGGGTATGGGATAAATTTATAACAGGCATTTTATGTGTGTATACCACATAGACGTGTGAAAAAGTCTTTGTCAAATTATTCCTAATATGTCTGTGTATTTTTGTCTGGCTTTGTGGTTTTCTTTTATTTGTACCAAAAATACAAAAAATAGAGGATAGATTAAGATCATGTCACATAACTGAAATTTTTGAAGTGCAGTCATATAGATGTGTACACAAAATCATTAAGGCAACTGTCCTTGTGAAGTCTCAAAAGGCTAGATAAGGCACTGCTATAATCATTTACCATAAAAAAATTAGACCATGGTGTACTTTCTAGGTTGACAGCAGCAAGGTTTGGTTGAGGAGGTAGAGCTCCCATATACAATGATGTGACAAACTTGAAGGCTGAGAGATGGATATTACTGGTGGATTGCATGCTGGGTTGGCAATGGGGAGGGATTGGGGGTGGGGGGTGCAGGATGTTGGTATATGTTGAGCTTGTATGGAAGATTGGCATAGGTAAATGCTGATTATAGGTTATTCCAGAGGGGCAGGAAATGGAGGTGGTTGGGGAAGTTCGGGAATTTGGGAAGGAAAATTCTCTATTTGGACCTGGAAGTGTGGTTTGGAGTTTTAACTGTGTATTTAGTCTTATGATTCCATTAAATTTTTAAATATAACAAAATTCTAGACCAAACCATTCATTCATCAAAATGGTGCACAAATAAAATAAAAAACAGTTTAAATAAATAAATAAACATAAACATATAAATGTAACAAAACAAAAAATATAAAAACCCACACGTCTGTGCTTAATAGGATCCCTTCGAAAACTGTCATCTATACAGTACGTGCCCCACCAGCAGCAGACACACGTGCATATTTATGTCTGCTGTGAAGCAGGTACATGTGGAGGTAATTTTATAAGGAGCTCCCTTCTAGTCCCTGCATCAGCCCATTTCCAGTCGTAGCTCTCCATTAGCCCATTTCCAATCCTATCCTAGCCACACCATCAGCCCATGTCCAGTCCTAGCTCCCCCATCTATTTCCAGTCCTATCCGAGTCCCTCCATCAGCTCATTTCCAATCTCAGCCCCCCATCAGCCCATTTCTAGTCCTTTCCTAGCCCCACCATCAGCCCATGTCAAATCCTAGCTCCCCTCCATAGCGCATTTCCAGTCCAAGCCCCCCATGAGCCTACTTCCAATTCTAGCCCCTCCTTGAGTCCATTTCAATCCAAGCCCCCATCACAGCCCATTTCCAATCTTAGCATCCCCCCACAGCCCATTTCCAGTCCTATCCTAGCCCCTCCATCAGCCCATTTCCTGTCCTAGCTCCCCCCTCAGCCCATTTCCAGTCCTAGCTCCCTCCCCTCACAGCCCATTTCTATTCCAAGCCCCCCTCCCCATCAGCTATTTGCAGCTCAAGCCCCCTTCCACTCAGCCCATTTCCATTCCAAGCCCCCCTCCCCATCAGCTATTTGCAGTTCAAGCCCCCATTCCACTCAGCCCATTTCCATTCCAAGCCCCCGTCCCCATCAGCTATTTGCAGTTCGAGCCCCCTTCCACTCAGCCCATTTTCAGTCTTAGCCCCCCATAGCCCATTACTAATCCTAACCCCCCATAGCCCATTACCAGTTCTAATCCCTCCATCAGCCCACTTACAGTCTTAGCCCCCTCCCCCATAGCCCATTACCAGCCCTAACCCATTACCAGTCCTAACCACCTCCCCCCCCATCAGCCCAGGTAGATTAAAAAAAAAAACAAACTGGCTGCTGCTGCCGCCGTGGCAGCAGCAGAAAAATGTCCCGCAGGGCCCCCCCTGCCCGGCAGAGCCCTCCCTGCAGCATCAGCTCCCAAAGCGCGGGCTTTTCAGAGCTGCGAAGGGAGAGTTTTCCTTTGTCGCGGCACTGTTAAGCCCGCCGGGGCTGATGGAAAAAGCGTAGTTACTCACCTGTAACAGGTGATCTCAGGGAACAGCAGGAATTTAGTCTTCACATATGAGTATCGTCGGTACCGACGGAGCCTGCGCGGGAACGCTCCCCAGCGTCCAATAGGAACGCTTTTGGGAGCATCCCTCAGCACATGCGCACTGCCTTCCCGCCTTTCCAACTGTCCCTCTTCAGTTAAGTTTGTAGCTGAGTGAAAGGATAGAGGGAGAGAGGAAAGAGATAAAGAGATAGAGATACAACTCCTAGGGGTGGGTTGTGAAGATTAAATTCCTGCTGTTCCCGGAGATCACCTGTTACAGGTGAGTAACTATGCTATCTCCAGGAACAAGCAGGAATGTAGTCTTCATGTATGGGGACTCCCTAGCTGAAGATGCCAGGGAGATAGCTCCAGGAAGGTGCCACCCTAGAAAGTTGGGAATCCTTCCTCCCATGGATCTCTGGCATTCCACCAGGGTTGGTGGGTAGGAGTTGAATTAGGCCTGAAAGAGATTTTGAAGAACAGCTTGGCCAAAGAAGGCATCCCGATGGGAGGCTTTATCCAGGCAGTAGTGGGTTGTGAAGGTGTGCACCGAAGCCCAGGTTGCTGCTCAACAAATGTCATTGATAGACACAGAGTGGAGATTAGCCATGGAAGTTGCCATGGCTGTCACATTGTGAGCTGTGACATGGTCCTGAAGAGGAAGACCCTTACTCTCATAAGTAAAGGATATGCATTGGGCAATCCATTTAGATAAAGTTCTTTTGGAGACCAGTTGTCCCAAATGACTAGGGTCAAAAGCTATAAAAAGTTGCAAGGACTTTCTATGTTGCTGTGTTCTCTGTAGGTAAAAGGCTAAGGCTCTTTTAAAATCCAAAGGTCAAAAATCCAAAGGTCAAAAACTTAAGGGTTGTAGTGGCTAAAGGCGGCTTCATGAGCTGCCCGAGAACTAGATTTAGATCCCATGCCACCGGTGATGGCTTAATGGGAGGTTTGGTTAATAGAAGACCTCTCATAAATCGGGATATGAGTGGATGAGAGGAAACTGGTTGTCCATTCAGAGGCTTAAAGAAGCTGCAATTGCACTAAGATGGACTCTTACCGAATTGGTCTTTAGACCAGAATTCGGTAAGTGAAGGAGATACTCCAGTATCGATTCTAAGGGTATGCCAAGGGGGTTTAATCCATTCTTGGAGCACCATATAGTAAAACGTTTCCACTTGAAGGCATAAGATCTTCTTGTGGAAAGTTTCCTAGAAGCCTTAAGGATATCCTTTACCTGTTGGGACAGGTTGAAATCCTGGAGGTCTAAGCCTTCAGCAACCAGGCCATGAGATGCAGGGACTGGGGATTTGGGTGCCAAAGCGTCCCGTTCTCTTAGGAAAGGAGATCTGGAATATGCCCTAACTCCCGAAGTGCATCTTGAGAGAGAGGTAGAAGCAGGGGATACCACGCTTGGCGTGGCCATCATGGCGCTATGAGAATCATGCGACCCCTGTCTCTCTGAAGCTTGAAGAGTGTTTTGGGGATGAGGGGAATGACCCCAGTGAAGGAGGAAGGCATCCCTTGTCTAACAATTGTGAGCCGGAATCCTGGAACAGAACCGGGGAAGTTTGGCATTCAGTGAACTTGCAAAGAGGTCTATGTCTGGAGTGCCCCAGAGATGAAATATCTTTGCCACCTGGTCCAGGTGGAGGGACCACTTGTGAGGCAGGAGTACTCGACTGAGTTTGTCTGCCCAAAGGTTTTGAATGCCTGGAAGATATACCACTAGAAGGTGAATTTGATACTCTCTGGCGAGAGCCCATAGTCGTAAAGCTTCGTCGAACAACGATAGAGAGCCTGTCCCGCCTTGCTTGTTCACATAGAACATTGCTACTTGATTGTCCGTCTGGACTAGGACTGTCTTGTAGCTGAGCTGTGCGTGGAATACTCAAAGAGCTAAATAGATTGCTCTTAATTCCAGGAGGTTTATGTGCAGACCAGCCTCCTGTAGAGTCCAGGTTCCCTGGGTAGAGAGATGATTCAGGTGTGCTCCCCAACCCACCTGCGATGCATCTGTTAGGGTGGCCTGAAAAAGGAGTTGATGAAAAGGAGACCCCATTGTCAGATTTTGTAGGGATTGCCACCACTGGAGGGACAATATTAGTCATTGAGAGTTTATTATTTTGTCCAATAAATGACCTGTGGCCTGTGTCCACTGTGTGGAAAGGGTCCAATGAGCTGCTCGCATGTGGAGGCGAGCATATGGGACTACATGAACCGTGGATACCATATGTCCCAGCAACTGTAGTAACTGTCAAGCAGTTAGGGAGGATTTCCCTGCTGCTTGAGAAGCTAGTTGCATTAAGCGAAGACACCGGGCCTGTGGAAGGAAAACCCTTGCCTGTCTGGTATCTCTGACAGGCTCCTATGAATTCCAGGCATTGGGAAGGAACAAGTTGGGATTTTGGGAAGTTTATTACCAACCCCAAGTATTGGAGGATTCGCATTGTGCGAGACAGTGCAGTGCTGTCTTCTGCAACTGTGGGGGCTCGAATGAGCCAGTCGTCTAAGTAAGGGAAGACGAATATCCCCAGGGTTCGTAGAAATGCAGCTACTACTGCCATGCATTTTGTGAATACCCTTGATGCTGAAGCTAGATCAAAGGGAAGAACCCTGTACTGGAAATGTTTTCCCTTGAAAAGGAATCGTAAGAATTTCCTGTGATCTCGATGGATCAGAATGTGAGTGTATGCATCCTTTAAGTCTAGAGAGCAAAGCCAATCCTGGCTTTGAAGGTATGGCAGAAGAGTTCCTAGAGAAATCATTTTGAACTTCTCTCAAAACAGGTATTTGTTCAATTCTCTGAGGTCTAAAATGGGTCTGTGTCCTCCTGTTTTCTTTGGAATAAGAAAATAGGGGGAGTAGAACCCTGCACCCCATTGAAGAATGGGTACCTCCTGTATTGCCCCTTGGGCAAGAAGTGTTGAGATCTCGTGACCTAACAGATTGTTTGCGGAGGTTTGAGAATTGAATTGCTTTAGAACTGTAGGAGGGGGCATGCTGTAAAAATGAAGCTTGTATCCTTCTCCTACAATGGACAAAGTCCAATCTTCTGCTGTTATCTGATGACATCTGTTGGCAAAGAGGCATAACCTGCCTGGGATATTGTGGGGTTGGGGACCCCTCAGAGGCAGGAAGGCTAAGCTCTCTAGGAAGGAGTCAAAGCCCTTGAGGGGGCTGAACCTGCAGAGCTGGTTGGGCTCTGGGGCCTTTTGGCTTCTTTTGCTGTCTAGTTTGCCCCTTTTGGGCAACTTGACCCTGAGACTGACTCTGCTGGGTATAGGAAGGATAAAATTCTCTTTTTGCTAAAAGAGAGTTTTTTATAAGACTTCTTTTTGGCTGGAGTGGCTGTAGATTTCGACAATCTATCAAGAGTAGTATTGTCAGCATCTAACTCATTAGCCTTTTCCTGCCAGTTCTTGGTGAAGAGATTCTCTCCCATGCAAGGAATGTTGTCTAACTTGTCCTGTACCCAAGTCTCCAAGTCTGATGCCTGAAGCCAGGCAATCCTTCCTGCGCAGTCAAAGGCTGCACGATTTACAAACTTGGAGATATCTTGAGCATGCTTAACTAGAGCAAGAAAGTCTTGTTTCTTGTCATCTGGGAGAAATGGGCTCATAAGCTGCAAATCTCCTGTAACTTCCTTAAGGAACATTCCCATATACAGTATATATGAACTGATCCTAGCTGAAAGCATGGAAGCCTGAAAGGTTCGGTGCCCAAAAGCGTCCACAGTCCTGCATTCACGACCTGGAGGATTGGATGCATGCCTCTTTGCACTTTTCATCCTACGCATGGCTGACTCCACCACCATTGAATGGTGTGGCAGCTGAGTCTTTTGAAATCCAGGACATGGCGGAACTTGATACATAGTATCAAGTGTCCTTGCTTTGCAGCCCGGTTCTGTCTTCCTCTTTTAGTCATCCCCATATAGGAGAGACATTCAGATGGAGAATGTTCAGGCCCTAAACATTTAAGACACCAATCATGGGTGTCAGTGACAAAAATAGTACCGCCACACTTAGTACATTTTTTAAAACCACTAGTTGGTTTTTCCATGTTTTAGGAATATGGCCTAGTGCCCAAAATGGCGCCTAGAACCAAAAAAGAAAAGTTTCTGAAGAGAAACAGCTTAAAGTATAAGTTTTTTTGTTTTTTTGTTTTTTGAAAAGAAAAGAAAAGAACCAGCGGTACCGGTAAGCATCGTGCGGCAGGCAAACGCAACCACAAGAAAACAATTTTAAAGACGGAATTTTCTGCAGTGACAGGGTATGGATCCTGTCGGCTCCGCGGAAAACGAAGAACTGAAGAGGGACAGTTGGAAAGGCGGGAAGACAGCGCACATGTGCTGAAGGATGCTCCCAAAAGCGTTCCTATTGGACGCTGGGGAGCGTTCCCGCGCAGGCTCCGTCGGTACCGACGATACCCATATGTGAAGACTACATTCCTGCTTGTTCCTGGAGATTGTTGTTTGCGCGGGGCCCCCTGAAATGCGGGGCCCTGTGCAAACAACATTCTTGCTCAATGGACGGGACAGTCCTGGGTCTGACCCTGGTTTGACGATTCGTAAGTTTCCTAAAGTTCTTGGAACTCACATAAAAGGATGCAAGTGACAGTGAAAAGCAGGGTAAAGACCTTGGCTGGCCAATCCGATATCTTAGGCCCTCCCTGTTTCCAGTATTCTTGGATAGGAATGCAATGACCTTAGTGATAACAGTCCTGATTTTACTTTACATAGCCTGTGACTGATCTGTCTTCTATAAAATCTGTCTAATCCCTTTTTATATAAAGCAATATATACATTCACATTTTTTGGCAAATTAACTACACATGAAAGCACATTTTAGATAGGATGTGGAGAAGGAATTAAGTTGTCCAAACTGGAATATTGAAAATTACCAATATATTTTAGAGAAGGATCTACCAGATGCAGAGCTTCTAAATGCTCCCTATCATTTATTTTGTAAACTGCCTACTTGCTTTGCTATAGGTGGTATATCAAGTCAAATAAATTCTGACTGTAACAGTAAATATGTTTAAGGGTGTGTAGGACAGCATGTCAATGTCTCCCCATGTCCAATGGGAACATCGATTTTAAAAAGCTGCACATAGGCAAACAATGTGCAGAGATACCCCACATGTGCATGGGTGCAACTTTTTAAAATTAGTGCTACGCTCTCTGTGTACACCCCGATCCAGCAGAACAAGTTTCTCCCCCAATCACCTCTCAACACTTACACCCTGCTCCCTCGAGGCATCCGATTCTCTTACTGATCCCCCAGCATAAAGAACTCCCCTCCCCAAAGGCCCCTGGGGAGACAATCCTACCCCCTCAACCCCGATCTCCCTCCCACAGCTTTACTGGGGGGGGGGGGGTCCATGAGTCCTGGTGTCTAGTGAGAGCAGGAGCGATATACAGTTGTTCCTGCTTCTCTGTGTCCCAGGTTCAAAATGGTACCAGTGACCCGTAGCGCTAGTATGATGAGATTATTATTAGAGATCATGGGCACCATTTTGAACCTGGAACATGACAGAGCAAGAGCAACTGGTGATCACTCTTGTTCCCACTAGACATCAGGAATCCATGGACCTCAGTAAGAGCTGGGGGAGGGGGATCAGGGGTTCAAAGAGGGCTTCTTTATGTGAGGAGGGGGGCAGGAGAAATAAAACTGATGGCAGGAGGGTGTTGAAGGAGGGGAAAAAAATTGGATGCCAGGAGGATATTGGGATGTGGATCAATGTCAGGGGGTGGGGGGCCCTCACCATAGCATTTATACCTGCCCCTTCAAGCAGATACCTATTTATGTTTTGGGACAACCATAGATGTTAGCGTTTAGATTTTTTGTTAGACATGTTTTCCTCTTGTGAGATGGGAAACCAGAGCCCTATGAAATTTAGACATCGTATGCATCATTACCAAGGCCAGTGCTACCATTAGGTATATTAGGCGGCTACCTAGAGTGCCAGCCCTTGGGGACGCCCATTGCCACCGCTGTCGCTCCTCATTAGGACCTACTGCAGCAGCAATGGATTGAAACAGCCCCGCAGTACTTACCTGCAAACTTCAATGCCACTGGGCTGTCTGCTTCTGCCCCTTCCAATGGCCGACTTCTTGTTTGCATGGGAGTTTGCCCCCATGCAAACAGGAAGTCAGCCATTGGAGGGAGTGGAAGCAGACAGCCCCGCAGCACTGAAGTTTGCTGGTAAGTGCTGTGGGGTGTTTCAATCCATTGCTGACCCTGTAGGTCCCAATGAGGGGTGGCCGGCTGGCCAGGGAGGGGGGGGGGGTGTGCAAGGAATGAGGTCCACCTAGGGTGCCTCATCTCCTTGCGCCAGCCCTGATCAACATGTGTAAAGCTTAATTACTCACCTTTAACAGGTGTTCTCCGGGGACAGCAGGAATCAATCCTCACAATGGGTGACGTTGGCACCGATGGAGCCCTCGTGGAAGCATCCCCCCAGCTTTCAAAGAAAGCCTTTGGGAGATGTCACCATGCATGCATGGTCCCCTTCCCACCCAAGGGTGCCATTTTGCTCAGCTTTCTAATATCGTATTAACACGTGTATTTGAATGTATAGGCATAAATGCTGCTCGTTACACATGGAGATGTTTCTAAACTAACTCCCACTGTGTGACAAAGTACTTGCTATCTGATAGGTCATCTCATTCCAGCTAATTTGCTTTTTATTTTGTGTTTTATGTACTACACCATTCTACTCTTTTTGGAAAAAGCTCAAGTCTGCTGGTTCTGTGCCGACAAGTTGAATTCTTCATGAATTATGTTTTAATTAAAGCCCCCAAGAAATATAACTTGCTTTTTAACAAATAACCAAAATTTGACCTATTTATTTCCTTGATTTTCCCTTCCAACCAATATTAAAACACTAATTCGACCAGCTAATGGGCAAGTGGGTCTATATAGTAAGATTTGGAAGACTGGATGGGTAGGAGTACGGACGCGGAAAGAAGGAACTAATACCTTAGACATGCTGTGACTTCCAAGGGACTATTAATTACCCTTCCTTTTCTTTGAACTAGAGGTAAGAAAAGGAAGCCCTAGAGCAAACAAATAAGCCCCTTAAAAAATGCAATGCAATGTGTGTTGCCTTAACGCACTATGGCTTTGCATTTTATGGATGCATTGGGTTCAATACCACAGCGCCCTTTAGTTAAAAGAGCAGCCATTATCTCACCCCAATACATTCTCCAGCTAGACAATCATCTCTCTTCCCTGACCCCCATATGGTCCCTCTCCTGCCAGTCATAGCTTTAAACTGGCTGGATGGATTTGGATTTTAGATTTAAATGCTTTCCTTTCCATATTCCAGTTCAAGGCCCCATACAGGTACATTATGTAAATTCCAGAGAATTTACAATCTAAGATTTATACCCAAGGCAATGGAGGCTTAAGTAACTTGCTGAAAGTCACAAGGAGCATTAGTAGAAAAACAGGATTTGAACCGTGGCTTTCCTGATTCTCAGCCCACTACTTCAGCCACGAGGCTTTGCCTCCATTAAGGGAGGTCAGCAGAACCTCTAAAGTGGTCAGCATTAAGGTCAGAGTGGGTAAGATTAGGGTCAGCCCATCCACTAGGTGGGCTAGGCGGCCACCTAGGACGACAGCCCTTGGTGGGCAGCATAGCAGCTTTGTGCTGCCACTTTAGTTCCTGCAACAGACCATGTCCTTTGGCACAGAGGGCCTGCCATGGCCACCAAAAGCGGTAGCATAAAGCTGCTGCTGCCATCGCTGACTCCCCAGAAGACTGAATTGACGGTGGCAGTGGCAGTGGCAGCAGCAGCAGCAGCAGCAGCAGAGGGGGGGGGGGAGGCCTGCATGGCCATGGCTTCTGCCTGATGCGGCAGAAACCCTTGGGCCAGCCCTAGGTGCCAGTCCCTCACCAGCTCAGGGTGTCTAAGGTGCCTTTGCATCTGGCAATGGTCCTGAATGTAGGTGCCAGCTTTCTGCAAAGTACCAATCCCCAGGCCAGCAGAGACTCACCTCTCCATCACAGACCTGTTCCTGTTGAAGTAGGAGTCACTGGTAATAGCAATGGTAGCAGCAGCAGCCTACTGCAAAGGTATGTGGGCAGGGAAATGAGGCAGTGCACACCCCGCTCCCACATCCAGGCAGTTATTTGGAAGCATGGAAGGAGCAGAGTCTCTGCAAGGCCTTGGAGAGGAGCATGTGCTGGCTCAGTTGCCAGCAAATGCACTTTGGCCTGGCTCCTGTTTCAACAAGAAAAAGTCCATGATGGAGGAGAGGCTGGGGCAGAAGACTGTTGAATACAGAGAGGAGGAGGAGGAGGATGACAAGTAGCTGTTTGGTCAGCCTGGCATAGTTCAGATTTCATAGTGAAGTTGGCAGAGGGAAAAGAAACACAGGTAAGTGTTGTTCTGCTCATGCTGGTGGTGTAGTGGGGAGATGAGGAAGGGGTTAATGAGAGCATTATGCCCAGTGGGAAAGATAAAAGAGAATGGTCAACAGCACCCCAAGGAAGGGTGCCCCTCATTCACTGCTTCCTGTGTGGCCACACACCCCAAAATACACTCATGGCAGCAGAAACCCACAGGCTGAGCTACTCCTTCAAGAGCAGCCAGCTTGTGTGCTTTTCTATAACTTTAGCACATTGGAGGATTTTTATGCAGCCGTCCTTACCCTCAAGCCACTCAGCTATAGAGTATTCCTGGGGCAAGTCATGCAGCTTGGTTTGGATTGACAGGGAATTCCAAGGGAATTATATTACATTTTTGATGATGTCTGGATATTTTTAGCAATGTATTTTCACTCAGAATCACATTGCAGAGCAGATGATAGACATTGCAGACTGTTAAATGTCAAAGTGTCAGAAATAAGATCAAGGTCCTAGGCAATGTTCAGAAGTGCAACCTGGGGAAAAAAGTTAAACAGTGAAGAGAAGGTGGCTCAGGACACTAAGTGATGGCAACATTAGACACAGTTTGATGTTCCATTACAATAATTTGCTTGAAGAAGGCATTTTTAAGAGGTCAGTACTTGATAGGGATAGGAGAGAGTTGGGATAATTTGTAAGAATTTTCCTAGGTAAGACACAGCTTAAAATATGCCAAATCCATAACTTTTCTGCTTATAATGACCACATTTGAGGAGTTGAGACAGGAGCAGGGGCAGATGCACAATTGCAAAATGGACGAACAGTTGAGATATACTGACTTAACATTACATTTTGAAAAACTCTATTCACATTACAGTATGGTTTAATAACAGGCTAATCCTTTGCTTGTTCAGGACCTGTATTGCAACTAAAAGTAAGGGAGTAAGGTGCGTGAATACCTGATGCACCATGTGTAGACTTCTACAAGACAGAGTCAAATAACCTCTTGTGAGACAGCTTAGATACCTTCCTCAAAGCAAGGGACACAGCTGCTGTGGGCCAAATATCTCCATATATGTATCTATTAACCTTTCTTCCAGCCATTTATGTGACTTGGGAATTTTATCAGATGGAGGTTATGGTGACCAAAGTTTGGCTGTAATAAATGGGGACAAATTTTAGAGCTTGGCTCCCTCCACCACTGAACAATGAAACCCTTCCAGCAGAGGCACTCTAGGGGGCTGCACACATCATTTCAACACCATACACCTGCTCCAGTAGCAATAACCCAGCATCCATTAGAGTATAACAATGGAATCCCCAGCTCTGTCCATTGTAACAGGGCTGGAGAGCAGGGTGAGCAGGTGGAAGACTTGTTTAAAGTTGGCCACTATGTGAAAGTAGCATAGGGAACTGGGATATGAAAAAAATGGTTTCCAAAACTGGTCCTCATGAAGCCCAAACAGGCCTGGTTTTCAGAATATCCACAATAAATGTTCTCAAATAGTAGGGACTCATGTGGTTTTGATAGTTCAGGTACCTCATCTTTGGATAATTTTTTATCTCTGTCCAACAAAACATTGTATGGCACAACTTAAAGAATGCCATTTTCACCAGAACCACTATTATCACTAGAACCTGCACACACAACTTCAGACAGCACAATGTACTAAACAGTTACAGATTTTGTTTGAGCTTTTGGACAGAGGATTCTACCATTTGCTTGCCTCACAAGACATGTTAGTTTAAAGCAGCAGAGATAGTTGGCTTTGGAGTTCAAACAACATCATTAAATGGCATATTTAAAACAAAATTGGAGAAAATATTTTTTCTTATACAACTAAGCTCTGGAAATTGCTGCCAGAAGATGTAGGAAAAACACTTAGCATAGCTGGGTTTAAAAAAGGGCTAGACAACTTCTTGTAAGAAAAGGACAGACATTGTTTTAACGTAGATGTGGGGAAAGTTGCCACTTATATCTGAGGGTAGACAGCATAGAATCTTGCCAGATACTTGTGTCCTGGAATTGCCACTCTGGAAACAAGATACTGGGTTTGCCCCTCCTCATTAGAGGAACTCTTTCTATGGTTGGGGGAGGGGGAGGGGAGTAGTCAAAGGGTCTATTTCCAAGTTTTACAAAATGATAAAGGGAGAGACAGGGGTGAGGTTCAAGTGTCAGGTCACCTGGGAGGGCAACCTAAGGAAGGTTTGGGATACTAAGTATTGGGAGTCTGGGTTTGGCAGGCTATATATAGTTATAAATGTGTGCAATCTGTAGGGTCTGCCCTTTGTTGCCGACAATGTGGGGAACAGGGATGTTTCTTTCACATCTGGTGGAAGTGTATGAAATTACAGGGCTTTTGGCGGGAGGTGTTTCAGCAGTGGCCCTGCTTAATATATGCCCGCCTGAGGTACTGCATGAGGCAGCTCTATTTGTCTGGATGGGGTGCATAGCCACTAGGCTGGCCATTACCCAAGCTTAGAAACAATTGGAACCCCTATCAATGGGGGAGGTGGATAGAGGTTGAGGCACATATATCTTATGAGTAAATTAATAGCCCTAAAATATATAAGGTTAAATGCTTTTGATAAAGTTTGGGGGGCAAATATTCTGAGTGGCATAAGGCCCAATGAGTTACGATGTCCCTGCTTTTACCTAGGAGGTCACTGATGTGAGAGGATAATATAGAATATGAAAGCCAGCTTGGGGGGGGGGGGGTTGGGATGACTTCTGTTATGGATGTGTTTTATATTTGGACTGAATAGACATAATGGAAATACTTTAATAAAGTTATAAATTGTAAAATTAATACTGGGTTTGATGGACTTTTGATCTGACCCAGTATGGCAGTTCTTAAGATCCCGTGATGGAACTTCTATAGGTGCAGTCAGTCTGGAGCTCCACAGCCAAGGTTCAGAAGTCAGCAGACCCAGTGAGAAACTGCATTAGGGCCCTCAACTGTTTTGCCTACATAGTCAGTTCTTTCTTCAGGGTTGTTTTTAATTAGTGGTCAGGATTACAGAAATTTCTTACTTAGCTCCAGGGCTGGCATTAAGGGGTGGCAAACAGGGCAGTTGCCCTGAGACACCATGCCACAAGGGGCCCCAGACCTATCTTGAGTGATATGGGGCGCCCTCATCAGTTTCTGCTCTGGGCCCCTGTATATCTAACACCGGCTCTCCTTAGTTCCTCTCATCACTATGAGCCAGAGGGCTGCTCTGACTCCTCAGTCCCCAGAAAAATAGAAAGGTTTTTAAACTGGAATCTACTTGAATAGTTTAATCACGCCAATACAGAATCCATAACTTTTCAAATAAAGTAGTTTGACTGCTCTGCTAGTCCACTTTAATGGTAGTTAGATAAAAGGAGAAACGAAAAGAAAAAAAATAAGATGATACCGTTTTATTGGACTAACTTAATACATTCTTTTCAAGGCGTTCCGATGAAGACTAACTCTTCAAAGCTACTCAATAAAATACGTTCTACTTGCAACTCATTTGCAGACCTTTAGTTCTACAGATTTAAGTGACCTAATGCTGCAACTGCATTATTAAATTTCCTGACTTTTCAAGCCTATTTCATTAAATTCAAAGACGTCAAGTAATTCTGGAGACTGTATGACACTTGTCACAAGTTCAGATGTCAAGCAATTCCTTGTATGATATTTACGGTAATTCACAGTCAACTGATAACTAGCGCTATCACATGTAGCCCAGACAGACAACTGTCTTTCCAACACTAAAATGGTCTGTCTGCATCTTACTGGAAGGCTTACCTTGTGCATCTCCGCCTGAGGTCAGAACTGCAATAGCCCTTCCAACACCAAGAAGCTGAGCATCATGGGTTTGGCCTTGATAGTGTGTCATTTTCTTTGCTGCGAAGCAAAATATTTTAAGTAAGAAAAATAGTACTCTGCCTTTTCTCTTTCTCCTACTTGACTGTTTTCTCAAGCAGTGGCATCACAAGCCTCCTTTGTGAGAGAGACTTTTGCTTTACATAGTGCCAGCCCCTTTGGCAATGACAACTCAAAATGTCATTATAGGTTACATTTCATGCAGAGTCAGCCACAACTAATTCTGTGTGCAGAGACTGGGTCTATCTGCAGATCCAATTTCAATTCAGTGATTGGCATTATCTAGGACAGTGCTTCTCAACATTTCCCATGCTGTGGCACACGCAGCAAGAAGTTCACTCCATTGTGGCACACCAGGACCTTCCCCTACCCCAGTATAATTACTTCTCCTCCCTCCTCACACCCTTGGAATAACCCCTTTCTCCTCCTTTCCCTCTCTCCCACCCCTCATGAGGCATTATACTCTCCCCTAACCCGCCCAGTCAGGACAAATCATCTACTGTATCACTCTCCTAACATGCACCTGCTGCTGTAGCCTCCTCCACTGTCAGCTTCCTGTATGGGGCCAGCAGGTCTCATGCAACTACAGGGTCTTACATGCTCTGACTGCAGAAGGAAGCCGACAGAGCAGGAGGTTTCAGCAACAGGTAGGTAATTCTTGCCAACTTCCACAGCCAACTGGAGACACTGCTGCGGGTCAGGGTGTGTGTTGGATGGATAGAAGGGAAGACTATGCTGCAGCCAGTTTTGACCCATCCCATCTCTTCTCACTACCAGCAGCTCAAGCACATATGGGCTGATGCAGAATGACTATGTGCCTGCTGCACGCAGATAATGCAACTTATATGTACAAGTTCCGCCATGCCAAATGCAGAAAAGAGATTGATGCATGTGTAAACAGCAAAGGAAAAAGTTGTGCACATAGTAACGCCAAGTGTATTTAAATAATATGCAAATGAACTGCGCTTATTAAAATGTCATGCTAATAAGGTCTGTGCCCAATGCAGAGAAACATGAAGAGGATTACATAACCATCAGGAGTGTCAATATCTCTATGCCTGGTCTGAGGTGGCTTAATCGTCTTGCGTGCATAGGGAAAACTGCTTCAGGGTATGTACCGATGAACAGTTACCTTCAACAAACGTTTTCTGCATGTATCTTTTCAGCATATAAGCGAAAGTTTTGCGTTCAAGAAGAAATGTTTTTTTGCTTATCCTTGTGTGTTTTTTAGACTCATTGTACTATATTTATCTTTTATTTTAGGTCTTTGTTGTGACTTCATAAAAAATGTTTTTGGGCAAAATAGTATTAATTATTATGTGACAAGAGTGCCAAAAGAACCTGCATCACCTGTGTGCATAGCACAAGCATTTGACATTTGCACGCATGCATATATGGCCACTTGTAGTGCGTCTGTTTGAGCATGCATTGGTTTCCCTCCTTTTAACTTTACGCCAATGTTTTGGGCACAGTTCATTTGTATACACAAAGTCTCATGCTATCGGCGCAGTATGAAAAACGCGACTTCAACACCAGCTTTCTACATCAGCCTGCTCATTAGCAAATTGACCCCACTGTGGATAACGGAGGGTCCATTAAAATCACATTAACATCCGTCCTTTGTTTCTGAGTTATACCTTTGTGTAAGCTGTTATGAAGCATTCTAGTTTAGGGTGCCATCTAAATGCCAACATAACAGAGCTTCCAAAGCTTAACCTATTTCATCGGCTGAACAATACAGCTGCTAGTTCTAAACCTGATGCAAAGTTCCCTCAGCGCTTTATAGCTCAGCTGGCCAAGTGACCCAGGTTTCTGCAATGAGAACCGAGCAACTCTGAAGTCTTAACACCCCCATCCTGAGGAATTGTGGTAATTGTTCAGATATCAAATGAAAATAAAGCAACCACCTAGATTTCAAACAGTACAATGTATTAGATTGCACGTTCAAAAGCCAAGACAGCCAAAAAGCCCTTCTCCAGATTCTAGATCACTGGGCAGCTCCATTGGTACTTTATCTTTACAACTTTTTGCCACTCTGTATTACTGCCAGCCAGGTGTAGCATTGGCCAAGAAGACAGGATACGCTTACAGCACTGTGCTCAACAACAATTCTCAGTACAACAGACTCCTGTGAAGCTGTGTGGTTCTCCATCTGTGCTGCTGCTGGCAGAGGGTGGTGCTGCGATATCGTGCTTTTAGTCAGAACATGACTAACTATGCAATATTGCAGCTCTTCCTCCTACCAGCAGCAGCACAGAGGACTCCCACGAAGCTGTGAAGGAACATTGTTCACCAAGCAGTGACCCTCCTGGGACCTCCTACTGTCACCTTAAAAGCATTAAGTGATGCTTCTGAAGTACTCCCAATTGTTGCCAACCCTGGGAATATCCATTTTGTTTCAACAGCAGAAAAACTGTCAGCAAGATCTCTCTCTATTCTTAGGCACTTTGTATACTAGTAACTCTTGATTTAAGCACTGTGAGGGTGATATTTAAAAACGTCATTGACACTGTCGGTGGCGTTGCCAATGAAATATGTTTTTTTAAATCCATAGCACTTAAATGGATAATTTGGGACATTATAAATCATTATATGATCAAAGTTATGCATCCAAAAAAGGAAGGAGGATTTGGGGTATTCCAGAGGGTAGCACCACTTAGTCATGCAACTTATACATTTAAGCAGCAACATTCATCTCCTAAACCAAAGGCGTAGTGAGGGTCTCTGACGTCCAGAGGCCCATCTTTGTATTTTCACCCCTCCCCTCTCCTAGAGCCAACCAATCCTAGCTGATGGCATGGCAGACTTTATATCTCCAATTCACTCTCCTGCCTTCCCTACCAATAGGGTTCACAGCTCAGATCAGCTGTTTGGCCCCAAGGTGCTCCATGAATTTCTACAATGTAGCATGTGTTCAAAGAGCTTTGAATTAGGTAAAAGAAATGCTGGCAGCAGGATGAACATGTTAGAGCAGTGTTTTTCAACCTTTTTTGTGCAAAGGCACACTTTTTTCATGAAAAAAATCACGAGGCACACCACCATTAGAAAATGTTAAAAAAATTTACCTCTGTGCCTATATTGACTATATATAAAGTAATTCTCTTGAATAGGAATCAAACACTCACACCAACCCCCCTCCCCTGCTGGTTCACACCAACCCCCTCCCCTGCTGGTTCACTCACACCACCCCCCCCCCCTCCACTGCTGGTTCACTCACCCACCCCCCTGTCACTTACTCACCCCTCCTGCTGGGTCACTCACTCACTTACCCCCCCTCCCCTGCTGGTTCACTCACACCATCGCCCCCCCCCCTTGCTGGTTCACTCACACCACCCCCCCCCCTCCACTGCTGGTTCACTCACACTCCCCCCCCCTTGCTGGTTCACTCACACTCTCCCCCCCCTTGCTGGTTCACTCACACTCCCCCCCCCTTGCTGGTTCACTCACACACACACACACACCCCTCTGCCCAAGCCGCTGCTTCTGCTTTGTACAGAGCAACGGCTGCACTACACTTACATTGAAAAGTAAAGAGAAACTGTGTCAGGAGCCCTCCGGTCATCGCAGAGCCCGAGGAAGTGATGTCATGGGGGCGGGCTCCTCACAGGCTGTCTTTCCTTTTCAAATTAACTTTATTGCAGCTAAAGTTAATTTGAAAAGGAAAGACAGCCTGTGAGGAGCCCGCCCCCATGACATCACTTCCTCGGGCTCTGCATGATCGGAGGGCTCCTGACACAGTTTCTCTTTACTTTTCAATGTAAGTGTAGTGCAGCCGCTGCTCTGTACAAAGCAGAAACATCGGCTGCACTGCTATAGGGAATCGCGTTCGCGCCGCGGACTTCGGCACAAAAGCCGTATTTTTGCTCTGGCCGCTCCCAATCTTGCGGCCAGAGCAAAAAACCGGCTTTTCAATGGCCGGTTTTACAACTGTGCCGGCAGCCGGCCTGGCCATGGAAAAACCGGCCAGGCCGGCTGAAAACCGGCCGGTTGGCAACCCTAATTTGTGAGCCGAGGCCACATGTTACGGATGAAATTGGAATTTTTCCCACGGCACACCAGACAATATCTCACGGCACACTAGTGTGCCGCGGCACAGTGGTTGAAAAACGCTGTGTTAGAGGACTGCCTACCCATCACACCATTACATCCACTCTCTTGCTGTCAGCTGTAATCAAGCCCCAGGGGTAAGGAGGGAACCTGGGAGATTGCAGAGAGAAGGAGGTGACAGACAGTACCTATGAGCATTGGAGAGGGGAATTGTTAGGTAATTAAAAGACCCAGGACCCAGGCCCATAGAACTCCCACCCATAATTTCTTACTAGAGCACTGATCACAACCCTCTCACCTTCCCTCTCCCAAGAATGAACCTACATTATTAACAGCAGCACAGGTTTTTTTCCCATTAACAGGCACATTGTAACATAATGCAAAGCTCTGCAAGAAAATGCACTTAGGACTTACAGCAAACCGGCCATTCCATAATAGTACTAACTGCCAGTACTCAGGGGTGGCCCAAGGGTAATGCGGGGGGCCATGTGTGGAGACTCATTGCAGGGCCTCGTTTGCATAGTCACTGGACCTTATTTGCATAAATTTATTTTATTTTATTTTAAAATGTATGTTGCCCATCTAAAATTTTAGACGGCTTTCAAAGGAGCCTTTCACAAGCCTCTTTTTTGAGCTGGCAATGCTTAGGGGCATATTTACTAAATATTAATGTGCGTTAAATGCCCCTGCACCAATAGAAATAAATGGGTGTTGCTGCATTTAGCGTACATTAACATTTGTGAATGCGCATTAACTTTAGTAGACAAACCTCTTAATGAATGTCTCAATACCATTTGCATAGGCAGTGAGGATAAAGAGACTACCATATTTCTACATTACTATACTCCAGTGTCAATTTCCAGGCACATTAGGAAGTACTATACACCCTGCTCATTTAGAATCCATAGCAAACCTGTTGTATCATAACAGCACCAAACCCTACCTATCAAAAGGCAACACTGCAAATATTAAACCAATACATCTCAGAGAATACCAATACATCTCCTACTGTGGAAAAAGAACAAGTGGGGACTGTCACAGAGAAACTACATGAACAGAATACTGCAGTTCGGTTACACATGCAAAACACAGTCCGACACCAAATACAGAACAAGGTATCACAATTTAGAAATAGGAAGACAATAGTTAAATTGGGAATCCCAAAAGCCAAACTTGGAATGTACAACACTGAAGAAATAAAACTATAAATTAATTTCCTCTTGTACTAAACAAAACACAAAACGTTAATGATGCACATTTCCCAGAGCTGACATATCCCAGTTAATAAATTCAAAATAAAATAGTTTTTCTCTACCTTTTGTTGTTTGGGCATTTTATTTTTCAGTTGCAATTGCTCCAATTTCTTCTGCTTTCTTTGTGTCTTCTGCTAACTCTCCATTGTCTGCTGTCCATTTGTTCTTTTTTCTCTCCTCTAGTATTTTCCATTCTCTCCACATCTACCTTTAACATACCAATCTTTCTTTCTCTCTTTTCATACCAATCTTTCTTTCTTTCTTTATTCCTTTTTCATCCACTCAAATTTCACCCCTCCATATTCAGTCCCCACTTACTCTCCCAATCATAGATTTTTCTTCCCTCCCATGCAAAATATCTGTTCCCCGCTCCATCCTCACTCCCCCAGCTTCTTTTTTTCTCCCACGAGTCCCAGCCCCATCCTTTTCTGGTCCTCCCCCAGCAACAGCTCCCTTCTAGTTCCAGCCCCTCCTACCCCAATCAGTAACTCTAGGGTCCATCCCTAGGGTGCTCAGTTTGTTTATAAGTCGCCTGAAATCTAAATACACCACGGAGTTGGATCGAGGGCTCTCCCCCGATCCAACTCCCTGGTCACCCAGTCAAAGAAATCAGATTTGTCTGACAAGACCTGCCTCTGGTGAATCCATGCTGCCTCAGATCTTGCAATCCATTGGACTCCAGAAACCTCAGTATTCTCTCCTTTAGTAGCCTTTCCAATAATTTACTAACCACAGAGGTTAGACTAACCGGCCTGTGGTTCTCAATGTCATCCTTACACCCGCTTTTTCTCCTTTATTATAATATTCTCAAAGAATTGGTGTTTGTTCTGTCTGGCCACTAGACAGAAGAGGAGGGACAGGGGAGATATGATTCAGACCTTTAAATACTTAAAGAGTATTAATGGACAAACAAACCTCTTCCAAAGACGGGAAAGCTGTAAAACTAGAGAGCATAACATGAAGCTGCAAGGGGGTAAACTGAAAGGCAATGTCAGGAAATACTTTTTCACTGAAAAGGTGGTGGATGCTTGGAATGCCCTGCCGATGGAAGTGGTGAGGGCAAATACAGTGACAGAATCAAAATGGCATGGGACAGACACAGTGGATCCCTTTATAGTAATAGGATAAAATCAAAATAAACTTAACTATCTCTTATATCTGAACAAATAGGGGTGACCTACAGTACATGAAACGGTGGGTACACCCCTAAACAAAGGCATGGGGGGTGACCTGCACGGAGCGGCACGGGCACCTACTCTTGTCGCTTTGCTGGACAGATTAGATGGACCATGCTGGTCTTTATCTGCTGTCATCTACTATGTTACTATGTAACCATTAGGCTACTCCTTCACAAGTAGAAAGACCCCTTATTTTCCCATTGAAAAGCATGGCAGTAAGGGAATTAGTAGACAGAAGTAGAGAAATGTATATTTTTGGGAGATATAAGTAGAAGGCCACCTCCTAAATAGGAAAAGATGGTTATGTTTGCATGAAGCACAAGTTGCACTCTAAGTGACATGCTAAAACAGTGGCTCAAACATTGTGTTATATTCTGTATTTATGCTTTGACACATACCTAGCACTGGAATCACTTCCATTCCCCTTCCTCTAAAACCTCCTGGCATAATCACCTTCTTTTTGTTTCCCATCCCCTCCACCCCTTAACATAATCACCTTCCTTCCCTTCCCCCACTAATGAGGCAATGATTTTACTCCCCCTCCACCAACATTTACCCAGGATAATCTACCCGTCTCCCAACACCACCACTTAAGGCATTCATGTACCACCCCCTCTTTCCCCTCCCCCTAGGTAAGCACTTCTCACCAACTTCCCCTGTCAACTGGAGGAGCTCCTGCAGGCCAGAGTGAGTCGAGGGGGAGGGAGGTGGGAAGAGATAGAATTAAAGACCTTGCCGAAAGTAAAAGGGTAAAAGTACGAGCACCAGTTTTGGCCCATCCTAGCTTTTCTCCATACTGGCAGTTTGAGCTCTTAGAAAAATGTGAGGCATGCTGGCTGGGAAATGTTGCTATACAGTAATCAAACCTGCCCCCATAGGGGAACCTAGATGAGTTCCATTTCTGTCTTTATTTATTTTTTTTGACGGTTAGTTTCATTACTTTATATCAAGGATATGAACAATTAACTCAAATATAACATGGAATGTTAAGTCCACTACCACTTAGAAGAGGACCCAAAAGAGAAGTCAATACATAATAAGATAACAATCAATCACATTTAGTAGAAAAAAAACAAGTATTGTCATCGAAATTCTAAACAGCAACCAGTCTAATCTTCAAAGACTCTGCTGTTTTCCAATCTAGCTTGTAGAAAAGCCTTCAACTGGCCAAATGACGAAAATGCAAAATATCATAAGCACTGGCGAGTTAGACGCAAGGCACTGATAAGGCAGACAAAGAGAGACTTTGAAAAAAACCTTGCCTTGGAAGCAAAAATGCATAATAAAAACGTTTTCAAGTACATTCATAGCAAAAAACCTGTGAGAGAGTCAGTTGGACCATTGGATGATAGAGGGGTGCTAAGGGAGGACAAGGTCATAGCGGAGAGACTGAATGAATTATTTTCTTCAGTCTTTACTAAAGAAGAAGTAGGGAAGTTACCCATGCCTGAAATGGTATTCAAAGATGATATATCGGAAGAATTGAAAGACATATTGCTAAATCGTGAAGACGTATTACAAGTATTTGATAAACTACAGAATAGTAAAATCACCTGGACTGGATGGTATACATCCAAGGATGTTGAAAGAACTGAAATATGAGATTGCAGACCTATTAGTAATCTGTAGACTATCATTAAAATCATCTGTAATACTTGAAGACTGGAATATGGCCAATGTAATGCCAATTTTTTAAAAAGGGTTCTAGGGGTGATCCAGGAAATTATAGAGTGGTGAGCCTGACATCAGTACTGGGCAAAATGGTAGAAATCATTATAAAGAATATTACTGAACATGTCTGAGGGGTCTCAAACTCCAGTCCTGGAGGGCCGCAAACCAGTCACGTTTTCAGGGCATCCCTAATGAATATGCATGAGATATATTTGCATACAATGGGGCAGTGCATGCAAATATATCTCATGCATATTCATTAGGGATACCCTGAAAACCTGACTGGTTTGCGGCCCTCCAGGACTGGAGTTTGAGACCCCTGAACAGGTACACTACCAAAAAACTGCCTCCAGTTTTGCAACTGATTCCTATAGATTTTGGGGTGCTGAATCCAGGAAAAATAGCCAAAATGTTCCATCACGTCACGTTTTCTTGCAAAATTAGATTTCTTACCCATATAAGGAATGTTCACATAATTTCTTTTTAGCCGACTGCAGTTTATTTTCTTGGCCCAAAATAGAGGTTGTAATGGTTAACTAACTAGAAACACTCCCTCATGATATTTTAGAGTGTTTTGTATTCATTTTATACATTAACAGGACAATTGGGAGGCAGGGGGCTAAATCCAGTACTCGCGCTGGCACATGTTCTTTCCTGTTCGCCTCGCCTCGTTCGCTCGCTCAAACACGGTGGTTGCGACATGAACGTTCCTATCAAATTTCAGTTTCTTGCAAGTTCATTATTACCTTTTGTTTGCTCAGTCGTAATCCAGCTTTATTCCAAAGTGGTTCACTACAGTTGTAGTTTGCAGTGCTGTGTATTTGTGATGGCTCACAGAGCCAGAGGTTGCGTCAACTCTCCGGACAGTTTTTGTTTTATTTGTGGGGAATATACCGTGAAAAAGCGGCAGAGGAACATTTCTGCATTTATTAAAAAAGTATATTTCGCCTATTTCGGTTTGTAGTTAGGCGATCAAGACAAACCGTGGGCTCCTCACAAAGTGTGCAAGACATGTGAGGAAGATCTACGCTTATGGATGAAAGGTAAAAAACAAGCATTTCGTTTCGGAATACCTATGATGTGGCGTGAACAAAGAGACCACAGCAGTGACTGCTATTTTTGCTCTTGCATTGTGAAGGGATACAACTTAAAAAATAAGAACGTAATAAGTTACCCCAACCTTCCCTCAGCAATTAGGCCTATGCCTCATAGCAACGAAGTACCTGTGCCTGAACCACCAAAATCTTTGGATCATATTTGTGTGGACGGTTCTGATCATGATGAGACTCATCAGATGGCTTTTCCCGATGAGTCCAGTACTTCCGAGTTTGAAACTGAACCAGATCCGAAACCTGAACTTTTCTCTCAAGCTGAATTGAATGATTTAGTCCGGGATTTAGGACTCCCAAAAGATGCTGCCCAACTGCTAGGTTCTCGGCTTAAACAGAAAAATCTATTGTCACCAGGAACAACTTTTTATTGGTACCGCAACCGCGAGACACAATTTTTGAAGTATTTCAGCAAAGAGGAAGATTTGGTATTTTGCAACGATATATACGGAGTGATAGAAAAGTTTAAACTCAAGTATGATCCTGCTGAATGGCGGCTGTTCATTGATTCGTCAAAAGACAGCATAAAAGGTGTTCTTCTTCATAATGGCAACACATTCGCTTCAGTTCCTATTGCTCACTCTGTTATTCTCCAAGAAAAATACGAGAATTTAGCCCTGATTCTTCAGAAGATTCGTTATGATGAGCATAAGTGGATGATTTGTGGAGACTTTAAAATTCTATCCATGCTATTAGGGCAGCAATCCGGTTTCACCAAATATCCCTGCTTCCTTTGCTTGTGGGATAGCTGGGCCCGCGACCTACACTGGGGGAAAAAAGACTGGCCAATTCGGGAGTATTTGAGACCCGGTGAGAAAAATGTTCTTCATGAGAGCTTGGTACCTCGTGATAAAATTCTATTACCACCTCTCCACATTAAGTTGGGTCTCATTAAGCAATTCATCAAGTCCCTTCCAAAAGATGGTGAGTGCTTTCGGTACCTTTGCTCAAAGTTCCCCCGACTTTCCGAAGCAAAGCTAAAGGAAGGAGTGTTTGTTGGCCCTGATATAAGGAAACTCATTTCAGATGGAGCATTCGCTGAAACGATGTCTGAGAAGGAAAAAGAAGCCTGGGATTCCTTCAAGTATGTTGTTCTCAAATTCTTGGGGAACAGGCGGGATGAGAACTATAAGGATATTGTTGCCAGGATGCTCAATGCCTTCAAAGAACAAGGCTGTAACATGAGCCTGAAAGTCCATTTCTTGCACTCCCATGTGAACTACTTTCCCGAAAACTTGGGGGCGTACAGTGAAGAACAAGGTGAAAGGTTTCACCAGGACATCAAGGACGCAGAGAGAAGGTACCAAGGAAGATGGAACACCACTATGATGGCTGATTTCTGCTGGTTGCTGCTGCGGGAAACCCCAGATGAAAAATACGCCAAGCAGCGCACCAAGAGAAGCATTCGGGGGAAGAAGAAACGGGCCCACCAGGAGATTGATTGACCCAAGAATGACTTTAAAATCTAAACTGTGTTGACAAATATCGTGTTTTTACTAAACTTTGAAATAAAAATTTGCTAGTTATTACCACAGTGTCAGATCTCATTTATTAGAATTTTATTTTCACACCATCGGGTGTTTGTCTTCATGTATTGCAATGGTGCGGTTTGCGTTTTCTATTCTTACATACATACCTGTACAACATTTTTTGCACATTTCTTTGCTTTGCTTTGTGTCTAACCTCACTCTTATATGCTCAATGTTTGTGCACATGTATGTGGCTGTTTTAAGTGCAGACAATTTTGCTACCATCACAGTGTGTTTTGTTGACATTACTCTATTCTTATGTGCTGCCTTGTTACAATTTTCTTTATTCTTATTTGAATAACTACTAAACAATTAGTATAAAGAATTCATCCAAGAAACTTTTATCTCGATCGCACTCAATCTGAAACGTTCACCTCAAACTGCTAACCCAATGTAGCAAAAAATCTGTACGTGATGGAGCAAATTGGTTACCAGATTTGGATTCAGCGCACCAAAAAACGTAAAAATCAATCGAAACATTAGAGGCAGTTTAAAAAAAAATTTTTTTAGTGTACCTGTGATTGTAGATAGTCAAGGTTTAATGGGAGAAAGCCAAAATGGATTAAGCCAAGGAAAGTCTTGTCTTCTAATCCATTACATTTTTTTGAAGGTGTGAAGAAACAGGTAGACAAAGATGAGCCGGTTGATATAGTGTATCTGGATTTTCAGAAAGCCTTTGACAAGGTTCCTTATGAGAGACTCTTGGCCAGCTTAAAAAGTCATAGGATTGGAGCCAGTGTACTATTGTGGACCAGGAACTGGTTAAAAGATAGAAAGCAGAGAGTAGGGTTAAGTAGCTAATTTTCTCAATGCAGAAAGGTGACTAGTAGAGTATCCTCGGGATCTGTGTTGGGCCTGCTGCTTTTTAACATATTCATAAATGACCCAGAAATGGGAATAAATGAGTGAGGTGATCAAATCTGCAGATGACACAAGATTATTCAAAGTCGTTAAAATGCAAGAAGATTGTGAAAAATTTCAAGACCTTGATCAATTAGAAGACTGGACGTCCAAATGGCTGATGAAATGTAATGTGGACAACTGCAAAGTTATGCACCTAGGAAAGAACAATCCAATCTATGATTACACAATATAAGGTTCCACATTAGGAACTATCACCCAGGAAAAAGATTTAGGCATTATCATGGATATGAATGGAGAATAAAACCAAAGATATAATGCCCGGTATCATTCCATGGTGTGACCGCACCTTGAATAGTGTGTGCAATTTTGTTCGCCGTATCTTAAAAAGTATACAGCGGAATTAGAAAAAGTACAGAGAAGGGCCATCAAAATAGTAAAGGGATGGAAGGATATCCCTATGAGGAAAGGCTTAAAAGGTTAGGGCTCTTTAACTTGGAAAAGAGACGGCTGAGGGGAGATATGATAGAGATCTATATATTAATGAATGGAGTGGAATGGGTAAACGTAGATCAGTTGTTTACTCCTTCAAAAAGCAGAAAGACGAGAACACACAACGAAGCTACAATGTAGGCCATCTAAGGCTAATAACAGAACATATTTTTTCACTCAATGAGTATTTAAACTCTGGAATTTGTTGCAGGAGGATGTTTACCCACTTAGATACATTTGGTCATAGGTGGTATGTAAAAAAAAAAAAAGACTAACTATAACTGTAACTGTAGTAAAAGCTATTAGTGTGTTGTTGTTAAGTGCTATCAAGTCAGTGTTGACTCATGTCGACCTTCTGGATAGTTATCCTAAATTGTGTTCCGTTTTCAGTCAGACGGCTCATTGTTGACTGACAGGCACTCATAGCTGCTGTTATTGTATCAATCCATCTCATTGCTGGCCTTCCTCTTTTGAATTGACCTTCTACCTTTCCAAGCGTTATGTCTTTCTCTAATGATCTCTCTCTTCGCATGATGTGTCCAAAGTATGAAAGTCGAAGTCTTGTCATCTGAGCTTTTAAAGAAAGCTTAGGTTTGATCACCTCTAGTACTGACTGGTTTGTTCTTCAGGCAGTCCATGGTATACACAGCATTCGTCGCCAGCACCATAATTCAAAGGCATCAATTTTCTTTCTATCTTTTTCACTGTCCAACTTTCATATCCATATGATGTTATTAAAAATTCCATGGCTTGAACAAGTCAAATCTTTGTATGGAGAGAGACATTTCTGCTCTTGAGAATCTTGTTTAGGTCCTTCATAGCCATTCTGCCAAGAGCAATGCGTCGTCGGATTTCTTGACTGCTTGTTGCTTCTTTATTTGATAGTTGATCCAAGTAGGTTAAAGTTGTCAACTATTTCAATTTCTTCTCCATCAACGATGAACTTATTCATTTTGCCAGTTGTCAAGATCTTTGTCTTAACGTTAAGGTGCAGTCCCATTTTAAGACTATATTCCTTTATCTTGAGAAGCAAATGTTTCAAATTGTCTTCACTTTCAGCCAGTAATGTGGTATCATTTATTTATTTTATTTATTTGGTTACATTTGTATACCACTTCCAGCAATCAGTAGCGGTTTATTTCGAAAACTTCACACAGTAATTTATACATTTTCATTACATAACACATAATTGGATTTGTACAGAGATCATTTGAATGGTATATACATATTTACAGGTTTCATATTTGTGGTTTGCGTTTCAGGTTGTTTATATAGGCTTGCGTGCTATTTTATCTGTACATATATATAATTACAGGTTGCATATCCAAGTTGTGTGCTTCAGGTCATTTATATAGCGCAGTTGCATTAGATTAATTGTAATATTCTTGAAATAAATAGGTTTTTAATTGTTTCCAAAAATCTTGCAAATCATTGTTGCTTCTTAGCTCATGTGGTAGGTTGTTCCAATGGGCGGGCGCTGTGTATGTGAACGCTTTGTTGCTAGTGAGGGTTTTGGTATTGCGTAAGTTCTGTGGGACGCACAAATTGTTTAAGTTGTGTGTCCTCCTGGTCCTGTTGGGGGGTTGAGTTGCGATAAGTGTGGAGAGGTATGACAGGGCTATGTTGTGGATCATCAGCATAGCGAAGGTTGTTGATGAGTCTACCACCAATCTTCACATCTCTGCTGTCTTCATACAGTTCTGCTTCTCTGATGATTTGTTCTGCATATAAATTAAAGAGGTAGGGGGAAAGTATGCAACCTTGTCATACACCTTTGCTGATTTTAAACCATTCTGTTTCTCCTAGTTCCGTTTGAACTGTTGCTTCTTGATCAATGTAAAGATTGTGCAAGAGAATGATCAAGTTTTCTGGTATACCCATGCTTCTTAATGTGGCCCAGAGTTTCTCTTGGTTACACAGTCAAAAGCCTTGCTGTAGTCAATAAAACACACATAGATATCCTTTTGGTATTCTCTTGTCTTTTCAAGGATCCATCTCACATCCTCTCCCTTTCATGAATCCTGCTTGCACTTCAGGCAGTTCTCGTTCCAGGTATGGTTGTAGTCTCTGCTGAATTATCTTGAGTAGAATCTTGCAGGCATATGGGATCAAAGCGATTGTGCGATAATTTCCACAGTCAGTCAGGTCACCTTTCTTCTGTATTGCTATAAACACAGATCTTTTCCAGTCAGTTGGCCATGAATTTGTCTTCCAAATTTCCTGCAGAGCCTTGTAAGTATGGTAACAGCTTTATCTGATTGCTGTAATAACTCAGTGGGAATACCATCAATGCCTGGTGCTTTGTTCTTTGATGAAGCAGCATTGAAAGCCTTGATTTCTTCTTTCAGCACCAATAGTACCTGATCATAAGGTATAGGTTGAAATGGCTGTTGGTCCACTTGATCTTTATGGTATAATGACTCTGTATATTCTTTCCATGTTTTCTTGATCTTCTCGGCATCATTTAACATGGATCCTTGAGCATCTTGTAGCATTCCAATTCGAGGCTGGAATTTTTTCTTTAACTCTTGTAGCTTTAGAAAAGCTGATCTTGTTCTTCTTCTAATAGCTTCTGATTCTATTTCCTTGCATGTGTCATTGTAGTATTTTTCCTTGTCCTGTCTTGCTGCAAATGCACTGCTTACTCTGGGATAATCATTGTGTAATCTGTCTACCTTTTTGGAAACCTGCCAGGTACTTGTGACCTGGATTGGCCACTGTTTGAAACAGAATACTGGGCTTGATGAACCTTGGTCTGACCCAGTATGGAATTTCCTATGCTCTCCTTAAGCCAAATCTGAAGAGTAAGGGCCATGTATACAGAAGTATCTCTATCAATTTACTCTCCCCACACTAAATCACACAAATATGCCTCCGAAGAGCACCTCCTATTAGGGCATGCTCAGTGAGTGTTATTACTTGGTTGGTGTCCTCCTCCATTCAATGATGGTCTTAACAGAATCACCTGATAATATCTTTGCAGATTAGGAACCCCTAAGCCCCCCCTCCTTGTTACTGCTCAATGAGGTTTTTATGTGAGATCCTAGGTGGTCTACACCTCCAAATGAAATGAAAATACTTTCTGCACAAACTTTTCAATTCTATCTGAAACCAATAGAGAAAGGGTCTGACATAAGTAAAAGAATCTCATTAGCAGGATCATCTTGACACACAATCCTACCAAGTCAAGAATGATTTAAACAGAAAACCACTTCTTTAAGCCCCCCAAGAGTGATTCAAAAAGCAGGGAAAAATTATCTTACACATAGTACTTAGCTCTTGCTCGATCTATACCCCAAATACTTAAGTATAGTGTTTTCCGTTCTTAAGAGAAACATGTTGTTCACCCCGTCTCTTCTAATTCTGATCCAATGATATATTCAGCAACTCCAACTTTGAAAGATTTACTTTAAAACTCAAGACTGCACTATAGGCCTCTAATTCTCTCAAAATAGCTTCCAAGGACAATAGTAGTTGTGTGACTGATAGCATATCATCATCTGTGAAAAGTGAGATTTTAATTTCCTCTTTCTTTAATGTAAGTCTTGATTTCCCTATTAGCCCTAATACTAGGTTGTAATGGTTCTACTGCAAGAGCAAAGAGTAGAGACAAGAGAGCATCCTTGTCTGGTTCCCCTGCACTAGGAGAATACCACAGAGTAGCTCCCATTGATCTGCACTTTTGCACAATGAGAAGAATAGAATCAAACCCAAATCTGAGGACAGCAGGCAGAAAGACCCATTCCATCCAATTGAAAGCCTTTCCTCATCTATGGCCAGCAGAACCATTGGAAGCTTTCAATCCCTAGCCAGAGTTATTAATTCCAGTCTATGTACGCTATCTCCCATTAGACACCTGGAGATGAGCTCCAACTGATCTTCATAGATAGCTAGGATACTCACTGACCGAATGTCCAGTTAAATTCATATCAAGATTTAACAAATCAATCAACTGATAAGAGCCACATTGGTAGGGGTCCTTACCAGTTTAGGAAGCACTGTAATGCCAGCTTCTGGCATCAAATCAGCCATCTTTCCCTTCTCCCTAAGACAGGGTTGAATAGACTGACCAGATAAGGTGGCATTAAATCTACATACAGCTTATAAATTTAGAGAAAAAGCTGAGATCTGACGCCTTCCTAGATTTTAAATCTTTAATTGCACCTAATGCTTTGCTGATACTAATCTCAGCTTCCATGAATTCTAGCTGGGTGGCTAATAACTCTGGTAAGGACATGCCATTCAAGATGGCTGCAACTTCCTCTAACCCTCCTTGAAGCTCAGAAATGTATAGAAGTTAGTAGTATCTAAGAAATTCTGTTCTAATAACATTCTCATCTACAATTAAATCCCCCAGTACTCTCCTCAAGCCCATTATGTGATTCCTGATTCGCAATTGACAGAACTGAGAGGTTAATAGTTTGCTTGCTTTATTGCCCTCTTAGAAGTTGTGATAAGGAAGCTTATCATAGCTCAGGAAGGAGCTATAGAAAAGGTGAAGTGACTCTAAACAAGCAACCTGTCAGTTCTGGTAGAAATAAGAAAACAGAATTTTCCCATAAAAGACTACCAGTCCCAGAATGCACCAGGTTTCCAACAGCCATTAGAGGAGCTGAAGTGGGGAAGCGTGTGTTCAATCAGGAGGGCTATGAGGTAATCCCTAAGCACTCATCTCAAAGGGCAGGGCCTGATTCAGCACAGCTGCGCTGTATTAGGGGGGAGCACTCATCTAGGGAGAATAAAGGTATAGTTTATTCTACAGATCATCATCTTCATGATCACCTTGGATATCCAGAGAATTGTCCTCAGTATCCTGAGAATCAGCTTGAGTTTGATCATCAGTTTCATCTGAAGGATCATCAGAAGCAGAAGCCAAACCGGATGGACAGAGAGCGAAAGAGACCCTTTGGAAGAAGGAAGAGAAAAGCCTTTGAGAGGTCTAGAAGAGTCCAAAGCAGTACGTATACTGGGAGGTATTCCAAGGGCCAGCATACACCATTGGACTGGGGAAAGCCAGAGGAATGGTGCTGCAGAGCTAGGAATCACCAGAGGCTACCTGTGAGGGAGACGGCTGCACGTGGAAGGGACCCTAAGACCTGTGCCAGAAGGTATGTGAAGAGAGATCCAGTGTCCAGGGATCTGGATTGGAAGGCTGGACATAAGAACTGGACTACATACTGGCCAGGCTATATAGAGAGGAACTCTAGAAGCCATGGAAGCTCAGGTATGAACACTGATCTATGCCCTAGCTATAACCTTGAAAGACAGCAGGGAAACAAGTATTCTCCTGAAAATGCTCCATTGAGAGATTCATCTGTGCCAATCCATGATATTGAACCCATGCTTGTTGAACAAGGGGGAATAATAGCAGATGAGGATCCTGTTTATATGGACTGCTCTCTATCTAAACTCCGTTGGTAACTTTCTGTTATAAAGTACAGCAACCATCACAAAGAAATACAAATTTGTTCTTTAATCTACTCAGAAAAGCTCCTGAAGCAGGATTTGACCCACACAGTGGAAGGCAAGCCAGCTAAGGGGTTTCAGCTGGTAACTGCTAGCAATTAAGCCTTACCTAATTGCTTGTGAGCTAGGAGAGAATCACTTCTGTATCTATGTGGGAAGTAATCAGAAGTTAACCTGAAAAGAACAGTTTGTTTCTTGCTTTGTGGCTTTTCATTTGTTGTTTTCCTGATTTTGACTTTGTTTTTCCAAGTTAACACTGAAAGCAAGTAACCTAATTTATGTGCTACCAAGCATATCTGTGTTGGGAGAAATAACCCCATAAATAAATATCTTATTGGCTTTACCCAAGAGCACAACTAAATTATTGTCAGCAGCTGTGTCTGGTGTGAATGAACTACATTGCCCACAATACCTTGCAAATCATATAGAAATATGCACTTGCCAAGAGTGTGAAGATTCTCACCCAGGCAGCCGTCTGACAAAGTAAACTTGCCTTACCAAATCCTTATCAAAGCAAATCTCATCAACCCACAATTCTTGCAACTCTCCATGAAGGACAACCAACTTCAACTTCCTCCTACATAGGCACTCCATAGTCTTGTGCTCCAAATGTCAAATATTCTAAGTAAACTGAGTAACGTCTCCCTCCCTTTGCTTCTTTTGCCTGCCAGCATACTGCAATAATTTACTTCTTATAACTTTTGAAAGCATTTCACAAATTGTCCTCCATGGTATTCAATTCAAACTATTCCAGAATAGTTCTCTGAACTTCCACTACTATCTCCTTATTATCTAAGATAGTTTTGGTGACTCAATTAAAGTGTAACCCTGCTTTAATTTGAGCCTGCTTCTACTCCACCCAAACAGTGGACAATCAGACCATACTTATGGCTCTATGTCCGTCTTCCACATTAAAGGGTTAAAGACATAATCAAATAAAATATAATTTATTCTGGTATACATATCATGTGAGGCAGAATAAAACGAGAATGCTCTTCTAAATCCATAGGAGAAAGAGAGGCAATCACAACACTCAGAAATTTCCAACGTGAAGCAAGACAAGACAAAGAGAGGTACTACAATGACGCATGGAAGGAAACAGAATCATAAACTATTAGAGGAAGAACAAGATTGGCTTTCCTAAAGCTACAAGAGTTAAAGAGAAAATTCCCGCCTCGAATTGGAATGCTAGAAGATGCTCAAGGATCCATGTTAAATGATGCTGAGAAGATCAAGAAAAAGTGGAAAGAATATACAGAGTCATTATTTTATTTTATTTTTATTTATTTAACATTTTTTATATACCGCACTATTCATCATCAGTGCGGTTTACATTGAACAACAATATACCTGTCAATACATGACTGATCTAGGTTTACAGATAACAGGGAAGATAAACTGGGTGTGAACTGGGGGTAACTATCTACATAATTATACAAATTATATATACATTGAATAGGTTACATCAAGATTTGATATTTGACAAGAATACAGTGTTTTCACATTTTGATCCTTTGTTCTGGATTGTTGTTATGTGTAGGAGTTATCTGAGTGAGGCGGGAGCCGGTTCTATTGTGTGTATGGTAGCCTGAAGTGCAAAGTGAATAAATAAATTATACCATAAAGATCAAGTGGATGAACAGCCATTTCAACCTGTACCTTATTATCAGGAACCACTGGTGATGAAAGAAGAAGTCAAAGCAGCATTGAAAGCATTATGAAAGAACAAAGCACCAGGCATTGATGGCATTCCCATTGAGGTACAACAACAATCTGATGTGGCTGATGCCATACTTACAAGTCTCTGCCAGGAAATATGGAAGGCAACATCATGGACAACTGATCAGAAAAGATCTGTGTTTATACCAATACTGAAGAAAGGTGATCAGACTGACTGTGGAAATTATTGCACAATTGCTCTGATCTCACTTGCCAGCAATATTATACTCAAGATCATTCAATAGAGACTACAACCATACCTGGAATGAGAACTGCCTGAAGTACAAACAGGGTTCAGGAAAGGGAGAGGAATAAGAGAAATCACTACAGATGTGAGATGGATCCTTGGAAAGACAAAAGAATATCTATATGTGTTTTGACTACAGCAAGGCTTTTGACTGTGTAAATCATGAGAAACTCTGGGCCACATTAAGAAGCATGGGTATACTAGAACACCTGATTGTTTTCTTGCACAACCTTTACATTGATCAAGAAGCAAAAGGTTCAAATGGAACAAGGAGAAACAGAGTGGTTTAAAAATCAGCGAAGGTGTACAACAAGGCCGCATACTTTCCCCTTGCCTGTTTAATTCATACGTAGAACAAATCATCAGAGAAGCAGGACTGTATGAAGACAACCAAAGTGGTGGAAGATTCATCAACATTCGCTATGCTGATGATACCACAATACTGGCTGAAAGTGAAGACGATCTAAAACATTTGCTTCTCAAAATCAAGGAACAGTCTTAAAATGGACCTGCACCTTAACGTAAAGAAGACAAAGATCCTGAACTGGCAAAATCAATAAGTTCATTGTTGATGAAGAAGAAACTGAAATAGTGGACAACTTTAATCTGCTTTGATCAATAATCAATACAGAAACGACAAATCATGAAATCCGATGACGCATTGCTCTTGACAGAATGGCTATGAAGGACTTAGGCAAGATTCTCAAGAGCAGAGATGTCTCTTTCCATCAATTTTCTTCCTGTCTCTTTTTCACTGTCCAACTTTCGTATCCATATCACATTATTAAAAATACCATGGCTTGGACAAATCAAATACCTGAAGAACAGATCAGTCAATAATAGAGGAGATCAAACCTAAGCTTTCTTTAGAATCTCAGATGACAAGACTTCCACTTTCATACTTTGGACACATCATGCGAAAAGAGATCATAAGAGAAAGACATCGTGCTTGGCAAGGTTGAAGTTCAACGCAAAAAAGACAAAGGCCAGCAATGAGATAGATCTATACAATAGCAGCTATGGATGCCACTCTATCAACAATGAACTGCCTGACTGAAGACTACAGGTTAGGACAACTATCCAAAAGGTTGCCATGAGTTGACACAGACAACAACAACAACAATCCACAGGCCCTCACCCATTGTAGGGAGTTTGGATTGATTAGGATTAGGTACATACACTCACACAATTTTTAAACAAAACTGACTGTAGTGAGACTCAAGAGCTCAGAAATTATTCCCTGGATCTGAAACCTGTTCCAAAATAGTAGGATGAAGATTCCAGGAAAAAAGAATTCCTTCATCCCTCTCAATGACCAAATCAGGCATGTATCTGCTTTAACTAAGTGTGTTTCTTGTATTAAATGATGCTGCAAGACACAAGGCCTCTTTAAATAATTCTTGCTTCTTAAATGGTGAATTAAATCTCTTAATTTTAATGTACACCGGTGCCCCTTGACTGTTGGATTATAAAGCTATCTTAGAAAGATGTAAATTTATGTCACAGTATCGGGGTTATCATAATATTAATCCAACAGTTTCAGAGGGGGACATTTGGAACAAAAACCCCCACCTGGATTTCCCAGGATTATTCTTATCCCTTTCCTCTCTTTAGTATGAGGCAGGAGGAGCAAGAAAACAACTGGCAAATATAGAAAAATCTAAGATTATGGATTAGGGCTTTAGGAGTTCTTGATGTTACAAAGAGAGTAGTTACTCACCTGTAACAGGTGTTCTCCAGGAGCAGCAGGAATCAGTCCTCACATATGGGTGACGTCGGCGCCGACGGAGCCCTCGTGCGGAGCATTTCCCCAGCTTTCAAAGAAAGCCTTTGGGAATTGCAGCGCGCATGCGCGGTCCCCTTCCCGCCCAAGAGTGCCATCTTGCTCAGTCTGATGACATAGCTAAAAGACAGCAAAAAATTAGCAAAAACAAATCATATGACTGCAACTCCAAGGGGAGGAGGGAGGGTTGTGAGGACTGATTCCTGCTGCTTCTGGAGAACACCTGTTATAGGTGAGTAACTACTCTTTCTCCAGGACCAAGCAGGAAGTCAGTCCTCACATATGGGACTCCCCAGCTTAAGGCTACCGGAGACCTCAAGCGGAAAAAATGAGCTCCCTCTAGCTCGTCAGCATGTAAGGAAGGAATCTTCTCTGAGAACGCCCCCGACCGGTAGCCCAACACCAGGGCCGGAGGGTAGGAGTTGCCTAAACCCCAAAGAGATTATGGAGTACTGCCTGTCCGAAAGCACTGTCCCTGCGGGACTCCCTCTCAAGGCAGTAATGGGCCGCAAAAGTCTGGCTTGAAGACCAAGTAGCAGCCCGGCAGATGTCTGCCAATGGAACAGAGCGGAGATGAGCCACTGACGCAGCCTTCTCCCTGACACGATGAGCCGTGACTCGACCCTCCAACGAGAGGCCGGCTGCCCCATAAGCCCAGGCGATACAGTCAGCAACCCAGATGGACAAAGTACGCTTGGAGACAGGTAGCCCCAACTTATTGGGGTCAAAAGAAACGAAGAGCTGAACAGCCCTCCGATGCTCCCGCGTACGGTCAAGGTAGAAGGACAACGCCCTCCTACAGTCCAGGGTATGCAAAACCATCTCAGCCCGGTTGGCATGCATCCTGGGAAAGAAGGTCGGAAGAACCACCTCCTGATTGAGGTGAAAAGGGGAGACAACCTTAGGAAGAAACTTAGGGTGAGTCCTGTCGCCGCCTTCCCCCGCCTAGGCGGTTGCCTGACGAGGAAAGGGGGCTGCACTTTCAATATTTTATTTAATATGTACTCCTAGGGCAAAGGCCTCTGGGAGTTGTAGTTCCTTGAGCATTTGATTGTAGTTGTAATAAAGAGCTTTAGCCGAGGTTTGAAAGCAACACAGGAAATTTTATTCGCCTCCCTTGTTTAACAGGAACTTCTAAGGAAGCTTGGCATAACACATGTAAAGACTTTTTCCACAAGAAAATAAAAGGTTGGTAAACTTTCCACGGATATCAATTGCCCTTGCTTGCTTCAACAAGGCAATGATTGCTTTCTTCCAAATAAAGGTTTCAGTTCACAATGCTTTTTGCAATTAATTGTCCATTGAAGACTTTCAGACAGCAATACTCCTGTAATAAACTTTTCTTCTTTGCTTCAACTTAATCAGGGTTTTAATTAGTTGCTCTAGAGATCTTAGGCATTCCTCCTTAACAAGTCTCTTGCTTTTAAAACAGCAGCCACACTAATTAAAACTTTCTTTCCCTTTCAGAACATACATGCACATAAAACAAACTGGAATCTCTTCAAGCTTATAACTCAGAAGATTCTCATTTTACCCTTATGGATAAATCACATTCCATTTCTTGATCAGGTTGACTTAATTCACTATCACATTCTCCAACTTCCATTGACTCACATTCAGAGCAATCAGGTTCTGCAGCTTCGTTGAACAACCTAATCAGCTGTTCCCCTCGAGACCTCTCTCGGGACTCAGAGCTGCTATCAAAGCAAGGTAATTCCTGATCTTTTACCAAACGTTTCAACAGTCTTAAAGCATTCAAGGTTTCTCTGTTAAGAGGTTTTCTTACCAGCCCTCCTTGAGGTGAGATTCTTGGACTCAGCGTCTCCTGGTAAGCCTTTATGATTGAGTCACTCCCAGCAATCTCTCCTGGCTTAAACCTCCGGGTTTTTGAACCTACTGCAGGCTTCCTATAGCCCTGATACCGGTCCAAACTCTGGAGCTGGCTTTGGGGATACTCTTCCCTCAAACTGGTGTCTGAGAACCTTTCTCTAGACTCCTGGCTAAAATCTTTACTTGCAGTTCCTTTTAGGATTCTCCTCAGCACTGTTTCACTGCCATTTCCTTGGCCATGCTGGTTCCTGCATAGATTAGCCCTTCCGTCTCTCTTCCTCGTGTAATGCTGATGCTCATGCTCAGATTCAGGTTCCTTCCCAGACTCCGCCTCTGAATCAGACTCAGCTCTCGATTCAGCTATTCCCTCAGCTCTCGATTCAGCTATTCCCTCAGCTCTCCTCCTCCCTCTTCTCTGGGGCTTATATGAGTGGGTCTGGCCTGTATCTTTCCACCCCGCCCCCAGCTGTCTTAGATTGCCACCCTCAGTTACCATGGAGCTGGGGCATGGCCTTAGGACAGCAGCTTTAGACAGGCTTTTTTCATTCTTAGCTGCACTTTTAAAGTGGCAATTCCCTGCACTTTCCTTCTGACTGGAGGAGACTGCAAGTGTTTTCCCACCACATATCCCCCCGCTTAAGATATTACGGGCTGGCGTATTAACTTCAGCACAGCTCGTAATACGCAAAAGGGCGTCCGCATTGGTGTGCAACTTTCCTGCTCGATGTTCTATGTGAAAGTCGAATGCCTGTAAGGCCATGTACCAGCGGGTAAGACGGGGATTATGATCCTTCATTTGATTTAACCAACGCAACGGGGCATGATCAGTCACCAGTAAAAATTTACGGTCAGTCAGGTAAAAACGTAAGGCGTCCACCGCCCACCTTATGGCCAGACATTCCCGTTCCACTGTGGAGTACTTCCTCTCGGGTGGTGTTAACTTTCTGCTTAGGAACATAACAGGATGTTCCTCTCCATCAAACTTCTGCGATAATACAGCGCCCAACCCTGTATCCGACGCATCTGTTTGTACAATAAAAGACCTATCGAAATCTACACCCCTTAATATTGGTGCCTCGCAGAGCTCGTCCTTTAACCTTAAAAAGGCTTGCTCTGCCTCTGCCGACCATTTTACTTGATTGGGTGCATTTTTCTTTAACCCTTCTGTTAAGGCAGCACTCTTGGTAGCAAAATGGGGAATAAATCGGCGGTAATAGCCGATTAAACCAAGAAAACTACGTAGCTGTTTTTTGGTCAAGGGTCTTGGAAATGCTCTAACACTCTCCACTTTTTCAAGTAGAGGTTTAACTGTGCCCCGCCCTACCAAATGTCCCAAATATTTTACCTGTTTTCCCCCAAACATACATTTAGCCGGGTTCAAGGTGATGCCCGCGCCACGCAAGGCCCTTAAAACGGCTTCAATGCGTGCCAAGTGCTCGTCCCATCGAGAGCTATGGATCACAATGTCATCCATATAGGCGGTCGCGTATTGTTAATGGGGACGCAAGATCACATCAACCAATCGCTGGCAGGTCGCAGCCGCCCCATGCAATCCAAAAGGCATGCGACGAAACTGGAAAAGACCGATGGGGGTGCTGAATGCGGTCTTTGGGCGAGATTCCCTGGTGAGGGGAATCTGCCAATACCCCTTGGTCATGTCAAGAGTGGTCAAGTAAGACGCCTGGCCTAAGCGGTCCAGCAGTTCTTCTATCCTTGGCATGGGATAGGCGTCGAACCGGGAAATGGCATTCACCCTGCGGAAGTCAATGCAAAATCGCATTGTTCCGTCTGGTTTGGGTACCAGCACTATGGGGCTGTTCCAGGGACTATGGGACTCCTCAATTATTCCCATTTTAAGCATGTCCTGCACTTGGGATATTACCTCCTGGCGTTTGGCCTCAGGTAACCTGTAGGGTCTCTGGCGTACTATCTCCCCTTGGAGGGTAACTATCTCGTGGGCTATAAGGCGTGTCTCACCTGGTATAGGGGTTAAGACATCGGGGAACTTCCGTAGGAGCCCTAGTAACTCCTGCTGTTGAGGCCAGGAAAGTTCTTCCCCTAACCTGGGGACTGGATCTCCCTTGCAATCCGTCAATTGCGGGCCCAGATCTTCTTCCTCTGTTACCTCACAGCTGGCAGCTAAACCCTTTATTTCTGTCTTACCGGTGGAACCAAAACCTCCGTGCCCCCTAGTGGTAGGCGTTAACTCCGTTACCTCCTCCAGGGACGGAAATCCAACCCGTTCACAGATCATTTGAGCTATACGGTCCCCTATATTTACCTTAAAATCCTCTCTTGCAAAGTTAAACAGCACCTTAATCGTCCCTCGATAGTCGGGGTCGATTACTCCGGCGCCTACATCAATGAAATTTTTCCAGGCTAAACCTGAACGAGGGGCAAGGCGTCCATAACAGCCTGGGGGTATTTCTACTTGTATTCCTGTCTCTACCAGGGCTTTTCCCTGATGGGGGATGATTATCTCCTCTGCGCTACCTATATCAAAGCCGGCTGCCATTTGCGTAGCCCGCTTAGGAACTTTTGCATTGGGAGTAGTGCGGCAAAACCTAAGGACAAAGTGGGACTTTTTAGGGATGTTCTCCTTATTGGCTATCCCCCCTTTGGCCTGTTGCTGTTCGGTTCCAAACAAAGGATGGGGAACCGGCCTAGCCTTAGTGTTCCTTGTATGTGTAGATATTGCTTGTTCTCCCTTACACTCATTCCCCCGGGGTACTTTCCCACCTTCAAAATGAGGTGAATCCCCTGGTGGAGCTTCTCTCTTGCCTTCTGGGTCTTTTAGTGGTGCTAAGGTGGATGTCTTACCTGTTCTATTCTGGAGACCCTCTGCTATCCCACGCCTAAACTGGGGCCAGTCCCTTCCCAGGACTAACGCTTGTGGGAGCCTTGGTACTACAGCCACAGGTATTTTCCGCTTTAGCCCTAAACCTTTCACTGAGACAGTATAAACGGGGTATGACGAGGCTGCCCCGTGAATGCAACGTATCCTTATACACTTTTCTTGAGGCTCGGGAACTGGACCAATCTGGGATGTTATCTCTTTCCAGAGCTTCTTCGAGATCATAGACTGGTCCACTCCGGAGTCCAACAAAGCTTCTACTTGGACACCCTCCACCTCTACACCTAGGAGGAATCCTTCTCCCCTCTCTTCAGAATGGGAGGTCAAAAGGGCTGTCCTAGCTCTGCAGTCTTTTTTCATGTGTCCCTCTTCCCCACAAGAAAAACATTTTCTTGGCATATATCTGGGTTTATCTAGATGCATTACCTTCATCCCTTCTCCCCACATGGCTTTTCCTTTCCTTTCTGAGGCTACTTCGACTGTTTGCGTTAGACCACCCACCTTAACCGGGCTTGCCACACTGGCCTCTAGGTAACGCTCAGCTAGTGAGGTTGCTGCCTCTGTGGTCTTGCAGTCTTGTAGGATCAGGAAGGATCTCATATCTTTTGGAACAGCGTCCATGAACTGCTCCAGGATAATACCATCTAATAATGACTCCTTCGTTTGAGTCTCAGGCGTCAGCCATTTTAATGCCAACCCTCTAATCCGCTGGCACAAAGCACGCGCTGTTTCACCAGGTTTTAATCTAGAGCTCCGCAAAAGGCGGCGGTAGACCATGGGGTTTAGGCCCAAACGGTCTCGTATTGCCTTTTGTAGCTCTTTATAATCGGTGGCTAATTCCACAGGCATGGCCCTATAGGCTGCTAGCGCTTCTCCCGTCAAGGAAGCGGCAAGGCGTATGGCCCATTGATCTTTATGCCAACCGGATAGAAGAGCTACCCTCTCAAAAGCTGCTAGAAAATCATCCACATCATCCCCTTTTGCTAATTGCCCAAAAGAGAATGTCCCAGTCCCAGGTATCCCAAACCCTGGTATATCCCTTAAGGAACCTGGTACTGTCCTTGGGGATTCTGCTGCTTGCTTCTGTGCTCCCAGCCAATCACCCATCGTCTCGAGCAGCGGCTTTTGCTGGGCCTGGAGCATGGCTGCCGTGTGTTCCAGTGTCCGTGCCGACATCTCTTGTTGTTTCTGGAATTGTTCGGCCATCCATCTCAAAAGCTCCGTCTGCTCCATCCTTGGTAGAAGCTGAAACAAAAAAACAGAGAGAGAAACCACCAAGTGCGGCTCCCAAAATATAGGCCCTCTCTCCTCTGCTCTCCTGGCGCACTGCTGTAGTCCCACCCGGCACTGGTATCCGTTTATACCCCTTTATAAATACGGATTACCTTAGGCAGGTGTAGACTCGGGTTTATCAGCCAGCAGGTCACGGCCTCAGGAATATGCTCCAGTCCGGTCCTTCTGCTGCTGATTCGGGTCCTTCTTTTCCAGCAGGCTGCTTGTATCCACAGTGCATGTAAAAAAAAAAAATTTCCCCTTTTTTTTTTGTCTTTTTCTTGTAGTTCCGGTGTCTTGGGAACACGTGGCCATGGCGAAATCCTAAATACTACGCCACCTGTCGCCGCCTTCCCCCGCCTAGGCGGTTGCCTGACGAGGAAAGGGGGCTGCACTTTCAATATTTTATTTAATATGTACTCCTAGGGCAAAGGCCTCTGGGAGTTGTAGTTCCTTGAGCATTTGATTGTAGTTGTAATAAAGAGCTTTAGCCGAGGTTTGAAAGCAACACAGGAAATTTTATTCGCCTCCCTTGTTTAACAGGAACTTCTAAGGAAGCTTGGCATAACACATGTAAAGACTTTTTCCACAAGAAAATAAAAGGTTGGTAAACTTTCCACGGATATCAATTGCCCTTGCTTGCTTCAACAAGGCAATGATTGCTTTCTTCCAAATAAAGGTTTCAGTTCACAATGCTTTTTGCAATTAATTGTCCATTGAAGACTTTCAGACAGCAATACTCCTGTAATAAACTTTTCTTCTTTGCTTCAACTTAATCAGGGTTTTAATTAGTTGCTCTAGAGACCTTAGGCATTCCTCCTTAACAAGTCTCTTGCTTTTATTTCAAGTCATTTTTATTAATTTTCCAAAATTAAAGCATTACAGAAACAGTGTCAGGGATCAGACAACATCAAAAATATCGTGCAGAGCCCAACTGGGACCCAATTCCGCTTACAAAATAACAGCACCATCACTCCTTGCAGATACTCCGCCGAGTGGTCTGCCTGCACCGCCGTAAAATAACAGTCTTAAGAGCAACAGGATGCAGTACCACAAGTAAACACATGTTAATATAACAGAGAACAAAACAGCAGTAACAATTACATTTCAGTACTAGCGGAGGTCAATGGAATGATCCAAAGTGTACCGCCGCCCCTGGCAGTGGGTACCGGTCAGCCATGTCACTCCGCAGTGTGGCTCTCTCCACCGTCTAGGTCTCCATTGACCCACACACATATGAAGTACTGCCACTTGTGCATGTTATGACAAAATATCAACTGAACAATGTCTGAAGTCGTGCAGTGTAACCTGCTACATTGGAGACCATGCACATAATCCTAATATTCATCCCCTCAACCGAAACCCCCCCAACTCCCCTCATCCTCCCCCCCCCACCTTCCCACCCCCCCTCTCAACCCCCCCTCTCCCAAGCCTGAACACTTACAACCAATAGCAAGGCAAACCCCCACTTAGAACATATGCACCAAACCACTCATCCCTCACCAGCTGCAACCACCACACATAATATTATATGAAATACCCCCAGGTCTATTGGCGCCATGCACGCCCAGGATACCCCGAGTTTCAGTTACATAGACCCTTCTCTTATACATTTAAAGTCAGTGCCCTCTCCCTGGGTGATAAATGTGCAATCATAGGTGACCACAAAGCCATAAAGGCATCCCAACTCTTGCCTCCCCTTGACTTCGCCGTCATTTTTTCCATACTAAGCAGTTCAAACAGAGAGGCTTCCCAGAGCACAAGGCTAGGGGGAGCAGTCTCAATCCAACGGTGCAGCAAAGACTTTTTTACCACGAGGAAACCTCGCTCTAGTAACTCTCTTTGCCCCCTGGTATATCGGTCAGTGCACAGCTGCCAGCTATGGAAAAGGCAAACCTCGCTATTAGCATGAAATACAATACCCAGCCACCCCGCCAACTTCCGAGAAACTTGCTCCCATAGGGCCCGAACTGATTGACAATTCCAGAATTTATGAAGAAGAGTTCCGGGCTCCCTACCACACCATCCACACATGCCTGAGATCCTCAGCCCTATCTTGTGCGCCCACAGGTCGCTAGTATAAGCACGCCACAGAAATTTATACTGAAGCTCTTGCAGATATATCCACTCCACCCCTTTCCCAATGTTCAAAAAGGCCGTACGCAACAACTCCACGGTTAGGGAAGCCATCCCGTCTCTACTCCAGCGTTGTACCAGTTCCAGAAGAATATCATCTCCCCTACTGGGCCGCACCACCACCCTACAACCTCCGCTTCTCTCTGGTAGTCTACTATGCTCTCTAAAACCGTCCTAGGTGCTCGGCAGTCCCCCCGGTCCCGCTGCATCAGACGAGTTCCCTGTACATAGTGCCGCACTTGGAGATACCCGTAAAAATCATGCCTAGGGAGATTATACACCGCCTTTGTAAATTCGGAAAATTATCCAGTATCTGTCCATCTACGGTGAAGAGGTCACCCAGACAAACCACCCCCTTCTCCCACCAACCGCGAAAAATATTGGTCCTGGAGAATCCAGGTGCAAAGTCAGGGTTCCCCACCAACGGAAGCAAAGCGGAGCCTCTCCAGTTCCATCCAAAGCGGGCGCATAGCGTGCGCCAGGCCGCTCGCAAGGCCCCCATATACATCCCCCCCGCCCCCTCTCGTAGACCCTGTGGCAACTTGCCAACCTGTAAAAGGTATAGAGGGTGGGTACGGGTGACACATCTCCTCAAGCTGCTGTCCTATTGCCGAACCCCCCCTCCCCTCTAATAGAGCGCCGATATGTTTAGTTACATAACGCAAATTATAATGACGTAACGATGGCATCTCCAACCCACCTTCGTCCTTCCGAAGGACAAGAGCATGTAAAGGAATCCTAGGACGCTTCCCACGCCACAGAAACCCCCGCAAACCCGTTTCAAAACGCTTCCAATCCCTATTGGTAATCCAAATCGGTAACATACGCAACACAAAGCCATCTCGGGAATTCTACCATCACATATAAGGCAATCCGGCCCCTCAGTGAAAGAGGGAGGCTTCGCCAGCCCTGAAAAGTTTGCAAACTTCTAGCTAAGAGGACAGGGACATTCGCTGCATATAACGATTCAGGCCTATCAGGTAGTTGGATCCCAAGGTACCTAATAGCCCCTTCTGCCCAGACCAACGGAAAATCCCCTTCCCACACGGGCTTCACCCTCCCGCCTACATCTAATACCATAGACTTCTGAGTATTAATTTTCAAACCGGAGAAGCTACCATATTGAGATATCAATTGAAGGAGCTGCGGTAATGAGGCCTGCGGTCATGTTAAACAAATCAACATGTCGTCCGCGAACGCACTAATTTGCAATTCCTCTCCTCCCATCTTAATGCCCACAATCCCCTCATGTTGTTGGATTGCTCGGAGGAGGGGTTCCAGCGCCAGGACAAACAAGAGTGGGGACATCGGGCAACCCTGACGGGTATCCCTCTCCAACACAAACGTCTCGGAGAAAATCCCATTTACCCCCACCCTGGCCGCAGGTTGTGCATACAGCGCCCTTATCCAGTGTACAAAATCTCCATGGAGACCAAAGCCCGACAGGACATCCCAAAGATACTCCCATGCCACCCTATCAAAGGCTTTCTCTGCATCTAGACTCACCAGCAAGAGAGCTTCGTCCTTCCGCAAACAATACTCCATACCTAACAGCAGCTTGGTAATGTTTCTAGACGCCTCTCTGCCCTGAACAAAACCAACTTGTCGCTCATCAATAAGCCGAGGTAAGATCGGGTTTAGCCGCGCTGCCAATATAGATGCCAAGATTTTCATGTCACAATTAATTAGGGAAATGGGCCGGTATGAGGCCGGTTCCAATGTGTCTTTTGCCCGGCTTCGGAAGGACCGTAATATCTGCACAGCGCATATCTCTGGGGAAAAGACCCCGCACACGCGCCTCATCATACATCACCACCATAGAAGGGGCCAATCGATCCACCAACAGTTTATAATACTCAATACTGAACCCATCGGGTCCTGGGGCCTTATGCGATTTGCCCTTCTTAATTCCCCGGCAGACCTCTTGAACCGTCAGCGGCGCATTCAAGGTTCGCAAATCCTCCTCCGACACCTGAGGCAAATTGAGCGCAGAAAGAAACTCAACACCTTTGGTATAGTCCCGTTCCTCTTCGCTGTATACCTGTGCGTAAAAAAGCTCGAAAAATCTCCGCTATTTGGGCCGGCCTGTGACAGATAGCCCCCGATTCCTCCCGCAGCACCGGGATGAAACGCGTCCCACGCGGATCCCGAACAAGTTTTGCCAGCATCGTGCCAGAGCGATTCCCGTAACGATACAGGCGGTGTTTGTAATAGTTCCAATCAGCTCATTCAGAGTGACCTGCGTTCTTGTATATTCCCGCTGTAAGGCCCTATCTCGTCCCCTGCCCAATTTACCCTGGAGGTCTCGCAAATTACGTTCCAGGACAAGTATACTGCTATCAAGGTGCCGGCGTTGCGTAGCCACATACGAGATAATGGCCCCCCTCAGCACCGCCTTGCTAGCTTCCCAGAAAAGGAGTGGGGAACACTGGGGGGTGTCATTAAACCGAGCATACTCATCCCATTGTTTTTCCAAGAAACCTCGGAAGGCCTCATCCTGCCACAGATATGTAGGGAACCTCCACCCCTCCCGTCTTGGCCCCTGGGACTCCCAGATAATCCAAACCGGCCCATGATCTGAGATAACTATTGGGTCTATTCCCGATTGTAGCACCTTAGATAATCCCTGCTCACTAACCAGCATGTAATCTATGCGCGACCATGTGTGGTGTGCACACGATTGGTGGGTGAATTCACGCACACCCGGATGAAGGACCCGCCATACATCAACAAGTGCACCCATTCTACATACATATCCCACCCCTTTACGAGTCCACGAGCCCGACTCACCCGTTTGGGACTTATCCATGCGAAGGTCGTGCGGGCAATTGAAATCGCCCACCACAATTACAGAATTTTTGCCCGGCTTGGCTACCAACTGCACTATAGTTTTGAAGAAGGTGTGATCATAGACATTCGGGGCGTACACATTAAGCAGCCATATTGACTCATTATATAACCTTGCATGCAGGAAAATGTAGCGACCATGTGGGTCCGCCTTTATTTGTGTTACTTCAAATGGCACACCCTTCTTTACCAGCGTCACCACCCCCGCCTTTTTCGTGCCTGAAGCTGCTCCATGTGCAGTCACCACCCAATCCCGGGCCAATTTACGATGCTCCTGCACACTCAAATGAGTCTCCTGGAGCATGGCTATGTGAACACCTTTTCTTTTAAGTGTCTGCAGAATTTTTGTGCGTTTGACCGGAGACCCTATCCCTCCAACATTCCACGATATTATTTTGACCTTAGGCATACTTCCGGTATGAGCGTGTGCATATCCAGCTACACCCTTGTGTGTGCTCCCAGGGGTGCCCAGCCTCGCCCCCGGAGCACTTCTTACGCCAATACATAACTGTGCAACTTGTGAGGCCTGCCACAATAAAACCTACTCTCATGGTGCTCCAAAAAAATCAGGCTACCCCTCCTATTCCCTCCCCCCCCTCCCCCCCCCACCCACCCTTCCCCACAGCATCCACCCTACTCCCTTCCCCCATTTTGACAGTACACCCCCCTCCCCCAAATCCCCAACCTCCCTATACCACATACAGTCCCCATGCGCATCAGTTCCCCTCACAGAGTAAACCCCCCACCCCACCATACACAACTCCTCACACCCCCACTCAACCCCCCGTTAAACACATACACTCCTCCTCCTCCCATGCACTACATACAGCCCTCCATTGCACACTCTCCATAACACATATACCCGCAAAGCAAAGAACAATAACAGCAAAAATTTGAACATTATCCCCTCTTCTTTCCCCCTCCCCCCCACAACTATTATCCCCTAGGTCTCACAATGCAAGACCCTCCCTGATAACGGGAGTTAGATCACTGTTCAATGCACCTCCGGGCCACCATCTGGTACAGGACCCAGAAATGTAATGGTAATGAATGTCTGTCCGTTGGAGCGCACTAGGCTCAAGCACTTGGCCCGTCCAGCCGCCCCCTGCTAATCATATCCATGCGAGGCTAGATCCAGGCAATGAGCGCACTTCACCTCCCGGCAATATTCCAGAGATACCCCCAGGCAGTCCGGCCCATAAATGTCCCTCACGAGGCCATATCCCCGGTGCGGTTCGTGAACACCGTAGCCAGGAATTTGCGGGCTTCCTCGGGTTTCTCAAAAGTGTGCGCCTCACCTTTATGAAAGATTTTTAATAGTGCAGGATATATAAGGGCAAACCGGACTCCCCGTTGCACCAAAGTACCACAGATTGGTGAGAATGCTTTGCGTTTAGCCGCAAGGGAGGCAGAGTAATCCTGGAACAGCAGAACCGCAGCATTTTCTAATTTCAAATCCCTGCGCTTATGGTAAGCTTGCAGCAAAGCGGCTTTATGCTGAAAATTCAGTAAGCGCGCCAGCACTGGGCGCGGTCTTTCACAATGATCCATCCGTTGCCCCAGACGGTGGGCCCTCTCCACCTTTATTTGTCCTACCAGCTCTGCGAGCCCCAGCTCCTTGGGCAGCCACTCCTCAAAGAGTTGGGTAAGCTGGTGATCTGTCCATGTCTCCGGAACACCGACCATCCTTATGTTATTTCTCCGGGAACGGTTCTCAAGATCATCCACTTTTTGGAGTAAAGATTCGATCTGTTGCTGCTGCTTAGCACTGGTTCTTTCTAGCGCCAGCTCTCCTTCCTCCAATACATTCACACGTTGTTCCACCTCCTCCACTCATCGAGTAATGTCAGCAAAGGTTTCTCCCATTTCCTCCAGTTTCTTTAATACATGGTCAAATTTAGGCTCGAGCATCTTCACCACCTCCTGAGCAATCTCCTCCGAGTTAGACTCCCCACCATCGGTGCTCGGGGATCTCGGCATACTGCCCGCTCGGGCCGCAGACGCCATTTTGGTCTCCCTCGTGCTTGAGGGCTTCTCCCTCTTTGACGCCGCTCTCATTGCGTGCTCCGAGCCTCTCAAGCTTCACAGTTGATACAGCACTCAGGTATGGATATCAGTACACCAGCTCCAGCCAGCAACGCTCCACAAATTTCGGTATCTGCCGGTTTAATAGCAAGTTTCTGTGGGTGGCCCGGGAGCGCGACGAGGACTGCTCCTCACCCGCTCATGTGCTCACGTGATCTCAAGTCTCTTGCTTTTAAAACAGCAGCCACACTAATTAAAACTTTCTTTCCCTTTCAGAACATACATGCACATAAAACAAACTGGAATCTCTTCAAGCTTATAACTCAGAAGATTCTCATTTTACCCTTATGGATAAATCACATTCCATTTCTTGATCAGGTTGACTTAATTCACTATCACATTCTCCAACTTCCATTGACTCACATTCAGAGCAATCAGGTTCTGCAGCTTAGTTGAACAACCTAATCAGCTGTTCCCCTCGAGACCTCTCTCGGGACTCAGAGCTGCTATCAAAGCAAGGTAATTCCTGATCTTTTACCAAACGTTTCAACAGTCTTAAAGCATTCAAGGTTTCTCTGTTAAGAGGTTTTCTTACCAGCCCTCCTTGAGGTGAGATTCTTGGACTCAGCGTCTCCTGGTAAGCCTTTATGATTGAGTCACTCCCAGCAATCTCTCCTGGCTTAAACCTCCGGGTTTTTGAACCTACTGCAGGCTTCCTATAGCCCTGATACCGGTCCAAACTCTGGAGCTGGCTTTGGGGATACTCTTCCCTCAAACTGGTGTCTGAGAACCTTTCTCTAGACTCCTGGCTAAAATCTTTACTTGCAGTTCCTTTTAGGATTCTCCTCAGCACTGTTTCACTGCCATTTCCTTGGCCATGCTGGTTCCTGCATAGATTAGCCCTTCCGTCTCTCTTCCTCGTGTAATGCTGATGCTCATGCTCAGATTCAGGTTCCTTCCCAGACTCTGCCTCTGAATCAGACTCAGCTCTCGATTCAGCTATTCCCTCAGCTCTCCTCCTCCCTGTTCTCTGGGGCTTATATGAGTGGGTCTGGCCTGTATCTTTCCACCCCGCCCCCAGCTGTCTTAGATTGCCACCCTCAGTTACCATGGAGCTGGAGCGTGGCCTTAGGATAGCAGCTTTAGACAGGCTTTTTTCATTCTTAGCTGCACTTTTAAAGTGGCAATTCCCTGCACTTTCCTTCTGACTGGAGGAGACTGCAAGTGTTTTCCCTATTTCCATAGGCACTGGACTAGCTTCGCCACCACAGTCCGTAAGATTACCCTATTCCTGTAGAACCTAGTATAAGGAGGATCAGACACTAGAGCCTGAAGTTCACTCACTCGCCTAGCAGAGGTAAGAGCTACCAGAAACAAGGTTTTCCAGGAGAGAAAACGGAGAGGGCAGGTAGCCATAGGTTCAAAAGGCGGACAAGTAATCCGATGTAAGACCACATTCAGATCCCACTCAGGGGCCGGTGGACGCAAAGGAGGCTTAAGCAGAAGGAGGCCTCTGAGAAAACGAGCCACCAAAGGGTGGTTGGAAAGAGGCCTACCATCCACCGGCGAATGGTGCGCTGAGAGAGCACTAAGGTGAACCCTGACAGAGTTAGACTTAAGGCCCAGATTGGAGAGGTAAAGCAAATATTGCAATACTACCGCTACCAAGCACGAGAAGGGATTCTCGCTGTGCTGAGCACACCATGCGGAGAATCTACGCCACTTAAGAGCGTAGGTTTTCCTGGTGGATTGTCGCCTAGAAGCCAAGACCACATCTTCCACCTCTCGAGGCAGTAGTAGGGGAGCCAGGACTACCCTTTCAGCAGCCAGGCCATCAGATGAAGGGACTGGAGGTTGGGGTGCAAGAGAGTACCCTGATCCTGAGACAGGAGATCGTGTTGAAACCCCAGAGGAAGAGGGGTGTCCACTGCTAGCTGCAGCAGAAGCGGGAACCACGGTTGCCTCGGCCACCTGGGGGCTATCAGGATCAATGAAGCCCCGTCCTTGAGGACTTTGAACAGCGTTCTGGACACTAGTGGCATGGGAGGAAACGCATACAGTAGGCCTGTGGACCACGAGATCAGAAACGCATCCGCTGCTACTCTGAGAGGATGCGGTTGTCTGGAGCAGAATCTCGGGAGTTGCCGGTTCAGAGGACTGGTGAAAAGATCCATGGTGGGGAGGCCCCACCTGAGAAAGACCTGCTGAACCACCAACGGGTTCAACCTCCATTCGTGTGGTTGCAGGATCCTGCTCAGTCTGTCCGCCAGGTAATTTTCTTGACCTGGGAGGTAGACAGCCTTTAGGAGGATTCCGTGAGTGACGGCCCAAGAGCACAGCCGTTGTGCCTCCTGACATAGAAGGAAGGAGCCTGTGCCTCCTTGCTTGTTCATGTAGAACATGGCAACTTGATTGTCCGTCTGGACCAGTACAGACTGGTGAGAGGCGAGGTGGGAGAAGGCTCTCAGAGCTAGGCGTATCGCCCATAGCTCCAGGAAGTTTATCTGTTGAGCAGCCTCCCAAGGGGTCCAGAGACCCTGAGTACATGCCCCTTGGCAATGTGCTCCCCAACCGAGAAGAGAAGCATCTGTTGTCAGCACTTGAGAATGTGGAGGGGATTGAAAAACCACTCCGAGTACCAGATTCGGAAGATGAAGCCACCATTGCAGAGAGGAGACTAGCAGGTCCGATATCTTTACTGAGTCTGCTAGGCTCCCTGTGGCCTGATGCCACTGAGTGCGAAGGCTCCACTGAGCAGGCCGCATGTGCAGGCGGGCATTGGGGGTGACATGAACCGTGGAAGCCATATGGCCGAGTAGTCTCAGGAATTGCCTGGCAGAGACCAGGGAATTGCTGCGAAACTGCCTGGCCAGATCCATCAGCCTGTGGGCTCTGTCCATAGGCAGAAAAAAAACCTTCGCTTGAAGAGTGTCTAGTCTGGCCCCTATGAATTCTAAGTTCTGGGACGGGAGCAAAGTGGACTTTGCGAAGTTTATGACAAACCCCAAGTGCTGAAGTAGAGCCACAGTGCGAAGGGTGGCTTGATTGGCCTCCTGGGAAGATTGGCCCCTTATGAGCCAGTCGTCCAGGTACGGAAACACAAAAAGACCTTGAAGCCTCAGGTAGGCCGCCACCACTGCCAGGCACTTGGTGAACACCCTGGGAGCGGAGGACAGGCCAAAGGGTAGTACTCTGTACTGATAGTGGTTTCCCCCCACAACAAATCTGAGATATTGTCTGTGGTCTGGATGAATAAGGATGTGAGTATATGCATCCTTTAGATCTAAGGAGCATAGCCAGTCTCCCTGCTGGAGGTAGGGCAGCAGGATTCCAAGGGTAAGCATCTTGAACTTTTCCTTCTCCAGGAACTTGTTGAGGTTGCCCAAGTCTAGGATGGGTCTGAGGCCTCCTGTTCTTTTTGGTACCAGAAAGTACCTGGAATAAAAGCCGTGACCTCTCAGGTGGTGGGGCACTGGTTCCACAGCCTGATCCTTTAGCAGACTTGCTAACTCCTGAAGGAGTAGGTCCCTATGCAGAGGGAGTCTTGGAGGCTCCCCTGGAAAATAGGAGGGAGGTACCTGGTGAAAATGGAGAAGATAGCCCTTTTGGACTATATGAAGAATCCAGGTATCTGATGTGACGGCTGACCACCTGTGGGCAAAGTGGGCCAGCCGGCCTCCTGTGCTGAGAGAAGCAAGCTGAGGAGAAGAGGCTATGCTTTCTGAGTCAAAAATACCCACCCTGCTGAGCAGGGGCCAGTGTAGGTGGCTCGGGAGCCTTCTGCCTACGGGGCCCTTGACCCTGCTCCTTGGACTGCTAACCCTGTGGGGGAGCTGCAGAGGCCTGATAATGAGGGTATTGTTTATAGGCAGATGACTTCCTCGGGTAAAAGGTCTTTTTTCCCGAGCCCTTCTTTTTCTGAGAAGGGTCAGAGTTTTTTCTGGACAGCCTAGTCCTGGTGAAAGTCTCTGTCTCGAGCTCAGCAGCCTTTTCAGCCATGGGTTTGCTGAAAAGGTTTTCACCCTGGCAGGGGACATCGACCAACTTGTCCTGTACCCATGGCTCGAGGTCGGATGACTGTAGCCAAGCCTGTCGGTGGGCACCGATGCCAGCCCCAGCTACTCGGGCCGAAGCCTCGAAGCCATCGTAGGTTGCTCGAGAGATAAACTTCGAGCACTCCCGAATACCAGTGGACAAGGCCTGGAACCTCTGCAAAGGTTCCTCGGAGAGACCAGCAGAGAACCCGGCAATCTCCTTTGCCAGGTCTCGGAGGTACATGCCCATGTAGAGCTGGTATGTCTGGACACGGCAAGCAAGCATAGAGCCCTGGAAGCACTTCTTACCGAGGGCATCCAGGTTCCGGGCCTCCAGGCTGGGAGGCACCGAGGAGTGCATCTTCTGACTTTTCAGTCGATGCATGGCCGATTCCACAACCATGGAGTGGTGCGGTAATTGCGCCTTTTGGAACCCGGGGCTCTTGCGGACTCGATAGATTGAATCGACCTGCTTGCTTAACACCGGCGTCGAGGCCGGGGTCTCCCACATGCGGAAAGAGAAGCCGCTCCAGCATCGGAGGAACCGGAACAGTAAAGGCCTCCTTCGGGGGAGAGTCATACTGGAGGGCCTCGAGCTCCTCGGCTCGAGGCTCCTCCTCGGGATCCGCGGGGAAGGCCAAGGCCTTGGCCATATCCCGCACGAAGTCCGAGAACCGGGTATCCTCCGGTGGGGATCGTCTCCGAGGTTCGGACTCGGGCGAGTCCGATGGGACACACCGAGTCTGATGAGTGTCGGATGACTCTTTGTCCTCCGTCTCCCAGCCCGACTCCTCGGAGGAGGAATCGAGCAGCTCCGGTCGGGCGGGCACCGATGCCCTCCGCCCCGACGCCGAAGGTACCGGCGTCGATGACCTCGGCCCCGAACGGGAGGTCGAGGGAGACCGTGGCCGAGGATCGACTCGAGCCCGCATGGACTCGAGGATCGGCTCGGCCTCCAGGGTTGACTTGGACGTCGAGGTCCTGGTGGTCGGGGCAGATGCACCGGTGAGACCGGCGATCAATGCCCGCTGCTGTCCATGTCCAAGGCCGTCAACCTGAGTCCGAGCTCAGGAGACCCAGCAGCCCCCGACTCGGGCCCCGATGGCGTCGGACCCGACGTCGGCTCCCTCGGAGGAAAGTCCACGAGGATAACAGCACTTACGTGTCCAGGAGACTCCATCTCGACACGAGGATGTTTGGCAGGCCTCTCTGACTCCGAAGACCCGGGACGGCTATCGGGGCTATGCGACCTGGCCCTCGAGGAACCAGGAGCGTCCACCGACGCCACCCTCGAGGGTTTCTTCTTCCTGCGATGTTCCCGCGAAGGAGACCCCCGTTCAGAGGAATCCCGACACTGCTCGGGGCCAGAGTCCCAAGACGTCGAGGCCTCTGACGAGGTCCGGGCCCGGCCGGACGCGGAGTCAGAAAAGATCCTATCCTTTTGGTGCTGCCGACTCAACGCCTTCGAGGACATTTTGCCACATGGACCACAGATCATCGGGTCATGATCGGGTCCGAGGCAGCAGTCATGAGTGTCGGTAAGAGACATAAGATTCTTACACCGATCACATTTCTTAAACCCGCTGGTAGCCATTGGGGGAAAAAGGGCCCCTGCTAGGTCAAAAGACCGGGCTGCCAGGGAAAAAAGAAAAAAGGCGCGAACGCCAGTCACAAAGGACAAAAACTGAAAAAGAGAAAAAGGACTCGATACCGGCGTATCGGTCCGAGCGGGAAAAGGATCCGGCGTCGAACCGGAGAAAAAAGAGAAAAAACAGGGAAAATCAACTTTTTCCTTGGGGAAAAACGAACAACGTCCGTCGGGCTCCGCGGAAAAAAGAAGACTGAGCAAGATGGCACCCTTGGGCGGAAAGGGGACCGCGCATGCGCGCTGCAATTCCCAAAGGCTTTCTTTGAAAGCTGGGGAAATGCTCCGCACGAGGGCTCCGTCGGCGCTGACGTCACCCATATGTGAGGACTGACTTCCTGCTTGGTCCTGGAGAATTAACAGAACCCAAGTAAGTAGTATCTTAAGGTAAGTATTTATTCACAATATACATACATATATCATACATCTGGAAAGATATAATGTAACCCGATAACAGAATTTAAAATTTGTTTCATATGTGTCCAAGTGAATTGGAATTCAAATGTAAAAATGGTTTAAAGATGTGCACACCATAAAAAAAATACTTATCACTGTCCTTTTTGAAGAACATTGGGGCCCTTTAATTTCATGGACTTTTCTTCTCCCTGAAAGAAACGTGCTTGAGGAACTTCACCACTGGAACTTTGTCTCAGGGGTCTTGCCTCTTTGGCATCAGAACTTTTCAGACCAGGAATCTTCTCTACTGGAGCCAGATGTTGATCAAGAACTGGTTCCTGTTTCCACCCTTACTCGAAATATCCTAAACTGTCCTTTAACCTCCTCCCAAAATTTTATCCTAAAAAAACCCAAAACAAAACTATACTATCTACACTATCCCTAAAGTAAGGGATAACAGGCTAGCTAATGGAAAAAAAAAACAAACAACTTGGGGGCATCTTTACTAACCCGCGGTAGCGGACTCCATGCGATATCAGAGCTGTGGCCCCATTGATTTCGGAGTCCACTACCGTGGTTTAGTAAACATACCCCTTAGTCGCTCTCAATTTTCTCTCATGTCATTCACTCTTTTCTCTTGCTCACACTCACCACACTTCCATTTAGCCTTTCATACACCTATCTCGTCATCCTTCTCATCCCTGAGTAACTATTGCTAATTCTCCAAAACCACCCATCTCAGCTATCCCTCTTCTTCCCCAGTAAGACCGTTGTTCTATCTTAGTATTATGTCTTTGTGGTCTATCAAGAGATCTATGGCTTATGGTTTAGTTGAACTCCTATTTGATTTATAAACCAATTTTTAATACACAGATATGCTTCCCCATAAAATATTTAATTTCTACATATGGATGTTCAGTAATTAACTTGATGATAGGATTCCCTTTTACAGGATCTTTCTTGCATAAACCCTCACTAAGCTACATGAAAACTAAAAAAAAAAAAAAAAAAAAGATAGTTCTTTCCTAAATTAGTTTAGGTCCCTTAAAGGAACTTATTTCTCAGGGGCACCTACCTGGACTCATTTACTGTACCCTATATGTCTTTTCTACCAGTCAGAGTTTATTTAAAAAAAAATAAAATCCATTCAAACTAATCCTTTTCCCATCCAGTTCTCATTCAACCTCTTAACTGAACCTCAATATTCCCCTAAAAACACTCAACCGGTGGCCTCCAGTATAAGCAGCCATCATACACTTTCACTCTCTCTCATCAACATTCACCAATTGAAAAAAAATCTTCATTACTAAAGTTATTGCTCTAGTCTGTGTATCTATCTCTGTTGAGGTCATTGTAGAGTTCCATCCTAATATGAAAAACCTTATTTTCTCTCTTAAGCAATTGGCCTCTAATTCATAACTCAAAGAATTTTTCCTTTTTCATCTGTACCCCTATCAGGCTGAGATAAGCATTTTGGCTTTCCTACCTTATCACTGACTTGGTTGCAACAAAGTAGCCTATGTAAATTACTCCTCTTCCCTCCTTGACTAGAACTTTTTTTATAAAATCTAGTATTTTATATCCATAAAACACGTATTAGGACATAATTTAATATAAAAAAACATTAATATGGGCTGTGCACATCTATTATGTACTTTTTATGTTTTCCAACAGTCAAATAAGACTTTTCACAACAAACTGAATTATGACTTACAACCAGGATAAAACCACTTCAAACTCATTTCTTCCCAGCCCCTGGGGTCCCCTCACACCTTCCAGACCATTAAACTCATGTAAAAGTTTTAAAGAAATAAACTTAGATTTTTATTTAAATTATATCAGGCTCTTTAAAAGCCAGCCCTAACAGCCACTTAGGACGCCATAAATGTCCCCACCTCCTCCATTGTTGTAGGGCACCCTAACCTTCTTGCCCTCCTGAGTGCCTCCCCAAGAGAATTAACAATTCTAATTTCTGGCTCTCCAGTCATTAACGTTTTTTAATTCGACCCCTGGACTGACCCACTATCACTTTGAGGGTTCCCCCCCCCCCTGTTTTCCAAAACCCTCTGCTTTTAAAAATTCATTTGATCTTTACAGCCTCCATTGTGGGACCTCTAGCCCCTCCCATTGAACTTTGGGCCTTCCTCTATGCCCATTATACCTCCAGGCCCCTCCCTTCCTGACATCGGGGCAGCTTGCAGGCACTCCGGCTGCTTTGTTATTATACACCTTATTACATTAAGGGAAATTTTCAAATGAAAGGTCAGAATGTAAAAGGAGAGAACTAGAGATAAGTAAGCAACTGGGCACTCTTCCAGGTTGCTCATTCTATAGGTCTCCCCATTTCCCTCTCTCCCCTCCCCAATTTAGAACTTACTTCCCCAAATTCTCCAAAGTTCCTCCTCCCTCAGACCTCCCCTTTGTCACATCTACCCCTTCACCCTCAGCAGGCATTCTCTAAGTAAAGTGGGTCTGGGATGGTTTCAATCACTCATCATTCAACTACCCCATATTCATACACAGCAATACTGCCCTGTGGTATAAATCTCTTGCATAACTCACAGACATCCTGACATTCCATCTCATGATCTCCAAGAATACTGGAACCTAAAAGAAAATGCCCCAAGTAACACCTGAATAAATGTAGACTTTCAGTCCATGACTGAAAACTGAGATAGCACTTCAGCAATAGACTCATTGGATAGCCGTCTCCTCAGCACTCTTCTCTAGCTATTGCAGCTGCACCCTGCCTTTACTGCTAGAGTGTCCATTGATATATTTATTTTATCACTGCTTGTGTGCTGTTTATTTATCTGTGCCATTGTTAGGGTGCTATTTATTATTCTGTAGGCTTGTTCAGTTTTCTCAATTCCTACCTGTCTCCTACATATCATAACTTTTATCCCTCTCTCCCACCCCTCTACACATCCATTCCAAAGCGTTTGGTCTCTTATAGCCATCTTCTTCTCATTACCACAATTATTCACAGGTGCACCTAATCCCCTGTGATCTCTCTCCCACCTATCCTAATTTCTTCTGACCTCTGTTCTCCCCTTCATCTCTATGACTCCTCATCACTTTCTCTTCCTATTCTTCATACTCCCTAACCGTCTCTCCTCCTATCAACACCTTCAATCCTCCCCTCCTTATATAGAAATTACACTTACCTGGTAATTGTCGTTCCTTGAGTGACGACAGTTTAGTCCTCTACCTCTGGGTTGTGCACCTCTTCCTGCAGCTAGGAGACTGGGCATGTCAAAGTCGTGACATCACTGGATATAGCCTGCTGGTATCTCCCATCAGCCTCCAGTGTACTATTGACAAAGCAAACTCAAAGGAACAACAAATAAGTAACTATACCATAACTTTAAATAACTCCCCATTCCTTAACCGGAGGAGCCTTTTTAACCGTATCCGTCTTATATTTTCTTTTCTCTCTTTTTTTTTTTTTTTTTAAAACTTTACATTCATGTCCCCCCTATGCAAACACGTTTCCTATACCATCACCTCACTTAAATAAGAGAAAAGGAAGAAAGAACAGAGAGGGATACTCACTGCGATCTAGAAACTGAAAGGATCTGTCTACTCCTTGAGATTGATGCTCCACTCCGCCTGAAAATAAACTCTGAAGAAATCACACTCCTGGGCGGGAATGAGGACTAAACTGTCGTCACTCAAGGAACGACAATTACCAGATAAGTGTAATTTCTATTTCCTTATCATTCCTCCAGTTTAGTCCTCTACCTCTGTAATGTAACAGAGCAGTAATCATTGGGAGGGACCTATCCAGCCAACTCACCACACCGTCGACCCGGAACAGGCATCCTTTACTGCCAAAACATTTAGGCAGTAGTGGTTACTGAGGAAATGAAGAGACGACCTGGAAGCTGCTCTACCAATCCCCCCTGGTGGAATGACACAGTGATTCACCCATGAAGCCGCTTGTGCCCTGGTAGCAAGAGTCAGAAAGCCCCCCGGAATCATACAACCTCGCCAGCAGAAAGCTGAGGCAACCACCGCCTTAACCCTTTGCGAAATGGCCGCCTTCGCTGCTGCTTCCCCTTTGTGGGGACCTCCAACCAGCACACAAAAACAAAGAAACGAACGTCGCACCCTGCATTTAATGTTTCCTATCGGCGTAAGCTACGAATAAAACCTCCCCTTCCAGAAAAACCGAGAACTGGAAGAGAAACCAATAGGCTCAGGAGAAAAATCAGATACCACCTTTTGGAAGGACGACAGGACTGCTCGCAAACACCACCCTCTATCCAGAAAGGGTGAAAACGGCTCATTACATGACAACGCCTGAACTCCGAAACTCGTCGCACCGAACAACGAGCTATCAAAGCCACTGTCCATAACAGCAAATCCTTTACCGACGCCTGGAGTAAAGAATCAAAGGGCTCTTTAGCTAACGCCTCTAAGGCCCAATCGGGATCCCCCGGCAGCACCCGAACTCTCCTTGAGGAGCGCAGTCGGATCCCAACTTAAGGAAACGCTACACATCGATCCGAACACCTAGTGCTATTCCCTTCACAGAACCTCTACAGCCGGAAACAGTCGCCCGGTGGATCCTCTAAGGAACTGGCCGCTAGTTCCTTCAGACACTGTCCTGCAGAGAACTCAGACCAAGGATACAGACACCTTTGTCGCCCGGACTTGCCGCCGTGAACAGCAGCCTTCCAAAAGGCGCTAAGCACGGACCTATGTAGCAGAAGCAGCCTGCCTCCTTGCTCTCAACAAGGTGGCGAAGACTGCCGCAGAATAACCCTTCTTCTTGAGCCCCGCCCATACATAGGCCAAACCGTAGGCGGGCACTGATCCACCTGAGACATTCGTCACGGACCTAGCCGCAGCAGAACGTCCACTACCGACAACTTCTAGGAAAAGCCTGTCGAGTAGGCGAATGAGAAAAGCCTAGTACGGCCGTCTCGTCCAACCGGGCGCTACCAAGAGTACCTTTCTCCGAAAGCCTCGATACGCCAACTAGTTGCCCCATGAGAGCCCACGGAGAAAGGACAAGACAATGACTTAATTGGGAGCTTACTGACCCTCGACTTGGACGAACCATCAGCTGCCCCATTCCTCCACCAGAGAGACCTCCGGGTGAACCCCAAGGAAGCCAATAATATTAGCTAGCGCTTGAATTAAGCCATAATGCACATTTGCCCCATAAAGCAAATCAGGCTCTAGTCGATTCAACTCCCTGATCCTTTCCTGTTCCAGGTGAGTAGACTGCTGTAAACAGTGCGACCACCTGAAGCATGCTCTCACCTCCCCAGGCTCCACAAATGGGAGCTTGTAAGGCCAGAGCATTGCCCCCAACGATCGCTTCAGTGAACCATCTACTTTCCTATCTTGCGATAAAGAAGATTGCTAGGGCTCTGTTCTATACAGTGAGTCCACACCCCCTGGTAGTGCAAGGTGTGCACCCACCCACGTAGTACCCAGGCCTGCCCCTGCTTAGCCTCAAAATGTCAATCAAGAACAGGCAAATTCAGGACAGCTGAATACTTTTTTTTTTTTTTTTTTTTTTACAAAGACACCTCTTAACCAAAAATTCCTTCAGCATATGTTAAGAGACGCTCTTTCCGTGCCAACAATATGAAATAGAAAGAACTCCCAAACACAGGCATACTAATCCACGGCCTTCCTGCTAGAGTAACGCCCCATTCCGTCTGACTGCACAAAGATGGACTTTATATTTTAAGTTCAACTAGCACCTGGTGATATGAAATACAGCTCTCATTCCGCAGTGGCAATTGAGTCAGCAATGAAGAAGCCGAGAAACTGCAGACAAGTTCCCATTATACCACCTGGTAAAGACTCCACTTTTAGACCACTGAAGCAAAAAAGCATGCGAGAGTGCCTTGTGTCCTGCCAGTAGCTGATCGAATTGAAGTGAATCAGTGTATGCAGGGCATTGGTCAGAGAACGCAAGGCCCCTCCTCCAGGCTGACTCCACATTCACAGTCTAAACCGGCAGTCACCTTGGCTGATGCCGATCAGCGCGGAAACCATCTTGTAAGCCCAGCATATGAAGTATGCCTACTAGAGTCTGAGCCGCTGCCATTGCTGCTAGAGAACTAGCCTGGCTGCGTGCTTCTGGCCCCCCATTAAGGCATTTGCTGAACACTAGCAGAGACTCTCCATACTGGAGAACCTCTGATAAATGGAATGGGAGCATAGATAGCTTCAAAGGCCAGAGTTCTATCTTGCAACCTCTCTCTGCTGAGCTGCCTTTTTCATATGTAAAATTAAACCACATATAGCCAAAATTAAGACATTACAAATCTATCATAAAATCTTATAATTTGGGCAAAGCCAAACTAAACGGGAACATTTTCCATTAAGAAACCACACAACTATAAAAGCCTTCCCATGACATAATGCTTATAGCAGAGCATTCCACATCTGTGGACTGGCCATGGCGCTCACCCAAGCACCCGTTACAACTGTCCAAGAGAGTTATCACCATAATTCCTTTTGCCTTGAATATGTTTACAGCGGAACATAGCGCTATATCACAGCAGCTAAGCCAAAATATTACCCTGCCATATAAACCGACTTTAACGCTTTATAGGACCTTCTATGGATAGCGGAAGGAGATTTTGTAAATCAACATAGCTATGCCCCTTTTTTTTTTTTTTTTTTAAAGTATAGGACTCCAAAAACCAAGTTTCCGCCAACTCCAATGAAATCAAAGCAGATCAGCTAAAATTACCCGAACTGCTCCTATAGCTTTGCAAGAAGCTACCAGCCCCCACTGCACCCAGTTGTCCTTCCCCCCTTATCCTGGGGGATTCTGCATTGCAGGAGGCGTTGCACACCCCCTGCCAGCCTACTGCATCTGCCAGGGAGCTGAAGAGCAAAAAAGAAAGTAGAACCCCTGGAAGCAAACAGTGTCCCATCCTTGGGATTCAGGACGCCAACAGGTAAAAGTCAAAAGTAAAATCAACAGTGTTAGCTAAAAATGAACAAGGCTATCTCTCACTAAAGCGAGTTTCTTTTTCTTTTTGAAATCCCACCGAAGTCCGTGGGACCCAAGCTTTCGAACACAGCCCCTAACGCTGTGCATTAACCACAACCAGAGAAATGAAATGAAATGAAACCCTGCTCTAGTAATAGATGAGAATTTCCTGGGAAGGGCCTGCTAAGTGTTGCTATGAAACACACAGGCACCTCCCCAGGCCTTCCTGCAGTCAGAGAAATAGCAGTGGAATACACCGACCACCCTGCAAATGGAGGTCTTAGAGGTTGTTGCCTGTGTGAACCTGATGAGTAATATGATTTTGTATTGTACCACCCCCCCCAAGGATGGGGGCACTGAATACTATATGCGATTCATGAGCAGCGCTGTCATTCGGTGGCCTTTAGGGCACCAGAGCCCGACCATTGATACAGAAGTTAAGAGCTTTAAATCTTGGTCATATAATCTGGATTCTCAGAACATAACATCACCTTACAGAGGCTCTGTGGCTCTATGGTGATTTCTTTCCTGACTTGCAGATAATGGCTGCATACCCACAGCCATAGACCGTAGCACAGGCACTTCTTGGTTGACAGTTTAACTGTCTATTTTTTTATATCCTAAGGTTTCCTAAACCTGTCCCTGTGAATTTTGGGCAACTTTCACTATAGAATACATAAAAGCACACTTCCAGGCTGTCCCTCCTTCCAACTACAAGTTAGGGCTCTGCCCTTGAACCTAAAAGCTGGCAATTTGCCTAATATCCTGGGACTTAACAGATGCTCCTCAGAGACATGATTAGGAGGGAAAGACCATGTGGTTTCAGGGATCAATGCCAAAACTGCTGTCCTATTTTTAAGTTTATTCTTATTTATTTTATAAAGAGGATTGACAACAGTCCCCCTTAAGGCTGAGGAACCCCCTGAGCCTCAAAAAACCCCCCTACAAACAAAAGAAACAAACAAACACTAGACCCAAAAATCTAGCTATTCTGCCTGTTGTTTTCCTCACACAGGCAGCTCACTGCAACTCTCGCCATGCGGTCCAAATACCTAGAGAGGAAATGGCCGCCCCTTCGCCAATGAATTTTGGTGCCAAGAACAACAGCCACTGCAAAAATGAGGCCTCAGCAGACCGACCGAGCCCGAAGGCCTTACCTGCAGGGCCGAAAGCCACACAGCCTGCTCCTACCACCTTGAATTCATCCGATCCTCAAGCCACGCTGATGCGCCTGGCAGCCGCGGCGAGGATCGCTCAGCCGGTTCCACAGAGTAAAATTAAAATCCCGCAACGGAGAGGCTCCGTCTCACACAGCTTTAGTGTGGCTGTACGGGTCCCGGAGCTCTGTCCCGTACAGTCAAGGGAGAGAGATCCGCACCGGCAAATGCCTGCAGCAAGTGAAAATAACTGACAAGGAGGGAAGGCGAGAACTGCTACTAATTTAAAGAGCCAGGCTCACATTTAAAATTACTGTAAATAAGGAAATTTGCTCCTAACTAAAGGGAACTAATCCCTGATTGCCAATTAACCAAAGGTAACTGAATTAAAAGTAAAATTAAAAGTAAAATCAGAATAGAATTTGTCACACTAAATGCTCCTTATCTGTTCCCCAAGTGAGCCCAGAAGCTAGGCTCACTATGTCCTCCTGCTGCAAGGAGACTGGACACACTGGAGGCTGATGGGAGATACCAGCAGGCTATATCCAGTGATGTCACGACTTTGACATGCCCAGTCTCCTAGCTGCAGGAAGAGGTGCACAACCCAGAGGTAGAGGACTAAACTGGAGGAACGATAAGGAACTCCCCTTTACCATTCTCATTTCCCCCACAATCCTGTCCTCTACCCTGTCATCAGCTCTTGAGTTTCACCACATTCTCACTCTCATTCAGCCATCTCCTCTCTCTCTCTAACAACCTCACCCTTGTTACCGCCATGCTATCTCTTCTCTGCCCTACACTCTTCTACTCCTTCTCCTTCTCTCATCAGGAGATATCAACCCCAACTCTGGCACCCCTAGACTTTTGTCATACTCCCAGAACAAATCTTTATGCAACACCTCAAATCTTATTCATATCTCTCTCCTTTCCCCTTCCTCTATCCCTTTCTCATGTGTCTTATGGAACGCACACTCCATCTCAAATAAACTTGCCTTTACTCATGATCTCTTTATTTCTAATGCTCTCCATCTTGCTCTGAGACCCGGCTCCTCCCAGAAGACTCGGCGTCAGTCGCTGCTCTCTGTCATGGCGGCTATCAGTTCTCCCACATGCAGGGCCAGCCCAAGGGTTTCTACTGCCCTCCCCCGCTGATGCTGCTTCTGCTGCCGACCAGCTACCGCTGATGCCCCCCTGCTGATGCACCCATGATTCCGTCTCAGGAGGGGGAGATGGGCAGTGGCTGCGACATCATTTCCAAAAGTGGCAGCCTTTGCTGCTGCTTTTGAATATACTACTGCTGCCCACCTCCTCCTCCTGAGATGGAACTTCAGCAGGACAGCAGTTGGGGGGGGGGGCAGCGCGGCTGCCCATGTGTGCCGCCAACACTGCCTACCCATGCTCCTGCCCACCCGGGCCTGCTGCCCTAGGCGGCTGCCTAGTGGACGGGCCGGCCCTGCCCACACACCCTGTCCCACTGACTGTGATGGTGGTATTGGGCTTCTACTCTCTCTTTCCTGCCAGTTTCAACCGCTTCTGCTGCCTCCGTCTCACTCCTTTCCGGTCCACTCCATTTGCCTTTTTACTCCACTACCTCTCCGGTTAGTTGTTATTTATTGACCTCCTGACAAGTCCACTTCTACCTTTCTCACTGACTTTGACTTGTGGCTTTCCTTCTTTTTGGATTCCACTTCCCCCTCTCTTATTCTCAAGGATTTTAATATTCATGTTGATAACCCCTCTGACCCTTATGCTTTAAAGCTCCTTTCTCTTACTTCCTCATTCAATCTCCATCTTTGTTCTACTGCCCCCACTCACCAGCACAGCCACTGCCTCGACCTTGTATTCTTCTCTAATTGCTTACCCTCAAACATTTGCACCTCAGTTCTTCCCTTATTGGACCATCACCTGCTAAACTTCACTCTTCATCATCCGCTGCCTCAACCTCACCCTGTCTCCTCCAACCTCTTTATTAATCTTCTTTCTATTGACTCTTTGGCTCTCTCCTCCATTGTCTCATCACCTCTTTCCTCCACTATGTCATCTGAATCTGTTGATGAGGCAGTAGCTTCCTATAACACTGCACTCTCCTCTGCTCTGGATGCTCTTGCTCCTGCCATGCCACATCCTGGTGAGGTGTACTATACCCCAGCCCTGGCTGTCTTCCACTACCCACTGTCTACATTCCTGTGCTTGTTCAGCTGAGCGCACAGGACTCAAATCCCACACCCTTGCGGACTTTCTACACTTCAAATTCATGCTTGTCTTTTTCTAGTCAGCCATAGAACTCGCCAAACAAGATTATTATATCCATCTGACTAACTCTCTTGCCTCTGACCCTCACTGTCTCTTTACTACTCTCAACTCTCTCCTCAAGGTGTCTCTGCCTCTGACCCCTCCTTCCCCTTCTGCCCAAACCCTGGCTGACTATTTCCATGATAAAATCCACAAGATCACCCTCCATTTCCCCACAATGTCAGCTACTTCCCCCTACCTCTGCTACCCTTTTTTCCTTTTCCATGATCTAAGGAAACCACACACCTTCTTTCCTCCTCCAAACTCACTACATGCTTCTCTGATCCTATTCCCATCCATCGCCTAAGCCACATCTCTTCTACTGTTGTCTCTTACATCTCTCATATTCTCAACCTATTGCTCTCCACTGCAACTATCTCTGCAGCCTTCAAGCATGTTGTGGTTATACCTCTCCTCAAGAAACCCTCACTAGATCCTACCTGTCCTTCTCTTGACCCATCTCCTCCTCCCCTTTGTTTCTAAACTACTTGAACGTGCGGTTCACCACCATTGCCTTGACTTTCTTTCCTCTCAAGCCCTCATGGATCCTTTACAATCTGGCTTTCGTCCTTTACATTCTACTGAAATGGCTCTTGTCAAAGTCTCCAGCGACTTGTTCCTGGCAAAATCCAAGGGCCTTTACTTGATCCGCATCCTTCATGACTTTTCTGCTTTTGAAACTGTTGACCACAACCTTCTCCTTGATACCTTGTCCTTGCTTGGTTTTAAGGGCTCTGTACTATCCTGGTTCTCTTCTTATCTCTCCCATTGCTCTTTCAGTGTTTGTTCTGGTGTATCCTCCTCTGCTGCTATCCTGCTGTCAGTTGGTGTACCCCAAGGATCTGTCTTGGGTCCACCCCTTTTCTCTCTCTATACCCAGTCCCTTGGTGCGCTCATCTCTTCCCATGGCTTTCAGTACCATCTTTACATTGATGGCTCCCAGATTTACCTCTCTACACTTGAAATCTCTGGCAATCCAAGCCCGGACCTCTGCCTGCCTTTCTGACATTGCTGCTTGGATACCTCATCGCCGCTTGAAATTGAACATGGCCAAAACTGAGCTTCTTATTTGCCCCCCTAAACCCTCCTCTCCACTTCCTCCTTTCTCAGTCTCTGTGGATAACTCTCTACTCCTTCCTGTTTCCTCGGCTCGCAAACTTGGGGGTCGTCTGACTCCCCTCTCTCCTTCTCCACACACATCCATCTGATAGCTAAAACCTGCCGTTTCTTTCTCTATAACATCAACAAAATCCACACATTCCTTTCTGAACACACTACTAAGACACTTATCCACTCTTTTGTCACCTCCTGTCTTGACTATTGTAACCTACTCCTTTGCTGGTCTCCCTCTGAATCATCTTTCTCCCCTTCAATCTGTTGAACACTCTGCTCCATGGCTAATCTTCCACCATCCTTGTCATGCTCATATTACCCCTCTTCTCAAGTCACTTCATTGGCTCCCTATCCATTTCTGCATCCAATTCAAACTTCTCCTGCTGACCTATAAGTGCTTTCACTATGCAACTCCTCACTACCTTTCCTCTCTTATCTCTCCCAGCACCCCTCCTTAGGATCTCCGCTCTTCTAGCAAATTGCTTCTATTTGTGCCCTTCTCTTCTATTGCTAACTCCAGACCTCGCTCCTTTCATCTTGCTGCTCCTTATGTCCTGAACAAACTACCTGAGTCTGTATGTCAGGCGCCTTCTCTGGCCCTTTTCAAATCCAGGCAGAAAACTCACCTCTTCACTGCCACTTTTGGATCTTGACTCTCCTGGTCTCCTTTGTGTTCCCTTACCATTCCCCCTAGATGTATCCCATGTCTACAGGTACTGTATTATCTTTGACTAGAATGTAAATTCTGATGAGCAGGGACCATCTTTTACATGTGTCTGTGTAGCGCTGCATACATCTTGTAGCGCTATACAAATGCTCAGTAGTAGTAGTAGAATGGTTACTATCTGAGTGTCTCGCAGATCTGTGGGAACTTCCTAACTTTTGGCAGCTCCAGCGCCTCCAGCCCCAGCTTTTCAGAAAGGCCACATGATTCCTCAGATTGCAGCTAGTAAAATTTCCCTTTGAGGATAAAGGCCAGCACAAATGGGTACAACCAGCAGTAACACACCCACTCTTCTCTCAGCTTAGTGGTGATAGGTTTACAATCATGGGTGATACGCCCTGGAAGATCTCTATCTGATATGAGTCCCAAGTAAAGGACCCATGTGCTCCAGCTTTATTAACTATTTGTTAATGGTCCTGAAAACTATGAAAGCATGCAATTATGTCCTTGGATAAAATTATCCTTCAGACAGACCAGGTACAGTAAGTCCTTTCTATTTTGATCACTCCATGCTTTGATACTGCACTTTCCTGCACTAGGAGAGACTCACAGATTTTCTGAAGCAACTCTATACAGTTTGCATTATGCCATGTCTGAAATGGGGAAGACTTTCTAGGTAGTTTGGTAACTTGCACTCTCAGGGCTGGCGGCTGGACTCCGTTGTGGGGATAGAGCCGAAAAACTGCAAGTCACAGCAATACCAGCTGTTTCCCCAATATCTCCCTTCTTAGTTAGTAAAGGAAGACCTAGTAATTTACAGAGATCTCCTGAAGAATTAGGTGAAAAATACGTTATTCTTTGCCAGTAGACCAAAACCTAGGAGAATGATCTAGCAGCTCCCACTAACATGCAGCCATCTTGTATACCCCCAGTTTCTGAAAATGAACCATTATTTTCAAATGGAAGCTCTTGTTCTCATAAAATTTCCCTCAAGTGCCACTTCGGCTTAAAGATATATTTGCCATCACTACAAAATACACTCCTCAGCTCTCAGATCTCTATGCTGCCATAACATTTTTCTCTTTTCATTATATCCACACTGAGCATAGCGTGCAGCTATCCAAATTTCACCCAGTCTTAGCATACTGAAAAATGCAAAACAATGCTGGTCCCAGGAATATATCAGTCAGGTGCAAGATCTCGTCTGTGAGCTCAGGGGACATTAAGCAATCCATGCTTCTGAGTTCCCTATTGTGGGAAGGAGGAACTATTGTCTTCAAAAGCCCTTAAGCTTATGGAGTTTCCTTTGGCACGCCTTTGTAAGGAAAAATAATTATCACAACACAGCCCAGATGGTTGTGTTCGGGGGGGGGGGGGGGAAGGTGGGGAAAGGAACAAAACATTACAAGGATACTAGATGCAGATAAATAACATGGAAAATGGTCCATTGAGATTTGGTGCAATCCATTGCGAAACAAAAAAATCAAAATGATCCAAAAATCCACAATCTTAGTAATCTGCGCACATTAGGGATTTTTTTAACCAAACATCTACCCAGCAAAAGTCCTCTTTGCATAAGGACCCACCTTGGGTTTTCCTTGTATTTGGTATCTGTAAAGTTTCATGTAGGTTCTTTTTTTTCAGCAGAGCTGCTGCTGGACCCCTTTCAAACAGCAATCCTACAAATGTTTTACTGCCTTGACTCCAAATGGAAACTTTACTTTTTTTTTCAGATACTTGAAGTAAGGCGGGGTTACATACCTGTAACGGGAGTTCTCCATGGACAGCAGGATAAGTCAGCCATACCTGGTGATGTCCTCTGACGGCGACGTACACAGAAGTGCTCTCTAGAGCTCAGAAACCTTTCTGAGCATGAGCCAGAGGCCCAACCCACGAGCCCGCCCCTAGCCAGCCAGTGTGTCCCTAGCTGTGCACTAGTGGGCCCGTGGCTAGGGGGCGGGCAGAGGCCGACCTCGGCCTGGGGAGGTGGGTGGGATTGTGTGGCTGACTTATCCTGCTGTCCACGGAGAACTCCCGTTACAGGTAAGTAACCCCGCTTTGGACAAGCAGGATTCGTCAGCTACACCTGGTGCCTCCCTAGCTGCGCGATATGTAGTGGTGGAGAGGGAGGCCGAGACCAGGTGAGGTTAAATTTTTTTTATTTCAGCACGTTAGAACATGGTTAACTGGCAAGTGACAGTGTACGCAACTAACAAAGAAAGCAGGGCAGTTTCCGGCTAACATAGCCGAACGTTAATCAATTAGCCAACATGGCCGAACAGCAAGGTCACCATGGCTGGATCAACGATAACGATGCTAAGGTCAACATGGCATAATCAGCAGGTTGGACATAATGTGCTTTTAAACTGTTCCATCACTGTCCTCTGTCGGGGCCATTGGTGGCAGTGGAGAGGATCGCCTGACCAAATGCGCATCGAGCCTGAGTGTCCAAGTCCAAGCAATAACGTCTCTGGAAGGTATGGACTGAGGACCAAGTAGCGGCTTTGCAAATGTCCAGCAGAGGGATAGAATGCAGGTTCACGATGGTGGCTGCCAGCGCTCTGAGTTGGTGTGGTCCCACGTTTAGCACAGCTTGTGCGCCCACCTGATCGTGGCAGAAACTGATGCAGTCCAATATCCATTGAGCCATTATACGCTTCGTGACTGGGCATCCCGGTCTGTTGGGATCGTAGGACACGAACAGTTGAGAGCCCTTCCTGAGTGGGCCTGTTTTTAGGATATAGGTCCGGAGGGCTCTGGTGCAGTCCAGAGTGTGGAGCCTCTGCTCTTCGAGGGAGGAGTGTGGCTCTGGGTAGAACATGGACAGCTCGATGGTTTGGTTGATGTAGAACTCCGAAGCTACCTTGGGGATGAATTTGGGGTGCGTACGCAGGTTAGCTCTGTCTTGGAGGAGCTGCGTGTATGGAGGGTGTGCCACAAGAGCTATCAGGAAGAGCGCTTTCCAGGTCAGATGTTTAATCAAGGCTGAGAGCATAGGCTCGAAGGGAGGGTATGTCAGCTGCTGTAGGACAATGTTTAGATCCCAAGTTGGGGCAGGAGCTCGTATCAGAGGTCACAAGTTGTTAAGACCCTTCATAAAGCTTGCCACCAGGGGTAAGGAGGAGATGGGTGCATCGCCCGTTCGGTCATGAAAGGCGGCAATGGCGGATAGGTGAACCTGGATGGAGGTCGTCTTGAGCCCTTGTTCAGAGAGAGAAGCGAGATAATGTAGGACATGCGGTACTGGGCAGGTTGATGGGTTCATTCATTTTGAAGCACACCATAGGCTGAATCGTTTCCACTTGAGCCCATAAGATTATCTGGTGGAAGGGCGTCTGTCTGCAAGAATGACGTACTGAACTTCTTCCAGAATGCTAAGCGAGGAGAGCTTCTTCTGTTCAATCTCCACGCTGTTAGCGCAAGAGCCCTCAGGTTGGGATGTAGAGTGAGCAGAGACGGCTGGAAGGGGAGGTGGAGGGGTTGTTCCAGTGCGAGAAGGAAGAGGGTTGGGAACCACATCTGCCGGGGCAAGTGTGGGACCACCAGGATGATGTGGGCCTTGTCCTGGACCACTTTCTGCAGAATCTTGGAGATCAGGGGGGTAGGTGGGAAGGCGTACATGAGAGACCACTCCCCATAGCACATGTCGAAGGCATCCGAGGCTATGCTGAGGGCTGATGGACGTTTGAAGCAGAATAGGTTGCACTTCTTGTTCTGCTCCATGGCGAAGAGGTCGACCTGGGGTTGGCCCCAGTGGCGGAAGATATCCTCGGCAATCTCGGGAGTAAGGGTCCACTCGTGGAGACTCAGTTGTCAGCTTAGCCTGTCCACCCAGGAGTTCTGTTCGCCCAGGAGATAGGACGCTTGTAACCAACAGTGATTAGCCAGGGCTAGTGCCCAGATGGTGAGCGCCTCCTTGCACAAGGGCCAGGAGCCCATTCCCCCTTGTTTGTTGATATAGAACATGGCCACCTGGTTGTCCATCTGAATGAGAAACGATTTGTTTTTTATGTGTGGTTGAAAGGCTTGTAGGGAATATTTGATGGCCCTGAGCTCCAGGAGGTTTATGTGGTGGCACGCCTCTGCTAATGTCCAGGCTCCTTGTGTGCGTAGGTGGCACATGTGGGCTCCCCAACCCGTCCTGGAGACATCCGTAGTGATGGTGATCTGGTGGCTGGGCTGCTGGAGGTTCTTCCACACCGTGAGATTCTGTTTGGTAGTCCACCACCGGAGGCTCCTCCTGGTACGTACATCGAGCGTGATGTGTGTGGAGAGGGGCTGGGTGCGCTGGTTCCAGCTTGACCACAGATGCCACTGAAGTAGTGGCAGTACTTGAGTGGTGGCGACCATGTGTCCAAGGAGTCGCAAGAGAGTCCAAGTGGTTGAGACTGTCTGAAGGGAGACTTCCTGGGCTAGAGCGGCTAACTTCTCTGCACGTTGCACAGGGAGAAATGCCTTTGCTTCCACAGTGTCTGTCGGCCCTGATGAATTCCAAACGTGTGGGGACGAGGGTGTGATTTCTGGTGGTTTACCAAGAATCCAAGGGAAGTGAGGAGGTGGATTGTCTGTCTGACTGCCGCCTGAGTTCCCTGTGCTGATGGCGATGAGAGGAGCCAGTCGTCCAAATATGGGAAGATGTGGATGCCCTGTTTTCGCAGGTGTGCTGCTGCGACTGCCACGCATTTTGTGAATATCCGTGGTGCTGGGGAGAGGCCGAAAGGAAGGGCCCTGTATTGGTTATGACCTCCCAACGCTTGAAAACGCAGATATTTTCTGTCCTCTGGATGGATCGGGACATGAGTGTAGGCGTCCTGTAGATCCAAGGACGCAATCCAGTCTCTGGGTTGGAGGAGAGGGAGGATCGAGCCCAGTGAGTACATACGGAACCTCTCCTTGTAGATAAACTTGTTTAGGTTCCTGAGGTCGAGGATGGGGCACATCCCTTCAGATGTCTTGGGCACCAAGAAGAATCTGGAGTAGAAACCTTGATTGATCTGATTGGTGGGAACAGGTTCGATCGCTTGTGATGTCAGAAGATGTATCAATTCTTGGTACATCAGTAGAGCCCCTTTGCTGTGGTTGACCTGGGCTGGGGTTGAGCGCTGGCAAGGAGGGGAGAGGAAGCATAGGCGGTAGACTTCTCGAATGATCTGTAGGACCCATACATCCGTAGAGATAAGTCGCCAGAATTCCCAGAAGGCAGTCAATCGTCCTCCCACCGGGAGCATTGCCCACTCTTTCACCGGTTGATTGTCAAAAAGAAAGGCCACTTTTTCCCGGCGGGGGTGGCTGCTTCTTTTGTTTTCTGTCCCTTTGGTGCTTTTGCTAATACGATACTCCGTATGAGGATTGGTATGCTGCCTGTTTGTAACGTGGAGACTGCCATTTGCGGTAAGAGTTGTATTTCTTGTGTGGGGGGTAGGGCTAGCAGCTGTAGTTTCCTTTGGCGTTGGAGCTGCGCTCTAGGCCATCTTCTGCGAGGGTCTGAAGGGTGGTACAATGGTCCTTCATGTCATTGACTGCATCCTTGACTTTTTCTCCGAAAAGGGACTCGCCATTCCAGGAAGCATCTGCAATGCGCTTGTGGGTGTCCTCATGCAGGCCCGAAGCACACAGCCACGCTAGTCTCCTTATGGAGATGGCGGTACCGGCGGTACATGTGGCCGTCTCAAAGGCATCGTACACTGTGCTTATCAGGTGTTTTCCACATTCCTTGAGGTCTCCAAGTGTGGACGTAGCTGTTGCTTTAGCCTCAGGTGGAAGGGCTGCAATGATGTCCTTGAATGTCGCCAGTAGCATGTCTTGAAAGAGTATATGCTGGAACTGGTGTGCAGCAATCCTTGCATTCAGCATGGCCCCTTGGAAGACTCTTTCCCACGTCGTCCAAGAGTTTAGGGTCTCTCCCTGGAGGGGAGTTAGCATGGTTGCGCGATGATTTTATGTGCTTCAGGGCCGAGGACAGGATAATGGAGTGATGAGGTAGCTGACTTTTCACGAATCCCAGGGCTTGTTGGACTTGGTATTTTGCGTCCAGTTTATGAGGGCAAGCAAACGTAGAAGCTGGATTCTGCCAGAGCTTGGATTGTGCATCCAAAAGGCGTTGGTGGATTGGTAGGGTGACTGGCATTTTTGGTGCGTTAAGGTACATGAGGACCTCCGGTCCGGCTTGGTCAGGAGGTTCCGATAGTGTAAGGCTTAAAGTGGATGCCACCTTGCGCAAGAACTTGGGGTATGTGAGGTCTTCCGGTGGTGGTGCTGAAGGGGATGGGTCCGAGCCGGCCGACGTCATGGTGGATCCCCCCCCGCTGAATCTCTGGGTGTCGCAACCTGAGGGTCCTTGTCCGGGGAGGCAGAATCTAGCGGGGCTGTCTCCTCCTCTTCCTCTCCAATGCAGAGGAAGGATGGGGGCTCAGAACCGTCAGATGCGCACTCAAAGTGCTGCACATTGTCGCAGGTAGAGTCGCGGTGCCTCCCGGGGTTTGAGGGCTGGTCATCTGGGGTGACAGAGGCGCCCGTGAGGCCTTCCTGTAGGAGGTTAGTGAGGTTGGATAGAAGTTGTAAGATGGCTCCTTGGTTGGGAAGAGTTCTGACTGTGCCAGTGTCCATCGGTTGGCCTCCTTTGCCACTAGAGGGAGCAGGACTGGAGCCTTTTCCTTGCGTTGCACTTTTTTATATGTGGCCTGGCTCCCGGACTGGGGCTGCTGGAAGTGTGCCGATTTCGGCGCTGGTGGGACTTGTGGTCTTTTCTGATGGCATCCGTGTTGCGGGAACGGTGGTGCTTTCTATGCCGGTGTTTGCTGCGCTCCCGGCTCTGGTCTCTGCCCCGATCCTCGCTGTGATCGCGGCTCCAATGCTTTTTAGAATGGTGCTCTGGCGCCGACGGGGAATCTCTGCCGGTGTGCGGGGGCGTCCTTCTGTTGGCGCCAGGAGAGGGAGATATGTTGTGATGCTGTGGGGAAGACCCGTGAAGATGGCCAATGGTTGAAGAGTGAGTGGAGCTCGCAGGAGTGAGGTCATCAGTATGGCGGCCCCCAGGAGCAGCGTGGTCAGCATGGTGTGCTGATGCTCTGCGGGGTTCCCGGTGTACAATGGAGGAGCTGCGATGGCCAGAGGAGGCTTTTGATGTCAATTTCTATGCGGCAGAAGTCTCCGGGACCGGGCGACTGGTGGCAGGAGCCTCTGGAACTGAGCGACCGGGGATGGAGGCCCCTAAAGGCACATCCCTGGTTGGCGATGAGCTGGGAACCATGAGGGGAGCCTCCAGAGGTGGCTGGGCCACGAGGAAATCTTTTAGAGCATAGCCTCTCGATCTGTGGGCTCTGTGAGACATCCGGAAACAGTGTTGGCAGTCGGAGACCTGGTGATTGGCCCCTAAAGCACCTTACACAGCGGTTGTGGGCATCATTGCAGCTCATCTTCCTGGAACAATGACAGCATTTTTTTAAAACCTGGTTTAGTTGAAGGCATCTTTTTACTGTGAGTATTTGTTTTCTCTCTTTCTTTCTTCTCTGGCTGGTAGAAGGAGAGCAAGATTCCGTGTGTGGTAAGCATGGCTGAAGAAAAAAAAAGACTAGCTGGCTAGGGGCGGGCTCGTGAGTTGGGCCTCTGGCTCATGCTCAGAAAGGTTTCTGAGCTCTAGAGAGCACTTCCGTGTACGGCGCAGTCAGAGGATGTCACCAGGTGTGGCTGATGAATCCTGCTTGTCCAAGAGAACTATTTAAATGCAAAGAGTGTGAAAATCGGGGTTACTTACCTGTAATGGGAGTTCTCCGTGGACAGCAGGATAAATCATCCACACCAGGTGGCGTCATCCGACGGCGCCGAAGACGGAAGTAGTCTCTCTCTAGCCCAGAAGGAGTTTCCCTTCTGGGCATGTATCAACTGGCCCTACCCCTAGGCCCGCCCCTAGCCAGCCACTGTGTCCCGCGCTGAGTCAGAGACTAGGGGCGATAGGGCCATGACCTGCGAGGGTCCTTACAGGGGAGGAGGGCGGGAAGTGTGGATGACTTATCCTGCTGTCCACGGAGAACTCCCGTTACAGGTAAGTAACCCCGATTTCTCCTAGGACAAGCAGGATGAAGTCATCCACACCAGGTGCCTCTCTAGCAGAGAAATGCTGAGGTGGAAGGACCCTGGCAGGGAGGTTCAGGAAGTTACACTGAGAGGGTAGGCAACAAAATTGTTTATTCCTGCAGGTCAATCGACCGGCCGTACGTGCACAGGTGTAATCAGGAACATAAGTGAACAGGTGCAAGGAGATATGTGCAAACAGGCAGTAAACATGTGCAACCAAAACATCACGTGTGCAAACAACAACTAACAGGTGCAATTCAACCGTGTCAGGAGCAATCCTTAACCTCTTACATAACAGGTGCAAGAGGTTCAGTACATTTGGATCTTACTTGACCCTTACTGGGTGACCAGAAGGTTCATAGCATCAAGTTCAAGTTATCCGAGGCATTAGGTCAAGGTCCAGTGGGGGCACAGGCCGCCGTCAGGACCGCCCTCCCGAAAGAGCCTGCTTGCCAGTCTAGGCAGTAGTGTCTTTGAAAAGTCTGGATGGAGGACCAGGTGGCCGCTTTGCAGATGTCGGGGACCGGTACCGCTCGTAGATTGGCAATAGAACTTGCGAGCGCCCTCAGCTGGTGTGCGTTCGCTGGTGGTGAGGGTCCGGAGCCGGCTTGGTTCAAGCAGAAGGAGATACATGCAGCAATCCAAAGGGACAGAGTGCACTTGGTGACCGGGCGACCAGGTTTGTTATGGTCATAGGATACAAAGAGTTGCGTGCTCTGCCTTTGCGCGGCCGTCCGGAGGAGGTAGATTCTCAAGGCACGGATGCAGTCGAGCTTGTGCAAATGTTCTTCCTCAGGGGAGGAGTAGGGCTCCGGGTGAAAGGTGAGGAGCTCGATAGTTTGGTTAATGTGGAAGGCGGAGGCCACCTTCAGAACAAATTTTGGATGTGTCCGGAGGGAGGCCCGGTGCTCGGACAGCTGTGTGTATGGTGGGTGTGCCACCAGTGCTTGTAGCTCGCTGATCCGCCGGGCTGAGGTGATGGCCACCAGGAACAGTGTTTTCCAGGAGATGAACTTGATGTTGGTTGATTGCATGGGTTCAAAGGGAGGTAACGTGAGCTGGTTGAGGACTGCATTAAGGTCCCAGTGGGGCACCAGCCTCCTGACTGGGGGATGAAGGTTGGACAGACCCTTCATAAACCGGCCCACGATGGGTAGCTGGGCAATGGACCTGTCCCCTGAGCGCTCGTGGAAGGCTGCGATGGCTGCCAGGTGGACCCGGATGGATTGCGTCTGCAGCCCCTGCTGGGACAGGGAGGTTAGGTACTGCAGGATTGTCGGTATGGGGCAAGAGAAGGGGGCCACTCCCTGAGCGGTGCACCAGGAGGTGAAGCGTCGCCACTTGAGGCTGTAGGATTTTCTGGTCGATGGCCGACGTGAGGCGAGTACCACCTGTTCGACTTCATGTGGAAAGGGGAAAGGGCTATCCGCTCAACTTCCAGGCTGTAAGAGCAAGGGTTCGAAGGTTGGGGTGGAGGGTGTTCCCTTCGTCCTGCGAGATCAGATCCGGACTCAGAGGTAGGCGTATCGGGGGGCACACCTGTAGCCGGTGGAGAAGTGAGAACCATCCCTGACGGGGCCAATATGGGGCTATAAGGATGACTTGAGCTCTGTCGAAGATGATTCGTTGGACGGTCCTGGAAATCAGAGGGATGGGAGGGAAGGCGTACACTAGAGACCACTCCCCCCATGACACATCAAATGCATCCGCTGCATGGCTCCAAGCAGAGGGGCGTTTTGAGCAAAAGGTTCTGCATTTCGTGTTGTTCTCCATGGCGAAGAGGTTGATTGCAGGAGAACCCCAGACTTGGAAGAGACGGAGGGCCACCTGAGGCTTCAGGGACCACTCGTGTGGACTGAGTTGCTGTCGGCCAATTGGTTCTGAAGGCTGGGGAGGTAGGAGGCTTGGAGCGTGCAAAGGTGAGCAGACGCGAAAGCCCAGATCCGAAGGGCTTCTCTGCAAAGGGGTCGTGATCCCATCCCACGCTGTTTGTTGACGTAGAACATAGCCACTTGATTGTCCGTTTTCAGCAGTACTGTCTTGTCCGAGATCAAGCTCTGGAAGGCCTCCAGGGCATATCTCATGGCTCTGAGCTTGAGGAGGTTTATGTGGTACTGCCGCTCCTGGGGTGACCAGATGCCTTGTGTCTGCAGGTGGAGGCAGTGTGCCCCCCAGCCCACAGGTGATGCATCGGTAGTGATGGTTAGTTGATGTGGTGGTTGGGAGAGAGGTCTCCCGCATGCTAGATTCTTTTTGAGGGTCCACCAACGGAGGGAGGAAAACATTGTCTTGTCCAGGGGAATGATGGTCTCCAGAGACTGTGAGTGCTGAGACCAGACTGTCTGAAGGTGCCACTGGAGGCAGCGCATGTGGAGCTTCGCTAAGGGTACCGTTTGGGTGGCTGACGCCATGTGTCCAAGGAGGCGCAGGAGGGTCCCTGCCGATGAGGACTGTTGCGTTCGCACGAGGCGTGCTAGTTCTCTGATGGTGTTCATCCTTGGTCGGGGAAGGAAGGCCATAGAGCGAGAGGTGTCTACGAGCGCTCCTATGAACTCCATCCGCTGGGAGGGGTTGAGGGGCGATTTTGGGTAATTCACCAAAAACCCAAGGATGTCAGCAGGGAGATGGTTGTTTGGGTTGCGCGCTTGGCCTCTCTGAAGGAAGGAGCAGAGATAAGCCAGTCGTCCAGATAGGGGAAAACAGAGATTCCTTGTTTGCAAAGGTGTGCTGCCACCACTGCCACGCATTTCGTAAACACCCGTGGTGCAGGGGACAGGCCGAACGGAAGAACTTTGTATTGGAAGTGTCCCCGACGGCTTGGAAGCGTAGATATTTCCTGTGAGCCTTGTGTATGGGGACGTGTGTGTACGCGTCCATGAGATCCAGGGATGTGAGCCACTCCTTTGGCTGGATAAGGGGCAGGATGGTCCCGAGGGAGTGCATCCTGAACTTTTCCTTGATGATGAATAGATTGAGTTTGCGTAGGTCGAGGATGGGCCGCATGCCGCCAGACTTCTTGGGAATAAGAAAGTATCTGGAGTAGAATCCAGTGTTGATCTCCGCCTCCGGGACCGGCTCTATTGCGTTGGAGGCCAGGAGGGCCAAGATCTCCGTTTCCAGTAGGGAGGTGGATTGTTTGCAATGTGGAGTCGCCCGCTGTACAGGTGGCAATAGAAACTTTATCCGGTACCCCTTGGCAATGATTGCTAGTACCCATTCGTCTGTAGTAATGGATTTCCAATTTTGAAGGAACCTGGCCAAGCGACTCCCCGTGGGGAGGTTGGCCCCAGTCCTCCCGTCAAAAAGTCTGGTTGTTTCTCCCCGATGCCGGCTGAGCTGGCTTTTGCTGTCTCCTTTCACGCTGGCGGGGCTTTTGCTTGTAGGAAGCGTGGGAGGAGTGTGATTGTTGCTTATAGTGAGGCTGCTGACACTTTCAGTAAGATCCGTACTGGAGATTGGAAGATGAGAAGGAGAAAGTTTTATGCTGGTAGGAGGTCTTGCGGACAGGCAGTTCCAGGCCGTCGTCTGCGAGTGTTTGGAGTGTCGTACAACGGTCCTTCATGGCGTTGATGGTGTCATTAACTTTATCTCCAAACAGGGTATCCCCCGAGCAGGGGGCATCGGCAATGCGCTCGTGCGTGTCCTCCCGTAGGCCTGAAGCTTTGAGCCAGTCTAGGCGTCGAGCCGAGATGGAGGTAGCCGCAGTGCGGGCCGCCGCATCAAAGGCTGCCCGCACCTGATGTTTAGTGCATTCCTACAGGTCAAGGAGGGTGGTTGAAGCAGCGGCTTGTGTCTCCTGGCTGGAAGTGGAAATGGCCGCTTTTAATTTTTCCATGAGGGTGTCCTGGTACAGGGCATGTTGCAGTTGGTGGGCGGCGACTCTAGCACATAGCATGGACCCCTGGAAGGTCTTTCTTCCAACTTCATCGAGTAGCCTTAAGTCTTTGCCAGGCGGAAAGTTGGATTGTGTCCGTGTTGATTTCGTTCGTTTGAGAGCGGATTCCACAACTATGGAGTGGTGGGGAAGTTGCGTCTTATCAAAGCCTGGAGAAGGCTGGACCTGATATTTCGCATCCAACTTCCTGGATGTCGGGGTCCCGGAGGAGGGATTCTGCCATATGGATAGTAAGTTTTCATTCAGCGGAGGGTGTACAGGTAGGTGCGCAGAGGAACGTGGGGCTTCAAGGAATTTTCTTGCGGCTTGAGTTTCAGGGCGCTGGTCAATCAGAGGGCAAGCGCTGGGGAGACAGAGCGTCAGCTACCTTAGAGGAATTTTGGATAGGAAAGATCCTCCGGGTTGCTGGGGCAGTCTGCAGACTGTTGGCCAGCTTTTGATGAGGGTTCCTCGGAAGCCACAGTGTTGCTCTCTGTGTCATCGTGAGGAAGTCTGGGTTCCTGCGAAGGGACGGCGGTGGAACCGGGGTCTGGTGCAGGATCAGGGGGAGGGTGCGCAGGAGCATCCGCAAGTTCACTGGGTACCCCGGGAAGGGCTCCCGCTGCTGGCGCTGTTGAAGAGCGGGTCCACTGCTCAAAAAGACTGGTGAGGAGGGACAAAAGTTGAGTAGGGGCTTCCATGGCCATAGGGGTTTTGGGAATCGCAGTGGCAGACTCAGGGAGTAGACAGGACGGTTGGGCTGCCCCTGGAGCCTCAGGAGATCCAGACAGTGAAGGGGGGTTGCCGGAATGAGTGCCCGACTAATGTAGCCTGGAGAGTCATACCTGTCTGGTGAGTAGGCAGCTTCGTCGTGAGAATCGCTGTCCCAGGAAGAGGAGAGTCTGGCCGGAGTGTGGAAGCGGTGGTAGCTCCGGCGCCAATGATGGCGCCGCTTACGTAGGCTCCGGTGACTGTCTGTACCGCTGGAGCTGCTGCTGTAGCAGGAGCAGTCCTTGTGATCATGGCGTGGGTAGGGCCGGTGCCTCCGCGCCGAGCGGGATCTCCGGTGATGGTGCCTGTGTTGCAATTTGCTTCGTCCTGCATGACGCTTCTCCTGGCGCTGGCCAATGGTGCTGCGGTGGGCGGGGCTTGAGAAGCTGGTGTCATTAAAGATGGCCGCCGCCATGGGAGCCTCGTGGAAGGACGGGGCTTCAGGGTGCCGGCTATTCGAAGAGGGTGCCCCGGGAGGGGAGATGGAGCCAGGAGCTGAGTAGCCATGGGAGGAGGCCAGAACCGGCACACCCGGGGCTACCACAGCAGCAGGGGGCATCGTCAGGAGCTGTAGAGGCATCAAAGGAGGCTGCATAGCAGAGGAGGAACTGGCAGGGAGCAAGGCACTGCTAAGAGCTCCGGAGGGCAGAGATGCAGGGAACAGTTCACGGAGCGCATTCCTCCTAGATTTTCTTGCTCTAGGGGACATGCGTGCGCAATCTTCTACCTCATGGGAGACACCCAGGCACTGCAGGCAACGATCATGCAGGTCAGTCGTATTCATCTTCCTGGAACAGCTGGGGCATTTTTTAAAACCCGGTTTAGGCTGTTTTCCAGGCATCTTGATTGAAGATCAGTTTGAAGGAGAGAGAAGAGGTCCGTCTTGCTGGCAAGGCGGAAGAGACAAAAGTGGCTGGCTAGGGGCGGGCCTAGGGGTAGGGCCAGTTGACACATGCCCAGAAGGGAAACTCCTTCTGGGCTAGAGAGAGACTACTTCCGTCTTCAGCACCGTCGGATGACGCCACCTGGTGTGGATGACTTATCCTGCTTGTCCTAGGAGAACTAATTCTCTTTTCATTAATCTTAAGCCTCTGATTCTCTCAGTCTTAATATCCCTTGAAGACTGCCCCACTCTTGGCTGTCACTGTGCCCCTCCCTTGAGCCTCAGAACACTCCTATAACAGGAGAGACGAGAAGAGTGAGGCACAGAGGGGGCTCATATGTTTCATAGAAACAATTCCCAATGGGGAGTGCCTGAGGTAATACACCAGGCGTTTGCAACTTGAGGGCCGCAACCCAGTTGTCTTTTCAATATATCCATAACGAATATGCATGAGATTGAGGCACCATGTATGCAACTCTAAGGTATGCTGATTTATTTTATACATATTCATTAGGATATTTCAAAAATCCAGTGGCATACCTAGCATATTTGGCACCCAGTGCGGATAATTTTTTTTAACAACCTCCTCCTCTACATGACAAAATTATTTTCAGTAATAATCATGAATGAAACATGTACAAATATTTTGCTCCAATATATCCCGAATGAAATTACATCTATTATCCATAACAGTTCTTTTCTCCATCCAGCACCTCCCCTAGGTATTATAATGTGTAGATATTGTCGGCACGCCTCCCTGGTGGCCAGTGGACGCCAGGGTAGGTGGGACATAAAAATTTTAATATTAAGATAGGAGAGTCTTTTAAGGGTCAAAAGGCACTTGGTCCTTGTAGTTTTTAGCTCCAATCTTTAAAGAAACCATTAAAGCAGAGTGGTGGGAAAAAGAAGGCTTGTATTCCCTTTACACAGTGGTTCCAATTGTTGGGTTACAACTCAAAGTAAATGTCCTTAATTCAGGTAAGAAAGAAAACTCAGGTTTAAAGCAAAACTGTTGAACTTCACAGGAATAGCAGTGCCTAGTCAATTAAAGAATGCTCGGTTAGCAATTCAAGCAATTCACAAGTCTGGCAAAGACTCTATGCTACCAGATACACAGAGAGTACAATCCATTTCCTGGTCTGATAATTCTCCTAACAGTTCCACTTGCATTGGCTCATAATCAGATATGTCTGACTCTGTATCCCTAGTTTCTTGGGAAACACCTCCAGGGGTTTTGTATATCTCTTGCAGTGCTTGCCAATGTCCTTGGCCTAGCCTAGGGCGTCGGCCATGTGCTGTATTAGAATTAAATGTGTACTCTCTTCTTAGAGGTTTTATAGCAGCTTTACCATAGTCTTTAACATTTATAGCTTTCTTCATAGGCATATATTTATCATACCTTGTATTGCAGCAACAAGCAGGTAAATGGCTTTCTTCAATTGCTTGCCTCTCACAGTCAGCAGCTTGATGAAATCCTTTTCTTTGAAAGTTTGGTTTACCTTGCAGCCTTTGAGTCCATGCTCCTGGTAAGCGCCTGCTTCTGCATAAGCCCAGATCCTGGCTTTCCTGCTCAGCATGGCTTAGCTTCCCCAGCTGATTCTCCTTTGGCTTCTGCTCGCAATTAGTGCAGTGTTTTTGCCTCTTCGGGCAAACAGCTCTCTCTCTAGCTTGAGCTGGTCCCTCCTTAGGTCCTTCCTCAGCTCCTGGTGAGTCACCTCCCACTCCTGGTGATCCTCTAGCTCCGGAGGAATCAGGCTTCCACTTCAACCTCTCCCTCATCCAGTCTTCCACTCTCCTCTTATAAAGCACTCCTGCCTTTGAGGATTGGGAGCTGGTTGTCAGTTCCTCGTGACCAGCTGAGCATGGCCCTTCAATCTCTCTGAATGCACTCCTGCTCCCTCTAGCTGGTTCCTGCGAATATTGCAACTTGTGCACATTTTTTTTCCTCTGAAAAACAGCTTCTTTTTTCTCCTCTGAGCTTTCATCAGCCCTCGCTGCATTACAATATGGAGATATATTAGTATAAATGTAAATATATATCTGTGTTGCTCCTGAATCCTGCCATTCAGCCTTCCTCAATCTTTCCCCAGCACCTGCCTTCTGTCTCCACAACTCTACCCCTGCCCAATCCCTTCCCTTCCAAGTGACCCACAATGCTAATGGCAGCAGCAGGAGCTTCTCTCTCTATAGCTCCTGATCTGCTCTTCAACTCTTCACACTTTCTCTCTTCCATTCCTCTCCCACTTCCCCTTTTGCCCTCCTCCCCCTACCTGCTGCAGCTTTGTACTTTCTCACCTCCTTCTAGCAGTGGTGCTCAGTGAACAATTCAATGAAAAATCCCAGCAGGTAAAAGCAACTGTTTCCTCTCTAATGTCGCTGTTGCTGTTCCGATACTGACCATCGGTGGCACATGCATTTACAACTCACATCAGGACCTTCCTCCCCTCACTGCTAATCTCATGAGAAACAACTTGCAAGATTTGCGGCAAAGAGAGAAAGCTCATATTTTGAGTTTTAAATATGCGCCCTACTGCCACTAGTCATCAGTGTCAGAACAGCGGCTCCTACCTGCCGGGGTTTTTCATTAAATTGGCATTTAAAAATGTGTGCACTACCAGTCGGTTTTATTATTATTTTTAAGTTCTCTACAGACAATGCTCCCCCTTATTGCCTACACCCGTGGAAGACCGCTCCCACCACCCTACCTCTGGTACACCACTGCAAATACCCGTCCAGTTTGTGACCCTTAAGAACAGAGTTGTCCACCCTGTACTCTATACTCCTCCTCTCTGATCAACCTCTATGTCTGTAGAGATGCTCAAATCACTAATAAGGGACATTTCTATGATAGCTTTACACATGTAAAAACATTCAGAGAGGTTGCTGTGTTATGTTTATGTTTATTAAAATTTTGATATAGTCTTGAGTAACAAAAATGAATGAGGCTGGTGGCACCTTAGACTAACCTTTGTACAGAGACATGAACTTTTGAGGACAAGAGTTCACTTTGTCAGATGAATGAAGTCTTGTAAAAAAAATTCTAAACAAATCCTACACATGCTTGAATTCTGATACTGTTTTTGCTTATCACACTTCTCCTGGAATTCTATTCTTTCTATTACTCCTAAGTCTACTATCTTTCAGCTTCATACCATGATCTCTTGATTTACAGCTTCTTTTTCTTTAGAAAAATGTTTGCCTTTTGTATGCTGTTTCTGCCTTTAAAGTATTTTACTTTAATTCTGTTTATTGACATTTTCAAAAACTATACAATGTTCACAAAGTATAGAGAAACACAATAAGTCAACAATAGAAATAATTCAAAAGAGAAATAATACAAACAAGTACATTAGCCCACATCTCGGGGAGAAAACCATAAGAAATCAGCAACAAGAAACAACAAGGCAAGGAACACCGAACCAAAGAAAGGTGTCCCAGCCACACAGAGCAGTCATTTAATTATACCCTCCCACCGCCTGACAATTTCTAAATGACAGCATAATGACATAAAGGAAAAGCAAAAGTCACTGCGCCTTTTCCTTGTCAAGAATCCACCTTTCCAAATCCGAAAATGACTAAAAGACAAACCTGTCATATCCAAGAGATACTAAGCATTTACAGGGGTAGCGCAAGAAAAAAAGTAGTGCCTAAGGCAAGAGTTCTAGAATTGAGAGCAAGAAAGGACTTCCTACGTGCTTGTGTTGAGCGAGATACATCAGGAAAAATAGAGACCTTATCATCACAATAGAGATTGTCCCTTTTCTGAAAATAAGCTTTAAGAATAAAGACTTTATCTTCTTCAGAAACCAAAGTTACTAATAATGTGGCTCTAGTGGAAATAATATCTTGAGTGTCTTCCAAGAAGGCAGTCAAGTTAAACCCATTTTTATCTTCAAGAACAGCTACTTCCCCTTCCCCAACACCTGGTGAAACAATTTTTGAGGAAATATAACAACATTTAGCAAACACTATAGCACTGGATTCTTGCTGAGACTGTTCCCTCTTTATGTCAATTTACTAGGGACACTTATTAAATTTCAGAATCTTGATAGATTGGAACTTTGCATTCATCTATTTCGAGTATAGATATGCAGGTTAAATCATTTTCTTTATTTCAGTCTGCTACCATGAAAGAAAGTTATTTATTTATTTAGCTGTATTTATATCCTGCTTTTCACCAGGTCAAAGCGGTCAATTGGGAGATACATTTAACACGAGGGGATATGACACACATACGCTAATACTTACAGGGAACATGGGCAATGGAGGGTTAAGTGGCTTGCCCAAGACCACAAGGAGTACCTATAGGACTAGAAATCCCAGTCCCTCCAGCCTGAGATTGCTGTCCCCAGGTGGGACTTGAACCCCCGGCCCTCCAGCCTGAAGTACCTTGTCCTAACCACTAGGCCACTCCTCCCACATGCAAATGCAAAGTTCTATTATGTGTCAAAAACTTGAGAATTTAGAAAATATGGCTAGGTCTAAGAATTTGAGAGTTTTAAATTTTCCTTCTAGTAGTTTATTATCTCCATCAATACTGTTTAGGAAATATTTAAAAGATGTTCTTCGCCTTTAAAGTATTTTAATGTGTCTTTCATATAACACAATCTTGCATCATAGGCCTTTTGGTGCAGACTCTGCTCTGTCCTCTGCATACCTTATAGAGAGGTCACATCTATAACGGCACACAACAAGCTAATATGTCACCATTGATTTGTACAGAGGCACTATTGCCTTCCTTTTTCTAAAAGTTATATATTTTTTCTATAAACCCTAATATTTCTCCAGTCTTATCCGTGCCTTGTGTCAGCAACACTTCCCTGGTGGCCAGTGGACACCAGGGCAGGTACGACACAAAAATATAAGGTTAAGATTGGAGAGTCTTCTAAAGGCCTCACTGAGAGTTGGTCCTTGTAGTTTCCTTTGCTCCAATCTTCAATGAAACAATCAAGCTGAGTGGTGGGAATTAATAAGGCTTTTATTTCCCTTTTCACAGTGGTTCTAAATAGTGGGTTACAACTTTAAAGCAAATGTCCTTAACTCAGGTAGAAAACAAACTCAGGGTTCAAAGCAAAAACTGTTATACGTCACAGGCATGGAGGTGCTCAAACAAATAAAGAATGCTCTGCTGGCAGTTCCCCAATCACAAGTCTGGCAGTGACTCTAAACTTTCAGAAATGCAAAGTGTACAGTCCATCTCATGGTCAGATAAATCTCCTGCCAGTTCCACTTGCATTGGCTCGTTATCAGAAAGCTCTGATTCTATATCCCTGGTTTCTTGTAAAACACATTCAGGGGTTTTGAATATTTTCTGTAGCAGTTCCCAATGTCCTTGGCCTAGCCTAGGACGTCGTCCACGTGCTGTATTAGGCTTTAAAGTATCCTCTTTCCTTAGAGGCTTTATAGCAGCTTTATCATAGCTTTTACCATTCACAGCTTTCTTATCAGGCATACATTTCTCATACCTTGTATGGTAGCAATCCTCAAGTAACCGGCTTTCTTTCACTGCCTGCTTTTCCCAGGCAGCAGCTTGGTGAATTCCTTTTCTATGAAAGTTAGGCTTACTCTGTAGCCTTTGACTTCCTTCTCCTGGTGAAGGCCTGCCTCTGTACAAGCCCTGCTTCTGGCTTTCTGGCTCAGTGTGGCTTGGCTTCTCCAGCTGATTCTTGTTTGGCTTAGGGTTGCAGTTACAGCAGTGCTTTTGCCTCTGAGGGCAAGCAGCTCTCGGTTTGGCTTGAGCTGACACCTCCTTAGGTCCTTCCTCAGCTCCTGGGAAATCACCTCTCCCTCCTGGGAATCCTCTAGCACTAGAGTAGTCAGGTTTCCACTTCCACCTCTCTCTCTCGGTGCTGCCAGTGATTCTCCCCTTGCTTCTGCTAGGGCTGCTGCTTCTGCTGGTGCTTCTATCTCCGAGGCTGCCGGTGCTCCTTCTGCCTCTTCTCCTTCCTCCCTTTCAGTCTTCCACACTCCCCTTATGAAGCCCTCCTGCCTTTGAGGATTGGAAGCTGGTTAGCATTTCCTCGTGACCAGCTGGGCGTGGCTCTTCAGTCTCCCTGAAGACACTCTTGCTCCCTCTAGCTGGTTCCTGGGAATATTGCAAGTCTTTTTCTCTGTGAAAAACACCTTCTTTTCTCTCAACTGGACTATCAGCCCTCGCTGCATGACACTTGTTATCCTATTTTACAACCCTGCTTCCTTAAAAATGTGATACAGCATCCAACAAATCTAACAGTACAAAGGAAATGTGCAAACACCAGCTCTCCTACTGTAAATTCTTTGTTCAAAACATTCCATCAATCAGTGAAATCCAGAGATATAATTGCTCATTGCTCATCTCATCTGGCGTCAAAATTCTATTAATCCCTCTAGTTACGTGAACAAAAACAGTACAAAGATAATGGTCTCATGGCAAAAAATAAACCAGGAACCTGGAGCATATGCTTCTATGGTAACACCCTTGCGTCCAAATCTAGTATTTAAGGCAGGCTGAACAGGCTATGGCCTCGGATGGCTTGCAGTCAAAAGCAGCTCACGATTCTAAAAGCGATCCTTACCTCGGTTAAGAATCAGCGGTCTTAGACTGCATTCTCAAGATTAGATTACAGGTAATGGATACAGTTGCACTGAAAGGGAGGAGAGTGAAAGGAGATCCCCAGAGAATGCAGCTTCCCTCCCTGCACTAGCAGCAGGTACAGGATGGGCCTCATTACCTGCCTGAGCACTGCTGTATAAGCACCTAGGACAGCGATGGATTGTGACACAATTCGAGGGGGAAGAATATTCTAAATGCCCGTTTGTTCTCTCAAAAATATTGTTTATTAATAATTTTTGTGGGTTTTGAACTGCTGTAACAAAAGCAAGAGAGGAGGCAGAGAAGACGACTTATCTGAATTCAAGAACACTTGGGACAAGCACAGGGGATCTCTTAAGAAGGGGAAGGGATTATAGAGCTTAGCAGTTGATATGGATGGGCAGACTGAAGAGGCCATAAGGTTTTTCTCTGCCATAATTTTCCATGTTTCTATTCATCCTCCTGTATGCAACATCCACAACATAATTAGCTGAAATTAGCGTATAAGATTCCCATATTCCACAGAGGAGAAAGTGTGGAAATTAAATAAATAAATTTTATGCCTACAGACTTTCCACTAACACATTTTCTAGTCAAAATATTACTCATTACCCAGACCAGTGGTTCTCAAACCTGTCCTGAGGACCCCCAGCCAGGCAGGTTTGTTTAAATTCTACCAATGCCTTCTTGCGTCTAACCTAGTCATGTATTGTGCTTATAGATGCACAAAAGCTTACTCAACTCTGTTCTGGAAAAGTTTGGAAACTTTATATGTTATATGAATACAGAACTATAAAGCCCCAGATTCACTACAAGGACCTGAATTCTGCTGTGGTTTTGCTCTGCTGAGTGATATACTGGTTTTTTTTTTTTGCATCCTTGTAGTGATTCTACAGAAATGGGGTTTGACCCCATAGGCACTGTACAGAAGAGTAATTTATAAACTGAAGAAATAAATATAGTTATACAAATGGTCAGAAGAATTGACTTCACTGTCAAATTGTATTTTGGGACTGACTGGTAGTATTGTACCCTTTCACGGTAGCTCTTTCAAAATAAAGAATTAATTCATAGAGTAAAAAAATTAACTACAATTGTCAAACTAGAATACTATATATTAAAAAAAATAGGTTTTTGTTAAATATAATTTTTGTTTGTTAATTTATATTTAGCTCACACCTTTCCAGTGAGTTGTTCAAGCCAATTTACATTCAGTAGGTACCTCCCTATAGCTCGAAGGCTTACAATTTGGAGCATGCTGACTAATAGAGTTGCCAAGTTATCCAGTTCCAGGAGTGAGAGTTTTTTGCCAGCTTTGGTTTAGAATGTACATTAAAATGCAGTTATGGTATCTGTGGTCCCTACTTTTACCCATTGGAATCAGTGCTGCAGGTCCAAGGGAATAAATTAATGAATAGAGTAGAATGGGTAAATGTAGATCAATTGTTTTTGTTATCAGAATATAGAAAGACTAGGGGACATGCAATGAAGCTACAGGGTAAACTATTTAAGACAAATAAGAGAAAATAATTTTTCACTAAACATGTAATCAAACTCTGGAATTTGTTACCAGAGGATGTAGTAAAAGCTGTTAGTGTAGCTGGGTTTAAAAAAGGTTTGGACAAGTTCCTGGAGGAAAGGTCCATAAACCATTATTAAAAAGGGACCCAGGATATCAATGCTTGACCCAATACAAGCATTGTGGAACCTGTGTCTTTTGGGGAAACTGCTAGGTACGTATGACCTAGATTGTCCACTGTTGGAAACAGGATACTGGGCTTGATGGACCTTGGTCTGACCCAGTATGGCATATCTTATGTTCTTATGTTCCTATAATGTAGCAGGATGAGTGTCAGAAAGTCAGGAATGTCTTAAAATCTCGCTTCTGGAACTGGGTAACTTGAAAACTCTGTATAAGCTGGGCTAATGGTTAGCACAGGCTGTTTGTAACTACTGTAGGTCACATTGTAGGGTTGCCAACTGATTCCAGCTTCACCCGACATGCTTGATCCAATTCTGGTTTACCTCATTACCTGCAGGGACTTGTAGTTCTGATATCTCTATTGTATGCCATAAGAAAAGCAAGACTATTTATTTAACATTTGTTAAGTGCTGTCAAGTCGGTGTCAACTCATGGCGACCCTCTAGATAGCTGTCCTAAATTGTGTTCGGTCTTCAGTCAGGCAGCTCATTGTTGACAGAGTGGCACCCATAGCTGCTGTTATTATATCGATCCATCTCCTTGCTGGCCTTCCTCTTTTGCGTTGACCTTCTATCTTGCCAAGCATGATGTCTTTCTCCAATGATCTCTCTCTTCGCATGATGTGTCCAAAGTATGAAAGTTGAAGTCTTGCCATCTGAGTTTCTAAAGAAAGCTTAGGTTTGATCTCCTCTAGTACTGACTGGTTTGTTCTTTGGGCAGTCCATAGTATACACAGTTTGTCACCAGTACCATAATTCAAAGGCATTGATTTTCTTATTGTCTATCTTTTTCACTGTCCAACTTTCACATCCATATGACATTACTGAAAGTACCATGACTTGAGCAAGTCGAATCTTTGTATGAGAGAGATTCTCTGCTCTTGAGAATCTTGTCTAGATCCTTCATAGCCATTCTACCAAGAGCAATGTATCGTCATATTTCCTGACTGCTCGTTGTTTCTTTAAGTAGGTTAAAGTTATCAACTATTTCAATTTCTTCTTCAACAATGAATGTATTGATTTTGCCAGTTGTCAGGATCTTTGTTTTCTTTATGTTAAGGTGCAGGCCCATTTTAAGATAATGTTCCTTGATCTTGAGAAGTAAATGTTTCAGATTGTCTTCACTTTCAGCCAGTAATGTGGTATCAGTATAGCGAAGGTTGTTGTTGAGTCTTCCACCAGTTTTCACACCTCGGTTGTCTTCATACAGTCCTGCTTCTCTGATGATTTGTTCTGCATATAAGTAAAACAGATAGGGGGAAAGTATGCAGCCTTGTCATACACTTTTGCTGATTTTAAACCAAACCATTCTGTTTCTCCTTGTTCTGTTCGAGGTTGTGCAAGAAAACTATCAGGTGTTCTGGTATACCCATGCTTCTTAATGTGGCCCAGAGTTTCTCATGGTTTACACAATCAAAAGTCTTGCTGTTGTCGATAAAACATAGATATCCTTTTGATATTCTTTGGTCTTTTCACGGATCCATCTCACAACAGTGATGATGTCTCTCATTCCTCGCCCTTTCCTGAACCCTACTTGCACTTCAGGCAGTTCTTGTTCCAGGTATGGTTGTAGTCTCTGCGGAATAATCTTGAGTAGATTCATGTTGGCATGTAGGATCAGAGAGATTGTGCGATAGTTTCAAAAGTCAGTTGGATCATCTTTATTATTGGTATAAACACATCTTTTACAGTCAGTTGGCCATGATGTTGTCTTCCAAATTTCCTAGTAGAGCCTTGAAAGTATGGTAACAGCAGCATCCGATTTCTGTAATACTTCAATGGGAATACCATTGATGCCCCATGCTTTATTCTTTGATAAGGCTTTCAATACTGCTTCGACTTCTTTCATCACCAATGGTTCCTGATCATAAGGTAATGGTTGAAATGTCTGTTGGTCCACTTGATCTTTATGGTATAATGATTTTGTATATTTGTTCCACCTTTTCTTGATCTTTATCTTCAAAGTGGTTTACAGAGAACAAACATAACTATTGAGTTAAGGTATTACATAGAACTTAATAGGGAAACATAACTTGGAATTAACGGGGAAAAAGTTAGTCCGTATGTGGTAGTAGATCACTCAGGTACTAGACATTTGTCTCTAGCCCATAGTGCTCGATGAGCAGGTGTATTTTCATTTTTTTCGGAGGTCCTGAATTGTTTGTGCTGATCTTACGGGTTCTGGGAGTGAATTCCAGATTGAGGTGGCAAAGAGGGTGAAGGTTCTATTGCAGGTCTGTTTACATTTTGTCTTGAGCAACAGAATGAATAGCAGGTTCTGGTTATTACATCTCCTTAATCTAGATTCTGGTGCTTTGCTTATTAGTAATTTCAGGCAGGTGGCAGATTGGTTATGTAGTATTTTGTATATTGTGTTGATGATCTTGTATTTTATTATCATAGCTGTTGGTAACTGGTGGAGGTTCTTGAGGGTGGGTGTGATGTGTTCAAATCAGGAGATACCAGAGATTATTCTGGCCACAGTGTTTTGTGCCATTTGCAGAGGGTACAATGCATATTTTGGCAGGCCTTGGTAAAGGATATTGTGAGGGGTGATTATGGACTGAAATACTGTTCTAAAGTCACTGGGCTCAAGTAGAGGGCATAGGTTTTGTAATGATCTCATCTTGAAATAGACTGTGTTGGCTGTTTTCTTTATGTGAATAGCATGTTTAGGTTTTGGTCTAAAGTTACGTATGCCCAGGTATTTGACTTCATTTGCAACTGATAATTTTGTGTGTTGGAACTTTATTTTTGGAGGAGGGGTAAACAAGGGATTCTTAGTTACTAAGAGTACTTCAGATTTATTGTGATTTACCACCAAGTTCATGCTTGTGAGGCATTGTGTAATGACTGAAAAGCCATTAGAGATAGTTGAATAATCTGGAGATATTTTGTGGAAGGCGATGTAGAACATAATGTCATCAGCATATACATGGAATTGGACTTTAAATTTCCTGAGGATGGCACATATAGGTTGGATGTATATGTTGAAGAGCAGAGCAGAATGCGCTGAACCCTGTGGGGTACCTTGTCATTATTTGAAAGTGTTTGATTTATGTGATTAAAGCCACAAAACCTGTTGAAATCACCTTAATACACCTAGCTACCAAATTCCAACATATATTGAACCCTAAACCTATTCTTTTTTGTCGGAGTCAGTCGTCAAAGTGAGTGGAAATTGACCACACACCACCGCGACATCTCCCTTTTATTAAATATATGAATAAAACTTCACACTTAGCTCAAATGATGATCTCCCGAAAGATAACATGCCAGAATATCAAAAGCGACATGCCACACGTTTCGGGTTGTCTTCAAAAACCATTCAACCCTGCTTCAGGTCATCTGAAACTGGCAAATCCTTGATCAAAGTCATAGATAAGCTCATAGATAAGCTCTATGACTTTGATCAAGGATTTGCCAGTTTCAGATGGCCTGAAGCAGGGTTGAATGGTTTTTGAAGACAACCCGAAACGTGTGCCACGTCACTTTTGATATTCTGGCATGTTATCTTTCGGGAGATCATCATTTGAGCTAAGTGTGAAGTTTTATTCATATATTTAATAAAAGGGAGATGTTGCGGTGGTGTGTGGTCAATTTCCACTCACTTTGATGACTGACTCCAACAAAAAAGAATAGGTTTAGGGTTCAATATATGTTGGAATTTGGTAGATAGGTTTGATTTATGTGAGACAATTTTAACTTCTTGTTGTTGATTGGTTAGATAGGATACGAACCAGTCCAGCGTTGTTTTGCAGAGACCTATTTCCTGCAGTCTTGTTATCAGTGTGTTGTGACATATAGAGTCAAAGGCAGCGGTGATGTCTAAGAAAATCATTATAAAGCCTTCTTGTGATTTTTTGATACTTTTGATGAGTGTATTGAAGAAGGATGGGTAGCCACACTATGATGAGGGTGAAAAACATGCTGTTGGGAGTCCAGAGGTGCATAAGTGTTGATGTCATCTTGGAGTTGGTGTGGAACAATTTTTTTTATTGTCTTGGATATCAAAGGGATGCTTGAGATGGGTCTAAAGGAGCTTGGAGAGGTTGGGTCAAGTGATGGATTCTTCAGAATGGGTCTGATAAATGCTTTTTTTAGGGTGGGCAGCATGTATCCTCGTGAAAGAGAGGTGTGAACCATTCTCTGGATTATTGTGGAGAATTTGGTTTTGAGGATTTTAATCCACGAGTCTGGGCATGGGTCTACTGGTGAAGTCATGGTGTTGATGTTGGATATGATGTTGCTAAGTTCTTCTGAGGATGTCATTTTGAAGGTTTCTCCTCTGTAGGTAAGCTGTGTGAGGTTTTGATGTTTTGTGCTGTTGGGGTGTACTTATTATAAAGATAGTCTGCCATTTCCTGTGGATTAAGGCTTGGTTTGTTTATTTATATATTTATTTACAAACAAGCTCTTCTATACTGCGCTTTTCAGAATCAGTGCAGTTTACAAATAACAAAATTTTTTGCAACCTACCAAACAGTCGTATGCTTACATTATAACAGGATAAATAACTTGGAGTTGTAAACTAGGATAACTATATACATGTGCAACACAATCAGTGGTTTAGTGTCGAGTGTAGGCACTTGAGTGGGGTCTTTCATGAGGAAGGATATGATCGAGAACAGTTCCCTAGGTTGATTAAGGGTTTTCATTAGTATGTTTGAGAAGTATTCTTTTTTGCTTTTGTTTATAAGAAAAATGTACTCCTTTTGTTTAGCTGAGTATTCATTATTATTTATTTATTTATCTAACATTTCTATGCTGCGATTTCCTAGCGATCAATTGCGGTTTACAATAAGTGAATTGTACGGAGGTACAAGTTCAGTTTACAATGAACAGTTTACAAGAAACATTGTTAACTATGTACAAAACATTAAACATTCTAACCATTAACTATATACATAGGGTGTCATCTTTCATTAACCTCCATCTCCTTTCAAGTTGTCTGAGTTTGCGCTTGAGTTCCCTGGCTTCATGGGAATACTAGGGTGTGCGTCTTCTGTTAGTAGCTATAGTGTTGGTTTTTTGTGGAGAGGTGGTGGCGGCAGAAGCTACGGTAGTATTCCAGGTATGAATCATTAAGTCTGGGGAGTCGATATCAAGGTGTGAATGGACTTCATTTAGGAAAGATGGCTTTTCAAAAGGTTTGAATCAGTGTTTGTTGGTTGTGTGTGTTTTTAAGGCTATGAGAGCCTAGTGGTAATGTAAAGGCGATTATTGCAATCATAAGACCAGGGAACAGGGGATATATGTGTGGTTAATTAGTGTTGAGTATCTGTTAAGAATTTGGGTGCAAAGAGGTCTAGGGTTGCACCTTTTGCATGGATGGGTTCCTTTATTAGTTGGTTTAGGTGGAGGGCATCCATTGCATTTAGGAATGAGAGAGCTTGTTTGGGAGGAGTGGATGTAAGATTTAGATCTCCAAATAAGAGAAAGGGTTTGTTCAACACTGTATGTGAGCATGTTTCTTCTAGGAATTTTAATAGGCCATCTGCTGTGGAATTGGGTGCTCTGTATGTTAAGCATATAGTTAGATCTCTGTCACAGTGAGGATGTCTAATGCGCCAGATGAGCTGGTTGTAGTTATAGCAAAGTTAAAATGATCGTTTGCAAGGATGAGAACGCCACATCCTCTTTTACCAGACCTTAGGCATCTGCATAACTTATGGTGGGGGGAAATAAGTTGTCTGCCATAGAAAACCAGGATTCAGTGATGCACATTAGGCCTATTCTGTTGTCCTGTATATAATCGACTATAGTGTGGATTTTGTTTCCAGATGAGCAGTCATTGATTAAGGAGCATTTAATGGACAGTGGGGAAGGTTTTTGTTTTCATGTGCTTGTGTATATTAGAGTGTTGTTGATCTCTATGAGTCTGCGTGGAGATCCGCCCAGAAGTCTGTTGAAATTTGTCCATGTAATGCTAATGGGGTGCTTTATCTGGTAGAGAATGTAATAGGCTAAGTTTGTAGCCAAATGTATATCCTAAGCTGTTTTGTTACTCCCAAAAAGTTACTATGTAAAAAGTTAAACCATTGTTCTATGTAAAATGTTCTGTTATCTGTAAACCGCCCCAGATCTTTGGAAGGGGCGGTATAGAAAACTCAAATAAATAAATAAAGAATGGGCATGGATTCATTAATGGCGGCAGAGTTATCAGTGATCAGTATTAGTGAGATCAAGATTAGGAGTAGTACTCCACAGGTGATTGCTGTGGAGAGCATCTTGGGAAATGTTTTTGTCTGAGTCAGATTTAGAGAGGCCAAGGGTTGTGGGATGCTCATATCCTCTATTGGGGAGCTACAGGGTTGCATTAGAGTGTTGCTGGCAGTATGAAAGACTACAGGTTCCTCAATGCACTGAGGTAAACCCAGGACTGGATCAAACCTGTCGGGCAAACTGGAGCCAGTTGACAACCCTATCCCACTGCATAACATGGGACCTAGTTACAAATACCCCATAGTAACCATTAGCCCAGATTAGTAAACATAATCTTTTAAGTTTGTACCTGAGCAATGGAGAATTAAGTGACTTGTCCAAGGCTACAAGGCATGGATATGAACCCTGGCTTCCCTGGTTCTCGGCCCACTGTTATAACCATTGGGCCACTCCTACATTCTATATTAATAAACATCTCATTGGTCAAAAACTGGAAAACTGAATTGCAAGTCCATAGATGCAAAACTAGGACTGGCCGGCTCTGCAGAGTTGCCAAATTACCCAATTCCAGGAATGAAATTTTAAGCCAGTCCTGAATTTCTGGTAATCTCATACCGATGCATAATAGGACCCACACACTAATTCCAATGGATAAAATCAGGGACTACAAATACCATAATGCATTGCAATGGCAAATTTAAAACCAGAACTAGCAAAAAAGTCTCACTCCTGGAATTAGGTAACTTGGCAACTCTGAGTCTGTCCTTATTGCGGGGACACCAATTACTTTCACAGCTCCAAAGCTGCCAAGTTACTTGCTTTTAGGGATGAGATTTTAGGTCAGTACAGGAGTTCTGAAACCTTATCCTGATACATTATGGGACCCGCTGCACTGATTTCAATGGGTAGAATAAGGAACTACAAACATGATTCTACATTGGGATGTCTGTTCAAAACTAGTAAAGTTGGCAGCTCTGTAGCTCCCACTTAATTAGATGTTAACTGCAGTAAAAGAATCACAGGAATGCTTTATTTTTCTAGTCAGTGGAAGCCTGCTATCTGGTTATTCCTGATTAAGCAACCACAGTGGGTCTTGTTCTCTTTTCTAACGTTAATACAGAACTCCATCTGAGATGAGATGCTAAGGCAGTCCTGGTTTTCCACCCCAGGACATGGCTTTTCCTTAAAGAATTGGATTTACAATCTCATGAATGTTATGAGTCAAATCAGGAGTGGTTCAACCACTCCCTCTAGCCATTGAGCTAAATAGCTACCCTACTTTAACCCACCTGTAAGTCTTTGATAACTAAACAGTCCAGATTGGATATGTCTATAAAGAAAATGCTTCAATAATAAACAAATCCCATACCATTTTGCCTTTGCAAAAAGAAATTAGTAAAAATTAGAAAAAAGAAAGAAAATTATTTTTACAGATTTTCTCCTTGTATAATTTAATGAATTTTTTTGCAAGAACAGGTGCAAAACTACTATATCTTCAGAAATGATGAATGTCAACATTTTATGCCCCTTGGGTGGTAATGTTCAGATGAAAGTTTACAGTGAATTTGGCAGAATAGCCTCAAAACTAATTACAAAGAGAAAACATATTTTCTGCAAGTGCTACATTCAGACCTGCTGTTTGGGCAGCTGTCAAAGGAAAGAGAAACCTTACATTTGGTATACAAAATATTTAGCTATAAAATAGGGTGGAAGAATATCTGAAGATTTACACCTAATAGGTACAGCCTTTCGTGATTGTGCTGCAGATACTCAAGGGTCACACGGTACAAAAACACAATTCTAACAACTTACCAGCAAAACCCTCCTACTGAAAAAGGCCCAACAGAAAAGACTCACCTGTATGCTTCTCGTTTTTCTTCTGGAGCTGGAAAAAGATTAAAAAAGAAAAGAAAACCACAGTAAAAATCACTGAAATGAACAGTTTGTTCACAACAATATGGAGATACAACCAACCCCACATTACCAAAACTTACTGTCTTTCCTTTCTGATATTTATAGAATATTATTTTAGCAAACTAGAAGCAGCTGCCCTAACACAAAAGCCTCCCATTGGCTAATGTGGTAGCCTGCCCTTATGTTGAAAAGGTCTTATTTAAATGGCATTGCTTGCTCACATAAATAGAAAAGCACTAGCTGAAAGCTCAGACAGATCCATAAGATATTAAATCAATGAGCAGGCTCTCAGTGTTTCTTTGCAAGAGATGAATGACTTTAGAAAATGCTAAGATCTGTTGTTGGACTACAAATCTCAGCAAGCTGAGAGAGAAGTGCTAAAACTGAGACAAATGTTAAAAACACAGGTTAGGATCAAAGTTTAATTGATGGCTATGATAAGCAATGTCAGAGTTGCCAAGTTACTCAATTCCAGGAGTGAGATTTTTTGCCAGTTCTGGTTTTAAATTTGCATTACAATGCAGTATGGTATTTGTAATCTATGATTTTACCCATTGGAATCAGTGCTGCAGGTCCCATAATGCTATGCTTCTCAACCCTGGAGGCACACCCAGCCAGTTGGGTTTTTAGGATTCCCACAAACAGGCCAATGCAGAAAAAGGGCACTGAAGTCACGTTTTTACACGTTTGCAGTGCACCCGCACAACTTCAGTGTGCCTATGCAGAAAGGGGCTCATATGAAACTGAGCCATGCATTACACTGTGCACAAAAACGGCAGCAATAAACTGGGAGAACCAGCCAAACACATGCGTACAAGAAATCAGCGCTGGTTTGGCATGCTCTCCCAGAGAAATGGGCACCGCATGACAAATTTGCATATCAGCACAGACAGGATTTTGATAGCATCGAGAAAAGCCCCAGATGATATCAAAATACTTTCGGGGGTCGGTGCCCTAACAGAAAGTCACTCCCTGGTGGTCTAGCGGCCCCAGAACCCCCCCACCCCACTTAAAAAAATGGATCTGGTGATCCAGCGGCCCCAGAACTCCCCACTCCCCATCCCACTTAAAACAAAACTAACCTGCCGGTATCTTTAAAAGTGGGAGCGCTGCTTATGTGCTCCTGCTCTCGGTCCGTCATCTTGGAAAATGGTGGCGTCTGGCCCTGCATGGTGCATCCTGCTATGTGCTGGGAGAGGTCAGACTGCTGCCATTTTCCAAGATGGCAGACGGAGAGCAGGCATGCATAAGCAGCGGTCCTGCTTTGAAAGATATCGGGAGGGGGTTCATGCTTAAAGGCCATGCTAGTTTTCTGCATCGGCCTGAAAGAATATCAGAGTTGCCAAGTTACCCAGTTCCAGGAGTGAGATTTTAGACCAGTCCTGGATTTCTGACAATCAAATTTTGACACATTATGGGACCTGCAGAACTGACTCCAATGGGTAAAAGCAGAGACCACAAATACCAAACTGCACTGCAATACAAATTTAAAACCAGAACTGGCAAAAAATCTCACTCCTGAAATTGGGCAACTTGGCAACTCTGGTATATGCATGAGATAGATTTGCAAACAATGGGTTTCCTATATATGCAAATTATCTCTGGCATATTCATTGTAGGAATCCTGAAAATCCAGTGGCTAGGTGTGATTTTAGGAGAGGGTTGAGAAGCATTGGACTACATGAGCTTTACCTGCTGTCGTATTCTATATTCCAGTCAACCTAAACAGGCTAATCCAATCCTGGTTTTACCCTAGTACATGCATGGAGTTGCAGTTCTGATTTTCCGATGAAAGGTTTGACTGCATTGTTAGGCATGCACAGAAGCAAAGCAGGGACTGGATTAGCCTCTTTAGGGCTGGGTCAGGGGAAGGTGAAATTAGACTTACCTGCTAATTGTTGTTCCTTTAGGACTTCCAGTCTAGTCCCGAAAGATAGAAGTTGTGTTCATCCTCTGCGGCTTGGAGACTGAGCATGATCCAAATCTTGATGACCTCAGCATATATAATCCAGGGACCGCCTCCATTCCTCAGTACTCTATTGACAAAGCAGACTCACCAGAGCAAGAATTAAGTAACGATAATATATCATAAAAAGCTAACCTCAAACTTAGAACATTTAACTTTGCTATACTTTAAACGGCGTTATGTACTTAACAACCCACCATCAATCAACATTTTAGAACAGAGGCAAGACCACCCCCGTTCTCCACCACCTACCTGAAACAGCAGCCGCACGAGTTTAGCAGACCCTCAATAGGAAATTCTTAGCTTCAGGGCGCCGTCAGCAGATCAAAACCGGGAGGGATACGGGACTAGACTGGAGGTCCTAAAGGAACAACAATTAGCAGGTAAGTCTAATTTCACCTTCCTTAGCGTCCCTCTAGTCTAGTCCCGAAAGATAGAAGATGTAACAGAGCAGTAACACCTTAACGGGAGGGCCCTGCTAGACCAGCCTGAAGCACTGTTGCTCCAAACTGCGAATCTCCTTCCGCCATTACATCAATTCTGTAATGTTTCACAAACGTATGCAAGGAAGACCACGTCGCCGCCTTACAGATATCCACCGCTGGCACTAAACCAGACTCCGCCCAGGACGCGCCTGAGTCCTAGTGGAATGCGCTTTCAAGCCCTTCAACACCACTCTGCCCTTCAACAGATAAGCCAACGCAATGGCTTCCTTAATCCATCTAGCGATAGACGGTTTCGACACCTGCTCGCCGCGCTTCGACCCCCCAAACAGCACAAACAATCTATCCGTCCTCCGGAACGAAGCCGTCTTCTTCACATACATCCTCAAGACTCTACCGACATCTAACCTATGCAGATGTCCCCCCTTCTCACCAGACTTTGCCCTCTCAAACACCGGCAAAGTCACCACCTGATTCACGTGAAATGCTGACACCACTTTCGGTAAGAAGGAAGGAACCGTTCTCAACACCACTTTGTTGACCTGAAACACCAAAAAAGGCCCCCTCAGGACAACGCCTGCAGCTCGGAGATTCTTCTAGCCGAGGAGATCGCCACCAAGAACACCACCTTCAGCGTGAGATCCTTGATCGTTGCCCTCGCTAAGGGCTCAAACGGTTCGCTAGTCAGTGCCTGCAAAACTAAATTCAGATCCCAGGCTGGCACTGGATCTCTGCGTGGAGGTCTCAACAGCGCCGCCGCTCTCAAAAACCTCTTCACCTCTGGATGACCCCCCCAGCGGCTTCCCCTGTATCCTTCCACGAAAACAAGAAAGTGCTGCCAACTGCACCCTGAGAGAGGCTGCTGCCAACCCTTTCTCCAAACCATCTTGCATAAAGGCCAACACCTGCGGCACCGAAGCCTCCAGCGCCTTAATATGTCTCTCACCACACCATGCCTCAAAAATGCGCCAGACCCGAACGTACGCTAACGAAGTGGATCGCCTACGGGATTTAAGTAAGGTATCAATTACTGCACTCGAATAACCCTTGGCCCTCAACCTTGCCCTTTCAAGAACCAAGCCGTAAGCGAGAACCGATCCACCTGCGGTATTAACAGCGGATCCTGAGTCAGCAAATCCGCCCGTAAAGGAAGCCTCCACGGAGCTCCAGCAATAGCCGCATTAGATCCGCATACCACGGCCTCCTTGGCCAATCCGGCGCTACAAGCACTACGCGCCCTCTGTATCTCTCTATCCTTTGCAGAACTCATCCTATCAGGAGCCACGAAGGAAACACATAAAGGAGATGTCCCTCCGGCCACCTTTGTATCAAGGCATCTAGCACTTCCGACATCCTTTCTCGCCTTCTGCTGAAAAACCTTTCCACTTTTGCGGATTCCCAGGTCGCCATGAGGTCCATCACGGGAAACCCCCAGCGCTGCACTATTAACTAGAACACCTCCGGATTGAGAATCCACTCCCCTGGGTCCACCTTCACTCGACTTAGAAAATCCGCGGTCACATTGTCCACTCCGGCCACGTGCGCTGCCGATAATGCTTCCAGATGAGATTCGGCCCACCCGAGGAGCTCCTCTGCTTCCTCCTCGAGCGCCACACTGCCTGTGCCACCCTGACGATTGATATAAGCCACTGCCGTGGCATTGTCCGACAAGACTCAGACCGCCGCCCCTTCCAGCCACTGTAGAAGGGCCCTCAACGCCAGCGTAACGGCCCGTAACTCCAACCTGTTGAACGACCATGACTTTTCCTGATCCGTCCACTGGCCCTGCGCATACTGCCCCTTGAAATGCGCCCCCCCAGCTGAACAAGCTTGCATCCATCGTCAGTGCCCTCCAAACCGGGCTCTCCAGAGGCATGCCTCTTTCGAGATTTCCTGGGACCAACCACCATTGCAGCGACTGCCTCGCCTCCGGCGGACACACCAGCCTCCTTGACAACTGATTGGATTGATGCGACCACCGCCATAGCAACGCCCTCTGCAACGGCCGCATGCGAGCCCTGGCCCACTGTACTACTTCCAGCGCAGCCGCCATTGTACCCAACACTTGCAGGTACTGCCACACCGAGGGAGCCTGTCTGCCCAGGAATGTCCGAAGCAGCCGTCTTAACTTGTCTATTCTGACCTGGGGCAGGAACACCCTGCCCAAGTTGGTGTCGAACCATGCCCCCAGATACTCCAGCTGCTGAGATGGCTGCAATTTGCTCTTCGCTAAGTTCACAACCCATCCCAGTGACTGCAAAAACTGCACCACTCTCTCGGTCGCCCTTACACTCTCTTCCTCTGATTTCGCTCTGATCAACCAGTCGTCCAGATAGGGATGCACCAACACTCCTTCCTTTCGCAACGCCGCCGCCACTACCACCATGACCTTGGTGAAATTTCTCGGGGCGGTCGCTAGGCCAAACGGCATCGCCTGAAACGGAAAATGCCCCATGGGCACCGCAAAACGCAAAAACCGCTGATGTTCTTCCCTGATTGGAATATGTAAGTACGCCTCTGAGAGATCCAGAGCCATGAGGAACTCTCCCTGTTGCACCGCCATTATGACGGACCTCAACGTTTCCATGCGAAAATGCGACACCTTGAGACATCTGTTTACCCTTTTTAGATCTAGAATGGGTCTCAGAGTGCCCTCTTTCTTTGGCACCACGAAATATATGGAGTATCGACCGTACCCGCATTGGTCCGCCGGCACTGGTACCACCGCCTTCAACGCCAATAGCTTCTGCAACGTCTCCTCTACCCCTAACAGCTTTGCCTTTGTCCGGCAGGGAGACTGCACAAATGCCTCTGCCACTGGCCGCTGGAGCTCAAGCGCATAACCACTGCGCACGATCTCCAACACCCACTGATCTGATGTAATTCGGGCCCACGCTGGAAAGAACTCCCGTAAACGACCTCCTACCGGAATCATTCCAGCCTGGACCCCCCTCGCATCATTGGGCCTTCTTAACACCTGAGGCGGAGGCGGAGACACCAAAACCTCTGCCTGCTCCTCGAAAGCCCCGAAAGCCCGAGGACCTGTATTGAAACCGGCCTCTCTGTACTTGACCAAAACGCGAGGGCTGAAACCTTCGAAACTCCCATTGCTGACTCCTGGAAGGCGCCCCCTGACGTCCCTGCTTTTGCTTGTCTTCCGGCAACCTACCCCCCTTGGAGTCCCCTAATTCTTTCACCAATTTCTCCAGATCCTCCCCAAAGAGAAGTTTACCTCTAAAGGGGAGCTTCCCAAGTCTTGCTTTAGAGGCCGCATCCGCCGCCCAGTTTCGGAGCCACAAGGACCGCCTGGCCGCCACCACCGACGCCATACTCTTCGCTACTCCTCTTATAAGATCGTATTGACTATCTGCTAAATATGCGGCCCCCGACTCCAACCGAGCCGCTTCCTCTACTGCTTCTTCCACCTGTAACCCTTTTAACCTTTGGGCCCATTGCAAGCACGCCCTCGCCACCCAAGCCCCACAGATCGAGGCCTGCATGGACAAAGCATTAACCTCAAACACCTGTCGCAACAACATGTCTAATCTCCTATCCTGTGCATCTTTAAGAGCCGCACTACCCTCTACCGGAATGGTAGTCTTCTTCGTGACCGAAGAAACGGCCGCATCCACTTTGGGAGGTTTAAACAGCTCCTTATCCGCTTCCTGCAACGGGTACAAGTGGCTCAACACCCTAGAGCCCTTGATCCCAGCATCCGGCGTATCCCACTCCTCCTGAATCATCTCTTTGAACACTCTATGGAGCAGGAATGCCCTCTGCGACTTCCTGACCGCTTGCAACAACGGATCCTCTAAGGAAGCATCTACTCCCTGCTCTGACGTAGGGATATTCAGTGCACTCATAGTCTCCCCTATGAGCGCAGCCAGCTCCTCTCTCCTAAACACTCTAACAATCCTGGCCTGGTCCTCCTGGTCCTGCAACTCTCCTTCCTCCAACTCCGGCTCGTCCTCGGAGTCTTCCACCTCTGCCGACCTCACATCCAGGTCGAAATCCAAATCCATGCTCTCCTCTGACCGCTTGACCCTCTTAACTGGCCTGTCCCCTGTATCCAGCGGCGCCCCCTGCCTCTTAGTCCCTGGGGTACGCTCCTCGCCGGCTCCCGTCTCCTTCCCCCCAGCTCCGCTCAGGGTTTGCTGCAGCAGCACCAAAAATTGCTGAGAGAAAATAGCCCCCAAGCCTCCCTGAAGCGAAGGTGGGGGTTAAGGAGACTTCCGGTGCCGAGGAAGGCCCCGGCACGAGCTCCGGGGGCAACAACGGAGGACTGAGGGAGAGTCCAGTCCCCAATCCCTCCTTAGTCATCTCCGCCACGCTCGGGTCCTCCAGATTTGCCAGCGCAGCCTCCTGCGCACACGCCTTGCACACCCCTGCCTCAGACACGGTCGCTCTGCGGACGCCGCACAAGAGACAGTGAGGCCTAGCCGGCATTCAAGACACTAAGGCCGAGCCCCCTCCCCCGCTATGAGCTTACACCAACACAGCCCGAATAAGACAGCGAGCGCTCAATGCTGTTCTAACTCGTTGTGCCAAGATGTTTGCCTTCTTTTTTTTTTTAAACGCACCTCTGATGGCCTCCTCAGCAAAGCGTCACTCAAAAAGACGATCCCCGATGCGTCTCCCGTTCCCGTGCAAAACCACCACGCGGTACCAAAATGGCCGTCGGGACCCTTGAGCCGGTAAGAAAAGCACCAGAGCACTCGTGCAAACACCGCACTCTCTCCTTTCTTACCTCTGCCTTGCCAGACAGCAGACTAGCTTCACACCCCGGCCACTTTGCGCAGGATCGAGCACACTCTCTGCTGCCACACTGCCGCTCTTCCTCACCTCCACGGCACCTCGCAGTGATCCGCTGCTGCGCTCCACCTGAGCGGCAAACCCTCGACGGCAGTTCACCCGCCTTGGGGGGGACCTGCTGCTGGAGGCCCCAGCCGCGACTCCCGCACTCACTCTGTACTGCCGCACCGTTCCAGAGAGGGGGGAGAAGGGGGGGTAGGTCGGCTGCAACTCCCAAGCGTGAGAAACTGTGTCTTTGAAAAACTCGCCGATTTAAAGGGATACTAACCCCTTTTTTTTTTTTTTTTTAACAAGTAGCCTACCAAATCCCTAGCACTACTTAACACTACTTAATAATTCCTAAAGTGAGTCTCTAGTCCCTGGGCTCACACCTCCTACTGCTGCTTGGAGACTGAGAACTGAGGAATGGAGGCGGTCCCTGGATTATATATGCTGAGGTCATCAAGATTTGGATCATGCTCAGTCTCCAAGCTGCAGAGGATGAACACAACTTCTATCTTTCGGGACTAGACTGGAGGGACGCTAAGGAACATCTTTTTGTTTGGAAGGGTCAAGCAAACCATAAGTACATAACATAAGATATACCAATAGTGGGTCAGATCAAGGGTCAATCTGCGGAGGCGGCTAATCAGCAGTGGGGGGGGACACAAGGAATGAGGTTCACCAACAGCATCTCATTATGCTTGAACCTGCCCTGTGATGCTGTCTTCAGCAAAATATTGGTAATGCTATGGCCCCCTGGCCCATCCCATTCCTCTGCTTCAGGATGACCTAGGTGAGGCAGCAACAATAGAAAAACAGAGAGTATTATTAAATAAAAACAAGAGGCTAGAATGAATATAGAGTTGCCAACTGGCTCCAGATTTGCCCAACAGGGTTTATCCCACTGCATGTAAGAATTCTAGTCTTGCTTTACTTATGGCATGCAATAGAGATATCAGAACTACAAGTCCCTACAGGCAATGCGGAGTTGCCAAGTTACCCAGTTCCAAGCCAATTCTGGTTTTAAATTTGCTTTGCAATGTTGTATGGTATTTGTGGTCCCTGATTTTACCCACTGGAATCAGTGCTGCAGGTCCCATAATGCAGCAGTATGAGATTGTCAGAAATCCAGGATTGGCTTAAAATCTCATTCTTGGAATTGGGTAACTTGGCAGCTCTGGCGGTAAACCCAGGACTGGATCAAGCCTGTCAGATGAATCTGGAACCAGTTGGCACCCTATGCTGAATAACAAAACAGCAATTTTGCAGAGCTGACAAGATACCCCGTTCCAGGAGTGAAATTTTAAGCCATTCTGATTCATTATGGTAGTGCTTCTCAACCTTCTCCCAGAGACATACCTAGCCAGTCAAGTTTTCAGGATTACCCCAATGAATATGAATGAGAGAGATTTATATACAATTGGTCTCCAAAATACTCCAATAATTTGGTCTCCAATATATCTCATGCATATTCAGTGATAAGCTGGCCGGCAGGATTGAGAAGCACTGCTCTAGCAGAATAGATCCTTTATCTGAGTCAGCTGTGCTTGGAATGACACTTGCCTGTGTTAGATGCCTCCCTTACCACCCCATTGTCTGCCCATCCCCAGAAATGCCAAGTTACCTAGTTCCAGGAATGAGATTTTAAGCCAGTCCTGGAGTTCTGACAATTTCATCCTGATGCATTATGGGATCTGCAGCACTGGCTCCAATGGGTGAAATAAGGGACTACAAATACCACACTGCATTGCAATGCAAATTTAAAACCAGAAATGGCTTAAAATCTCACTCATGGAACTGAGTAATTTGGCAACTCTGCAGCCTACTATTGAGTCTTCCTATATAGACTTAAACCTCCAATTAAGGGACTGGATTAAATAGTTTTAGTTTTGGGTAGACAACTTAGGGAGTTTAGGAAATAGGCCAAATTTAGGTTTTCTGTGGAAATAGAAAAGGTGACATTTTACTTACCAGTTAATATCCTTTCCTTGAGTCCTGCTAGACTAATCCAGACAAGTGAGTTTATTTATTTATTTATTTAAAAGGATTTCTATACCGCCTTTTCCTTGAATCAAGGCGGTTTTCACAGCAAACAATCACAATAGTGTTTTAGGGGTGGTCATGCAGTGGTCCAGCGTGTGTGTGTGTATGAGTTAGGGTATATTAGATTCATGTTGAACTATTTACATTGTGCGCTATTATACATTCCGCTGACTATGTGGAGGGGGGGGGGTTGTTTCCGGTGAGCTGGTGTGTGCTATTATACTTTCCTATATACAAGTGGTGGGGAAGGGGGTTTGGTCTTCGGTCTTGATCTGATTGATGGGTAGATCATGTGACATCCCCATAGTGTTCAATGAATAGTGTTGTCTTTAGTTGCTTCCGGAATTCTTTGATGTCTGTAGTTAGTCAAAGTTCGTCTGGTAGGTTGTTCCAAATTGTTGGTGCAGCCAGGGAAAGGGCTCATTCAGAGGTGTCCTTTCGGACCTTGGTGATCTCTCTTGGTGTGTTGACGCGGTTGGAAGTGCCCTTTCTCCTTGGTCATGTACTGTTGTCAGGTTGTATGAGTGTCTGTAAGCTGAGGGCCGATGATTGTTGCTTGATTTTGAATATGTTTATGATTGTCTTATATTTGATACGTGAGGTGATTTGAAGCCAGTGTAGGTCTTTCAGGATTGGTGTGATGTGGTCCTATTATGCTATTATGCGTGCTGCCGTGTTTTGTGCCAATTGCAGTGGTCTGAGGGTTTGTTTTGGGAGGCCAAGATAGATTGAGTTGCAGAAGTCTAGTAGTGGGGTTATTAGAGCCTGGCAGACAGTGCGGAAGTGTTCCGGGGCGAGGAGGGGTTTGAGGCGTCAGATTAGGCTCATCCTGTGGTATGCATTCTTGGTGGTTTTGCTTATGTGAGATTGTAGATTCAGTTCATTGTCCAGGGTTACTCCGAGGTATTTTACTTCTGTTTTTATGGGTATGTTTGTGTTTTTTATCTTGATGTTGGGTGGAGGGACGAAGTCGGTGTTTCGAGTGATGATTAGTGCCTCGGTCTTGTTGTAGTTTATGATTAGGTTGTTGCTTTGGAACCAGTCGTTCATTTGTATGAGACAGTTTGTTATTTTGGAGTAGTCCGGTTTGTCGATGGTGATGGGTGTGTATATCATGATGTCATCGGCGTAGATTGTATACTGTATGTTATGTTCGCTCATGATGTTGCATATTGGCTGAATGTAGATATTAAATAATAGTGCTGATGAGGCGGATCCTTGTGGTACTCCTTGCAGTACTTTTATGGGCTGAGATGTGTTGGGGCCGATCTTGACCTGTATCTGTCTGTCCGTTAGGTATGATTGGAACCATTTCAGCGTGGATCCGTGAAGTCCAATGTTCTGTAGTCTTTCCAGTAGAGTTCTGTGGTCCACTGTGTCAAATGCCGATGAAATGTCGATGAAGATCATTAGTATTCCGTCCTTGCAGTTGTCTATGAGGTATAGCAGGAGGGTTTCGACTCCATGGTTGGGGCGGAAACCGTGTTGGTTGATGTCTAGCGGTGCGTGGTTGTCAATATGATCCTGTAGCTGATGCTGTACTGCCTTCTTGATTATTTTTGCCAGTAGGGGTATGCTTGAGATCGGCCTGTATGCTGCTGGATTGCTCTTCTCGAGTGAGGATTTCTTTAGGATAGGTCTTATCGTAGCGAGCTTTAATTGATTCGGCATGAATCCTTGGGTCAGAGATCTTTGCACCATGTTGTGTATGGTGTGGATGAAGTTTGACTTGGTGGCTTTGATCCATTTCACTGGGCATGGGTCTGTTGGAGCTGTGCTTGTATTGAGTGTGGTGATGATGTGCGAGAGCTGCTCTGTGGATGGGGTGTTGAATGTGCCCCATGTTTTCGGGGTGTGGTTATCTTTGTGGGTGTGTTGGGTTTTGGCTGTAATGAAGAGTGAAATTTTTCTTGGATGTGGTCTGCAAACGTTTGTGGGTCTATTTGGATTTCGTTTTCAGTTCTCTGTTCCTTGGTGAGGGTTTTCACTATTTCGAAGAGCTCTCTCGGCTTGTTGTTGGATTTGAGTATAATGTTTGTATGGTATTCGCTCTTTGTTTGGTTGATGAGCTCATTGTATTGTTTTTGCTTTGTTAGGTATAGTTCCTGTGTATTAGTCGACTTGGTGTGTCTCCATCGCCATTCTAATTTTCTGAGTTGCCTCTTTTCAGACCGTATGCTTTTTGAGTACCATGGCTTGTGATGTAATTTGTTACAGCGAGTTTTCTTTTCTCTATATTCAGTGGCTTTGGCGGCGTTATTGATGATGTTGTTCCAGATTGTGATTTGAGTTTCTAGATCCTCTGCTTCTGGGTGCAGGCGTGGTATAGTGTCCTGAAGGAATTGATCCCTGTCGAAACTCTTGAATCTTCTTTGTGTGGGTGGGTTGTCCGGGTTTCTGAGTTGTGTTCTCCTACCAGGAGATTGGTGGAGACAAAGAACCAATGACAAGCCCAGCTTTCAATGACATCACTTATATGCCTCTATTCATCTCATCCACTAGAGGTCCCTTCAGTATTTGAACCAAAGTACATGGGAGAAATGTGGCAAGCCTCACACAACCTAAGTTGTGGGCAATAATAAGCAATCAACAGTAGAGAACTATGTACAGGAAAGTATAAACAGAAGGTTGTCAGTAGCAGATGAATCTGCAGAGCCAAGTATAAAAATAGCGGACCCAAGAATACTGCAGCAGAAGAACAAAACAATACAGTTTCAGAGGCGGGCCTTACATTGATCTAGCAGAACTCAAGGAAAGGACATTAACTGGTAAGTAAAATGTCATTACCATATCGTCCTTCTAGACCAGTCCAGACAAGTGGGATGTACCTATGCTACATCCACCAAAATGGTAAAGGGGATGGAAGGATACTCCTATGAAGAAAGGCTAAAAAGGTTAGGGCTCTTTAACCTGGAAAAGAGACGGCTGAGGGGAGATATGATAGAAGTCTATAAATTAATGAACGGAGTGGAACGGGTAAACGTAGATCCATTGTTTACATTATCAGAATATAGAAAGACTAGGGGACATGCAATGAAGCTACAGGGTAAACTATTTAAGACTAATAAAAGAAAATATTTTTTCACTCAATGTGTAATCAAACTCTGGAATTTGTTACCGGAGGATGTAGTAAAGGCTGTTAGTGTAGCTGGGTTTAAAAAAGGTTTGGACGAGTTCCTGGAGGAAAGGTCCATAAACCATTATTAAGAAGGGACCCAGTACAAGCATTGCGGAACCTGTGTCTTTTGGGGAAACTGCTAGGTACATATGACCTAGATTGGCCACTGTTGGAAACAGGATACTGGGCTTGATGGACCTTGGTCTGACCCAGTATGGCATATCCTATGTTCTTATGTACAATACCAATGGGTGGGAAGAACACACAGCAACTCGCAAAGCCCTTGCTGAAGGCTGTGTCTGCCCATGCGTGGACATCCAACTGGTAATGCTTGACAAAAGTGGAAAGTGATGCCCACGTTGCTGCCTGACAATGTCTGCAGAAACTACCAAGATCTGCTCCCTCCATGAGGACGAATGGGCGTGCAAACTCTATGGAACTGGTCAGTTCCACAACAGATATTCTGAGTCAATGGTCTCCTTATTCCGGCACCCTAAAGTTGACTTGGCCGCCACTTCACCCTTATGTGAGCTAGCAAACAGTACAAAAAGATGGTCAGACTTATGAAGGGATACACAACCTGCAGGTACTTCCGGACATCCACCAGATGAAGATCCTTATACTTTCCCCCGACAGTGCTACTTTTGGAAGGAGGGCAGGGAAACCACTTGGTTCATGTGAAAGTGAGAAAGAACTTTAGGCAAGAAGGAAGGTACAGGTCAAATGGAAATGGCCTTCTCCAAAAAGGACAAATAAAGATCTTGGCAAGATAGAGCCTGCAGCTCGGAAATCCGCCATGTGGAATAAATTATGACCAAGAAGACAGTCTCGAATGTCAAATCCTATAAGACAGCATGCTTCAACAGTTCAAAAGGGGCTGCCATCAGGGCCATGAGCACAAGACAAAGATCCAAGGAAGGGATCACACACCAAAGGGAATCTGCAAATGCCGAACCCCCTGGAGAAAATGTGTGACATCCGGGTGCAAGGCCAAAGACTTGCCTGCCATCAGACCATGGAAACAGGTCAGAGCTGCCACCTGAACTTTCAGGGAGCTAAGTGAAAAGCCCTCCTCTAGGCCATCCTGCTGAAAGGCCAACAGGGAGGACACCTTGACCGCCTCAGGAGCCAACTGCCATGCCACACCAGTGCTCAAAGAGGCACCATATCCGTTCGTATGCTAGCTTGGTAGACCTTCTCTGGGCACGAAGCAGAGCAGAGATCATTGCTGGAGAGTAGCCCTTACTTGCTAGCAGTATCCTTTCAAGAGTCTTGCCATAAGCGAGAAAGGAGCCGGGTCCACCAAAATGATAGGTCCCTGCCACAGTAGTCCCTGAGATGGAGGCACCTGCAGGAGCAGCATCATGTCTCCAAACCACACTCTCTGCAGCCAATCCAACACTACCAGAACAATCCTGCCCAGGTGGTGCTGTATACACCAAATTACATGCTCCATCAGGGGCCACAGAAGAAACATGCACAGCAGCTGCTGACTTGGCAAAACTGTGAACTTTGGCATTGGAGAGGGTTGTCATCGGATCCATTTTGGGTCGACCCCATCAGCGCATAGTCAACTGAAACACCTCCTGACTCAACTCCCACTCTCCAGAATTCAGAGAGTGTCGGCTGAGGAAGTCTGCTTCCACCTTGTCTATCCCAGCAATTTATTCAACAGTTTTTTTATACCATTTTATTATTTCAGTCAGTGGTCTACATTGTAACTTAAACTTGGTAATGTACATTAAACAGGGACATTGATAACTTGGATTTTTGTTTTCTGAGGCAATGGAGGATTAAGTGACTTGCCCAAGGCCACAAGGCATGCTAGTGGGAATCAAACCCTGGTCTCTTGGTTCCCATGCTAGTACTCTAACCATTAAGCTACTCCTCCACTCCCAATGTGCTGGGTCGACAAGGCTAGGAGGTTCTTCTCCACTCAGGAAAACAGGAGATCCATCTCCAGAGCCACCCCGATATTCCTTGTGCCGCCTTGCTGATTGACATAGAACACTGCCGTGGTGTTGTCTGAAAACACTCTAACCACCTGTCCCTCGACCAGGGGCCAGAAATGCAGATGGACCAACTTGATGGCCCTCGCCTCGAGGCGGTTGATGGACTACACTACTTTCCTGTGGTTCCAATGGCTCTGGGCCATATGGTCTTGGCAATGGGCTCCCGAGCCCAAGATACTGTCATCTGTCATCTGCAGGATCCAGGAGAAATTGTCCAGCAGTACGCCCTCCCTCAGATGACAGGGCTGCCACCACCACCTCAGGCTAACCTTCACCATCAACAGAGTGGAAACCTGGGCTTGAACTACTGAGAACTCGGGGACCATCGAGTCAAGGAATGCTGGAGCAGTTGCATGTGAACACGCCCCACAGTACCATCTCTATGGTTGCCACCATCAATCCGAGAAGCTGAAGATAATCCCAGATTCTGGGGGGCTGCTGCACACAGAATAGCACCAGGCAATTCAGCAGTCTTTTGACCTTCTCCTCTGGCAGGAATTTGTACCCACTTGAATGTCAAAACATGCTCCCAGAAACTCCAAGGACTGGGAAGACAAAAGCTGGCTCTTTTCCTGATTGATCACTCAGTCGAGGCTTTACAAAAAGGCCACCACTCGGGATGCCACCTGAGATGCTTTTGACAGGGAACTGGCTTGGATGAGCCAGTTGTCCAGATAGGGATAGACACAGATCCCTTGGTGCTGCAGCACTGCAGCCACCACCACCATGACCTTGGAGAATGATCTTGGGGCAGTGAATAGCCCAAAAGAGAAGGTGACAAACTGAAAGTCAGAGCCAAGCACAGCAAAACACAGACACTTCTGCTGATTTGTCTAGATTGGGATATGAAGATACGCCTCAGCCAGATCCAGAGAAGCCAAGAATTCCCATCGGCGCACTGCTTGAATCACAGACTGCAAGATTTCTATCCGAAGTACAGGACGCACGAGTGCTCATTGACCCCTTCGAGTGCAGAATGGGCAGGAAGGAACTGTCCTTCTTTGGCACCACAAAGTAGATGGAGTATCTGTCCTTGCCCTGCTCATCCGTGGAGAAGGGCACCCTCGCTATTAGGCTTACCAACTTGTCCAAGGTGGTCCACACAGTGGCACCTTTGATCACAGACCCACAAGGGGAAATGATGAAGGCGCTTTGTATTCCAGGAGTTAGCCAAACTGAATAGTGTCTAGCACCCAGCGAACCTTGGTAATCTGGGCTCATTCCTGAAAGAAAAGGCGAAGCCTGCCTCTAAACAGAGGAACCAAGGAATGGGCCCCAAAACCTTCATTGTGCAGCCTGAGAGGGCCCTCCTCTGGAAGGGATCGAGTTCCTAGGCCCAGGCACTCCATGAAACGACTGAGAACGAGCCTGAGGCCCTGAAGCAGAGGGGAAGAAAGGTTAAACAGGTCGGTAACAAAGATAGTCCTGAGACCACTGGAAATCCAACAAGTGTGCCCTCAGTGGCTGGGCAGAGGCTGATGAGAAAGGGGCACCAGCCCACTTCACAGACCCTTTGGACCTGTCTTCCGGGAGGTGGTAAAATTTTGTTTCGCCTAAGTCCTTCTGATGATCACGTGGTCTACTATGCTGAAATGAAAGACGAAGAAGAAATGGTGTTGCATTTATAATTAAGAAGAAACTTGCAAGAACTGTAATGAAATACAATGCAATCAATGAACGTTTAATTTCTATTCATCTATGAGGAATGCCATCAACAACTATAATTCAAGTATATGCCCCAACAAAAGCTGCAGAAGAGGATGAAGTTGATGAGTTCTATGAACAAGTACAAGCTGAAATTGACAGAACATGCAAACAGGATATCCAAACAGGATATCCCCGCATGTTCACTCAAACAACAGACCTCCAACGTTCACTAAACACCATATTACCTTAATTCAACCAGAAAATGGTTAAGCTCCACGATAGCTCCACATCCTCTGTTGATTCCCGCCTCCTACATAAATTACGCAGATAATATCCACTTGAGCTAACATATTTATTTAGTAAAAACATATACATATATGATGTTGACTGTACATAGTTTTCCCTGTTAATCCATGTTATATATTCCCATGTTCTATGTAAACTCAATGTTACTTGCATACATTGTTGTATATTTTGTTCAATGTACACCGCACTGATCTTAATAGCGCGGTATATAAGAAATGTTAAATAAATAAATAAATAAATAAAATAAATAAATCCTGATAGTCATGGGTGACTGGAATGCAAAAGCTGGCAATAAAGAAAAAGGCAAAGTGGTTGGAAAATATGGACTTGGCAAAAGAAATGAAGCTGGAGAAAGACTGATAGAATTCTGCAAGACCAATGATCTATTCATCTCAAACACCTTCTTCCTGCAATACAGGTAGCAACTGTACACATGGACTTCACCCAATGGATTGTACAAAAATCAAATTGACTACACCTGTGGAAGTCAACGATGGAAAAGCTCTATAACATCAACAAAGACAAAATTTGGTGCCTACTGTGGTACAGATCACCAACTACTAGTATGCAAACTCAAGCTAAAGTTGAAAAAGAGCAAGCCATTCCTGAATGTAGCAAAATATGATCTTGAGAATATACCAAGAGAATTTAAAGACTGCCTGTAAAATCAATTTGCTGCTTTAAATACAAATGACAGAGCTCCAAAAGAGTTATGGGAATGACATCAAGAAGGTTGTATTGGAAGAAAGTGAGAAATCTCTACAAAAGGTGAAAAAGCAACAATGGCCAAAATGGATGACCGAAGAAACATTGAAAATTGCCCAGAAACACAGAGAAGCTAAAGCAAGAGGAAAAATAGAGGCAATCGCAGAACTCAGAGATTTCCAAAGTGCTGCAAGACAAGACAAGGAGAAGTACTACAGTGACGCATGCAAGGAAATAGAAGCAGAAACTATTAGAGAAAGGACAAGATTGGCTTTCTTAAAGCTACGAGATTTAAAGAAAAAATCCCAGCCTCGAATTGGAATGTTACAAGATGTTCAAGAATCCACGTTGAATGATGCTGAGCAGATCAAGAAAAGGTAGAAAGAATATACAGAATTATTATATAATAAAGATCAAGTGGACCAACAGCCGTTTCAACCTGTACCTTATGATCCGGAACCATTGGTGATGAAAGAAGAAGTCGAAGCAGCATTGAAAGTCTTATCAAAGAACAAAGCACTAGGCCTTAATGGCATTCCCATTGAAGTATTATAGCAATCTGATGCAGCTATTACCATACTTACATGGCTCTGCCAGGAAAATTGGAAGACAACATGATGGCCAACGGACTGTATGCAAATGCTAGAAGTCTAAAAAATAAGATGGGAGAGTTAGAATATATAGCACTAAATGAGAGGTTAGATATGATTGGAATATCAGAGACATGCTGGAAGGAGGACAACCAGTGGGAAACTGTGATACCTGGGTACAAACTATATCGTAATGATAGAGCTGATCAAATTGGTGGAGGGGTTGCGCTCTATGTTAGAGAGGGCATTGAGTCAGAAGGGATTAAAGTTTTGCAGGAAACAAAATTTGCTGTAGAATCTCTATGGATAGAAATTCCATGTAAAAAGGGGAAGGCAATGGCAGTGGGGGTGTACTATCGACCACCGGGCCAGAATGAACAAATGGATGATGAAATGCTCAAAGAACTCAAGGAAGCTAACAAAAGTTACAGCGCAGTAATAATAATGGGTGATTTCAATTACCCCGGTATCGACTGGGTCAGTGTCACGGCAGGACATGCTAGGGAGATAAAGTTCCTAGATGACAAAAATGACTGCTTCTTGGAGCAGCTGGTTCATGAACCGACCAGAGGGGAAGCCATATTAGACCTAGTCCTTAGTGGAACACCAGATCTAGTGCAAGAGATAAGGGTGTTGGGGCCACTTGGCAATAGTGATCATAGCATGATCTCCTTTGATTTAATTAGTGGAGGAGGGATAGTACGGAAATCCACAGTATAACCTTTTAACTTTCGAAAGGGAGACTATGATAACATGAGGAAAATAGTTAAGAAAAAACTAAAAGGAGTTCTTGCAAAGGTTAAAGACTTACATCAAGCTTGGGTGTTGTTGAAAAATACTATCTTGGCAGCCCAGACCAGCTGTATTCCACGCTTTAAGAAAAGTGGAAGGAAGTCCAAAAAACTGCCAGCATGGTTTAAAGGTGAGGTCAGAGAGGCTGTTCTTGCCAAAAAAGCATCTTTCAGGAAATGGAAAAAAAAGCCAAACGACGAAACCTGGAAACAGCACAAGCACTGGCAAGTCAAATGCAAGGCATTGATAAAGCAGGCAAAGGGAGAATTTGAGAAGACGCTTGCTGTGGAAGCAAAAATGCGAAATAAAGATTTTTTCAAGTACATTCATAGCAAAAACCTGTGAGAGAGTCACTTGGTCCATTAGATGATAGAGGAGTTAAAGGGGCACTAAGAGGTGACAAGGCGATAGCGGAGAGACTGAATGAATTCTTTGCTTCGGTCTTTACTGAGGAAGATGTAGGGATGTTACCCATGACTGAAGTGGTATTTAAAGGTGCGGAAGAATTGAAAGAAATATCGATACATCGGGAAGATGTCTTACAACTATTAGATAAACTGAAGAGTAGCAAATCACCTGGGCCGGATGGTATACATCCAAGGGTGTTGAAAGAATTAAATATGAGATTGCAGAACTGCTATCAGTAATCTGTGAACTATCATTAAAATCATCTCTAATACCTGAAGATTGGAGGATCGCCAATGTAACACCAATTTTTAAAAAGGCTTCCAGGGGTGATCCGGGAAACTACAGACCGGTGAGCCTCACGTCAGTACCGGGAAAAATGGTAGAAACCATCATAAAGAATAAAATTACTCAGCATGTAGATAGTCATGGCCTAATGGGAGACAGCCAACATGTCTTTAGACAAGGAAGATCTTGTCTTACTAATCTGTTGTGTTTTTTTGAAAGTGTGAATAAACAGGTGGACAAAGGTGAGTCGGTTGATATAGTGTATCTGGACTTTCAGAAAGCCTTTGACAAGGTCCCTCATCAGAGACTTTTGGCAAAACTAAAGAGTCATGGGATAGGAGGCAGTCCACTACTGTGGATGAAGAACTGGTTAAAAGATAGAAAGCAGAGGGTTGGGCTAAATGGCCAATTTTCCCAATGGAGAAAGGTGAATAGTGGTGTACCCCTGGGATCTGTGCTGGGTCCGCTGCTTTTTGACATATTCATAAATGACCTGGAAAGTGGAATAACGAGTGAGGTTATTAAATTTGAAGATGACACTAAACTATTTAAAGTTGTTAAAGCCCAAGAGGATTGTGGAAAATTGCAAGAGGATCTTGATAAATTAGAAGACTGGGCATCAAAATGGCTGATGAAATTTAATGTGGACAAGTGCAAAGTTATGCACCTAGGGAAGAACAACCCAAACTAGGGTTACACAATGCAAGCTTCCACATTAGGAACCACCACCCAGGAAAAAGATTTTAGGCGTCATTGTGGATAACATGTTAAAACCCTCAGCCCAGTGTGCAGCGGCAGCCAAGAGAGCAAATAGAATGCTAGGTATCATAAGGAAAGGAATGGAAAAATAAACAAAAGATATTAGAATGCCTCTATATCGTTCCATGGTGAGACTGCACCTTGAATATTGTGTGCAATTCTGGTCGCCGTATCTTAAAAAGGATATAGAGTTATTAGAAAAGGTTCAGAGAAGAGCCACCAAAATGGTAAAGGGGATGGAAGGATACTCCTATGAAGAAAAGCTAAAAAGGTTAGGGCTCTTTAACCTGGAAAGGAGACGGTTGAGGGGAGATATGATAGAAGTCTATAAATTGATGAACGGAGTGGAACGGGTAAACGTAGATCAATTGTTTACGTTATCAGAATATAGAAAGACTAGGGGACATGCAATGAAGCTACAGGGTAAACTATTTAAGACTAATAAAAGAAAATATTTTTTCACTCAACGTGTAATCAAACTCTGGAATTTGTTATCGGAGGATGTAGTAAAGGCTGTTAGTGTAGCTGGGTTTAAAAAAGGTTTGGACGAGTTCCTGGAGGAAAGGTCCATAAACCATTATTAAGAAGGGACCCAGGATATCAATGCTTGACCCAGTACAAGCATTGCGGAACCTGTGTCTTTTGGGGAAAAGAGTAGTTACTCACCTGTAACAGGTGTTCTCCAGGAGCAGCAGGAATCAGTCCTCACATATGGGTGTCATCGGCGCCGATGAAGCCCCAGCGGAGCATTTCCCCAGCTTTCCATGAAAGCCTTTGGGAATGCTGGCATGCATACGCGGTTCCCTTCCTGCCTAAAGGTGCCATCTTACCTCAGTCAAATGACATAGCTAAGAACAGCACACAAAAATGGAAAAATTAAACTATATACAACTGCAACTCCCAAGGGAGGAGGGAGGGTTGTGAGGACTGATTCCTGCTGCTCCTGGAGAACACTTGTTACAGGTGAGTAACTACTCTTTCTCCAGGACCAAGCAGGAAGTCAGTCCTCACATATGGGTGACTCCCTAGCTCTGGGCTACCAGGAACCCAGGCTGAACAAGAGAACCCCCTCTAGTCCCAGCATCAAAGAAAGGCTTTTCACTGAAAGAACCTCCACCGGTAGCCCAACAGAGGGCTGGAGGGCAGGAGTTGCCTAAACCTCAAAGAGATTCCGGAGTACTGCTTGGCCAAAAGCACTGTCCCTACGGGACTCCCTCTCCAGACAGTAATGGGCCGCAAAAGTCTGGCTTGAAGACCAAGTTGCAGCCCTGCAGATGTCTACCAAGGGCACAGAGCGGAGATGAGCCACTGAGGCAGCCATTGCCCTGACACGATGGGCCGTGACCCTACCCTGCAAAGGAAGGTCAGCCGCCTTGTAAGCCCAGGTGATACAGTCAGCCACCCAGATGGACAAGGTACGCTTGGACACAGCCAACCCCAACTTATTGGGGTCAAAGGAGACGAAGAGCTGAGTAGCCCTTCTATGCCCCTGCGTATGGTCAAGGTAGAAGGATAAGGCCCTCCTACAGTCCAGGGTATGCAGGACTGCTTCAGCATGGCTAGCATGAGGCCTAGGGAAGAATGTTGGAAGAACCACCTCCTGATTGAGGTGGAAAGAGGAGACAACCTTAGGAAGGAACTTGGGATGAGTCCTGAGGACTACCCTGTTCCTATAATCCTGGTGTAAGGTCTATCACAGACCAGGGCCTGAAGCTCACTCACTCGCCTAGCCGAGGTGAGGGCTATCAGGAAGAGAGATTTCCAGGAAAGGAAGCGTAGAGGGCAAGTAGCCATCTGCTCAAAGGGTGGGCGAGTCAGTTGCTGCAAGACCACATTCAGCTCCCACTCAGGAGCAGGAGGACAGATGGGAGGCTTGAGCAAAAGCAAGCCCCTGAGAAAGCGGGACACCAAAGGGTGACCTGACAGAGAATGTCCCTCCACCAGTGAGTGGTGAGCTGCTAGAGCTGAGAGGTGGACCCGAACAGAATTGGACTTAAGTCCCTGATTGGATAAGTGCAGTAAGTACTGAAGTACTACTGGCACAATACAGGAGAAAGGATCCTCTGTATGTAGCTGACACCACACAGAAAACGTCTTCCATTTGAGGGCATAGGTTTTCCTAGTGGACTGTTTCCTAGAGGCTAGGATAACCTCCTCAACTTCCTGAGGTAGGCCCCAGGGAGCCAAAACTACCCTTGCAGCCTCCAGGCCATCAAATTGAGAGCTTTGAGATTGGGGTGCAGAAGAGAACCCTGCTCCTGTGAGAGAAAGTTGGGTTGCAACCCCAGAGGTAGTGGGGAATCCACTGCCAGCTGAAGCAGAAGTGGAAACCAAGGCTGCCTCGGCCACCTGGGAGCTACCAGCAGGACCGAGGCCTTGTCCTGAAGAGTCTTGAAAAGAGTTCGGGCCACCAAGGGCGTGGGAGGAAAGGCATACAGGAGGCCCTGAGACCAGGACATCAGAAAAGCATCTGGTGCTATCCTCAAAGGATGCGGTTGCCTGGAGCAGAACTTGGGCAGTTGCTTGTTCAGCGGACTGGCAAAGAGATCTATCCAAGGGAGACCCCACTTCAGGAAGATCTTCTGAACGACCAAGGGATGCAGCTGCCACTCGTGGGGCTGAAGAATTCTGCTCAACCGGTCGGCCAGGCAGTTCTCCTGGCCTGGAAGGTACACCGCCTTGAGAAGCTTGTTGTGCTTTAGGGCAAAGGAACAAAGGTCTTGAGTCTCCCGACAAAGGAGCTTTGACCCAGTCCCGCCCTGTTTGTTCACATAAAACATGGCTACCTGGTTGTCTGTTTGAATCAAGACTGAGCGGTGAGCCAGGGCCGGAGAAAAAGCCTTGAGAGCTAAGCGGATAGCTCGAAGTTCCAGGAGATTGATCTGTTGGGCTGCCTCCCAGGGAGACCAGAGGCCTTGAGTGCACTTGTCCAGACAATGAGCACCTCCAGCCCCGCAGAGAGGCGTCGGTGGTGAGGACCACCGAGTATTCTGGCATTTGGAAGGGCATCCCCTTCAGCAGATTGGGTGGATGTAGCCACCAGCTGAGGGAGGCCAAAAGGGGTCTGGACACCTTTATCCTGTCTCTAAGGCGGCCTGTGGCCTGAGACCACTGAGTCCGAAGGCACCACTGTGCAGGCCTCATATGGAGCCTGGCATTGGGAGTCACATGCACTGTCAAAGCCATGTGGCCCAGAAGTCTGAGGCAGAGTCTGGCGGAGACCAGGGGCTTGTTTAGAAACTGTTTGGCCACGTCCATCAGTCTTTGGGTCCTGTCTTCTGGCAAGAATGCCTTTGCCAGTTGAGAATCCAACCTTGCCCCTATGAACTCCAAGTTCTGGGAGGGGAGCAAAGTGGACTTTGCGAAGTTTATGACAAAGTCCACGTTTTGAAGTAGAGCAATGGTTCTGAGGGTGGCTTGTCTGGCCTCCAGGGACGTCTGACCCCTGATGAGCCAGTTGTCCAGATAGGAAAAGACAAAGATGCCTGGATTTCTCAGGTAGGCCGCCACAACTGCCAGGCACTTGGTAAAGACCCTGGGAGCGGAGGTCAGGCCAAAAGGTAGTACTCTGTACTGATAATGGTTTCCTCCCACAATGAACCTGAGGTACTTTCTGTGGTCTGGATGAATGAGGATGTGAGTGTACGCATCCTTTGGCTATGCTCCTTAGATCTAATCTCCCTGCTGGAGGTAGGGCAGAAGTGTTCCAAGAGTAAGCATTTTGAACTTCTCTTTCTCTAGGAACTTGTTGAGGTTCCTGAGGTCCAGAATGGGTCAAAGGCCACCGGTCCTTTTGGGTACCAGGAAATACCTGGAATAGAATCCGTGACCTTGCAAGTGGGGAGGCACAGGCTCCACCGCCCTGTCCACCAACAGACCTTGGAGCTCTTGAAGGAGAAGGTCTGTGTGCAGGGGAGGCCTCAAGGGCTCCCCTGGGAAGTAAGGAGGAGGCAGTTGATGAAAATGCAGGGCATAGCCCTTTTGGACTATGTCCAGCACCCAACTGTCGGTGGTAATGAGAGGCCACTGGTGGGCAAAGAGTACAAGGCGATCGCCTGTGCAGGGCTGGGAAAGCAGGGACGGAGTGGCTATGGCTCAAGGAGTCAAAACCCCCCACCCTGCTGAGTGGAAGCAGGGGCAGAAGGCTTGGGGGTCCGCTGCCTACGGGGCCCATTACCCTGGCCCTTGGCTTGCTGACCCTGGGGGGCAGCTTGGGCAGCCTGATACTGAGGGTACTGTTTGTAGGCAGTGCCCTTCCTCGGGTAAAAGGACTTTTTACCCGAGCCCTTCTTTTTATGTGAAGGGGCAGAGGTCTTCCTCGACAGCCTTGTCTGGGTAAGGTGCTCGGTCTCGAGCTGAGCGGCCTTCTCGGTCACGGGTTTGCCAAAAAGGTTCTCACCTCGGCAGGGGACATCGACCAACTTGTCCTGAACCCATGGCTCGAGGTCTGATGACTGCAGCCACGCCTGGCGTCGAGCCGCGATACCGGCAGCTGCAACTCGGGCTGAAGCCTCGAAGCCATCGTAGGCGGTGCAGGAAATGAACTTTGAGCATTCCCGAATCCCCGAGGACAAGGTCTTAAATCTCTGCAAGGGTTCCCCGGAGAGACCAGCAGAGAATCCGGCCAATTCCTTGGCCAGGTCTCGCAAGTACATGCCCATGTACAGCTGGTAAGACTGGACACAGCAAGCAAGCATAGACCCCTGGAAGCACTTTCTACCAACGCCATTGAGGTTGCGGGCCTCCCTGACGGGGGGCACCACAGAGTGCATCTTCTGGCTCTTCAGACGATGCATGGCCGATTCCACAACCATGGAATGGTGTGGTAGCTGTGCTTTCTGGAAACCAGGGCTTATGCGGAGTCGATAGATGGAATTGACTCGCTTGCTCAGAACCGGCGCCGAGGCCGGTGCTTCCCACATCCAGAAGAGGAGCAGTTCCAGCATCGGAGGAACCGGGACAGTAAAGGCCTCCTTCGGAGGAGAGTCGTACTGTAGAGCATCGAACTCCTTGGCTTGAGGCTCTTCCTCGGGATCGGCAGGGATAGCCATCCTCCGTTTCCCAGGCGGACTCATCCGAGGAGGAGTCAGGGTCCAACCCCGCGGGGCCCCGAGGCACCCACCCCAACGCCGGGGGCACCGGCGTCAACACCCTCGGTCCCGAACGGGAGGTCGAGGGAGACCTCGACTGAGGACCACTTCGAGCCACGAGGGTCTCGAGTATCGGCTCGGTCTCCGGGGTTGACTTCGAAGTCGACATCCCGGTGGTCGGGGCAGATGCACCAGACAGGCTGGCCATCAGTGCCCGCTGCTGCTCCATGAAGGCAGACAGACAATCTGCACTCCAAGGCTGTCATCCTGAGACTCAGCTCGGGAGACGCAGCAGCCATCGACTCGGGCCCCGGTGGCGCCGGGCCCGACGTCGGCTCTCTGGGAGGAGAGTCCACGAGGACTACGGGGCTTACGTGTCCAGCAGACTACGGCTCCACGCGAGGAACTTTGGCAGGCTTCTTTTGGTCCACGGGCCCGGGACGGCGGTCGGGGGTCTTAGACCTGGCCCTCGAGGGACCAGGGACCTCCTCCAACGCCGCCCTCACGAGCCGCTTCTTCCTCTTGCGTTCCCGGTCGGGGGACCCCCTGTCCGAGGAGCTTCGATGGCACTCGGGATCGGAATCCCAAGATGTCGGGGCCTCAGACGAGGTCTGGGCCCAGCCGGAGGCTGAGTCCGAGAAAAACCTTTCCTTCTGATGCTGTCGACTTTTGAGTGCCTTGGAAGACATCTTCCCACATGGCACACACGACTTGGGGTCGTGGTCAGGGCCGAGGCACCGAAGGCACCAGTCGTGTGTGTCGGTGAGAGACATAAGTTTCTTACACCGATCACACTTTTTGAAACCACTGGAAGCCATCGGGGAAAAAAGAGCCCCTGCGAGGTCAAAAGACCGGCCTTCCAGGGAAAAATGAAAAAAAGGGCGCGAACGCCAGCCACGAAGGGCAAAAACCGAAAAAGAAATAAGTGGGCTCGATACCGGTGTACCGAACCCGGCGGGAGGGGAACCGGCGTTGAACCGGAGAAAAATAGCGAAAAATCGCCGAAGAAAAAAATCACTTTTATCCGGGAGAACAGGACACAAGTCCGGTGGGCTTCTCGGAAAAAAAGAGACTGAGGTAAGATGGCACCTTTAGGCTGGAAGGGAACCACGCATGCGTGCCAGCATTCCCAAAGGCTTTCATGGAAAGCTGGGGAAATGCTCCGCTGGGGCTTCATCGGCGCTGATGACACCCATATGTGAGGACTGACTTCCTGCTTGGTCCTGGAGAACTGCTAGGTACGTATGACCTAGATTGGCCACTGTTGGAAACAGGATACTGGGCTTGATGGACCTTGGTCTGACCCAGTATGGCATATCTTATGTTCTTATGGAAAAGATCTGTGTTTATACCAATACTGAAGAAAGGTGATCCAACTGACTGTGGAAATTATCACACAATCACTCTGATCGCACATGTCAGCAAGTTTCTACTCAGGATTATTCAGCAGAGACTACAACCATACCTGGAACGAGAACTGCCTGAAGTGCAAGCAGGGTTCAGGAAAGGGCAAAGAACAAGAGACATCATTGCGAATGTGAGATGGATCCTTGAAAAGACTAAATACCAAAAGGATATCTTATATATTTTATTGACTACAGCAAGGCTTTTGACTATCTAAACTATGAGAAACTCTGGGTCACATTAAGAAGCATGGGTATATCAGAACACCTGATCATTCTCTTGCACAACCTTTATATTGATCAAGAAGCAACACTTAAAATAGAACAAGAAAAAACAGAATGGTTTAAAATCAGTAAAGGTATACGACAAGGCTGCATATTTTCCCTTACCTGTTTAGTTTATATGTAGAACAAATCATTAAAGAAGCAGGACTGTATGAAGACAACAGAGGTGTGAAGATTGGTGGGAAACTCAACAACCTTCGCTATGCTGATGATACCACATTACTGAATGAAAGTGAAGACGATCTGAAACATTTGTTTTTCAAGATCAAGGAACATAGTCTTAAAATGGACCGGCACCTTAATGTAAAGAAGACAAAGCTCCTGACAAAATCAATAAGTTCATTGTTGATGGAGAAGAAATTGAAATAGTGGACAACTTTAACCTACTTGGATCAACTATCAATAAAGAAACAACAAGCAATCAAGAATTCAGACGACGCATTGTTCTTGGCAGAATGGCTATGAAGGACTTAGACAAGATTCTCAAGAGCAGAGATATCTCTCTCCATACAAAGATTCACCTTGTTCAAGCCATGGTATTTTCGATAATATCATATGGATGCGAAAGTTGAACAGTGAAAATGATAGACAGGAAGAAAATTGACACCTTTGAATTATGGTGCTGGAGACAAATACTGTGTATACCATGGACTGTCCGAAGAACAAACCAGTCAGTACTAGAGGAGATCAAACCTAAACTTTCTTTAGAAGTTCAGATGACAAGACTTCCACTTTCATACTTTAGACACATCATGTGAAGAGAGAGATCATTAGAGAAAGACATCATGCTTGGCAAGGTAGAAGGTCAATGCAAAAGAGGAAGGCCAGCAATGAGATGGATCAATACAATAATAGCAGCTATAGGTGCCACTCTGTCAACAGTGAGCTGCCTGACTGAAGACAGAACATAGCTTAGAACAACTATCTAGAGGATCGCCATGAGTCGACACCGACTTCACGGCACATAACAACAACAAATTCTTCATCAGCTTCTCCAAATCAGTCCCAAACAGAAGCTTCCTCTTAAAGGTCAGTTGAGCCCACCGGGTTTTGGAGAATGTGTCCGCTGCCCAGTGCCTGAACCAAATCCAATGCCATGACACCGCCATCAGGGCACCATCCCTGGTCGCCAAACGTATCAGGTCATACATGGCACCAGATAAGGAGGCCGTAGCCGACTCTAAAAGAGGGGTACTATCATCAGGTGGTAAAGGCTGAATCCACTGGAGTAGGGCTATAGACATCAGGCTGGTATATACTGCCAGCTTTAGAATAGCCACCACCACAGCGAACTGGTTCCTCAGCAAGGAATCCACCTTGCGATCCAGAACATCCTTTAAGGCCGATCCGCCTTCCATAGAAATGGTGGTCCGTCTGGTAAGCACTGTGACCTGCGCATCCACCTTCGGAATGCCAAGCCACTTGATATCTTCCTCCTCCAGGAAAGCGGAGATCTTCTTATACACCCTTAACCCTTTAGGTAGGAAGTTACAGGAGTCCCACTCTGACCGGATCATAGCTTTGATCACTCCTGGGAATGGGAAGAAAGCAGTGGATTTCCGCACCCCTTGAAGGAGTAGGTGTACCTTTGGCTCATGCTCCAAGCTAGAAGATTCCATCAAGTTCAAGGCAGAGGAGAACCTGGCAATCAATTTCGCCAGCTCCACCTTCCAGAATAGGTGGATCATGCCAGCCTCTGCATAATTTTCTGTAGGCGAGAGCACTTCCTCATCCACAATAGAGACCAGTACCGAGCCATCTGAATCTGAGGCATAGTCAGCATCTTGGATAGCTCCCAGCTGTTCCCTATTTCCAAGGAGCACCCCTCACCAGGGATGCTAATCCAAAGTAATCAAACAGGGCTTCTACGTTCAGCTTGCCTGGTACGAGACTACATCCAGGGGCACCCAGAGGATGCAGGGTCTGAATTAACACACCAGAAAGACCAGGCCTTTTGCAAAAAGGAAAAGAATTCAGGGGAGGAAAATCCAGAGTCTAGCAACTCTCCCCTCAAATAAGGCTCTCCAACACTAGGGGGCATAGTCTCCACAGTCCCCTTAGAGGACAAAGAGCAGCTCACAACAGGGTCACCGGAGCCTCCAGCCGGCTGAATATCCTTACCCATAGTGCCATCCATCACCTCCTCCCCTGAGGCAGGTAAGGGCAGACTAACTGCATCCCCTGGCTGAGAATGGAAAAGCAGGCCCTCCAGGGATGACTCAGAAGCTGCCATGCAGGAAGGGCAGAGTCCAGAATCCAAGGATGAGGTGACTCGTTTGCCATAGCTCAAACGTTTCCTGGAAGAAGACATAAAGAGTAGGATAAGTATCACAAGAGCGTGTGCTACGATTGCATTGGTCTGCAAGTGTGCGGTTAATTGTGCTTTTATGTTACGCGCATTAAAGGCACTAGGGAAGGAGTGTGCATTGGAGCCACTTGGGTGGAACACATGTTAGGACCGTGCGACCACCAGGCATACAATATGCAAAAAATATTACTAATGCTTGCAGAAAATGGTGGGAAATCCCCACACAGCGCCAACAGTCTCTGAGAGCCTTCTGTAATCTGAGAGAGAGAGCAGAGGGGCAGAGGAGGAGGGAGGGGGTGCTAAGGCTGTGTGAGGCTGCTGCACTCTTCCAGATCCTTCCAATTTGTGGTTGCTCAACAGGTCCTTATCATGATAAGGGCATGGAGCTCAACCAATTTTCCCTCCTCCTATGGCTACCAAAATGACCACAGTCTAGTGGAGCCTCCCACATTGCGCTCAAGTGAGAGAGTCACCTTTCTGTACTCAATAGGGTCATTCATGAGCATTTAATCAATCTCTTTTCCTCTCAATCCTCAGATTTTCTACAGAGGAGAAAATCCATCCACCATCTGATGGAGACAAAGAAATGCTGAAGGGACCTCCGGTGACTGAGACGAATAGAGGCATTAGAGCAATATCATTGAAACCTGGACTTTTCATTGGTTCTTTCTCTCCACAGGTCTGCTAGTAGGAACACAACCCCCTTGTCTGGAATGGTCTAGCAGGATGATATGGAAATAAAGTATATTTCAGGGATCTTTGATCAGAAATATGTTAATAAATCCTTGAGGTAATTCTACAAATAGAATATACTATACCTAGACACCTCAGATAAATAAATATATTTTGAAGTCTGAAGAAATAAGATAAGCTACTGCAGACCCGAATAATAGGTGAGCAAATGAGTAGGACTTCACATAGGTGATTTGAAGAGAGAACAACTGAGGACAAGGTAGGGACTTTGGTAGGTTCTTTTTCTCATTTTTTTCAAGAAGTACCAAAGCTCCAATAGCAGAAAAATGACTGGGAAACATTGTGTTGCCAAAGCTGTCGCTCCTATTACCATTTCTACATCTGTTCAGAAGGACAGCCATATCCAGGGCAGTTCAGTGTGCAAGATGCCTGCAGGTTGAATCTCTCAGAAAACAAGTTGAGGAACTGAGAGAGCAGATGGCAAGGCTAACGTAGCATCCGTAACAATAAGAGATACATTGATGAAATGCTTCTAGAGGCATCTAAGATCTCTATCAGAAGGGAAGATGACACTGTACAAAAAAATGACAGCTGGACGCAGATCATAAGAGCCTGCATAATCAATACCCTGACTTCCCTAGAACTGAGGAACATGTGCTGTATGTAGCCCTGGAAGAGGAAACAACATCCCAGGAACAGGAAGTATCAGAGCTTAAACACCTCAAAGCTGTAGGATCAGCAACCACTAGGAAGCAAAGGGTACTGATGGTTGGTGATTCCCTTCTGAGGGGTAGCCAAGATCTGAGACATTATGGTGAGTTTTCTGGGACTGCTCAAACCTACCGACTATTTTCCGATGCTGCTTGCCCATGTTGGCACAAATAATACTACTAGGTTCCCAACTGAGCATATCAAAAGTAACTTTGTGGTCAGGGCTGGCCCAAGAGTTGGTTCAAGGTGTTGTCCTTATGCTTCTCGCCCCCCACCCCCCACCGCGCCTTGGCTGTCGGACTCTATAGTTTATTTTTGAATGCCTTGCTCTTTGCCACTCCCCCCAGCAGCTGCTGCCCTAGGCGACTGCCTAGTTTGCCTAATGGATGAGCTAGCCCGTTTGTGGTTCTAGGAGAGAAGGTGAAGCAGTTAGGTGCACAGGTGGTGTTCATCTCTGTCCTCCTTGTCCAGGGTCAGGGCCAAGGCTAAGAGGCTTGCATCCTGGAGAGTAATTCCTGTTTGTTCAGAGGGTGTTATCAGGATCATTTTGGTTTCCAGGACCAAGGCATGATTTTACAAGGGCTGCTGAGCAGAGAGGGCATCCATCTATCAAAGAAGGGGAGAAATGTCCTCCGCGACAGACTGGCTAACCTACTGAGGAGGGCTTTAAACTAGGATCATTGAGGATGGGTCAACAAAGGCCACAGGTATGTAAAAGTCCTCAGATAAGTACAACATTTAACAACAATATGGAAAAGAGAATAAAGGGCAACATCTGGAGAGCTCTGTATACTAATGCCCATAGTATGCGAAATAAAGCTCCAGATTTAGGAGCTATAATGGAGGAGGCTGACTTAGATATAGTGGCAGTCACAGAGACATGGTACACAGAAAACAATGCCTGGGATGTAATACCAGGCTTCCATTTATTCAGGAAAGATAGGCTAGGAAGAAAAGGAGGAGGAGTGGTGCTGTATGCAAAAAAAAAAATATTTAAGCCACAAACCTGCAGAGCTTACAAGGGAAGGAAGAGGCACCATGGGTTATTCTGGAAAGGGGGAATTGAAAATCTTTTTTTACATTAATGTGATACACAGATCTCTCTACAGGCAGAAGAAACAGATAGAGACATTCACAATATTGCTATAATATTGAAGACATTTACAATATTGCTATAAAAGTGGGATGTTATTTCGGATATCTGGCTGTGGTGTCATCTAGAAGTGGAGAAATCCTGGATTCTTCCAGTGAGAACTGTTCCAGCAGCTGGTAATGGAATCCACATGGGAGGGAGCAATACTGGACGTGGTGCGTATAAATGGGGAGAGTGTTTGATGCTGTAGTGGGTGATCATTTGGTGTGCAGTTATCACTGGATGGTGAGCTTCAATAATAGCACACCACTGAAGATGGTTCATTCCAGGACTATACCAGGTCAGAAATGCACCCTGTGTGCTAATGAATCTGGCGCCCCTCCTCCCCAGACACCTGTGGTAATGCACTTTCTTTGAGCTTTGTGTAGTTTAAATTTCATAAGAAGTTAGAGCCTAGCAGCAGCTAAGAGCTATAATTTAAATCAAATCAGAATTTAGCTTACCTCAGCAGCACAAGACAGGGTACTGTGTAGCAGCCCTCTTTTAATAAGTGTTATTTCCCTCCCTCCCCTGGGATAATCGTAGCTTTATAGGTACTTACACATCTTAAAAGAAAGGAGGTGCTTTCAGGTGAAGCTCATTACCCAAATCAGTCATACACTAAGGACCTGAGATTAATTAAGCTTCAGGTGAACAAGGTATATTAAACGTATTAGGTACAGTTTTATTGGTATAAATACCCATAGCAACCCCTAGTAAGTAAGAACTTAAAGATCTAGACACAAACTTAAAACTAAGATGCAGACAGCAGTCCAGCAGCGGGATGGGGCTTTCCAGTCTTTTGCATTGAGTGTCACATGTATGATTTTCTCCCAGTTGGTGAGAGGTCTTACGTGTGCACTAGGTGCAAGGAGCTCTTTGCTCTCAGGGAACAAGTCCGTTCTCTAGAGGCTAAAGTAGCAGACTTGGAAAACATAAGACAGACAGAGAGGTACATAGACGAGACCTACAGGGATATAGTCCTGAAGTCCCACCTCCAGTCTGGCAGCACCCCTGTTGCCATGGAGGAGAGAGGTCACGTGACAGGAGAGCATCACCCTGGTGTGGCAGGAAGTGATCCTGTAACTAGGACCTGTCCTCCAGGTGATGTAAAACCCTCTCGCACCGAGGAAGTTTCTCCAGGGCCATGTGCCCATGAGGGAAGGGTTAGGACAGCCGTTATAGTTGGTGATTCGATCATTAGGCATGTAGATAGCTGGGTGGCTGGTGGACGTGAGGATCGCCTGGTAACATGTCTGCCTGGTGCGAAGGTAGCAGACATCACGCGCCACCTAGATAAGGTCTTAGATAGTGCTGGGGAGGAGTCTGCTGTCTTGGTACATGTCGGTACCAATGACATAGGAAAATGTGGTAGGGAGGTTCTGGAGGCAAAATTTAGGCTTTTAGGTAGGAAGTTGAAATCCAGAACTTCCAGGGTAGCATTCTCCGAAATGCTTCCTGTTCCACGCACAGGACCCAAAAGGCAGGCAGAGTTCCGGAGTCTCAATGCGTGGATGAGACAATGGTGCAGAGATGAGGTGTTTGGATTTGTTAGGAACTGGGGAACATTCTGGGGAAAGGAGGGGCTCTTCCGAAGGGATGGGCTTCACCTTAACCGGGATGGAACCAGGCTGCTGGCATTAACCTTTAAAAAGGAGATAGAGCAGCTTTTAAACTAGATATTAGGGGAAAGCCGACAGTCGCCCAAGAGCAGATGGTTCGGAAGAATGTATCTTTGAAGGATACTACCAAAAGCAGAGAGGTTCCACAAAAGAGTAAAGTAGCCCAAATGCCCTCAAGTATGGAGCAGACAGAGCTTAAAGATCCCAAATTACTCATGTCTAACAGACAAATTAATATGGATAAAATACATTCTCTAAAATGCTTGTATGCAAATGCTAGAAGTCTAAAAAATAAGATGGGAGAGTTAGAATATATAGCACTAAATGAAAGGTTAGATATGATTGGAATATCAGAGACATGGTGGAAGGACGACAACCAGTGGGACACTGTGATACCTGGGTACAAACTATATCGTAATGATAGAGCTGATCAAATTGGAGAGGGCATTGAGTCAGAAAGGATTAAAGTTTTGCAGGAAACAAAATCTGCTGTAGAATCTATATGGATTGAAATTCCATGTAAAAGGGGGAAGGCAATGGCAGTGGGGGTGTACTATCGAGCGCCTGGCCAGAATGACCAAATGGATGATGAAATGCTCAAAGAAATCAAGGAAGCTAACAAAGGTTACAGCACAGTAATAATAATGGGTGATTTCAACTACCCCGGTATCAACTGGGTCAGTGTCACGTCAGGACATGCTAGGGAGATAAAGTTCCTAGATGAAATAAATGACTGCTTCTTGGAGCAGCTGGTTCATGAATCGACCAGAGGGGAAGCCATATTAGACCTAATCCTTAGTGGAACACCAGATCTAGTGCAAGAGATAAGGTTGTTGGGGCCACTTGGCAATAGTGATCATAGCATGATCGCCTTTGATTTAATTAGTGGAGGAGGGATAGTAAGGAAATCCACAGTACTACCTTTTAACTTTCGAAAGGGAGACTATGATAAAATGAGGAAAACAGTCAAGAAAAAACTAAAAGGAGCAGTTGCAAAGGTTAAAGACGTACATCAGGCTTGGCTGTTGTTGAAAAATACTATCTTGGAAGCCCAGACCAGCTGTATTCCATGCTTTAAGAAAAGTGGAAAGAAGTCCAAAAAACTGCCAGCATGGTTTAAAGTTGAGGTCAGAGAGGCTGTTGTTGCCAAAAAAGCATCTTTCAGGAAATGGAAAAAAGAGCCAAACGACGAAACCTGGAAACAGCACAAGCACTGGCAAGTCAAATGCAAGGCATTGATAAGGCAGGCAAAGGGAGAATTTGAGAAGAAGCTTGCTGCGGTAGCAAAAACGCGAAGTAAAGACCTTTTCAAGTACATTCGTAGCAAAAAACCTGTGAGAGAGTCACAGTTTGTCCATTAGATGATAAAGGGGTTAAAGGAGCACTAAGAGGCGACAAGGCAAAAGCGGAGAGACTGAACGAATTCTTTGCTTCAGTCTTTACTGAGGAAGATGTAGGGATGTTACCCATGACTGAAGTGGTATTTAAAGGTGCAGAAGAATTGAAGGAAATATCGATACATCGGGAAGATGTCTTACAACTATTAGATAAGCTGAAGAGTAGCAAATCACCTGGGCCGGATGGTATACATCCAAGGGTATTGAAAGAATTAAATATGAGATTGCAGAACTGCTATCAGTAATCTGTGAACTATCATTAAAATCATCTCTAATACCTGAAGATTGGAGGATCGCCAATGTAACACCAATTTTTAAAAAGGGTTCCAGGGGTGATCCGGGAAACTACAGACCGGTGAGCCTGACGTCAATACCGGAAAAAATGATAGAAACCATCATAAAGAATAAAATTACTCAGCATGTAGATAGTCATGAACTAATGAGAGACAGCCAACATGGCTTTAGACAAGGAAGATCTTGTCTTACTAATCTGTTATGTTTTTTTGAAGGAGTGAATAATCAGGTGGACAAAGGTGAGTCGGTTGATATTGTGTATCTGGACTTTCAGAAAGCCTTTGACAAGGTCCCTCATGAGAGACTTTTGGCAAAACTAAAGAGTCATGGGATAGGAGGCAGTGTACTATTGTGGATCAGGAACTGGTTAAAAGATAGAAAGCAGAGGGTAGGGCTAAATGGCCAATTTTCCCAATGGAGAAAGGTGAATAGTGGTGTACCCCAGGGATCTGTGCTGGGTCCGCTGCTTTTTGACATATTCATAAATGACCTGGAAAGTGGAATAACGAGTGAGGTTATCAAATTTGCAGATGACACAAAACTATTTAAAGTTGTTAAAACCCAAGAGGATTGTGGAAAATTGCAAGAGGATCTTGATAAATTGGAAGACTGGGCATCAAAATGGAAGATGAAATTTAATGTGGACAAGTGCAAGGTTATACACCTAGGGAAGAACAACCCAAACTATGGTTACACGATGCAAGGTTCCACATTAGGAACCACCACGCAGGAAAAAGATTTAGGCGTCATTGTGGATACCATGTTAAAACCCTCGGCCCAGTGTGCAGCGGCGGCCAAGAGAGCAAATAGAATGCTAGGTATGATAAGGAAAGGAATGGAAAATAAAACAAAGGATATTATAATGCCTCTATATCGTTCCATGGTGAGACCGCACCTTGAATATTGTGTGCAATTCTGGTCGCCGTATCTTAAAAAGGATATAGAGTTATTAGAAAAGGTTCAGAGAAGAGCCACCAAAATGGTAAAGGGGATGGAAGGATACTCCTATGAAGAAAGGCTAAAAAGGTTAGAGCTCTTTAACCTGGAAAAGAGACGGCTGAGGGGAGATATGATAGAAGTCTATAAATTAATGAGCGGAGTGGAACAGGTAAACGTAGATCGATTGTTTACCTTATCAGAATATAGAAAGACTAGGGGACATGCAATGAAGCTACAGGGTAAACTATTTAAGACTAATAAAAGAAAATATTTTTTCACTCAACGTGTAATCAAACTCTGGAGGATGTAGTAAAGGCTGTTAGTGTAGCTGGGTTTAAAAAAGGTTTGGACAAGTTCCTGGAGGAAAGGTCCATAAGCCATTATTAAGAAGGGACCCAGGATATCAATGCTTGAACCCATACAAGCATTGTGGAACCTGTGTCCCTTGGGGAAACTGCTAGGTACATATGACCTAGATTGGCCACTGTTGGAAACAGAATACTGGGCTTGATGGACCTTGGTCTGACCCAGTATGGCATATCTTATGTTCTTATGTTCTATTTATGGTTCACTTGCAAGTGTATTATTACTTTGCAAGGGGATACCTTTGTATTCCAGGACGTTTCCCACAGAGAAATTTCTGTGATAAGAAGTAATGGAGAGTTGGTTTAGGGTTCATGGAATATTGTGTTCCTCCTTATCTGGCATATTTGCCTAATTTTGAGATAGTTTTCCTTTTATGTTAATTGATATTAGCTTTCCCATGATGTGGCTTGACCTTGTAATTGCCTGTATTGTTTTATTTGTGCTTTATTTATAAGGCTCTCTTTTGTTAAGTGAAACTGTATATTTCAAAAGTCTTAATAAAAAAAGGCAAGGTCATTAATTTGGACACCAAAATGCCAAAGGAATGGCACATTGTAAGGGAGTGACATACTTCAATGCATGAAAGAAGAGCAGGACCTGTGAGTGATCATATTGGATGATCTTACAGTGGCAAATAGGTATAAAAGGCAATGGCAAAAGCCAGAAAGAGGTTTCAGTACATAAGGAAAGAAATGGCTAGCAGGAAAATGGAGGTGATAGGGCCTTTGAATAATTCTCCGGTGAGATCTCACTTCAAAAGGATATAAACAGGATGGATTCGGTCCTGAGGGCAGCTACTAAAATGATTAGTGACCTTTGTCATAAGACATGGTGATAGACTTAAAGATCTCAATATATATACTTTGGAGAAAAGGTGGGAAAGGGAAGATATGACAGAGACATTTAAATACCTCCATGATATAAATGCACAGGAGATCGCTCTCTTCCAGAAATCTCTGGAACAAGTGGTCATTGGATGGAGGTGAAAGGGGACAGACTCAGAAGCAATCTGAGAAAATATTTATTTATGGAAAGGGCAGTGGATGTGTGGAACAGCCTCCCATGGAGGTGGTGGAGACAAGAACAATATTTGTATTCAAGAAAGCACGGGACCAGTGGATGGGCAGAATGGAAAGGTTGGGCCTTTATCTGCCATCATTTTCTCTGTTTCTGTGTAATTGCTGGGTGTAGCCTGTTTAGCCTTAGGGCTCAGTATCTCTTTTTTGAATGGTGACAGCATAAATCCCTACTTTATCTGCTGAGTTTTAATATAAATATATTCTCAACAAAAACTCAATTTTATAATTGAGCCCCCTCCCCAAATCCTTTTCTAGGATCTAGTGTCCTAATTTCTTCTGCAAATTCTTAATATTTTATATATATAAATATATAGATATATATATAATATAAAGTGAACACACACACAGATATCAAGAATTTATTTTTATATATATGAGATAACAGTGTCTCCTACAGACAACGTTGTTCTCGCGTTTCTCTCTGTGCTCTGAGGTTCTTCAGGGGATAAGGAAAATTGCCGAATGTTTAACCAAATTCAGCCAAACTTCCACACGGCGTATTAGATCACTGCACAATCTTCTCAAAAGCTCACTCTGGGATGTGTCATCACCCTTCCTTGAAAAAACGCCGCACATTTTCCTTATCCCCTGAAGAACCTCAGAGCACAGAGAGAAACGCGAGAACAACGTTGAATGTGAGGCGTTGGGAAAGCACAAGAGACGCAGATATAATCTGAGAAACAACGGAGGAGCTAAGTGTTTATTTCACTATCAGCAGAGACTTACAATTTAAATATATAACACGTGGAGAGAGGGGCAAAAAAAAGTTTATAAAACGAGCTGAAATCAGTCATTGATGCTAATAGGCACCGCTGGTTACCGGAATCTTCACAGTTCCAGCAATAGGCAGCCGATAAGTCTGAGACGATTTCATAGCTCATCCTTTAAGATTGAATACACCACTACCCTCCCGTTTTCTTCTGTATGAGTTGGTTACAGTAGAGTAATTTCATACTATTGGGAGCAATTCTATTACTCTGGAAATCAGACCCGTAATTTTTATAGGTCTCTATTTGTGCGGAGCACGTTGAGAGTCACGTCTCCTTACTTATCAGCTTCGACGCTGAAAAAGCGTTTGATAGGGTCCAATGGAGCTTTATGTACCAAGTTCTTGAGGTGATGGGGTTCGAGGGCTTCTTTGTAGATGTGATCCGGTTGTTGTATGCTGCTCCGATTGGGGCCCTCTTAGTGAATGGCGAGGTGACAGAAGAATTTGCTATTCAGAAGGGAACACGACAGGGGTGCCCGCTGTCCCCACTTTTATTTGTTCTTACTCTGGAACCTCTTTTGCATAAGATACGTGCGGCTAAGCAGTTTCGAGGGGTACCGATGGGTAGGGAGGAATTCCGTGTGGCGGCATTCGCGGACGACTTGCTAGTACACTTGGGGGATCCGCAGGCTGGGCTGCCTCCTCTTTTACATCTAATACGGGACTACGGGCGGGTTTCGGGCTTTAAACTTAATTTGGATAAGTCAGAGGCGATGTTATTGGGAGCTGCGAAGGGACGGGCCTGGCAGGGTGCTTTCCCCTTGCGCTGGGCGGATGGCTGTTTTAAGTATCTGGGGATCTATTTGCCGGCAGACCTCGGGGACCTTTATAGCTTGAATGTTGATCGAGTGATTGCCTCGATATCGTCAGCGGTGGCTAGGTGGCGAGATCTACCGCTGTCCCTGGGAGGGCGTGTGGCCTTGTGCTAGATGACTCTATTCCCAAAGCTTCTTTATGTGCTTCAGACGCTTCCGCTATTTCTTAAAAGATCTGATATTCGGCGGGTGGACCGGGAGTTTAATAGGCTGCTTTGGCGAGGGGGTAGGCCACGGGTGCGTCTGAGCGTACTTAGTCAACCTCGGGAGTTGGGTGGTTTAGGTTTCCCGGACGTACGGAAATACAACACTGCGTGTCTGCTCCGGTTTGTTCGTGATTGGTTGTGGGACTTAGAGGATTACTCTCCTGCCGGTGCACTTGCGGCTGTGGTATCTCCATTGCACCTGCGCTATCTTCTTCATGCTAAAGGAATCCGGGGGGTGGGGGTGGTCCTCTTCTTCGGCGAGTTCTCTTGGACCCGGTCAGACAGGCTTGGCGCCACTTCTGTGCCGGTCGCCGACTGGTGGCAGTACATACCCCTTATCTTCCTATTCGAGGAAACGAGGACTTTGCACCGGGCTTGGGGAAATCGCCTTTTCTGATATGGGATCGGATGGGGATCATTAATTTGGAACATGTGGTGACACCGGAAGGGGAGATGGTTGACTTTGCCACCTTGTGCCAACAATACCCCTTAGCTCCTAATGATGTTTTCCGATATGCACAACTTCGTAGTTATGTTCGATCGGTTCCCATGACATCTTTGCATGGAGAGGTGAGTACGACGGTGGAGATGGCGCTGTTGGGGGGTGAGCAGGGAATGCGGGTGTCTTGGCTTAATATGTTATGGGAAGGGGTTCCTCCCCTTGACTTGGCACCTCTGGCGTCCACATGGACGGCTGATTTAGGGGAAGCGGTGAGTGCGGAGGAGCTCCTGCGGGGGCTGGTTGCTATACCATCAGTGAGTATTCTAGTCCCGCATCGTGATACCCAATATAAGATTTTGCGAAGGTTATACTTTGCACCTCTCCGGGCATGGCGGGCGGGGGTGGGAGACGATCACCGTTGCCCACGGTGTGCGACCCCTCGGGCCACGTTAGGACATATGTTTTGGCACTGTAGGTGTGTTCAGAGGTTCTGGGAGAAGGTGCGTGCCTACCTGTCCGCCTGTTTGCAACGGCCTGTGCTATGGACTGCTAAGAATGTAGTGCTTGACGTGTGGGAGTTGGCATGGTCGCATGCTTTGGGGGCAGTGAGCTGGAGATGGATGCGTCTGGTGTTGGTGACTGCTCGCGTGACTGTGTTGCAGCAATGGTTAGATACTAGGGGTCCCCTGTGTGGCCTTTGGCGAATCCAGCTGCATAGGATAATGCTCATGGAGCAGTTGTGGGCCCGGTCGACGGAGCGGCGCTGGCAACGGTTCCTGGAGGGCTAGGGACCACACTTACACCTCCTGCCTTGGCGAGCTCGCAGTCGGATTATGAGGCGGCCTTGAGGGCCGTGTAGGGTGCATGTGTAGTCTGTTTGGCCCACCTCCTTGCCAACTCGGCATGCGAATGTGAGTGTTTGTAGGTCCGTCAACCCCTCTGTTACCAAGGGAGGGTGTGGGAAGGGGGGGGGGAGGGGGGATGAATAGGGGGGTGGATGGGGGAGGGCGCGGATGAGTTTGGGAGGGGCGGGGGGAAAGATGTAGTTTGCTTGTGTGTGCTGTGGTATCAGGAGACGGGTTTGGGAGCAGAGTACACCCCAAACCTGGTAGTACCCTCTCGGGGTCTTTTTTTCTTTCTTCTCTCTTTTACCATCAAGTACACTCTGATGGCAGGGTTGTAGGAGGGGGTGGGGGGCCTCTTTGGAAGGGGGGGGGGGTTCTTGGGGGTCAGTAGGGGGAATTCTGCAAATATGGAAATCGGGGGCCTTTGAGGATTTGTATTGTGTATACATAATGTAATCCTGTATAATTGTGTATGCAATGTTTGTATTCTGTACACATTCTGTTTTCCAACACTCACATGTGTGGGTGATGGCTTTTGTATAGGCCCTGATGCTGTTGTTATTGTTATTCGTGGTTCCTTTTGAATAAAAAAACAGATCAATCATAAGAGGACTTTGAAAAGCCATTGTTGAGTTCTGTTTGTTTTTGCCACCAGTTTGCTGAACCTTAAGCAAAAGCCTATAATTTATCCTGTTAATGGAACCTTGAACCTGATCTGTTCTCTTGTGTTTAAAATAAACTTTTTCTGTCATAAGCCTTACCCTCGGTTTGTCTCAACTACAATCCTTTTTACTGGAAGCATAAATATAGCTGATAGAGGAAGGATACATCAACCACCATGCCCTCAACAACTAGAGACTAGTGGTTTTGGCGTTGTGCTTGTGACAGTAGCCAACATAAAAGAGACAGTCCCTGCCCGTCAGAGTCAAGCTCATCAGAGCTTACAATCTAGTTAAAAGAACACAGTACAGTCATAAGTTAGATCTAAATGCAACAGTGAAGAGGTGAGTCTTCAACCTGGATTTGAAGAGGGCCAGGGAGGATGCCTGGCGCACAGACGCAGGTAAGGCTGTTCCAGGCGTATGGAGCAGCAAGGTGAAAGGAGCCCAGTCGGGAGTTCGCGGTGCGGGTAAAGGGCATTGATAGGAGCAATTTGTTAGCGGAGCGCAGATTACGAACGGGGACGTAGGGGGAGATAAAAGATGAAAGGTATTGAGGGGCCATAGAGTGAATGCATTTATAGATCAGCAGGAGAAGCTTGAATTGAATGTGGAATTGGACAGGGAGCCAGTGAAGTGACTTGAGAAGAGGAGTAACGTGTGCGTGGCGAGGCTGGCAGAGGATTAGTCGAGCAGCGTGATTTTGTATGGATTGAAGAGGGAGGAGGTGGCTTACGGGGAGACCAGCGAGGAGGATGTTGCAGTAGTCAAGGCACGAGGTGATCAAGGAGTGGACAAGCGTTTTGGTGGTGTGTTCAGAGAGGAAGGGGAGGATTTTGCTGATGTTGTAGAGAAAGAGGCGGCAGGTCTTAGCTACAAGCTGGATAAGAGTGGAGAAGGAGAGAGAGGTGTCAAAGATAACCCCTAGATTGCGGGCAGAGGGAACAGGAAGGATAGTAGATCCATCTACCTGGACTGAGAGAGGGGGAGTTGGGGGGAGGAGCTGGGTGGAAAGACAAGGAGTTCAGTCTCAATCGGTGATGAGACATCCAGGCAGCGATGTCCGAAAGACAGGCAAAGATCGTGGACTGGGTTGCTGGAGAAATATCAGGTACAGAGAGGTAGATCTGGGAGTCATCGGCATAGAGATGATGCTGAAAGCCATGGGAGGAGATAAGCGCGCCAAGGCCTTGGGTATAGAGAGAGAAGAGGAGGGGGTCCAAGACAGATCCCTGGGGTACACCTGCATGTAGCGGGGTAGGGGAGGAGAAGGAGCCACCAGAGCATACTCTGAATGAGCGATGGGAGAGGTAGGAGGAGAACCAGGATAGTACGGAGTCCTTGAAGCCAAGCGAGGAGAGGGTGGTGAGAAGGTTGTGATCAACAGTATCAAAAGCAGCAGAAAGGTCAAGAAGGATGAGGATGGAATAGAGGCCCTTAGATTTAGCCAGGAACAGGTCATTGGTGACTTTTGTGAGTGCCGTTTCAGTGGAGTGTAGGGGATGGAAGCTGGATTGTAGTGGGTCTAGGAGGGCCTGGGAGGTGAGGAAATCGAGGCAGCGATGGTGAACTGCTCGTTCCAATAGTTTGGATATGAAGGGAAGGAGGGAGATGGGCCGATAGTTAGAAGGGCATGTGGGATCAAGTGAGGGTTTCTTGAGGAGGGGTGTGACAACAGCATGTTTGAAGTCGATGGGGACAGTTGCCGTGGAGAGTGAGAGGTTGAGGATATGAGTGATGGGAGGGACAATGGTGTGGGAGATGAAACGTAGGAGATGGGTGGGGATAGGGTCTGATGAACAGGTAGTGGATTTGGAGGAGGAAAGGAGGAGTGTGGTTTCTTCTTCGGAGATCGGAGGGAAGGAGGAGAGGGTGGCAGGGGGAGTATGGATGGGGGAGAAGAAATGGGGGGAGGGGAGGTAGATGAGGGGGTAGGGAATTGGAGGGTAATCTTGTGGATTTTGTCGTGGAAATAGTCGGCTAGGATTTGGGCAGAAAGGGAGGGTGGGATCGGGGGCGGGGGGACCTTGAGGAAGGAGTTGAGTGTATTAAAGAGACGGCGAGGATCAGAGGCAAGGGAGTTGGTGAAATGGATGTAGTAATCTTGTTTAGCAAGTGCTAATGCTGACTGGAAGGAGCCAAACATGAATTTGAAGTGAATTAGATCTTCCCGGGAGCGGGATTTGGACCAAGCTCGTTCGGCGGAATGGGCACAGATGCATAGATAGCGGATTGTGGGAGAAAGCCAGGGTCGGGGAGTAGATCGTTTAATAGGATGTGGGTTGGGAGGGGCAAGAGTGTCAAGGGCTGAGGATAGTGTAGCATTGTATGAAGATAATGCCTCATCGACAGACTTGGAGGATAAAATGGAGGAGAGAGATGGAGAAATGGTGGAAGAGAGAGACATGGGATCAATATTATGAAGGTCTCTAAATAGGTCGGAGGAGACAGGACGAGGTTGGGATGGTGGGAGCTGAAGAGTAAATGTTAAGAGGTGATGATCAGATGAGGGAAGGATTTAATTGCGGAGGTTTGAGGGAGAGGAATTGGAGAAGAGTATTACATCAAGGCAGTGGCCGTGTAGATGTGTGGGGGCAGTGGAACAAGGTTTGAGGTTGAACGAAGAGGTAAGGACGAGGAACTTTGAGGCATGGGGGTCGGATGGGCTGTCAATGTGAATGTTGAAATCACCAAGAATAAGAGTGGGGGAGAAGGGATCCATTAAGGCAGAAAGCCAGAAGTCGGTGAGGAAGGTGGATTTGGATTTGTCAGGTGGGCGATAAATAACAGCTACTCGGAAGGGGAGTTGTGTGAGGAGAGGAATGGAGTGGACTTCGAAGGAGAGGGGAGAGTGTAAATGGGGTGGCAGGAGGGGTTGGAATTGGCAGGAGGGAGAGAGTAGGAGGCCAATGCCACCACCGCGACCAGTAGATCGTGGTGTATGGGAGAACTGGTAGCCACCATAGCAGAGAGAGGCAATGGATGCGGTGTCGTCGGGGGAGAGCCAGGTTTCGGTCAAGAAAAGAAGGTGTAGGGCATTAGAAATAAAAAGATCATGAATAAAAGGGGTTTTTTTTAACGACAGAGCAAGTGTTCCAAAGGGCGCATGAGAATGGGAGGGCGGAGGGGGGGGGAGGAGAGGGATATTGATAAGGTTAGATAAATTACGTGTGGGTTTCTTATGAGAGTAGCGTGGGGGTCTATTTTTAGGGTAAAACCGAGATTGAGAGGGAGCAGGGTGTGGGTGGGTAAGTCTGGGTGTGTGTGGTCTCCAAGCGGGACATGGTGGAGGGGAAATGGGTAAGTTGGTGGTAACAGGTAGGTTATGTGAGGGATTATTTTTGGGGGTAGGGTTGGCGTTGATATCTATGGATGAGTGAATGTGGGATGAATGAGGGAGGGTGGAAGGAGGGAGGGCAGAAGGAGGGAGGAGTGAGATGTGGATGAGATTAGATGGGGTACGTAAGGAATTTGTAATAGTGTGAGAAGGAAGTCGGGGGGGGCCCAGGGTTGGTATTACCTGATGAGAGAAGGAGAATGAGTATTAGAGAGCGGGGTAAAGTGGAGATAGTACGGCGGAAGCGAGGGTGGGGTTGCTTTAAAGAGAGGGGGGCTGGTTGAATGCGGGGGATGGTGTGAAGAAGCTCAAGAGCAGGTGCAAGGTTAGGGGCAGAATGGAGGGAGAAGTGAGGAAGGTAGATAGGGGGCTTGTTGAATGAGGGGGATGGTGTGAAGGCTCAAGGTTGAATGTGGGGGATGGTGTGATGGCTCAAGAGCAGATGTTAGGTTAGGGGGCAGAGTGTAGGGAGAAGTGAGGGAGGTAGGGAGAGGGTAGGGGGAAGAGGAGGGAAGGTGTTGGTAGGAGGGGAGGCAGTTGGGGAGGATGAGGAAGTGAAGGGCAATGAGATGTAGGGCCATGATGGTGGGCAGCGAGGTCAGAGTAAGCAATGGGTAGCAAATAATAGGCAAGCAAGCAGGCGGTGGGTAGCAGTACTATGAGCAGTTCTATGCAACAACAATGGGGAGCAGTTCTATGCAACATCAGTGGGGAGCAGTTCTATGCAACATTAGTGGGGAGCAGTTCTATGCAACGACAATGGGTAACACTTCTATGCAACGACAATGGGGAGCAGTTCTATGCAACGACAGTGGGGAGCAGTTCTATGCAACGCCAGTGGGGAGCAGTTCTATGCAACGCCAGTGGGGAGCAGTTCTATGCAACGCCAGTGGGGAGCAGTTCTATGGAACATCAATGGGGAGCAGTTCAAGGCAACAGTGGGTAGCAGTTCTATGCAACAATAGTAGGGAGCAGTTCTATGCAACAATAATGGGGAGCAGTTCTATGCAACATCAATTGGTAGCAGTTCAAGGCAACAGTGGGTAGCAGTTCTATGCAACAACAGTAGGTAGCAGTTCTATGCAATAACAGTAGGGAGCAGTTCTATGCAACAACAATGGGTAGCAGTTCTATGCAACAACAGTGGGGAGCAGTTCTATGCAACAACAATGGGTAGCAGTTCAAGGCAACAGTGGGTGGCAAGTTCAAGGCAGGTAGTGATCAGAGCCGGCAGTGGGAGGCAAGACAGGGGAGAGTTACTAGGAAGTACCGGGTGAAGCTTGAGGGATGGTACGGTTGGAAGTCAGTGTGTGGAGGGGTGATCGAGCCTGGATGACCCCAGCAGCAACGGAAGCTACCTACATTAATCCCAAAGCTCTTCTACAGACCCATCAGAAAATGGGTAAAGATCGGTTGTATCAAAACGCATCTCCTAGTTCACATCAGAACTAATTGAACTGAAACAAACTGGAAGAAGGCTGGAGCAAAAGTGCAAAATTAAGCATCATAGGGAGAAAACAGCAGGTGGCCTATCACAGAACAATCACCGAGGAAAAGAAGGCATACTACACTGAAACAACTAGTTAATCAGAAAACTCACCTAGGATCTATCCCCTTCATACTTTGGCAACAGAAACTCAGTGCAGAATAAATTAGAAAAAGGTTTCACAGATAAAGTCACATCAGTGGCCCGCTGGGACGAAGTCTTGCAATAACAGCGGCACCATGAGATTTCAGCCCGGCAGGGAACAGTTGCCGGGCATGAAGCAAACTTACAAGAGTGGAGGCAGTGCGGCAAAGATGATGAAACAAGTTTGCCACTGGCATGGCATGGGGGGGGGGCTTGCATGGGGAGGGGACTGCACACTGCCGTGACAATGGGGGCCCCCAGCAAAAGTTTGCTTAGGGGCCCCCAGCAAAGGTTTGCTTGGGGGCCCCTCACCAGAACTTATGGCAGTGAATCACATGCATCTGAAAAGAACTGAAAACCTCCTGCAACTACAACAGACTACACCCTCCCACGCTCTCGTCACCTTTCACCCTCTGCATGAGGAAGAAATCAATGCCTTTCTTTCCAACATCAAAGCTGCAAAATGCCATGTGGATCCCTCTCCCTCCTAGGTGATCAAATAAACTAACTCCAGACTTTTCGGCTGCCTCCAGTGCATCATCAGTGCATCACTAGCTGAGGGCTACCTTCCAGACTGCCTAAAAAGTAATAAGACCAATCCTAAAGAAACCCAATATGAACCTGTACATACTATCACGCCGCCCGCTCCCTAACCTTGAAGGTTAAGGAGGGGTTGCCTTGTGATGCCCTTGAGGCAGTTAGTTGTAGTTGTGTTATTGTGCTTCGAGCAGTAAGGCAGGCAAAGAGAAATTTATTTTTCAGGAGGTTTATTTTTCATGAGGCTTCCTTTGCCATTGTGCAGTTCAAAAAGGCTACAGACGGTGCAGAAGTATAAACCAAAAACAAGATTAACTGAAACTTGCCAAACAGGCTTGTAATGCTGTATTATTTCACATTCACTTCATGTGGTTCAAACATACAGGATGCAACAGAAAAGTTCCTTTAACAGTAGTGCTCTGGTTCTACCAATCACTGGTACATTAATTCATTCACCTTCCCCAAGCTTTCTTGTGTAGGTCAAGTTAAGTGCCACTGCTATATTTCTTCATATACCAGCAAAACCTTCTCCCCTTAATTGCCTCTGTCAATTAAGCATGTAGAGCAGTCCATTAATATATCTTCATCAGGGTAAAGCAGAGAATTAGAAACAGGCGTTTCTTCATTACAGCCAGTAACTGTTTCTGGAATACTGTAGTTAAAACTTGCCTTCCGTTCTAAATACTCTTGGAATTCTTTGAGAAGTGATTCAGCTGGTGACTTCCCTTCACTTAGCTGTCTTCCCTTCCCTTCGGTGAGCAAATGTTGGCTGAGCCTCTCTATCTCAGGCTGCTTATCAGGTTTGTTTGTATCAGGAAAACAAACATTTGCTGTGCTTCCGTTATCTCCCCACCTTTCTTTACACGTGGGTGCTGTGCATAAAAACTTAGCAGTGCTAGGAGGGTACTTAAAAGCATTTACGTCAGCCCTTTCTTGGCTAGGTGTTTCAGCTAGCTTATAGGAATAATTAGTGCTATTCAAAGCTTCTCCCTGCTGACAACAGCTGCCACCATTTTGTCTGACTTGGCTTTTAAAACTAGAACACAATCTTTCTGGCTTTACAGCATAAACTTCTCCCCCACTGGGTACCTTATACAGAAGCTTTTCCTTTGGAGAATTCTTTGTCCTTCTGCCTTTATTCCATAGCTCTGCCTGGTCCTGTAGCCTTGGATCTCTCAGCGTTCCGAAAGAGTTCTGCCTCCAGCAGTTTCTTTCCTCATCTGAATCTTCCACCACGCTACCTGCCAGCTGCAGACTATTAGAGGAATTACCACAGCAAGGATACTTCCTTTCAGACTTTCCTTCTGAAGCACTTGTGTCTCCCTCTGGGAATTCTCTTAGCCTCCGTTGCTCTCTTGGCTTCTGCCCTCTTAGCTTCTCTCGGTCCTGCTCTTGCTCCTGGTTCTGTTTGTCTTGCCTCCGGTTCTGTGTTCTGTCACTTCCTGGTTTCTGAGTATTTAACCAGGTGCTTCTAGCCTGCACTGCCCGCCTCCCCTTGGGGCGTGCCCAATCAAAAGCTTTCCTACTCTCCTCCCTCGAGGTGAGCTGTTCTGCTTGATTGAATCTGGGTTTTTTTCTTTCTGCAAAGAAATCCCTGCTTTCTCCTGCAGTACCGGCTTCTACCACCGGATGCTCATTCGTGTCCATCTGTTCCTGGGGAGCTACTGTGTCACAATACTGGTTATCTACCATTCAATCTCCAACATACCATTTCTAGGCCAATTCACTGAAATAGCAGTACTAAAGCAGCTGTCTAAATCAGACCTCACCAAATTTTCTTAGTATCTAGGAGGAAGAGTTATGAATGACTAGAATATTTATTTACACACACACCAGCAGCCTTAGACTCTGGCCATCACCCACCCATGCACCCCTATCAACCCCACTCACCTCGTCCCAGCCCCAGCATCTCACCCATCTCCAAGCTCCAGCTCCTTTCTCCCATTTGCCCCTATATTAGCCCCAGCCCTTTCTTCCACCTCCACCCCCCTTAGCATTTATATTTTTTCCTCTCCTCAGGCCCCATATCAGCTCTGAGTCCCCTTCTCCCAGCCCCAAGATCAGATCCCTTTTCCTGCCTGTGCCCCAGCATCAGTCCCCTTCTGCTGTTCCCACCTTTTGCTAGCATAAGCCTCCTTCTGTCATGCCTAGCGTTGCATCAACCCTTTCTCTTATCCCCCAGTTTCTGACTGCTTCCCCATCCCCAGTCCCCTTCTCCCACACTATCCCTTAGCATCTGCCCCCTTTTCCCACCCCCAACCCCATTATCAGACCCCTTTTCCAGCATCAGCTCCCTTCTTCTACTTGCCTGGCACCTCTAAATCCCCTGAAGAGTGGCAGGAGCTTGTTCTTTTGCTTGATCGCTCTGCTTGTCCTCAGCTGGCTCTGGCTAGTAGCACCATGCTTAAGTAGAAAAACAGAATTTTTAGTCACCATGGCCACTTGGCATTTGTCGAGCCCTGGTTTAAACAACTCATGGCTATGAACACCCTGGATCTTTCTTTTTTTTTATTAGAGTTTTTTAAATTGCCCATATTAATACAGATCTTACAAAAATCAAAATTTACATCCTTTCTAAGATCTGTTGCCCCCTCCCTTTCCCCTTCCCCCACCCTCTCCCCTCACCTAATCCATCATACTATCTAACTTGAACATGTTCTTCGCCAGCCCTCATACTGTATGCTAACCAACTGTTACAGAAACAAGCTTCCCTGGAGTTCAGTCATGCAGTTGCTTCTGACATACAATAAATCCACTCCAGTCTGATTTGTACAGAAATCAAATCTGGCATCAGTTTATATTTCCACTTTATAGCTAGCTCCATCCTCGCCACCATTATGCACAACTGTGCAGGCACATGACACCCATCTCCTACTCCCTGCAAGCACAAGTTTAGTAGGAAAGAGACTGGCTCTGGCTTTAGCCTCACTCCACTATTTCACCCACCACTGTGGTGATCATCTCCCAGTATTTGACTGACACTGAACATGTCCACCACATGTGGATAAAACCTCCCTCGTGTCCACAGCCCCGCCAACAGTACCTTTCCTTTGCCAACCCCTTCCAGTGCAATCAGACTGGATCCAGGTACATCCGATATAAAACTTTGTACCCATATTCCACCAGTGGGACAGCTACTGAAAATTCACTAGTGTTCCTTTTAATACACTTCCATGTCTTGTGCCCTGTGATAAGGAAGCTTATCATAGCTCAGGTAGGAGCTATAGAAAAGATGATGTGACTCTGAACAAGCAACCTGTCAGTTCTGGTAGAAGCAAGAAAACAGAGTTTTCACATAAAAGACTACCAGTCCCAGAATGCACCAGGTTTCCAGCAGCCATGAGAGGGGCTGAAGTGAGAGAATGTGTGTGCAATCAAGAGAGCTATGAGGTAATCCCTAAGCACTCATCTCAAAGGGCAGGGCCTGATTCAATACAGCTGCGCTGTGTTAGGGAGCAGCACACATTAGAACAGGATAAGAATAGAGCTTATTCTTCAGATAACAGCTTCAGGGAGAGCTTCAGCAAAAGCTACAGAGGGAGGAAGAGATACAGAGACAGCAACGGCTACAAGCTCAAGCACCAGTATCACCTGGAGAAACAGAAGCCAAGCCAAGCAGATAGAGAGAGAAGGAAATTCTCTGGAAGGAAGAGAAGAAAGGCCATTGGAAGGTCTGGGAGATTCCAAGGCAGTACCCATACTGGGAGGTATTCCAAAAGCCAGCAGAGTCCATTGGACTGGATTCAGCCAGAGGAATGGAGTGGCAGAGATAGGAATCACCAGTGGCTACCTGGAAGAGAGAAGACTGCATGTGGAAGGGACTTTCAGACCAAGGCCAGAAGGTATGTGAGAGGAGATCCAGTGTCCAGGGATCAAGATTGGAAGGCTGGACATCAGAATTGGATTACATATTGGCCAGGCTATACAGAGAGGAATAATGATAGCAGGAGAGGCTCAGGTATGAACACTGATCCAGACCCTATCTATAATAGAGAATGGCAGCAAGGGAATGAGCATTCTCATGATAGTGCCTTAATGAAAGACTCGTCTGTGCCAATGTATGATAATGACCCTATGCTGATTGATACAGCAGATGAAAGTACAGTTTATATGGACTGTTCTCTATCTAAATGCTATTGCTAGTTTTCTCTGAGCAAACACATCAGCCATCACAAAGAAACCTAACTTTGTTCTTTATTTCCACTGCAAACAGCTCTTAAAGCAGGATTTGGGCTCACACAGTAGCAGCCAGCCAGCTAAAGGCTTTCAGCTGGTCCATTGATAGTAATTAGGGCTGCACCTGATTGTGTGGGTGAGCAAGGGAGAATCACTGCTGAGATCTGCGTGGAAAATAAGCAGAAGTTAACCTAACCAGCAAAGTTTATTCTTTCTTTGTGCCTTTGTATTTGGTAATTATTTGCTAAGAAAACATTAGCTAATTGCCTGACAAGCTGAAGGTTGTTTCTGGTTTACTTTGTGACTTTTTGTTATCCATTTTAAACACTGCAAGCAAGTAACCTCATTTATAGTGCTATCAAGCATACATGTGCTGGGTGAATTAAACCCCATCAATAAAAGAAGTATTTTATTGATCTTACCACTTGGTTTCACAACTCAAATTATTGTCATCAGCTGTGTTTGGGAGTGAATGAACTACAATACCCACAATACCTTGCAAGAATCATATGAATGTATGCATCGTCAAGATTGTGTAGGTTCTCACCCTAGGCAGCCGTCTGACAGCCCCCAGCACCATTCCTAGATCAACTCAGAAACATAGAAACATGACAGCAGAAAAAGACCATATGACCTATCTAGTCTGCCCTTCCATATCAAGAAAAATAGTCCCCTTCTTACCTTTAGAGATTTTCTGAGTTTGTCCCATGCTTTCTTAATTCAGGTGGCGCCCAATCCTGGAAGGGGCATGTCCAGGCTGTCCCAAACCAGGACAGACTCCATTTGTACCTGATTCTGTACCGTGGGAACAAGCAGGATCAGGCAACAGGATGGCCCGGCATGCCCCTTCAGCAGCCGCGGGGGACGTACAGCTGGTAAGATGGCCAGGCCTCCCCAGGACACCCCCCCAGACCAGTGTTCCCACCACCTGACCCTCGGCAGGTCTGTTGAGGCCAGGATCGGGTGGTGGGGACTTACCAGCACCTGATCCCGGCCTTGAGAGTGGTTCCTGGGCCTGATCACCAACCTTGCCACCGCTTATTCCAACTCTGGGTGGTATAAGCAACACATCTTACCCCCACCCACAGGATGTCGAGGGCCGTGATCTGAATCGGCCCTGTATGTCCTGCCGCCTCAGCCCGCCCCCGCTCCACCTCTCCCCACACTGCAGCTCTGAGCGTACAGGAAGAGTGTGTGGCGGAATACGTCTGGAATGGCTGGCGGGGCTGCATGTCCCATCAGGATGCACAGCCCCGCTAGTCACCTTGCAGAATCGGACCCATACTGCCCTCATCTCTACTTCCTCCTCTGGGAGACTATTCCATGCATCTACCATTCTTTCCGTAAAGAAATATTTCTGCATATTACTCCTGAGTCTATTCCCTTTCATCCTCATCCTATGTCCCCTTATAGCCGAAATTGCTTTCAATCAAAAGAGGCTCTCCTCTTGTGCATTTATGCCATGGAGGTATTTAAACATCTCTATCTCCTCTATCCTGCTTTTTCTCTAATGTATACATATTAAGATCTTTAAGTCTGTCCCCATATGCTTTATAACGAAGACCATTTTAGTAACCACCCTCCGCACCGACTCCATCCTGTTTATATCTTTTTGAAGATGTGGTCTCCAGAATTGCACACAATACTCCAAATGAGGTTGCACCAGAGACTTACACAGAGGCACTATCACCTCCTTTTTTCTGCTGACCATTCCTCTCCTTAAGCACCCAAGCATTCTTCTGACTTTCGCCGTTGCCTTTTCTACCTGTTTAATCACTTTATCATCAGAAACAATCATGCCCATGTCCTATTCTTTTGTGGACAAAAGTACTTCCCACTTATAGAGAAAAGGGCCTCCACACTCTTGAGTTTTATGCAGGACTTTGTACAAACCTAATAGCAGACCCCTTGACCCTTCCTCTCTTGAGATTTAAAGCTCAAAGTCAGACCTATGCCCCAGGGCAGTGCATTGGTTCCAGCTGGATCGCATGTAGTGCCGCACCTGTCTGTAATAGAACTCATGCTCCACTTTTAGTTGAAAGCTCCCTCGCAGTTCATTATAATCCATCAGCTCTCCTGTGCTACTAATTGTCCCACACATTCCAGACATGCCTGCTGCCACCCCTGGTATACCCTATACATTAATCCAAGTTTAAATTCCACATTATATTTAATGGGGTTATGCCAGTAAAGTGCCGTTCTCACCTTGGATCTCTTTCAATCTGTTTTCTGGCACCAACATAGTTATTTATTTATTTATTTAGCTAATTTTATATACTGCAAATCTAAGAGTCTAAAAGGTCAACATTACTGGCACCCTTACAGTTCAACCTCTTAAAGTCCAATATCTCCTAATAAAGTGGCCAGTGAAATGGCTTTGGATTATATATGCATACATATTTGACACATAAAAAGAATCAAATAAAACTAGACCAATTAAAAAAGGAAATAGTAGCAAATAGTATAAAAACTGGGACATTGCCAGGGCATGATTATTTGCACCCCTATAAACAATTCAAAACAGTTTGAACAGAAGAACCACATTCCTATTGCAGTAAAATTAGATGCACCTGTGATCAATTGTCCATACTCACATGATTTGAATCAACCAATGAATAATGGCTCTAATGTTTAAAATGGCCACATTCACTCCCTGATCCATTTTCACAATAGTGAAGAGAGCTGCCTGAGACCATCAGAAAAGCCATTATCACCACACATCAAAGGGGTACAAGGCAATCTTCAAAGACCTTGGGATGCCTGTGTCTACAGTTTGCAATGCTATTAAGAAGAGTTCTGCTCAGGGAACTGTCAAGAACCTTTTAGAGCATGGTGAGAAGAGGAAAATTAATGCAAGAAGTCTTCAAAGACAGACGTACAAAGGCACACCTGATCTTTGCCCAAACCCACCTTGAGATACCACAATCCTGCTGGGAAAATGTTCTGTGGACAGATGAAGCCAAACTTGAGCTCTTTGGCAATGCAGACCAATGATACGTTTACAGGCGAAGAAATGAAGCTTACAAGGAAAAAAACACCCTGCCTAGAGTTAAATATGATGGAGGTTCCATAATGTTGTGGGGCTGTTTTGCTGCCTCAGGAAATGGAGGCCTGTAACTTATTAAAGGAACGGTGAAGACAGAGGACTACCAAGGTATTCTGGAGGGAAATGTGCTACTTAGGGGTATGTTTACTAAACTGCGGTAAACGTGAATAACGCGTGTTGTACGATGTTAACGATCATTAGCGCACTATAGTGCATTAACGATCGTAAATGCGCTATAGTGCGCGCTATCGAGCGTAATGCTCCGCGGCGCGGTAAAACACAGCAGAAGGTGGAGAGAGGGCGGAGAGAAGGGGTCAATGGGCGGAGAGTGGGCAGGGAGAGGCTCCCTTCACACCAACGCGCTGAATTTCAGAGCTGAAATCCAACGCGAATGAAAACCTACTGGTAAAAGCACTTTAAAGGGGAGAGAAACCATTTACGTGTCAGCAATGTACAGCCTAGGCAGGGAAACCAAAAAAAGGTGATAAGTGTGATACATGTGCACAGAACAAAAGGGCACAGAAACACTGAAAATGACCCCAACAAACTGGAAAAAAACAACAACCAAGCTGGCCAATAGTGGTAGCAATGAGAAACATCAACCCCCCCCCCCCCCCCCGAGTAAGCTCCATAGAACAGATATAATTCGTGGAAGGGTCCATACTCCGTCCCCATACAAGGTGCATGGGCCCACAGTGAAATAGCGCTGCTCAGGAATTTCCCCACCATCGGACAGGGTTCCTATGGTGTGCACATGTCCCGCAACATCAGGGCGGGCATGTCGGAACGGGCAACCGGGCAGATGCTGGAAAAGGGGATACAGAGGGCTGCAGGCGGCACATGCTGTGGTGCAGCTGGGCCACAGTGGGGACTAGGGTGATGCCTAGCTGGCCCATAGGAATGCTGAAACAGTAGAGCAGCCAGACAGCAACTGCTGAGGGCCCAACATGGGCAAGAGTGTGCTTCCCACAGTGTCACAGGGAATAGTACCCAGCAGGTACCCCCAATGGCACGGAACATTGGCAAGTGGTGCTGAGGGAAAGCGTGGACAGCTATGCAGGCACCCCTACCCCAGAACCCACACCATAGGCAGCCGCCTACCTGCACACTGGATGGCCTGGGAATGCGCACCACCAGCTCCACCAGCAGAAGGGCATGTCAGCATGGTGGCTGAGGAATACTGGTGGTGGAGGGGGCAGTGACAGCTGCCCACAGCAGACCGTGGCCTAGCCCTGTGTAGGTGGGTGCCGTGCACTGCAGCAGACAGGCCCTGTCTGACCAACAGTCATGGTAGCACCAGGGAATGCACCATCTCTGTGCAAACATGGTGGTGCAGTGCACAGAACCAGTGTATTCAGAAGCAGAAGGTCACAGGTTCAAGTCCCAGCTGTGGTTTCCGCCAACCCAGTCCCCATATTTTACCCACTACTATAACGTGCTAATACAGACAGAACCGTTCTTGAAGATGACGTAAAAATGCCCAAAACACCCACATTTTACCCTACAGAGCACAGACACCATAAACATGCACATTACCTAGAGCAGAGCCTCCCAAATGCAGTCCTGGAGGGCCAAACACCATTCCGGTTCCATGCTACCTCTGATGAAGATGCCTGTGCTGCATTTCTATGCGCCACCCCCATGGTATGCAGATGTATCTCATGCATATTCATGAGGGACAGCATGAAAACCCAAACAGTGTTTGGCACCGCAGGAATGGAGTTGGGAACCTCTGCCGTAAAGCAGCAGCCAACAGGGGCAGACACACCCGCACCCACAGGCCCCATTATCCACAGCCTCCTGGAGAGGCAGGACTTTGGCCTCTGCGTGCATCTCCCAATACTAGCACATGCATACCGTAGTAATGCCACCCTAAACCTGGGAATATGGTACACATCTATCAAAAGGGTGCTATGATTACTGGCAGATAGCAATTCCTAGGTTAAGTACAATTTCCTGAGTGAGCTGCATCATAGCAACCTTTCTGATGTCTGTGGCGTGTGCTACAGGTCCTGTGTCTGACAGTGTTTACCAACCTGGGGAGTGACTCCTACAGTAGTGCGTACCATAGCCATGCCTGCACTGTGCCCAGGACTGGTGTGGTGGCCTGGGCTGCCCAACACCTCTATAGTTGCACAATGCTGGCATAGGTGTGGGGAGTGTGTGTCTGTCTAACCAGTGTGTGGTGGCTTCCAACACCCTCCACAGCCCACACTGCTAGCACTGTTCCCAGTATTGGCCTGCCAATGTGCATGAGGAGGAGCAAGGTACCGTGGGAATAGCCTGGATAGGGTGGCCTGGCCTTGCCGCATCTGCGCAGGGCATAGGGCAATAGCTCGGACATTGTAGTGCCCGGTACCACCTGCACGGACAGTGTGGCCACAGCATGTCCTGCTGGGAGGTCACTCTCACCCTGACTGAGCAGTGACCACGGCATGGCTAGGTTCCCCCATAGTGCTATATAGCATTTCTCTCATGTGATATATATGGGTTTCCTTTTGGGGCCCAATCACTGACCTATCTGCTTGGTGTGTATGCTGACATCCCCGTTCTGGGTACATGCATCTCCTCCAGGACCATGCACTATGGACTAGCTGGCGGACTGTCTGCAGCTAGTATGCTGTCTTGCTGGAACACCTTGCAGGGTGCAGCGGCTGGAGGCTTGCTGCTGGAGAATGTCAGATAATGGTGGGGGCAGCTGAGCATTTCCAGGCCTACCGTCTGTCCGCTATTGCATTATGGATGTGTGCCGCTCTGTCTGTTCCCCAGCAGGACTGCTGTTGCTGGTCCCCTCTACCGCTGCCATTGCAGGGTGGTAGACTGTGGATCTATTGGTGGGTGATCCTGTTTCCCACCCTGAGCCCCAGAGGGTGGGTTGTGTGGTGGTACATAATCTGCCTATGGGTACATACACCACCACCCCTTCACCTACAGCAGGTAACGATGGCACCAACACAGGATATGCACTGGTCTGGGTGCAACAGCGCCCATAGGGACTAGACTTGACCGGGACATACAGCAGGACACAGCTGTATCCTAGGTGTGTCTAACAGAGCTACCTATCACACACTGATGGGGACCTGCAGCATGGCGTATTTCAGCCATGAAAGGTGCTGTGGACCTGGTGCTGGGCGCCCCACCTCAACCTCAGGGTGGGCACTGTACCCACACAATGTGACTGTCTGTGGCTACTCTGTGGCAGTGCCACACACGGTCTGTTCCCCCTACAAGGCCGAGGTGCTGTGGGGGTGCATACCCGATCTTGTGCCCATCTCTCGACTGCTTATTTGCATGTGCAGTGCATCATGGGTATGGGTGGGTTACCCCTATCCTGGTAACCACAGCAGAATGTGGGTGTGGTGCCGTGCAGTCCTCCTGTAGCCAGCCAGTTGTTTGTTAGCAGCTCTAGCCCACTGGTTACTTCACTGCTTGTTGGGCCAGAGGACATGGGTTCAGAACCCACAGTGGGGTTCATCAATAGGGCTGTCTTAGGCATTGTCTATTTTTATTGTATATTAGTTCTGCCAGCAGGACCACCCTCAGGGTACTGTCCCCTTAGGGTGGCTCATAGGGCGCCCTATAGGGCGCTTTATACGGCGCCCTATAAAGCGCCTTATGAGGTGCCTTATATGGTGTCCTATAGAGGACATTATAGGGTGCTTTGGCAGACAGCGCACTTTATAATGTGCCCTATGGAGTGCCCTCTAGGGTGCCTTATGTGGCACCTTAGCTTACGCCACTGTGAAGGTGTGTTTGCTGGCAGCACTATTCAGGTACAGGTAACCTTCCTCACAGCCCACTACTTAACCCTTTCCAGGCCAAGCCCAGTACTTTCGGGATCTCATCTTCTGCCTATATATTCCTATCAAATGGTATATAATACATGACCATGCCAGAGGGAACGTCCCTATTGGAACATATTGGGTACGACGGGTACAATTTTCCTGACATGTGCAAACATTAACCCGGCTGCAGAATGTGGAATAAAATATTATAGTAGGCCTTCAAAGGGTTACACATGACGCCTCAGCCAGCCTTATTCATTAGGCACACTGGGGAATCGAACCCATGACCCTTGTACCATCAGTCTGTGTAGGAACCATTGTGCTACAGCTCTGTTTCTGTATTTGGGTGTCTGCGCGCTGTCTTAAGCTTGCGCGCAGTAGCGCGCGCACTGTAGCGATCGTTGCTGCGCGGCGCGCAATGCTGCACAGTGCGCAATTGCGTTAGTGGTTACGATGTACCGCCCATGTCCTTTTATGGCTTTCCTTCAACTAATGCGGCTCCTAACGCGAATTGCACTAACGCAGTTTAGTAAACATACCCCTTAGTGTCAGAAAGCTAAGTCTGGGTTAAAGGTCATGGGTTCTCCACAGCAGGACAATACCCAAAACATACATACAAAAGTTCAAAAGAATGGTTAAAAAGGAAAAAATGGACCATTTTAAATTGGTCAGCAATGAGTCGTGATCTCAATCCAATTGAGAACCTTTAGAAAGAGTTGAAATCTGTCATTGAAAAAAGGAATCCTAGAAACATTCATGAAGTGGAACAAATCTCAGTTGAAGAGTGGGAGAAACTACCAGCAGACAGATGTACGAAACATATAGATGGCTACAGTACATTAAACATTTGGAGGCTGTCATCACTGCCAGGGTTTGTGTAACCAAATATTAGAGAAGGGTGCCATTAATCCTGCCCAGGTCATATTTTGTTTTTTCTCAGAAATTACTACATTTACGTTGCAAAGACATCTTTTTTTTGTTGTATATCTTTAACATATTATTAAAATATTATAATGACATACAGTTGGAATATTTTCAATTATTTTTCAAGATATTGCAAACAACATACCTAAAATGCAAGGGTGCCAATAATGTTGACCACAACTATACACAACTGTACAACATACATGGAAACTACTAGTACATTTTGTCAATAACTTACATCTCTGTCTGGAGTGTAGCCAAGCAGCTCTGCTGGTACTTCCTGATCTCTCAACAGTATTCTATTTATTTAGCTTTCTGGGAAGGGGAGATTTAACTTATGCCTTTTCAACATTCACGTACAATAGATATTTCCCTATCCCTGGAGGGCTTACAATCTAATTCTGAACATGAGGCAATAGAGGATTAAGTGACTTGCCCTACGTTACAAGGAGCAATAATGGGATATGAATGCTGGATTCCTGGTTGTCAGCCTGCAACTTGATCCATTAGGCCACTCGTCCAAGCAATCAACCATACAGTTCTAGTCACTCACTGAAGGGACCCAGGTCTAGCATGCCCAGCTCTGGCCCAGTTCAAATCCTTCTCCCAAAATCACTCCCAAACTGTCTCATTTGATTCAGCACTCTCATACCATCACTCTTTCTCTTGCAGTGCTCCATCTTATCACCAATTCTGTTCAACATCTACATGGCTCATCTAGGTAAACACATAAGATACTATCAAATCACATACTATTTAAGCAGACCACTAATAACTTTAGATCTTGCGTGACCCAGAGCCTGAGTAGTGACAACAAAGGGAGGGGTAACCAAACAAGAAATGAAATTAAATAAGAAGATACAAGAAGGCTGCATCAGGGAGCAAGAGCCCAGCAGCAAGCCTCAAGCCAAGGGGGCTCAACCGACCAGAAACACTGAAGGGGAGCCTGGTCTTCCTCTTCCAAATGGGAAACTCCAGTGGGCATTCGAAGATATGCTCTGGAGACGTCCACTACTGAGCTCCACTGGGAAGACAACCTTTAGGATGGCCCAGTAGCCAAAGATCCAAATCTAGAAACTGAGCTGCACTAGTCCAGCAATTATTATCTGCTCAAGAAAGAGAAATATTGAAAAATGCCCCTAGCTGCATCTGGGATAATACCAGTGATGTCACTGGAAACTTCTAGTTTTCTTTGTCTCCATCTGCTTGCAGGGGAACACTACCAATTGGTCTGGACTAGTCTAGCAGGATGAATCGGAATGTTGGCTTTACTCTAAAGAATCTTCAGCTTTCCTTAGTAGCCCATCGAGCACCTTCAGACCTGGAAAGCTCATCTTCCCGCACTATATTGCAATTTGTTTTGTTGTGACTAACCATTGATTTTCATGGCAAGATACGGAAGTAGATTGTTAGATCTTTTTCAGTAGAGGTAATGCCAGTGTTATTGCTGTTGTTAGGATCCTTTGCCTCCAATATCCACTGTAGCCACTCTATAATGATTAACAACCATGATGCACCCATTATATTGGCTCATCCTAACTATGATTCCTCCTCTTCATTATATATCTTGTTCCATCCCTGCCCTCAAGCTGTATCTGTTCCTCATTGTGTTTATTTATCGTATTTATTTCCCTTCTCTGGTCTTAAAATGTAAACTACTTACTGGATGGGGCTCAGTTGTAGATCCAAACCTGCTTTCTTTAGCTGGAAATAATTGATGCTAATGATGTTCTGTTTGCATTTCTTTTCATAGGGCACCAATGCATAAGAAAGATTATAATATGGACAACTATCCACAGGGTCGCTAGGAGTCCACATCGACTCGATGGCACTTAACAAAAATGCATAAATTATAGTGGTATAAATTCAAGAAAAGTGTGATGAACTTAACAAAACACGTGGAAGCCATGACCATGTCAGTTGCGACTTCTTTGTCTTGATAATGCAAACCTCTGTCCAATGGCAGCTGGACTGAAAGTATCTATTACGTTCACAGAGAGTACCCAACAATTTTCAGGCAATAATGCAATTTGGCATGTATTTGGCTATGTTCCAACTGATCAGCTTGAAAGTAAAGGCTTTGTATCTTTGAGTCTGTCTTTTCAGTCATTTGGCCCTAGAATTGATAAAGAGTAGTTACTCACCTGTAACAGGTGTTCTCCAGGAGCAGCAGGAATCAGTCCTCACATATGGGTGGCATCGACGTCGATGGAGCCCTTGCGGAGCATTTCCCCAGCTTGCTATGAAAGCCTTTGGGAATGCAGGCACGCATGCGCGGTCCCCTTCCCGCCTAAAGGTGCCATCTTGCTCAGTCAAATGACATAGCTAAAAACAGCACACAAAAATGTAAAATTAAACTATGTACAACTGCAACTCCCAGGGGAGGAGGGAGGGTTGTGAGGACTGATTCCTGCTGCTCCTGGAGAACACCTGTTACAGGTGAGTAACTACTCTTTCTCCAGGACCAAGCAGGAAGTCAGTCCTCACATATGGGTGCCTCCCTAGCTTTGGGCTACCAAGGAACCCAGGCTGAACAAGAGAACTCCCTCTAGTCCCAGCATCAAAGAAAGGCTTTTCACTGAAAGACCCTCCACCGGTAGCCCAACAGAGGGCTGGAGGGCAGGAGTTGCCTAAACCTCAAAGAGATTGCGGAGTACTGCCTGGCCAAAAACACTGTCCCTATGGGACTCCCTCTCCAGACAGTAATGGGCCGCAAACGTCTGGCTCGAGGACCAAGTTGCAGCCCTGCAGATGTCTACTAACGGTACAGAGCGGAGATGAGCCACTGAGGCAGCCATTGCCCTGACACGATGGGCCGTGACCCGACCCTGCAAAGGAAGGTCAGCCGCCCTGTAAGCTCAGGTGATACAGTCAGCCACCCAGATGGACAAGGTACGCTTGGACACCGCTAACCCCAAATTATTAGGGTCAAAAGATATGAAGAGCCGAGTAGCCCTCCTATGCCCCTGCGTACGGTCAAGGTAGAAGGATAAGGCCCTCCTACAGTCCAGGGTATGCAGAACTGCTTCAGCCTGGCTTGCATGAGGCCTAGGGAAGAATGTCGGAAGAACCACCTCCTGGTTGAGGTGGAAAGAGGAGACAACCTTTGGGAGGAACTTAGGATGAGTTCTAAGGACTACCCTGTTCCTATAGAAGCGGGTGTAAGGCCTGTCACAGACCAGGGCCTGAAGCTCACTCACTCGCCTGGCCGAGGTTAGGGCTACCAAGAAGAGTGTCTTCCAGGACAGGAAGCGGAGAGGACAAGTAGCCATTGGCTCAAAAGGTGGGCGAGTCAGTTGCTGCAAGACCACATTCAACTCCCACTCCGGAGCAGGAGGACGGATTGGAGGCTTGAGCAAGAGCAAGCCTCTGAGAAATCGGGACACCAAGGGGTGAACCGACAGAGAATGTCCTTCCACCAGTGAGTGGTGAGCTGCTAGAGCTGAGAGGTGGACCCGAACAGAATTGGACTTAAGGCCCTGATTGGATAAGTGCAGCAGGTACTGAAGCACTACTGGTACAGCACAGGAGAAAGGATCTTCTGTATGTAGCTGACACCACACAGAAAACCTTTTCCATTTCAGGGCATAGGTTTTTCTAGTGGACTGCTTTCTAGAGGCTAGGACAACCACCTCAACTTCCTGAGGTAGGCCCCAGGGAGCCAAAACTACCCTTGCAGCCTCCATGCCATCAAATTGAGAGCTCTGAGATTTGGGTGCAGAAGGGAACTCTGATCCTGAGAGAGACGGTCGGGTTGCAACCCCAGAGGCAGTGGGGGATCCACTGCCAGCTGAAGCAGAAGTGGAAACCAAGGCTGTCTCGGCCATCTGGGAGCTACCAGCAGGACCGAGGCCTTGTCCTGAAGAATCTTGAACAGGGTTCGGGCCACCAAGGGCGTGGGAGGAAACGCATACAGGAGGCCCTGTGACCAGGGAATCAGAAAAGCATCTGCTGCTATCCGTAGCGGATGCGGTTGCCTGGAGCAGAACTTTGGCAGCTGTTTGTTCTGTGGACTGGCAAACAGATCTATGGATGGAAGTCCCCATTTCAGGAAAATCTTCTGAACCACCAAAGGATGGAGCTGCCACTCGTGGGGCTGCAGAATCCTGCTCAACCTGTCAGCCAGGTAGTTTTCCTGGCCAGGTAGATACACAGCCTTGAGGAGCATGTTGTGCCTGAGAGCAAACAAGCAAAGGTCCTGTGCCTCCTGACAAAGGAGCCTGGACCCAGTTCCGCCCTGCTTGTTCACATAAAACATGGCTACTTGGTTGTCTGTTTGAACCAGGACAGACTGATGAGCCAGTGTTGGAGAGAAAGTCTTGAGGGCCAAACAAATAGCTCTGAGTTCCAGTAGATTGATCTGCTGTGTGGCCTCCCAGGGAGACCACAGGCCCTGGGTGCACTTGCCCAGACAATGAGCCCCCCAGCCCTGCAGGGAGGCATCCATGATCAACACCACTGTGAACCCAGGAATCTGAAAAGGCACCCCTTGCAGTAGATTGGGTGGGTGCAGCCACCAGCGGAGGGAGTTCAGAAATTGTCTGGACACCCTTATTCTGTCTCTGAGGCTGCCTGTGGCCTGTGTCCACTGAGTCCAGAGGCACAACTGTGCAGGCCTCATATGGAGCCGGGCATTGGGGGATCACATGTACTGTTGAAGCCATGTGGCCAAAAAGCCTCAGGCAGAGTCTGGCGGAGACCAGTGACCTGCTGAGAAACTGGTTTGCCAAGTTTATCAGTCTTTGGGCTCTGTCTTCTGGCAAGAATGCCTTTGCCAGCAGGGAGTCCAGTCTTGCCCCAATGAATTCCAAGTTCTGGGAGGGGAGCAAAGTGGACTTTGCGAAGTTTATGACAAACCCCAGGTTTTGAAGAAGAGCAATAGTTCGGAGGGTGGCTTGTCTGGCCTCCTGGCACGTCTGACCCCTGATGAGCCAGTCGTCCAGATAGGGGAAGACAAAGATACCCTGATTTCTCAGGTAGGCTGCCACCACTGCCAGGCATTTGGTAAAGACCCTGGGAGCAGAGGTGAGGCCAAAAGGTAGTACCCTGTACTGATAATGGTTTCCTCCCACAATGAACCTGAGGTACATTCTGTGGTCTGGATGAATGAGGATGTGAGTGTACGCATCCTTTAAATCTAAGGAGCATAGCCAATCTCCCTGCTGGAGGTAGGGCAGCAGTGTTCCAAGAGTAAGCATCTTGAATTTTTCTTTCTCTAGGAACTTGTTGAGATTTCTGAGGTTGAGAATAGGCCGGAGGCCACCGGTTCTTTTGGGTACGAGAAAATACCTGGAGTAGAACCCTTGACCTTGGAGGTGGGGAGGCACAGGCTCCACTGCCTTGTCTCGCAACAGACCTTGGAGCTCCTGAAAGAGAAGATCTGTGTGCAGGGGAGGCCTTGGAGGCTCCCCTGGAAAGTATGGAGGAGGCAGTTGTTGGAAGTGTAGCATATAGTCCTTGTGGACGATGCTTAGCACCCAACTGTCTCCAGTGATGAGTGGCCACCTGTGGGCAAACAGGGCAAGTCGACCTCCTGTGCAGGGTTGGGAGAGCAGGGGTGGAAAGGCTATGCCCAAGGAGTCAAAAACCCCCACCCTGCTGAGTGGGAGCAGGGGCCGGAGGCTTGGGGGTCCTCTGCCTACGGGGCCCATTACCCTGCCCCTTGGCCTGCTGACCCTGTGGGGGAGCCTGGGAGGCCTGGTACTGTGGGTACTGTTTGTAGGCAGTGCCCTTCCTCTGGTAAAAGGGCTTTTTACCTGGGCCCTTCTTCTTGTGAGAAGGGGCAGAAGTCTTTCTAGACAGCCTTGTCCTCGTGAGGTGCTCGGTTTCGAGCTGTGCGGCCTTCTCGGTCATGGGCTTGCCAAACAGGTTCTCACCTCGGCAAGGGACATCGACCAACTTGTCCTGGACCCATGGCTCGAGGTCCAATGACTGCAACCACGCCTGGCGTCGAGCCGCGATGCCGGCTGCCGCAACTTGGGCCGAAGCCTCGAAGCCATCGTAAGCAGCGCAGGACATAAACTTGGAGCATTCCCGTATCCCCGAGGACAAGGACTTGAACCTCTGCAAGGGTTCCCCGGAGAGACCAGCAGAGAACCCGGCCAGCTCCTTACCAGCTGCCCATGTACAGCTGGTAAGACTGGACACGGCAAGCAAGCATCGAGCCCTGGAAGAACTTTCTACCAAAACCATCCAGGTTCCGGACCTCCCTGCCAGGGAGCACCGCGGAGTGCATTTTCTGACTTTTCAGACGATGCATGGTCGATTCCACCACCATGGAATGGTGTGGTAGCTGCGCCTTCTGAAACCCAGGGCTCTTTCGAAGTCGATAAATGGAATCGACCCGCTTGCTCAGAACCGGCGCCGAGGCCGGTGCCTCCCACATCCGGAAGAGGAGCCATTCCAGCATCGGAGGAACCGGAACAGTAAAAGCCTCCTTCGGAGGAGAGTCATACTGGAGGGCCTCGAGCTCTTCGGCTCGAGGTTCCTCCTTGGGATCCGCAGGGATAGCCTACGCAGTGGCCATATCCTGAACAAACTCCGAGAACCGGGTATCCTCCAGAGGGGATCTACTCCGTGGCTCGGACTGCGGTGAGTCCGACGGGACGCACCGAGTCCGGAAGGTGTCGGGGGATTCCTCGTCCTCCGTCTCCCAGGCAGACTCGTCCGATGAGGAATCGGGGTCCGACCGCGCGGGGCCTGTGAGCACCCGCCCCGACGCCGAAGGCACCAGCGTCGACACCCTCGGTCCAGAATGGGAGGTCAAGGGAGACCGCGACCGAGGTCGACCTCGAGCCTTCATGGTCTCGAGTATCGGCTCAGTCTCCGGGGTCAACTTCGATGTCGATGTCCCGGTGGTCGGGGCAGATGCGCCAGATAGGCTGGCCATCAGCGCCTGCTGCTGTTCCATGAAGGCAAACAATCTGCACTCCAAGGTTGTCAGTCTGAGACCCAGCTCAGGAGACTCAGCAGCCACCAACTCAGGCCCCGACAGCGCCGGGCACGAAGTCGGCTCTCTGGGAGGAGAGTCCACAAGGACTACAGGACTTATGTGTCCAGCAGACTCCGGCTCCACACAAGGTACTTTTGGAGGCTTCTCCTGTTCCACGGGCCCGGGGCAGCGGTCGGGGGTCTGAGACCTAGTTCTCGAGAAGCCAGGGACCTCCTCCTCCGACGCCCTCGCGAGCCACTTCTTCCTCTTTCGTTCCCGGTCGGGGGACCCCCTATCCGAGGAGCCCCGACGGTGCTCGGGATCAGATTCCCAAGATGTCGAGGCCTCTGACGAGGTCCGGGCCCGGCCGGAGGCTGAGTCGGTGAAAAGCCTTTCCTTTTGGTGCTGACGACTTTGAAGCGCCTTGGAAGACATCTTTCCACATGGTCCACAGATCTTAGGATCGTGGTCAGGACCCAGGCACCGAAGGCAGCAGTCATGTGTGTCGGTGAGAGACATTAGTTTCTTGCACCGATCACACTTCTTGAAACCACTGGAAGCCATCGGGGAAAAAAAGAGTCCCCGCGAGGTCAAAGGACCGGACTTCCAGGGAAAAAGGAAAAAAGGGCGCGAACGCCAGCCACGAAGGGCAAAAACCGAAAAAAGCAGATCGGGCTCGATACCGGTGTACCGAACCCGGCAGGAGGGGAACCGGAGAAAAAATAGTGAAGGAATCGCGAAAAAATCCAACTATTTTCCGGGAGGACTAGGACACACGTCCGACAGGCTTCACGGAAAAAGAGAGACTGAGCAAGATGGTACCTTTAGGCGGGAAGGGGACCGCGCATGCGTGCCTGCATTCCCAAAGGCTTTCATAGAAAGCTGGGGAAATGCTCCGCAAGGGCTCCATCGACGTCGATGTCACCCATATGTGAGGACTGACTTCCTGCTTGGTCCTGGAGAAGAATCAGTTTCCCTTTGCCAATCCTCCGAGCTATCCAATATCCCAGAATATGTGAGCAATGATCTATTAGGTACACTCTAGGGAAATTAGGTGATTATGTGTGTACATAATTTTCTACATTACTAATGAGCACCTACATAATCTCATAAATATGCATTAATTTTTCAGTGCAGCAGAAAACAATAGTTGGTTTACAAAAGTTTTAAACTGCAAGCAGCCTATGATGTTTCCATGTAAATGTGCATGTGTGGAACAGGGCTGCCTTTTTATTCTTGCCCTCTCTAATCCCTGATGACCCAGTGAGCTTGGTGTAAATGTTGTAAAGACCCCTCCAAAGCCTCCAATAGATACAAAATTCTGAAAGTAGGTTTGCTCCCATCCCTTCCCCTGACCTAAAGAGATCTGGGGAGCAATGGAAGCAAGAGCAATTCCAACTTGCTCCTGCCATGGCAACTGCCTCTGATGGTAGTCTCCTGATACCACTGCTATGGGTCAGACTGCCAAACAAGGGCATATACTCTGATTTGGCAGTCTGAACACTAGTGCTGGCAATGGAAGACTGTTATCAGGAGTCAGGTGGGGCAATGTTGAGAAAGACAGCAACCAGGGCGGGGGCAAATGGAGATTACTCTTACAATTTGTCCCCTTGGGGTATGTTGGAGTCCCAGGGCAAGGACATCCTCAAAATAACATATATAAATGGCAGGGCTTCCGTGAGAGGGTCTTTCTAATATTTTAGCCCCATGTCGGGGCTGAGTTGTTGAGCCCGCGAGGGTTCAAAGATCCCCTGGAGAAAGGAATCTGGAGGAGGCCTTCCATTCTGGCCAATGGACCCTTCAATTTTCACCTGCCATCGCCACTACTGTGTGAAGGGGCAATTTTTATTCTCTTGCAGCTCTTGGCAAACAACTATTAATCCTGAGTTGTAGTTATTTTTTCAGTGAAAATGGGCCTACAAAGGGCCTTGACCAGAAAGGAGGTTTCAAAACCAGAAGGGTTCCTCAAAGGGGGAAAGTGGGTATTCTAAGGGGGTAGGAATCAAGAAGTCAAAGAGAGGCTGGAGATCTGATGGGGAAAGGGAGGCCTGACAGAGCAAGCGTTTCCTGATGGGGAAAGGGAGAGAGGTATTCCTGGAGGTGGGAAGAATGAGTTTGGAGACAGCAGGGGATTAAGTTTTCAAAGTGGCGGAGGTAGCCTAAAGTAATGGAAGGAGAGAGGGAGAGACAGCAGAGTAAGAGGACAAGAGAGAGAAGGCAGCTGCAGAGAAAATAAAAAAATGCATGCAGTCTTTATTCACATAAATACAGGCAGTCAAATTAACACATTTTGTTACAAGATCACATCCACCTGTTTTAACTTATTTATCAACTTTAAATCATGTACATATAATCTAGAACTACACACTTGTAGACACCCAGCTATCACCAGTCTCCATCTGCAACACACCCTAACCTCCACCCATGCCTTCCAGCTATTCCCTCTCATCCATGGACAAGTACACATAGTCCCCTAAGTACTCACTCAGACATTCTGAATCCAGTTGCTTATTCTCACAAACATATCCCATTCTTTCAAACACATCACACCTATCAGTCACTCAGTGCACATTTCCAGCACACTGCAATCATTCATTACCCACACAGTCACAAACTCATTGCCAGAGCTGTACCAAGCCATAAATGCGCCCTATGCAACTTGCACATCTGGCGCCCCCCTCCCCAATCACAGGTTTGTCATTTGCCCCATCTTACCCCCATATCCAGCCAGCTCTCCCCCACGCTGCCTGCCCTTGTCCAGCAACCGCCGCCGCTTTTAGTGTTGCCTTGGTGGCGGCGGTGGCGGTGGCAGCAGCAACAACATCCAATTGAAAAAAAAAGTGCCAATTGGAAAAAAAAAAAAGCAGGTTTTTCTGACTCCACACTTGCATGCAGGCCTAATCTCTCCCTCCTCTGTCGTATGGTTGTGTCAGAGGAGAGGAACCAGACCAGCCAGTCAAACGGGGGTCTTTGCAACTCTGCACTCGAATGGCTGGTCTGGTTCCTCCCTCCTCTCATGTGCGCATACGTCAGAGAAGGGAGGGACCAGGCCAGCATGCAAGCACGGAGTCGGAAAGACCTGTGGTTTTTTTTCAATTGGATAACGCTGCTGCTACAACTGGCAACACTAAAAGTGTTGGTGGTGGGGCAAGGGCAGGCAGCAGGGGGGAAACCAAGGCTGGCAGCCCCAAATATGCCCCCTATTTCTTTGCGCCCTGTGCAGCTGCACAGCTTGTACAGGGCTAGGTACGGCGCTGCTCATTGCACCCACTTCCCCACTCAACACATGCACTCTCTTACTCTAAGCATACAGTCACACACTCAGTAAGTGGCCTGAGGTATCTAATTTCCAGGAATATATATTGTCATAACTATTGTAAAAGCACCTGCATCTATTTGCAAACAAGTTCTATAGTGTTATTTAATCTATTTATGTAAGAAATAAAAGTACTTACTTTTGCATAGTTCTGATTTTTTGTGCATAATTCCCTAGAGTGTAACTAGGGTCAACCATAATTCATTTCATCAGGGTCAGAATAAAGTATCCTAAATGACTACATGATCTTAGGCTTTTATAGATGTTGAGTTATCTATATGCATTCCTTTGTGAACAATTTTATTTCTGGTTCACCCATGGATGGACAATGTTTGGGGTTTATGTAAGTTCCCTGTAATGTTGATGTAGCACATTATGTGGATGACTTCATTTTATTTCCTCCTTGCAGGGACAATATTGTTGTTAAGTGCTGTTGAGTCAATGCAGATTCCTGGCAACCCTATGGATAGTTGTCCCTTTCTCCTGGGTTTCCTTGGTAAGATCCGACAATTGTCAGGCCTTAGGCTTATAAATCAGTTTTCCTTTTTCTTAACATACAGTTGTGGTTAATATTATTGGCACTCTTGCAATCCCCCCTTAATGTACAATATCGCCTAAAAAAAAAGTGTCCAGTGAAATGGCTTTGGACTATATATACACACATATCTGACACAGAATCAAATAATTGAAAAAGGAAAAAATAGTAAAAAAAACCTGGGACATTGCCAGGACATGGTTATTGGCACCCTTATAAACAATTTAAAACAGATTATTGCAGTAAAATTAGATGTACCTGTGATCTATTGTCAGTACTGACATGACTTGAATCAACCAATGAATGATGGCTCTAATGTTTAAAATGGCCACATTCATTCCCTGTTCAATTTTCTCAATGGGGAAGATAAGAGAACTGCCTAAGATGGTCAGAAAAGCCATTATCACCAAACATCAAAATTCAAAGAGGTACAAGGTCATCTCCAAAGTCTTTAGGATTCCTGTGTTTACAGTTTGCAATGTTATTAAGAGGTTTTCTGCTTATTGAACTGTCAAGCACCTCCTAAGATGTGGTGGGAAGAGGAAAATTAATCCAAGAGGTCTATGAAGGTTAGTGCAAACTGTTGGAAAAACACCACATACAACAACCAAAGAGCTTAAGGTTGACCTGGAGCATTCTGGAGTGGTGGTTTCAACATGCACTATACGCCATGCACTAAACAAAGGACTTCATGGGCAAAGGCCAAGGAGAACCCCACTACTCAAAGACAAACAAAAATAGGCACCCTGATCTTTGCCCAAACCCACCTTGAGAAACCACAATCCTTCTGGGAAAATGTTCTGGGGACAGATGAAACCAAACTTGAGCTCCTTGGCAATGCAGATCAACGATACATTTACAGGTGAAGAAATGAAGCTTATAAGGAAAAAAAACCCTTCCTACAGTTAAATATGGTGGAGATTCCATAATGTGGGGCTGTTTTGCTGCAAGAACAGGAGGCCTGGAACGTATTAAAGGAACCGTGAAGTCAGAGGACCACCAAGGTATTTTGAAGGGAAATGTGATACCTAGTGTCAGAAATCTAGGTCTAGGTCGAAGGTTATGGGTCCTCTAGCAGGACAATGACCCAAAACATACATCCAGAAGTACAAGGGAATCATTAAAAATAGACTGGAACCTTTGGAAACAGCTGAAATCTGCCATAAGGAATCCTGGAAACATTCATGAGCTGGAACAAATCACAGTTGAAGAGTGGGAGAAACTACCAGCAGACAGATGTAAGAAACTTAGAGATGGCTACAAGAAACATTTGGAGACTGTCATCACTGCCAAGGATTGTGCAACCAAATATTAGTGAAGGGTGCCATTAATCCTGTCCAGATCATATTTTGTTTTTTTTCCTCAGAAATTACTAAGGGGTATGTTTACTAAACCGTCTTAACGTCGCAGCGGTGGTATTATCACGCGATAAGTGACATTATCACGCGATAACGCGGCGGCGGCGTTAAGGCACACTAACGCTGTGAAATTCTGGTCTGAAGGGTGGAATAAGGCTTCCCAGAGGGCAGAGAGAAGGGGTCAATGGGTGGAGAGTGGGCGGGGAGAGGCTCCAGGCACACTAACCCTGTGAAATTCGGGTCTGAACACTAACGCCAGTGAAACCCTCACGTTAGGCACATTTGCTGGAAAGAGAAACCATTTAAGTCAGCAATGTGCAGCAAAGGCAGGGAAACCCAGAAATGTGATAGTTGTGATACATGGGCAGGAACCAAAAAGGCAAATAAACATATAAAATGACCAGAACCACATTTAAAATCCCAATAACCAAGCTGGCCAATAGTGATATTATTGATAAACATAAAGCAACACTACTGACAAAGTGTAAAACTTAAGATATCATGTTTGGAAGGGCCTATGCTCTGTCCCCCTACAAAGTGAATGATCCCACATTGAAATAGCGCTGATCAGGGTTTCTGTCATTTAGATTGGGCAGGTTTGTTATGGCATGCACATGTGCAGCAACAGCAGAGTGGGCATGTAGGAAAGGGCAACTGTACTGATGCTGTAAATGGGATTAGGGGGCTGCAGGCGGCACATGCTGTGGTCCAGCTGGGGCACAGTGCGGACTAGGCAGATGCCTAGGTGGCACATAGGAATGCCGAAACTGTAAAGCAGCAAGACAGCAACTGACGAGAGTCCAACATGGGCACGAGTGTGTGTCCCACAGTGTCACAAGGGATATTACCCAGCAGGTACCCCCAAGGGCACATAACATTGGCAGGCGGTGCTGGGGGAAAGCGCCATGTCCATGTAGGCACCCCTACCCGAGAACCCACACCATAGGCAGCTGCCTACTAGCACACTGGATGGCCTGGGACTGCGCACCACCGGCATAATGGCATGGCGGTGGAGGGGTGCTGGTGGCGGAGGGGGCAGTGGCATCTGCCCACAGCAGACCATGGCCTAGCCCCGTTTAGGTGGGTGCCGTGCACTGGAACAGATAGGGTCTGTCTGACGAACAGTTATGGTATCCCCAGGGAATGATCTGTCCCTGTGGCAACAGTGTGGTGCAGTATACACAGCCAGTGTGTTCAGGAGCAGAAGGTCACAAGTTCAAGTCCCAGCTGTGGCTCCTGCCAACCCTGTCCCCATATTTTACCCAGTACTAAACCGTGGTAATAATGATGGAACCTTTATTGCAGATAAAATAAACATGCCTGAAACGCCTATATTTTACCCTACAGAGCACAGACACCATAAACATGTGCAATCCCTAGAGCATAGTTTCCCAACTGCAGTCCTGGAGGGCCAAACACCATTCAGGTTTCATGCTGACCCTAATAAACATGCCTGTGCTGCATTTGTATGCGCCGCCCCCATTGTATGCAAATGTATCTCATGCATATTCATTAGAGACAGCATGAAAACCTGAACAGTGTTTGGCCCTAGAGCAGCGGCCAACAGGGGCATAAACACCCACACCCACAGGCTCCACTATCCAAATCCTCATGGAGAGTCAGGCTGTTGGGCCCTGCGTGGAGCAGCATCTCCCAATACTGGCACCTGCATACCTTAGCAATGCCGTCCTAAGCTTGGGAACATGTTCCACATATATCAAAAGGTTGCTATGATTAATGTCAGCTAACAAATCCTAAGTTAAACACAATTTGTTGATAGAGATTCATCATAGCAACCTTTCTGATATCTGTGGAGTGTGTTTCAGTTATTGATTCTGACAGTGTTTACCACCCCGGGGAGTGACCCTAACAGTATTGAGTACCACAGCAATGCCCGCACTGTGCCCAGGACTGGTGTGGCAGGGCTGCCACAAACCTCTATATTTGCACAATGCTGGCATAGGTGTGGGAGTGTGTTTCTGTCTATCCAGTGTGTTGTGGCTGCCTACACCTTACTGAGCCCACATTGCTTGCACTGTTTCCAGTGTTAGCCTGCCAAAATGCATAATGAGGAGCAAGGTACTGTGGGTATGGCCCGGACAGTGTGGCATGGGCAGGATGCATTTGCACAGGGTATAGGGCAATGGCTGGGACATTGTAGTGCCTGACCACCACCTGCACGGACAGGGTGGCCACAGCATGTCATGCTGGGAGGTCGCTCTCACCCTGACTGAGCAGTGACCATGGCATGGCTAGGTTCCCCCATAGTGCTATACAGTATTTCTCTCAAGTGATATTTATGGGTTCTCTTTTCTGGGGCGCAATCACTGATATACCTGCGCGGTGTGTGTGCTGACATCCCAATTTTGGGTGCACACATTTCCTCCAGGAACATGCACTATGTACTAGCTAGCAGACTGTCTGCAGTTAGCATCTGTATGTCTGCACCACCTTGCAGGGTGCAGCAGGTGCACACTGACTGCCTTCTGCTGGTGAATGTCAAATCGTAGTGGGGGCAGCTGAGCTGACTGGACCCACTACCTATCTGCCAGTGGCCCTGTCCCAAGTGAAGATCTTCAGCAGCTGTCCGTTCGCCACCAGGACTGGGGTTGCTGGTCCCACAGCCTGTCCTCATGTACCTCCTCTGCACTCCTTGCAAAGGGTGAGAGTGCGGGTCTGTTGGGGCAGATCATGTCCCCCACCCTGACCCAGAGAGGGCAGTTGGCTAAGTACATTGTTGCCATGTGAGCCCTGACACACACCTGCTCCCTAAACAGGTGACCATAGCAAGCACAGTGGATATGCACTATGTTGTGTGCATCATGGTCCACAAGGGCCAGAAATGACTGGCAATTACAAATGGGCACAGAGACCTCCTAAAGGTGTCTGCAACAAATACCTGTCACACACTGGCACTGATGGAGACCTGCAGCACAGCCCATCTCAACCAACCTGGGTACTGCGGACCTGGTGCTGGCCACTCCACCTCACCCTCAGGGTGAGCACAGAAAACACACATTGGCATGGCCTGTGGGTACTCTGTGCCAGTAACACACACGGTCATTCCCCCTTACCAAGCTGACGTGCTGTAGAGGTGCATACCCCATCTGGTGAGCAGATGTAGACTGCTATTCTGCATGTGAATTGCATTATGGGTACTGTTGGTTCTATCCTATCCTGGTAGCCACAGCAGACAGTTTTATGGTGACGTGCACTCTTTCTGTAGCCAGCCATTGGTATGATAACTCCCATAGTGATGTAGTACAATGGTTAATGCAATGGCTTCAATAGCAGAGGTCATGGGTTAGATTCCTCTTTTCCCCTTTTTTTATGGCTGTCCTACACAACTACGTTTCATTTGTGTAACAGTCATATCTGTGCAGATCTGTGCTGCCACCACATTATCACTGTTGCCATCCATCCTTCTCTCCGTCTATGTGTATGTGCCAGCTGTGTGGCGTCCTGCCCTAATGTGCAGGTTGCTACCCCATGTCCTGCACTGGCACACTTTTCTGCATTGTGGCTCTTCATGCTTGCCTCTCCTGTGTCTGCTCTGCATGGCACTGCTCTCCTCTGTCCTCCTGTCATTGCACTTATCCTGCACCTCTACCTCCTCTGGTGGACACGTATCCCCATCCTCTGCCACACACTGTCATTGCTGCACTGTACATTACCATCACCCTGTACGCTGGTACAGCTGCCCCCGATATGTTTGTCCACTTTACCTGCTGCCACATGGGCTGCACGCAGATTTGGCTGGTCCATGAGCTCCGTCATCTACTTCCTTTTATCACTTGTTCATTGCCTTTCCTTGGTGCTCTGTGCAGTGTTATGGTTACATCTGTGTTTGAGCCATACATTTCATGCTTTGATTTTGGGGCACCATTGTGCCCCTGGGAACCATCTCCTGTGTCACCTTGGCATCCCTGGGGCATCTTTCGCGGCACCTTAGGTTTGGCCAGCTTATGGGGTGCCTTATATGCTGCCTTGGAGGGTGCCAACCTTTCCTTCCGCCCTCTGGGGCACATTATGACCTGCCTTGGATGACGTGGTGCTTTATGATGTGCCTTATGGTGCGCCCTAAAAGGTGCATTAGGTTGCGGCACTGGGGTGAGGCATTTTTGGCTGGCAGTGCAAATTGTTGGGATGTGTCTGACTGTTACAAGCAGGAAAAGGGATTGCCTCAGACAGTCTTTTAACTGAGCCCACTGGGGGATCAAACTCATGACCACTGTATCAGCAGTCAATGCATTAACCATTGTGCTATACCTCTGTTGCTGTGTTTGCAGGTCAGTGCGCCTAATTAAGGCTAATGCGCGTTAACGTGCCACAGCTCCCTCTATCGCGTGATAATGATCTTTATCGCGCGATAACCCAAAATGCTACCTTAAGACCGGAACGCCCACTACCTTATATGGCATTCGTCACAGTAAGACTGCAACTAACGCCGGTAACATTAAGACGGTTTAGTAAACATACCCCTAAGTCTAAGTTGTACAGACATCTTTTTTTGTTGTATACTTTTGAACATACTATTAAAATATTATGATGGCATACAGTTTGAATATTTCCAATAATTTCTCAAGATATTGTACATAACATACCTAAAATGCAAGGGTGCCAATAATGTTGACCAACTGTATGGGTCACTTTAACCCAAAATGAAAGAGACAAGTAGAAAAGATGAGAGTCCAAGAAACGGAGGCAGAAGTGTGAGTGATACTATGCCCTCAGAAAATACAGGGCTATAGGAATGATCTGTACCAGTTTTGTGTCCTATTACCTATTAATTTTCCTTTGACGTTGGTTTGGTTTCTCCTAATTTGCTTGTTTAGTGAAAGATTACTATAATGTATTTACTCTTGTGTTTTGTTTTTGGATGGCTTTGTTGCTTCCTTCTTTCATCTTGATACTTTCTTTTCTGTAACAAGTGCTTGATTCTTGTGAAATGTTAAAAGCGCATAAATAAAAAAAAGGAAAATGCAGGGCTGCCATTTTTTAGGGAAAGGCGATGTACAGATGCTGTAAAGCATAGTTACTCACCTGTAACAGGTGATCTCCGGGAACAACAGGAATTTAGTCTTCACATATGGGTATCGTCGGTACCGACGGAGCCTGCGCGGGAACGCTCCCCAGCATCCAATTAGAAAGCTTTTGGGAGCATCCCACAGCGCCTGCGTGCTGCCTTCCCGCCTTTCCCAACTGCCTCTCTCCAGTTGAGTTTTAAAGCTGAGACAAAGAGAGAGAGAGAGAGAGGGAAAGAGAAAGAGATAGAGAGATACAACTCCTAGGGGAGGTGGGTGGGTTGTGAAGACTAAATTCCTGCTGTTCTCGGAGATGACCTGTTACAGGTGAGTAACTATGCTATCTCCAGGAACAAGCAGGAATGTAGTCTTCACATATGGGGACTCCCTAGCTTTAGATGCCAGGGAGAAACCCCAGAAGTTGTGTGTCCCTGAGAAAGGCCTCCACTTCCCCCCATGGATCTCTGGCATCCAACCAGGGATGGTGCATAGGAGTTGATTAGGTATGGAACAGGTGTTGGAGAACAGCCTGACCAAACAAGGCATCCCGACGGGAGTCCTTGTCCAAGCAGTAATGGGCTGTGAAGGTATGAACAGAGACCCAGGTGGCTGCTCGACAGATGTCGTCGATAGACACAGAGTGTAGATGAGCCATTGAAGCTGCCATGGCTCTCACATTGTGAGCTGTGACATGGCCCTCCAGAGGAAGATTCTTACTCTGATAGGCAAAGGAAATACACTGAGCAATCCAGTTTGACAGTGTTCTCTTGGAGACTGGAAGTCCCAAATGAGAAGGATCAAAAGCAACAAAGAGTTGAGAGGACTTTCTATGTTGCTGTGTTCTTTGTAAGTAAAAGGCTAAAGCTCTTTTACAGTCCAAAGTATGAAGATTCCTTTCTGCATTTGATGCATGAGGCCTTGGAAAGAACACAGGTAGGTAGACCGACTGGTTAAGATGAAAAGGCGAGACCACCTTTGGCATAAAGTGTGGTTGAGTCCTAAGGACTACCTTGTCATGATGGAACCTTGTATAAGGTGGATCAGCCACTAGTGCTTGCAACTCACTGATGCGACGTGCTGATGTGATTGCAATGAGAAAGATAACCTTCCAAGAAAGGAATTTCAAGGAGGTAGTAGCTAAGGGTTCGAAAGGTGGCTTCATGAGCTGACCAAGACCCAAGTCTAAATCCCATGCCACCGGTGGTGGCCTAATGGGAGGCTTAGTTAGAAGAAGGCCTCTCATAAATCTCGCTATAAGAGGATGGGAGGAAATAGGTTGTCCATTTAGAGGCTTGAAAGAAGCTGCAATAGCACTCAAATGGACTCTCACGGAGTTAGTCTTAAGTCCTGCATTGGATAAATGAAGGAGATACTCCAGTAATGATTCCAGAGTTACCGCAAGGGGGTTAAGACCCTTCTGCGAACACCATATGGTAAACCTTTTCCACTTGACAGCATAAGAGCGTCTTGTGGAAGGCTTCCTGGAAGCATAAAGGATATTCTTTACTTGCTGAGGGAGGTTAAGACCATGGAGATCTAGGCCTTCAGCAGCCAAGCCCTGAGATGCAGAGACTGGGAATTGGGATGCCACAACATTCAGTTCTTCTGAGATAGGAGATCTGGAGCAGACCCTAACTCCAGGGAGGGAGCTTGAGAGAGATGTAGAAGCAGAGGGTACCACACTTGTCGAGGCCAATGTGGAGCTATCAGAATCATACGGCCTCTGTCTCTCTGAAGCTTGAATAGGGTCCTGGGAATTAGGGGAATGGGTGGAAAGGCATAAAGGAAGTCTTGGCCCCAGTGAAGGAGGAAAGCATCCTTGGCCTGAGAGTCCTGAGCCGGGATTCTGGAACAGAACTGGGGAAGTTTGGCATTCAACGGACTTGCAAAGAGGTCTATGTCCGGGGTTCCCCAAATTTGAAAAATCTTGGTCACCTGGTCTACATGTAGAGACCATTCGTGTGGAAGCAGAACTCGACTGAGTCTGTCTGCCCAAGAGTTTTGTATGCCTGGAAGATACACTGCCAGGAGATGAATCTGATGCTCTCTGGCGAGGGCCCACAGTTGCAAAGCTTCGTTGCAAAGCGACAGAGAGCCTGTTCCTCCCTGCTTGTTCACGTAGAACATGGCTACTTGGTTGTCCGTGTGAATAAGGACTGTCTTGCAGCTGAGCAGAGTGTGGAACACTCGAAGAGCAAGGAAGATTGCTCTGAGCTCCAAGAGATTGATATGTAGATGAGTCTCCTGTGGAGTCCAAGTGCCTTGGGTGGAGAGGTCTTGCAGATGAGCTCCCCAACCCATTGGTGAAGCATCTGTTATGAGAGTTGCCTGGGGTAAGGGTTGCTGAAATGGGGACCCCAGCAACAGGTTCTGAGTGGACTGCCACCACTGGAGGGACAAAATAAGGCGATTTGTGTTTGCTATTTTGTCTGACAGGCATCCTGATGCCTGAGTCCACTGAGTGGATAAAGTCCATTGGGCTGCTCTCATATGGAGGCGAGCATAAGGAACCACATGCACGGTAGATGCCATGTGGCCTAGTAGTTGTAGCATTTCTCGGGTAGTGAGATGAGGCTTTAGCACTGCTTGAGAAGCTAACTGCACTATGCGAAGGCAACGGGCCTGGGGAAGATAGACCCTTGCCTTTTTGGTATCCAGCAAAGCTCCTATGAATTCTAGAGACTAAGGGGAGTCAGACTGGATTTTGGGATGTTTATGACAAGACCCAAATACTGAAGGATACACATTGTGCAAGATAGGGAGGTCCCGGCCTCTGACTGTGATGGGGCTCGAATGAGCCAGTCGTCTAAGTAGGGGAAGACGAATATCCCTAGAGTGCGGAGAAATGCTGCTACCACAGCCATGCATTTCGTGAACACTCTTGGTGCTGAGGCCAGGCCGAAAGGAAGCACCCTGTATTGGTAGTGCTTTCCCTGAAAAAGGAACTGAAGGAACTTTCTGTGAGATGGATGGATGAGAACATGAGTATACGCATCCTTGAGATCTAGAGAACATAGCCAATCCTGACTCTGAAGGTATGGCAGCAGAGTTCCTAGAGAAACCATCTTGAATTTCTCCTTGAACAGGAATTTGTTCAATTCTCTGAGGTCTAAAATAGGTCTGTGTCCTCCTGTTTTCTTTGGGATAAGGAAATAGGGGGAGTAAAATCCTGTACCCTGTTGAGGAATGGGTACTTCTTCTATTGCCCCTTGGACAAGAAGTATAGTGACCTCTTGATCTAATAGGTTGATAAGAGTGTGGCCTAGTGGTTGGGACAAGGTACTTCAGGCCGGAAGGTCGGGGGTTCAAATCCCACTAGAGGACAGCAACCTTGGGCCGGAAGGTTTCTAGTCCCAAAGGTGCTCCTTGTGGTCTTGGGCAAGCCACTTAACCCTCCATAGCCCATGTTCCCTGTAAATAGTTATCTCCAAGTTATAATGCCCTGTTCAATGTAATTTCAGTTTGTTCAATGTAAACCGCACTGATGCAGAACAGCGCGGTATATAAGAGAATATAAATAAATAAATAAATAAATAAGAGAGGTCTGAGAATTGAACTGTGTTACCATTGTGGGAGGGGGCATGTTCGAAAAATGGAGCTTGTACCCCTCTTTTATGATGGAGAGTGTCCAGTGCTCTGCTGTTATCTGCCCCCATCTGGGGGCAAAATGACACAACCTTCCTGGAATGGTGGAAGGCTCTGGTCCATTGAGAGCCAGGAAAGCTAAGTTCTCTAGATGAAAGTCAAAGGCCTTGTGGAGCCTGAGACTGCTGAGACGGTTGAGGCTTAGCAATCTTTGCTTTCCTTTGTTTGGGTGGTTGCTGACCTTTCCAGACAGGTTGACCTGCAGAGCGTCCCTGCTGGGAATAAGCAGGATAAAACCTCTTCTTTTTGGAAAAGAATGGTTTTTTGAAAGATTTCTTTCTTGCAGGATCAGCTGTGGCCTTGGATAATCTATCCAAGGTGGAGTTGTCAGCATCCAACTCATTGGCTTTTTCTTGCCAATCTTTGCCAAACAAGTTCTCACCAGTACAAGGAATATTGCCCAGTTTATCTTGTACCCAGAGCTCCAAATCAGATGCCTGGAGCCAGGCAATTGTACGTGCACCTATGGCAATGGCAGAGGTTCTGCTTATGCACTCAAAACAGTCAAAAGCTGCACGGTTGACAAATTTAGAAACATCCTGGGCATGTTTGACCAATGTGAGAAAATCCTGTCTTCTATCCTCAGGAAGAAGAGGGCTCAAAATCTCTAAATCTCCTGTGATTTCCTTTAGGAACATTCCCATATATAAAATATAGGAACTGATCCTGGCAGAAAGCATGGAAGCTTGGAAAGTACGACGTCCAAAAGCATCCAAAGTTCTGCACTCACGTCCTGGAGGATTAGAGGCATGCCTTTTTGCACTCCTGATCCTTCTCATAGCTGATTCCACTACAATAGAGTGGTGAGGAAGCTGAGTCTTCTGGAAACTAGGACACGGAGGGACTCGATACATAGTATCCAGTTTACGAGAGTAAGGAGAGGTGGTAAGAGGCGTCTCCCACATTCTTAGCATGAGATCATGCAAGATCTCATGGATGGGTAGAGTAGCTGCCTCCTTAGGTGCTTTGGGAAATTGTAAAATTTCCAACTCCTTTGCTCTGGGCTCTGTTTCAGGAGCCACAGTAATGGACAGACTTCGAGCCACCTCCCTGATGAAGTCATGAAAGGAAATATCCTCTGGAGGAGACATCCTGCGTTTGGGGGAGGAAGGCTCCTCTGGGAGAAGTATTCCCGTACCGACAGAACTGTCAGAATCCTCAGATTCTTCTGAGGACTCGAAGTACCTTCTGTCCGGATGCTCTTGAAGAGCCCGATACCCGTACCGATCGAAGTCGGTACCGGGGGGAATCGGTACCGGTGTATTGGTACCGGAGGGCATCGCATGACTGGGTGCCCGCAATGCCGACACCGATGCCAATGCTGTCAGTACCGGTACCGATACCGGTGCCGGTTGAACTGTCTGACGCGGTTCCGAGGGTGTTGATGCCGCAAAGAGAGCTGCCAGACTGCGTTCAATAGCCAGGAACCTCTGGTCTATCAACGCTGCCGATGCCTGGATGTCAGTACCGGAGAAAACAGCCGGTACCCCAGAGCATGGCACCAGTAGTTCTGCCTAGGTCGAGGCCTCGAGAACGTCCTGGAGCCCTGATAATGCTTTGGAAGCCGAAGCCTCCCACCGGGGCAATTTTGCCAGTGCAGAATCCTCAAGGGCAATACCAGGGGCATCTCAATGCTTAGAAGGAGATCTACCCTTTGAGGACCGGCTAGACTTGTGTTTAGTTACCTGAGATCCACGGGAGGAAGAGGAAACCCTGGAAGACGTCGATGCCACCGAGGCTGCATCACAGCGAAACAGGGTACTGAGCTTAGCAGCTCGGTTCTGCCGACCTCTTTTAGACATCATGGCACAGGCCATACATTCCGTGATGGAGTGGTCAGGACCTAAACATTTAAGACACCACTCATGGGTGTCGGTGACGGAGATGGTACCACCACACTTGGTGCACTTTTTGAAACCTGAAGTGGGTTTTTCCATTGTGGAAGAATTTTGGGCCTAGGGCCCAAAATGGCACATGCACGTGGAAAAAAGAACTAAGTATATATATATATTTTTTTTTTTAAAGAACAGAAAAAAAAGAAAGAAGAACCGGCGGTACCAGTAAAGCGTCGAGGAAGGCAGACGCGACCACAAAAAAGAAGGGAAATATTTTCTGCGGTGACAGGAACAACGACCTGCTGGCTCCGCAGAAAACGAAGAACTGGAGAGAGGCAGTTGGGAAAGGCGGGAAGGCAGCACACAGGCGCTGTGGGATGCTCCCAAAAGCTTTCTAATTGGACGCTGGGGAGCATTCCTGCGCAGGCTCCGTCGGTACTAACGATACCCATAGGTGAAGACTACATTCCTGGAGATAAGAATTCTGTCATAAAATAAAGAGAGGTTTCTGGTAGAACTTGTTTGTTTACACTTTTTGCACTTTTGTTCAGCTTTTCTCAGCTGAATAACTTGCTCCTCTCCATAACTAACTGGAACTTTCCTTCTTCTATCTGGCCTGTCAGTGTTGCCCAAGTTAACATTTAATTCAATACTTATCCTAGCTCTATCTTCATTGTTGCAGAGTTTAAAACTTTTTTCCTGTCTCTGCTCTAATTCTACCTGAGTGACTAACCCCTCCCCCCTGTTTCTTACATCTGTCTGCTGGTTGTTTTGCCCCTTTTCCTATCTTCCACATGTGTTAGCTCCCTTTGCCTCTCTGTCCTTTGGGAAGAGAAGTGTCCCTCTTACAAGCTCTGCTGGAAAGATGAATTTTACTTGCTTCTTATGAATGAATTTGCTGGCTTTCAGTGAGTCCTGTCTGTCTCTCTCTACATATTTATTTGTCATTGTTAGTGTGCTCCCTTACCTCATTGCCCCCTTTTTTGCACTTTTGTTCAGCTTTTCTCAGCTGAATAACTTATACTCTACCCCCCTCCCCACCCACCCTGTGGCTCTCAGTCTCTTATAGCTGTCATCTGCTCATTACCTCACTTACTCAGAGGTGCACCTAATCTCTTTGGGCTCTCTCCCACCTTCTATTTCTTCTGGCCTCTGTTCTCCTCTCCATCCCTCTTCTATGGCTCCTCATCACATTGTCTTCTTTTTCTTCATACTCCCTAATTGTCTCCCCTCCTACCAGCACCTTCACTCCTCCCCTCCTTATCTCCCATCCTCACTTCCCCCTCCATTCTGTCTTCTATCCTATCATCGGCTCTTGAGCTTCACTACTTTCTCCCTCTCATTCAGCCATCTCCTCTCTCTCTAAGACAACCTCACCCTCATTTCCGCCATACTGTCTCCTCTCTGCCCCATACTCTGCTACTCCTCTCATACGGAGATATCAACCCCAACCCTGGCCCCCTAGACTTCTGTCACACTCTGAGATCTTCATTCAACACCTCTAATCTTATTTGTATTCCTATCCTTTCCCCCTTCCACTCTCCCTTTTTCATGTACCTTGTGGAACGCACACTCCATCTCTAATAAACCTGCTTTTACTCATGATCTCTTTATCTCTAATGCTCTCCATCTTCTTGCTCTGAGACCTGGCTCCTCCCAGAAGACATGGCATCTGTCACTGCTTTCTATCATGGTGGTTATCAGTTCTCCCACATGCCTCATCCCACTGGCTGTAGTGGTGGTGTTGAGTTTCTACTTTCTCCCTCCTGCCAATTCCAATCCCTCCTACTGCCTCAGTCTCACTCCTTTCCCTCTTTTGAAGTCCACTCCATCCACCTTTTCACTCCACTACCTCTCCAGGTAGCTGTTATTTATCGACCTCCTGACAAGTCTACTTCTAGATTTCTTACTGACTTTGACTTGTGGCTCTCCTTCTTTCTGGATTCCTCTTCCCCCACTCTTATTCTTGGGGCTTTAACATTCATGTTGATAACCCCTCCAAACCTTATGCTTTAAAGCTCCTTTCCCTTACATCCTCATTCGACCTCCAGCTTTGCTCTACTGCCCCCACTCACCAGCATGGCCACTACCTTGACCTGGTATTTTTCTCTAGTTGCTTACCCTCAAACCTCTGTAACTCATTTCTTCCCTTATCTGACCATCACCTGCTAAGCTTCACTCTTTATCACCCGCCACCTCAACCTCGTCCTGTCTCCTCCAACCTATCTCTTTCCTCCACTATGTCATCTAAGTCTGTTGACGAGGCAGTAGCTTCCTATAACGCTGCACTCTCCTTTGCTCTGGATGCTCTCGCTCCACCCATGCCACGTCCTGTGAGGCGTACTGCACCCCAGCCCTGGCTTTCATCCACTACCCACTATCTACGTTCCTGTGCCCATTCAGCTGAGTGTGCTTGGCTCAAATTCTGCTCCCTTGCGGACTTTCTACACTTCAAATTCATGCTTGTCTCTTTCCAGTCAGCCATAGCTCTTGCCAAACAAGACTATTATGTCCATCTGACTAACTCTCTTGCCTCTGACCCTCACGTTCTCTTTACTACTCTCAGCTCTCTCCTCAAAGTGCCTCTGCCTCTGAATCCTCCATCCCTTTCTGCCCAAACCCTGGCTGACTATTTCCATGACAAAATCCACAAGATCACCCTCCAATTCCCCACAAAGTCAGCTACTTCCCCCCTCCCCATCTTCACTCCCAACTTTCCCCCTCTACCTCTGTTACCCTCTCTTCCTTTTCTGTAATTTCTGAAGAGGAAACTGCACACCTTCTTTCGTCCTCAAAACTCACTACCTGCTCCTCTGATCCTATTCCCACCTGTCTCCTAAGCCCCATCTCCTCCACTGTTGTCCCTTCTAACTCTCATAGTCTCAACCTATCACTTTCTACTGCTACTGTCCCTTCAGCCTTCAAGCATGCTGTGGTTACACCCCTCCTCAAGAAATTCTCACTTGATCCTACCTGTCCTTCTTTTATTGACCCATCTCCCTCCTCCCCTTCATTTCTAAACTACTTGAATGCATGGTTCACTGCCACTTCCTCTCCTCTCATGCCCTCCTGGATCGTTTACAATCTGGCTTTCGTGCTTTGCACTCTACTGAAACAGCTCTTGCCAGAGTCTCCAGTGACTTGTCCCTGGCAAACTCCAAGGGCCTTTACTCTGTCCTCATCCTTCTTGACCTCTCTGCTGCTTTTGACACTGTTGACCACAACCTTCTCCTTGATACCCTGTCCTCACTTGGTTTTAAGGTCTCTGTACTATCTTGGTTCTCCTCTTATCTCTCCCATCGCTCTTTCAGTGTTATTTTTAGTGGCTCCTCCTCTGCTGCTATCCCGCTGTCAGTTGGTGTACCCCAAGGATCTGTCTTGGGTCCATTCCTTTTCTCTCTCTATACCCAGTGCCTTGGGGTGCTCATCTCTTCCCATGGCTTTCAGAACCATCTTTATGCCAATGATTCCAGATCTACCTCTCTATGCCTGAAATCTCTCTGGCAATCCAGACCCGGATCACTGCCTGACTTTCTGACATTGCTGCTTGGATGTCTCACCGCCGCTTGAAATTGAACATGGCCAAGACTGAGCTTCTTATTTTCCCCCCTAAAACCTCCTCTCCTCTTCCTCCTTTCTCAGTCTCTGTGGATAACTCTCTATTCCTCGGCTCGCAACCTTGGGGTCGTCTTTGACTCCTCTTTCTCCTTCTCCACACAAATCCATCTGACAGCTAAGACCTGCAATTTCTTTCTCTATAACATCAACAAAATCCACCCATTCCTTTCTAAACACACTACTAAGACACTTATCCACTCTTTTGTCACGTCCCATCTTGACTATTGTAACCTATTCCTTGCTGTCTCCCTTTCAATCATCTCTCTCCCCTTCAATCTGTCCAATACTCTGCTGCATGGCTAATCTTCCGCCAGCCCCATCATGCCCATCAGGGAGGAGTGGCCTAGTGGTTGGGGCAAGGTACCACAGGCCGAAAGGTCGGTGGTTCAAATCCCACTAGAGGACAGCAACCTTGGGCCAGAAGGACTGGGGTTTCTAGTCCCACAGGTGCTCCTTGTGGTCTTGGGCAAGCCACTTAACCCTCCATTGCCCATGTTCCCTGTAAGTATTAGTGTATTGTGGTAAGGAGGGTACAGCCCAGCTAGGGAAAACTGAAAAAAATAAGAATTTCTCTTCTTTACGGGGGATGGGTGCACAAAATCACATACTCCATACTAAAAGCCCTGAAAGGAACCTAGGGGGCAGAGCTAAGGGTAAACCAATCCCAGTCCACAGGACAACCCTGCATAGGAGTAGGAGGTCCAAGTGGGCGGAGCCAGGAAGGGAGTTGCCCTGCTCAGCCGTTAACAGGGAGAAAACAAACACAAGAGGGAGAGCCAGTTGGAGTTTGGAAGGGGCTTTGAGAAGAAGGTCCAGGAGGAATTCAAGAGCAAGCACAGGAATAGGTTGCAGTTCCAGGCCTAGCCCAGGTTCTAGCCCAGTTCTCAGAAGGCACAGACCGGAAAGTTGTGGCCAAACTGAAGAGAAGCTTTGCAGCCAAGGAGAGCAGCAGAAGGAGGAACCACTATAGAGGCAGCCAAGAAAGGTACGCAGGGACCAAGCATTGCCAGCAGGATAGTTCTTGCTCTGACTCAGAGGAGACTGTCATACCCCAGAAGGCTCAGCACAGAAAGAAATATCTCACTAGGGAAGTTAAACAGGAGAGACCCCCAAGAGACTGGCCTGGAGAAGGCAAGGCCAGGCACTGGGAGAGGCTGTTTAATCTGGTGAAGAATCTTAAGGAAAAGAGCCTGGAACACTTTCAAGGAGCACCCAGCTGTAGCTCAATAGAGAGCATGGAGGTAGGCCCTGAGGAAAGTGTTGTTAATTCTGATGTCTCTGAAATGGAATGCGAGCTGTGCACTAAGGTATTAGTGTGAGCTAGAAACAGTGGAACATAAAAAGGGGGCTGTGGTAGCCTAAAGACAGTTTCAGAAGCTGGAAGAGAGGGGCAAGCCTGAATGTAAAGGATTAAGAATCTCTCCTAAGAAGCTGAAACTGCAGGAGCTCAGGGGAGGTTCTAATAGCTGAAACTGTTTGTGTGTGGCAACAGCAGGGTTGAAGCTGATACCTCACTTACTATGTGAAGAGTTTTAAAATGCCTTTTTCTTCTGATGCTAAGGTTAAGCAGTTGCAGTAAGGAACAGGAACTGGTATGAGTTTGTTCAAGGTTACACTGTTTTGGACATTTTGATTTCTGGGAGAAATTATCCTGTATTTTCTTTTTGTCTGGAGAAACAAAAGTTATGCTTGAAGAATTTTATGTTCACCACTTACCAGCATGGAAACCGAATAAAATTTCCTGTGCACTTTATTAACCACTTGGCTCTTCTTTTCGTACACAACTACAAATATCCTAGAAGGGATATCAGATGGCCAGCCGTCCCTACTAGGCAACCGCCTGGTAGGGGCGCGAGCGTCACAGTATGTGTCTCATATCCCCTTGTGTTAAATGTATCCCCCAATTGTGTTGTGACCACTTTGATTGAAGGATAAGGTGGTATACAAAGAACTGTCTAAATAAATAAATGCCCATATTACCCCTCTTCTCAAGCCACTTCATTGGCTCCCTATCCATTTCCGCATCCATTTCAAACTTCTCCTGCTGACCTATAAGTGCATTCACTCTGCAGCTCCTCACTACCTTTCTTCTCTTATCTCTTATACCCCCCCTCGGGAATTCTGCTCTTCTGACAAATTGCTTCTATCTGTGCCCTTCTCTTCTATTACTAACTCCAGACTACGCTCCTTTCACCTTGCTGCACCTTATGCCTGGAACAAACTACTTGTGTCTGTACGTCAGGCACCTTCTCTGACCCTTTTCAAATCCAGGCTGAAATCTCACCTCTTTGCTGCTGTTTTTTGATCTTGACTCACCTGATCTCCTTGTTTCTTTACCATCCCCCCTTGTTTTATCCCTGTCTACACCTTCTATGTTGTCTGTCTTGACTAGATTGTAAGCTCTGATGAGCAGGGACTGTCTCTTACATGTCTGTTCAGCACTGCGTACATCTTGTAGCGCTATACAAATGCTCAGTAGTAGTAGTAGTAGAATGAAAAGGACCAAATTTAAAACAACAACCAGGGGCAGTGGAACACATTTTTGGTTGAAGGAGCCAAACAAAACAATCTCTGGCTCCACCCCCTATGCTCTCTAGTTACTGATGCTGTTTGGGCGAACTATTGGTAGGGCCATGGCCCACCCTGTTCTGCTGTCTATGAAACCCACTGAATAAAACTAATGACTATTGTGATGACGAAGGCAGTTCAGAGGAAATGGAATGGCAGAAAGGTGAACCCTGTTCCTTTAAAAATGCTATCATTCAGGGTTTCCCTAGTAACCAAGAACCTCTGAGTCAGAGTGCAGCCAGCATCAAGCCCCGCCCACGTCAGCACGTTAGAGCTAGGTTGAATCCTAGCAGCTCCCACGTGTGCTGGGAGAAGGGTGTGGTCCCTAAGAAAGATCAGTTTAAAACTGCTGTGTTTGAGCAGTCAGGAAGTGCAGGCACGAGCACAGGCACAAGGACAGGCACGAGTGCAAGGAAAGGAGTCTCGAGAGGAGCTCCAGAAAGCAGTAGAGGAGCCTTGGGAAGCACGAGAAGAGCTGGAACCAAGAGCAGAGACGAGCTGTGGGATCTAGGAGCAACAAGTCCAAGGCAGACACAGCTAACAGGGAAATTGCCACGAGAGAGGCAAGCGTTTGAAGAGAAAAGGCAGCATGGCACTGAGCAGGAAGGAGTGGAACAATTAAGAGGCCCAGAGTTCAGGCAAGTGTATGTTCCAGAGTCCCTGCATAAGAGAAAGTTGAAGGAGTTAGTTCCTACTGGAGGAAGTAACTCAGCTAGCCAACTAAGCTGTAAAAATAGAAAGAATAGCTTGTCTGCATTCCCTAATCTAAGTCTCTCTGAAGAAATAGAGCAGAAGAAACTATTGCTAGAAAAATTAAATGAACTCTTGCAGAAGCAGAGTAGTAAGTAAGCTCTACGACCAGGTACCCTCTGAGAACTGCTGTAATGAATCCGTAGAGGAGATGGAAGTAGAACCTTATGATAATGAGCCTGAAGAAATACAATGCTCATTTTGTAGGGCAAACAAGCCGGAGGTGTGCTGAAGCCTAAAGCACATGTGAATAAATGAATGTTTAAAGTAGTGAAGCTTGTTTGAATGAAAGATACAGCAAAGGAAAATAACTGGAGGTTTTAAGCCAAGCTGTTTCTCCTATATGCCTGGAAGTGAAATGAAACTTAATGGACATTTGGAAGCTGTTTGTATGTGAGGAAGCTGTGAGAGAAACAGTCTTCCTGTGAAAGAAACTTGATTTAAGAAAGTTTACAGCCTGGGCTTTGGAAGCCAATTCCGGTGTCAAAGTTAACTGCTTAAACTGACCTACCTGTTTTTATTTATTTTATTTATTTTGTTCACATTTATATACCGCATCTTCCAAGAGTTCAGTTGCGGTTTACAGTTAACAATAATTAACAAATCAAGTTTGTTTTACATGGAACATTGAAATATAACAGAACTTATTTACAAGGAACATCATATAAAATATAGAACAAACAATGTGGTATAATACCGAACAGTGCGATAACTATATACAAGTTATATATGAATATATATACATGGATTACTTGGGGGAGGTCAAAGGATTATCATTGGAGAGTGCTAACTGTATAGGTTAAAGGTTTATTGCGCAAGTTCTACCTCCAACTAGAGCCAGAAGAAAAATAGCGACAAACACCCTAATTATGCCGAAGGCCATAACAACCTGTAGCCAAGCGACAGCGAACAGAGCCTTCATGTTTTGCGCCCCAAAACATTGGAACTCCCTACCACCCGAAATTCGTGCCATAACCGGCATAGTCCAATTCAGAAAAGCCCTCAAACATAACCTATTCATCAAATACTACCCTACATAGAGTGCTTAATATTTACCACAAACTTAACAGAATTCCCGCCTTTTCCAAACATTATTGATAATATTACATAATTACTTCTCTCATGTGATCGAATTAGCAGATGAATATTCTATGTATATAGTTCAATGTATATAGTTTTACCCCCATATTATCCATGTTTATCTTATCCAAATTTATTTTCCTGTTTTATGTAATACCGAGCAGCCTGTTGTTCTGGTCTTTGGTTCTCTGTAAACCGCGCTGATTGTAAATAGCGCGGTATATAAAAAATTGAAATAAAAATAAATAATAATAAAATATTGCGTGGAGCAACCGATTGTCTGTTTAACCTTTGTCTAGTGTAGATATTGAGTTAATTATGTTATAATGTTTGGTGAACAGATAGGTTTTCAGTTTCTTGCGTAGTTCTGTGATCTCTGTTAGCTTTCGTAGCTCCTCTGGAAGGGAATTCCAGATAGTAGGGGCTATGTGCGAAAATGCTCTATAGTTTGTTGATTTGTGGGCTTTTGTAAATTCTTTCGGGATTTTTAATCTGCTTAGTTGTCCTTTTCTGTGTGTAGGCTTAGCTGGTTCTTTGTGTATTAAGTTACATAGCATGGATGGGGCCAGATCATATAAGGCCTTGAATGTTGTTATTATTGTTTTGTAGATTATTCTACTTTGAATTGGTAACCAATGAAGGGAGGCTAGTATTGGTGATATGTGTTGAAGGAAATTGATTTTCAATGTGATTCTGGCTGCAGCATTTTGTGCGAATTGCAATCGTTTAATGCTTTGTTTTGTTAAGCCTATTAGGATTAGATTGGCAAAGTCAAAGTGAGGGGTTATTGTGGCCTGTATTATGTTGATAAAGTCCTGTGTGAAAACTAGTGGACGAAGTTGTTTGAGAGTTTTAAGTTTGAAATAGATTTTCTTTATGGTATTGCTGATGTGTGTTTCCATCGTAAGGTGTGTATCTAGTATAACACCTAGATATCTTATTTCCTTTTTTATTTTGATTTCTTGGTTTTGGAGTCTTATGTGTGATGGAGGGATATAGGTTCTGTTCTTGGTTACAATTAGAACTTCGGTTTTAGCGTGATTGATGTGGAGGTTTTGTGTTTTTAGCCAAGTTGTGACTTCATTATAGCAGTCCGAATACCTGTGAATACAACTTGTGAGCTTTATTCTTTGTTTTTGGAGAAGAATCCATTGTTGAGTTCAGCACTGTTAAATTTGATGCGAGGGGAAAAATCCCAAGAAAATAAAATATTCTCTGTTTTCGCCTAACCACTTGTGGAAACACTACTTTGCCTGATAGGATAAGTAAACTACAGTACCCAGCAACCCTAGCTGGTAGACATATTGGTGAACCTTATTCCAAGGGCAACAAGGCGACACTCTCCTGCTGCCCGGCTATATGCCCGGCCAGGAGGTGGCGACACTATAAACACAGAATGCGGTATCTGGGGTTCCGGTGACGTCACATCCATGATGAACATCTAAAGCAAGTGCTCCCGAGTGAGTTTCAGCAAATCCAGCTCTTACAAATCAGCTATGCCCCCCGACCCACACCATCCATAACTGTAATCATACCTCTAGCAGAGGTGGAGGCGTATCCCTAATCTCCAAACATAAACTAAACATCTCCGTCTCTGAAACTACGCCTACCCCGGGAATGGACTCCCTTACAGTGTCAAATACTGCTCTCTCAATATGCCTAATATACCGTGTGCCACAATCAGAAGCTCAAGACCTCTCAGCGATCCTTGACATGACATGCACTAACAAATCTCCATCTCACCCCCTCATACTCTTAGGTGATTTCATCCTCACCTCAACCTCACAGAAAGAGGCCTCCTCTTTCCTAGATGCTATGAATGCCCTACAATTCTCTCAAATTCTAAAAACATCAACTCACGCCAAAGGCAATACACTTGACCTAATTTTCCTACCCCACTCCAACACATCAAACACTCAACATGCCCACACTATTCTCCCAGTACCTTGGTCAGACCACTCTCTGATCCTCTTCTCCATCCCCAGCAGATACACTCAAACCCAGTCACTAGCCCCAATTCAAAAGAGGACCCGGAAATTTAAGCACTTTGACCCAAACTCATTCCTCAACCAGGTCACCTCCAACTTAGACATTTCTAACAGTAACCACATGGATCTCACTGCCCAAATCAATGGATGGAATGAAATCATGGCAGCTGCATCCCAAACACTTCCAAAACCTCCAACCAAAAACCACCACAAACGAACACTGTGGTTCTCTACATCTCTAAGCAATATGAAAAAGGACTTTAGACGATTAGAACGCAGCTGGAGACGTTCAAGAGACCCAGAGCTTTGCAACTTGTATTCATACAAACTCCAAACCTATCGCACCAAAACTCTAAAACATGAAAAAAACTACAATGAAAACATTATCATGCACTCAATAAACAAACCAAGGGAACTATTCTCTATAGCTAAATCCCTCCTAAATCAACCAAACAGTTGGCTGAGGATAAAATAATCCCACAAACCATAGCGAACCACCTTCGCTCTAAATTCCTCCCACCTCAATCTCCATATCCCCAAAATGTCGTCCACTCACCCTCCAATTCTACCTCTAATACAACCTCGGAAAAGTTTGACCTGCCTTCTCTAGACAACATAATAACTACCATAACAAACCTCAACTTCTCTACATCAGCACTAGACCCCTGCCCAGTCTCATGGGTAAAAACCACCAAAGAAACTTGCTCCATACATACATAACTTAGTTCACGCCTCCCTCTGCACTGGAATCATGCCAACCCCCCTCAAAATGACCTCAATCCAACCTATACTGAAAGGGTCAAAGCATGACCCCTCATCTCCCACGTCCTACAGACCAATTTCAAGCATCCCCTTACTTGCGAAGATAACAGAAAAGATAGTCCAAACTCAACTGCAAAACTACATTGATGACCACGCCCTCCTTGATCCCTTTCAACATGGCTTCAAAAGGAATCACGGCGTTGAAACCCTACTTACCTCCCTCCTAGACACGATCATTCCATACATCCAGACTCCCACTCAAGGATGTCTCCTAATCTTCCTAGACATAACATCAGCATTTGACTCACTTCCTCACAATCAACTCCTTGACAGACTTTACGACATTGGTCTTAGAAGTACCACCTTTGACTGGTTCTGTTCTTACTTAGACTGCAGAACACAGCAAGTAGGAATTGGTGACATGACCTCCCAACCATTCATTCAACCCCAAGGCATCCTCCAGGGCTCCAGTTTATCTGCCCTTCTCTTCACTATCTTCCTCCAACCCATATGTAAAATTTTCCAAAATTTTAAAATCCACTATCAACTCTACGCTTTTCATCCTGTTTAACATTGCGAGGCCTGACTTTACCAACATAAGCAACTGTTTCAAACAAATCAGACACTGACTCCAACAACACAACTTCCATATTAACCTAACCAAAACAGAAGCCCTCCACCTATTCACTGAACCTTCATACACCCCACCCCCTTCACTTGTCCTAGGTGACTATATGATAACTGTAAAATCTGAAGTTAAATATCTAGGCATAACACTCGACCAGTATCTCTCCTTCCATGAGCACATACGTAAAACAACTCAGTCGATCTTCTCCAAGCTCAGAACATTAAGAAATCTTGCCCTCTACTAAACCCAGACTCATTCTGCTCTGTCTGCCAAGCCCTCATCACCCCAACCCCTGGCTACTGCAACCTAATATACCATGGCCTCTCAAAGAACAACATTCATCTCCTCCAGTTAGCTCAGAACACCATAGCATGACTGATCTCTATGACTTCCAGAAGCTCCCATATCACCCCTATACTACAACTCCACTGGCTACTCATCCTGTTCAGGATAAAATTTAAAACCCTCACACTAATTCACAAAGTTATCCATAACGAATCTGCCCCTTGTCTTGGCTCAGTCTTAATTAAGCCTTCTAATTCCAGATCCCACAGACCAAACTCTACAAATCTATTACACATCTCGTCACAAAGGCTCAAAAGTTCACAATCTACCTGCAATCGTACTTTCTCCCTCTACGCCCCCACAGAATGGAATGCCCTCCCCCTGCCCTCCAAAATTGCTCAGATCATACTGAATTTCGCAAAAAAATTAAAACGCTCCTCTTCCATGAGTGCTACAACACCAACCTACAATACAACATTCATAAAAATCCTACCTAGGTTGCCCAACCCCCCTCCCTTCCACTCAACTCCTCCCCCTACCCTACCCCCCCTACCCCCCTACCCCCCTAAACCTCTCTCTTCTCTTTCCCGGCATGATAAACAAAGGTTACTTATGTTTATGTTTATTAAGTTCTTGTTCTTTGTAAAACAGATGTTCTCATATTAAATTGTAGAAAGACGGTATATATATAAAAAAAATTAAATAAATAAATATCCACCTTGAACCTCGGTGCTTGATAGAGCCTCCATTGTTGCAGAATGGGGTATGGCTGGGACAGCAAAAAAACCTCCTGTAGATCTCAAAGCCTATGCTTTTAAAAACAGGGAGACGCCTTCAAGTGGAGGCCAGAAAATGGCGGGTGTAGCACAAACTATGCACCCGCATCTACGGCTGCAGCTAGCAAAGGGGGCCATGCCGCAGTACTGAATGCAGATCTATTGGCTTTGCGAAATGCGCCAGAGGTTCACTGAGTTAAAAAGTGACATAAACTCACTCTAGCAAGATGTTCAAACTTGGGTGGCAGGCGTTAGGACGGACATACATGAGTTGAGGCAGGGATTGAAGATATGGAATTCCACTTGGAGGATCACAAGGAGACCCTGTCTGGCATATCCCAAAAATTGGCAGAGGCGCTAGAGTCTCAGGAAGACATCTTGTTAAAACTGGAGGACCTTGAGAATCGATCCAGGTGTTGCAATATTTGGATTTGGGACCTCCCAGAAGCGTCCCAGATGGATCCGGAGCCATTATGCTTCAAAGCAGAAAGAGTACACCATACTGTGGGCCAGCCTCAGAGTGGGAAACCGTGTGATCTTTTGGCCTGCAGGCAATGAACTTGCATCTAAGGAGGCGATTTTACAGGAGGCCCAAAAACTGGGTAATTTTTCTTGGGCCAATGCCAACCTTGAATTTTACAATGACCTGTCTGCAATAACAATGAAGAAAAGGTGCGAGTTACGACCAGTAACCCAGCATCTTCGAGAGGAAAAGGTGAAGTACCGGTGGACTTTTCCATTCGACCTTCAATTTACTGTAAATGGCCATACATCTTGAGTCAGGAACTTGGAGGCAGCTTTGAATCTGCTAAAAAATGCTGGATGGACAAACTTACCAACGGGGATTCAGCCACAATTAGAGGCCAAGAAAATGGGGGCCACAAAACCCCAGTGAGAAACAGTCTGTGGTTAATGCCTCTGGTGTCATGTTGATTCACCGGGACCTGAACGTGAACCGGATCCCAAGACTTGAGGGCCAAGGACAAGATTGCAAGAATGCTTGGCTAGATGATACAATGTTTAAATTAGACTTACCTGCTAATTGTAGTTCCTGGAGGAACTCCAGTCTAGTCCCGGAAACTCTGGAGTTGTGATCCTCTTCCAGCAGCTTGGAGACTGATCCATGTCGTTCTTTGATGACACCGGTATAAGGACACAGGCACTGCCCCTGCACTCCAGTAACCTATTGACAAAGCAAACTCACCGGAGCAACAATTAAATAATAACAATACTTATAAACCAACTTTAAACTAACTGTCTAAACCTCAGTACAGACCGTCTCTACGATGCCTAAGCATAATTGTGACACCTAAGTCCAACTGCGAAGGCCCTTGCTTCCCCTCTGAGAAGAAACCTGACCTTCAAATACATACTGACCCATACCAAAAACCATCCCCTGATCCCAAAGCTCCACAGTTCACTGTTTCTCTTACCTGTGAAATCTTCTGCTTCAGGCTCCAATGCTTCCAAAGCACCGGGATGGGATCCGGGACTAGACTGGAGTTCCTCCAGGAACTACAATTAGCAGGTAAGTCTAATTTAAACTTCCTGATCGTCCCTCCAGTCTAGTCCCGGAAACTCTGGAGATGTAACAGAGCAGTAAAAGAATTCAATGGGCGGGACCTGCTAGAGCGGCCTGAAGCACCACTGCCCCAAAACAGGTATCCCTACTTGCCTGAATATCCAGACGATAATGCTTAACAAACGAATTCAATGACGACCATGTCGCCGCTTTACAAATTTCAACTGCAGGAACCAATTTGTCCTCTGCCCAAGACACAGCTTGCGCCCTAGTAGAATGTGCTCTCAACCGTTCAGGTACCTGTCTACTCCCCAACAGATACGCTGACGCTATTGCCTTCTTTATCCATCTGGCAATAGATGCTTTTGAAGCTGCTTCTCCCTTGCGAGGCCCCCCAAACAAGACAAACAGCCTATCCGACTTCCTGAACTCTGCCGTCCTTCTGAGGTACCCTTTCAAGGCCCTCCGAACATCCAAAAGATGCAAATGCTGCGTGGCTGACTCCCTGGAGTCCACCCGGAATACCGGTAGAGATACTACCTGATTCACGTGAAAAGGAGACAGAACCTTCGGCAAAAAGGACGGCACCGGCCTCAAGACAACCTTTGACTCATAAAAGGATAAAAATGGTTCCCTACACGATAGCGCTTGCAACTCAGAAATCCGCCTTGCCGATGCAATCACTACCAGGAACACCACCTTCAGTGTAAGATCCTTCAACGTTGCCTTAGCCAAAGGCTCAAACGGCCGCTTTCGTAACGCCTCCAGTACCAATTGCAGATCCCAAGCAGGAACCAACTGCCTGCCCGGAGGCCATAAGAGACCTACCGCCCTCAAAAATCTTTTAATATCTGGATGAGCGCCCAGGGCTTGCCCCTTGATCTTCCCCCTATAACAAGAAATCGCTGCCACCTGCACCTTCAGAGAAGAAGCCGCTAACCCTTTTTGACAACCATCCTGCAAGAAAGCTAAAATCTGCGGCATGGACGCTCGCAGAGCCTCACAATTCCTGTCTCCACACCAAGCCTCAAAAATGTGCCATACGCGAATATAAGCTAGGGACGTGGATCTTCTACGAGCTCCTAACAAAGTATCGACCACCGCCTCCGAGTAGCCCTCTGCCCTTAACCTTGCCCTCTCAAGAGCCATGCCGTAAGCGAGAATCGAGCTACCAGAGGCATATACAACGGGCCTTGCATTAATAGGCCCTTTCTGACTGGTAGTCACTAAGGCTTCCCCACTACTAGCCTTCCCAGATTCGCATACCATGGCCTTCTCGGCCAATCCGGCGTGATTAAAATCACCAAACCTTTGTGGCCTTCAATGCGCCGCACTACGTGTGCAATTAACACCCAGGGCGGGAACACGTACAGCAAGCCCCCCACCGGCCAGTCCTGTATGAGAGCATCCAGCCCTTCCGACATTCTCTCTCTCCGTCTGCTGAAAAAACGACCGACCTTCGCTGACTTGAATGTCGCCATGAGATCCATTATTGGCGCCCCCCAGCGCTGCACCACCATGTCGTACACCTCCGGGTGAATGAGCCACTCCCTGGAGTCTACCTTTACTCAACTTAAGAAATCGGCCGCTACATTGTCCACTCCTGCCACATGCGCTGCCGACAGAGCCTGCAGATTCTGTTCGACCCAAAGGAACAACTGATCTGCCTCGTCTTCCAAGGGAGCACTGTTGGTGCCCCCTTGTCTGTTTATGTAGGCCACCGCGGTCGCGTTGTCCGAAAAAACCCTGCTCGCTGTTTCCTTCAGATACGGCTGAAACTCTCCTAGTGCTAATACCACAGCCCGGAGCTCTAACCTGTTGATCGACCAAGTCCTCTCCTGCTTCGTCCACTGACCCTGCGTGAACATGTCCTGAAAATGCGCTCCCCAACCAAGGAGACTGGCATCCGTGGTCAGTGGTAACCAGTTGGGCGTTTCCAAGGGCATCCCCCTTGCCAAAGACTCCGGAAGCAACCACCAGCGCAAGGCTTCCAGAGTCTCCTCCGGACACACAAGGCACCGAGACAGCGGATTGTTTTGGTGAGACCACCTTCTGAGCAACACCCTCTGCAATGGCCTCATATGCGCCCTCGACCAGGGAACCAACTTGATCGTCACCGCCATTGTTCCCAGAAGCTGCAAATAATGCCATGCTGTCGGATGCGGCCTGTCGAGAAATCTTTTGAACCAACTGTCGTAAGGCAACTGCCCGATGCGGAGGCAAATAAACCCTGCCCACCACGGTATCGAAATGTGCTCCTAAGTACTCGAGGTTCTGAGATGGTACTAGACTTCTCTTGGCAACATTGACCACCCACCCCAACCTTTGAAGGCAGCTGACGACCTTGGTAGTGGCCTCTTTGCTTTCCATCTTCGACTTCGCCCGAATCAACCAGTCATCGAGATACGGATGAACCAGAACACCTTCTCTTCTCAACTCCGCCGCAACGACCACCATGACCTTGGTAAAGGTCCGCGGCGCCGTCGCCAACCCAAACGGTAGAGCCCGAAACTGAAAATGCCCCATCGGCACCACAAACCTGAGGAACCGCTGATGTTCCGGATGAATTGAAATGTGTAAATATGCCTCTGACAAATCGAGGGAAGTTAGAAACTCCCCTTTTCTGACTGCCATAATAACCGACCTTAGCGACTCCATATGAAAATGGGAAACCCTGAGACAGCGGTTCACCCTTTTCAAGTCCAAAATTGGTCAAAAAGTCCCTTCTTTCTTCGGGACCACAAAATAAATGGAGTACCGACCTGACCCGCATTGGTCTCGAGGCACCGGCACTACCGCCTTGGGAGCTATCAACCTGTTTAGCGTCTGAACAACCGCCTCACGTTTGCGATGCGCCTTGCAAGGGGACTGTACAAATGAGTCGGTTACCGATTTCTGAAACTCTAGTGCATATCCTTCTCAAATCACCTCTAACACCCACTGATCTGAAGTAATTTCGACCCAGGCAGCGTAAAACTCCTGCAAATGACCTCCCACTGCCACGTCCACCTGAGCCTCCCTGACTTCATTGAGGCTTTCTGGTACCCGAAGAGACGGCCGCAAAACCTCTGTTCGCCCCTTGGAATCCTCGAAACCCCTGGTTTCTATAGGGAAAATGCCCCCTCTGACTCTGAGAAAATCTGGGCGACCGAAACCGGCGAAAATCTCTTTGTGGCAATCTAGCCATTGAAGGAAACCTTCCCGGCTTCTGCTTATCCTCCGGAAGTCTTCCACCTTTAGATTCCCCCAGATCCTTAACAATCTTGTCCAAATCCTCACCAAACAGCAGCTTTCCCTTAAATGGAAGCTTACTCAACCTGGCCTTCGAAGACGCATCTGCCGCCCAATTGCGCAGCCAAAGGTATCGCCGCACCGCTACTACTGAAGCCATACTATTCGATAGTCCTCAAATGAGATCATAATGGATATCCGCGAGATAAGCTGCTCCAGATTCCAAACGAGCCGCTTCACCCACCGAGTCCTCAATACCCTCTCTGTTGACTCGCTGAGCCCAGCGCAGAGAGGCTCTTGCCACCCAAGCACCACAAACAGAAGCTTGAATGGAAAAAGCATTAACCTCAAAGACCTGTCTCAACAACGCACCCAGCTTTCTGTCATGAGAATTGTCACAAGCACAACGCCCAAAGTACTTGCCTTTAGTAGTCGAGGGGCGTGGTGGTTGAGGATTCCTTCCTCTATCAGCTCTTAGCAGCCTATTTCTTCATGTTGGCTTCTGGGAAGTGTAGTACTACTAAAATATGTTGGTGCTTTAAGTAGAAGGTTTGTAGTTGAGGTAACCGAGGGTAAGGCTTGTAACAGAAAGTTTATTTCCATAACACAAAACACAGCAGGTTCAAGGTATCATTTACAGGATCATAACTGTAGGATTTGCTTTAAGGTACAGCAAATAATGGCAAACAAACCAAAATAACTCAGAAATGGCTTTTAAAGTCCTCTTACTTGCAGAAGTATTGCCTTTAGAAACTAGGCTGCCACTTTCCTTTTTAGTCCTTGTTAAACAGAGCATAAAGAAAAAATCAAGCTTAATTCTTTTACAGCAGTTTGGTTTCTGCCAGCCTCAAAAACCCTCTCTAGGCTGCATTTCTACGTGAAACCAAACTTAGAACAAAACAAACATTCCAAGCTGTTATCAAAACTCTTAGCAGGCTTTTCATATAGGAGAGGAGCAAGCAAAAACTCTTATAGCAGCTAACTTGGCTTTTCTTGCCGTTGCACAGTTCAAACGCAGGTGACAAACAAGCATGAATCAGAGCTTCCTGATCAGGCTTACATTGCAGTAAATTTCCCTTTTAAAACATACAGGAATTTACCTCCAGACTGCTTGTGCCATATGGTTCACTTCCAAGGAGAATTACTACTTTCAGGGCTAGCTTTCCTCAAGACCTCCTGTCTAGAGCTTGGCACAGAGAGCAATCCATAAAGCAATCTTCTTCCCCCAACTCTGACACTGGTTCTCCCAACTGCATGGGTTCTGACTCACTGACCTGGTCAGACTGCTCAGCTGACAACCTCTCTGGTGGTCTGAAAGCTTCTCCACTTCCTGGCCCCCACCTCTGTTGCCAACCTGTTGCAGGGAATTCAGCTCTCTCAGCTCTGGGTAGCTCAGCTCTTCTCCAAGAATCAGCTCCTTCTCTCAGCCTCTGTCTTAGCTGCTCTCCCGGCTGCTCTCCTTCTCATCTCCCTCTCTCTGCATTTATTTATTTTATTTATTTATCTATTTCTTCTATACCGCCCCTTCCAGAGATCAGGGGCGGTTTACATGGAACAATTTAACAGTTTTGTATACATTCGTATAACATTACATTGAACAAAAAATTATTAACTGCATAATCTGCATAATCTAACCCAGGCTTATACCTCCAGGATTCTAACCCCACCTCTTTCTTTCCCAGGTGTTGGTAATCCCCCTGCCTTCTGGTATTAGAATAATCAGTGCACTTGTTAAAGTAAGGGCTTTGGTCCTCGTGCTTGCAATCCCTCTTTCTTACTTTATCAGTCACTGTGTGAAACTTGTTCCAGCTGGGGGTTTTCTGTCTTTGAAACCTGACTGTGGCTTTTGCTCCCTGCACTCCTAGAAGGGGACCCTTAACTAGGGTGAATTCGTTATGCTTCTCACCTCCCCCACTCTCAGGATAGCTGACTTTGCCACAGTATCCTTCCACCGGAATGGTCGTCTTCTTCGTTACCGCGGAAAACGCCACATCCACTCTTGGTGTTTTAAAGAGCTCCTTCTCCTGTTCCACCAGCGGATATAGGCGAGACATCACTCTAAAGCTCCTGAGTGTAGCCTCCGGCATGTCCCACTCACTTTGAATCATTTCCTTTATCACCCTATGCATAGGAAAGGCTTTCTGCGTCTTTCTAAATGCCTGTAAGAGCGGATTCTCTAACACCGCCTCCTCCACCGGCCCCGACACCGGTACATTAAGTGCCTTGTCTCAGAAATGAGCGCAGGCAATTCTTCTCTCCAAAAAATCTGAACCACTCTGGCCTGGTCCTCCTGCTCAGCAATCTCTCCTTCTTCCAATTCCTCGTCTAACTCCGGGTCATTCTCCCCGTCTTCCATGCGCAAATCCTCTGAAAACTCTGACTGTCCCTGCTTCTCATTCTCAAGTCTCGCTCTCTTCGGTAATCCCGCTGAAGCAGCTAACGACAGCGGAGTCCCTGGCCTTTTCTGTCCCAAGCTCCCACCCATGGGACCAGCAGCCGAAGAGGAAACCTCTGTCTGAGAACCGCCAAATGCTCTTTGAATCAGAGCTACAAAATCTGGGGAGAAAAGTGAAGACAAATCCCCCGGTAAAGAGGGCTGAGCAAACGGCCCATCTGGTTTCGTGGACAGTCCTGGTACCGGCTCCTCCAGAACCACTACTGGAGACAGAGGCCCCTCTAAAGCCACCTCCTGTTCCTCTGCCATATTCGAGAGTTTGTGATCGGTGAGAGAAGCTTGACTACAGCTCTTACATATACCAGCCTCTGAGACTGCAGATCATTTTACTCCACAGAGTAAACACAACATCTTAGCAGGCATTTTGACCCCCTTGTCACCTGGGCCTGCTGTTCTTAAGACCCCCCTTGAAGCCAACCCCCTTCAAAAGGATCTCCAATGGTAGTTGTCTTAAGCCAGCCCGCCTCACCCGGGCCGTTTTTTTTTTTTTTTTAAACCTTCACAAAATTGAGCAGGGAAGCTCCCGAACTGCCCCCCACAAGAAAAAACCCAAAACAAAGCATTCCTATCGAATTAGGCCCGGTTGTTTCCCCCGCCGCTTCTACCGGCGTTTCCCGCCAAAATCCCACGCGGCGCGGGCCTGTTTCTTCCCTGGCTCCTGAACACTCACCCGGTCACGAAATATCTACCGCGGCTTACCTTATCGCCGCCGCTAGAATTGCAGCCCACTTAATCTCTCCTTCTCCCAAAGGCTACCGATTTGCTGGCTGCGACTCCCAGTCGTGTCTATGCTCACCCGATGAAGAGAAAACAGCAAGGGACCGCGGTATCGCGGCTCCCTTCTGCCCGGTCCCCCAAGCACAAGCAGGCAATATCTTCTGTGCAGCGCTGAGGGAGGGCTCCTTTTGAAATCACCAGTCCTGCATTAAATAACATTTAATCATGCAGCCTGCACCTGGGGTCTTCACCTTCCACCTCAGCCCGTCCCCGGGACAGAGAGAAAGAAAGTAAGAAAGGAAGAGAGGTCCTTCACCGGTAAACTTAAAGGTATATCACCTTAAATTTCAAAAACTCCCTCCAAACCAATTGTCTAATACTAGAACTACTGAAAATAAAATAATAAGAATTTAAAACCCCATCTAACTTCCTAATTGTCCTTAACCGTTCCTCCAGTGAACCGGGAACTCTGGCTCACATCCTCCAGCTGCTTGGAGACTGATCTAAACTGGAGTGCAGGGGCGGTGCCTGTGTCCTTATACCGGTGTCATCAAAGAATGACATGGATCAGTCTCCAAGCTGCTGGAAGAGGATCACAACTCCAGAGTTTCCGGGACTGGAATGGAGGGACGATCAGGAATATATAGTTTTGTAAGAGCCGCTTCCCATCCCAGTATTTTAATGATTATGAATTGTGGGTATGGGGCTTCCTGAGGGTCTTAACAATTGGGGAAACAAGGAGGTGTGTGACTGTGTGCTTGGTTTTGTTGACGTGTTGGGCTGGGATATTTAGATGTGAGTGCATGTGTGAGGCGATTATGGTAGTGCGTGGAACTTAGGTGGAGTGGTTGGTTGTGGAGATGAATGGGGAGGAGGGAGGGTTTGATTTGGGAGGGGAAGGTTTGAGAGGGGTAATAGGTTATATGGATGGTGAGCGTATTATAAACTGGACAAGATGGGGGATATGAAGATAGGGACCCTTAATGTTATTGGGCTCAATTTCCCATTCAAGCATCAACTACTATTTAAAGAGCTCTCCCGGCTCCAGCTACAGATAGCTTGTCTGCAGGAAACCCACCTTTTACAATGGGATAAATTGAGGGTAAAACATAAGCAATATAAATATGGTTGGTTTGCATCTAACTGTATAAAAAAAGGTGGGTGCCATTGCAATTTTGTTGGCCTCTGATATTCAAATGAAAGTGCTTGACATTTGCAGAGATAAAGAGGGCTGTTTCTTGTATGTCAAGGGGGAATTGAGGAGTCAAATATTTACCAAAGGCAGCCTTTATGCCCCAAATGTAAACCAGGGTCCCTTTTTTGACCAGGTCAGCATGGTGATTGGCACTTCTGTGGAGGAAGTGATGTTAGTAGGGGGTGATTTCAACCTAGCCTGCAACCCAAAATAGATACCTTGAGGGGGGTGGGTGTGTACCACTCACAGGGCCATCAGGGTTTCACAGTGTGGGCGTGACTATTTGATTTAGTGGATTTTTGGTGTGTGAAACACCCAGGGGAATGGGACTACACTTTTTATTCTACTGTACGTGACTCAAATACACGTATAGATTATATATGAGTAATGGGAACCACTGGTGAGTGCCACATCTCCGACAGAACATGATCGGACCATACCCCAGTGTGGGCATGAGTGAAATTGGGTCCTCCTTTTAGACCACGGAGGGGGGGTGGTATCTCAACGACACGCTCTTGGAGTACCCTAAGGTGGGTGATCGGCTTAGGGGGTCATTCAAGACTATATGTATACTAATGATAGAGGTGTGTATGGTCCGGGGACCAACTGGGATTGTTTGAAAGCAGTATTGAGAGGCTGCCTCATCAGAGTAGAGGTCCTATAAGAAACGAGAGCGAGAAATTAGTGTATTACATGAGGGGATTGAGCAAGTGGAAAAGCAGCTGAAATTAGGCAGCTGGAACCCCCAACTACAGAGGGCGGTAGTGGAGAAAAGGAAAGCCGTGAATGATCTTCAACTAGTTGAATTTCGGCATGTCCTTGATCAATTGGGCCAAACGCATTTGGAATATGGGAATAAAGCAGGGAGGCTTTTGGCATTCAAATTAAGAAAGGGCCAATCCCATAACATGATTTGGAAAATTAAAAATCAACATGGGGTAGAGCTTACAGAACATGCAGACATTCAGCAGCGCTTTGTGGAATTTTACAAGACACTTTATACCCCTGACTGGGAAGCCTCACCCGATACAATTAGATGCACCTACAGGGGTGCATCTTATCTAGCATTTCTGAGGAGGAACAAGGTCTCTTGGGATGCCCTATTTTGGCAGTAGAGATTCTTCAGATGATCAAGGGGCTCCCGCGCTCTAAAGCACCAGGACTAGGTGTGTTCACAAACATGTTTTATAAGACGTTCCAGAATCAAATCGTAGACCTTCTGGTGCAGGTTTATAATAGCTTCTTAGACGAGGGCACTATGCCCCCATCTGTGAGGGAGGTTGGGGTTGTAATACCACTAAGGAAGGGAAAGACCCCTCTCTGTGCTGATCCTACAACCCAATATCTTTACTAAGCATAGACCAGAAGATATTCGCAAAGGTTTTGGCGAATCGATTACAACCTTTGCTCCCAAAACTGGTGCATAACAATAAATTGGGTTTTGTACCAAGTAGACAGTGCACGGATAATGCATGGAAAACTCTAAATCTCATTGAAAAGGTTAAACCAATTGGGGACCAGACCCTCCTACTAACTGTTGATGCAGAGGCAGCCTTTGATAGGGTCTACTGGCCTTATCTATTTCAGCTTCTGGAAAAATTTGGTCTTGGTGGTTGGTTTCAACAATGGGTCCAAATTTTGTATACAAAACCGTTAGCTTCATTAAAAATAAATGCATGATATACTTTCCCTTTTGAACTCCAAAGAGAGACCTGACAGGGGTGCCCTCTGCCATCTCTTTTATTTGTTCTAGCTATGGAGCCAATGACCCAATATATTAGATCACAGGTGAATATAACAGGGATAAGGGAGGGCTCCCAAACCTCTAAATTATCAATGTTTGCAGATGATTTATTGTTCACCCTACTGAATCCCTGTACGCTCCCTAGCTGGTATAGGAGAAGACTTGGAACAGTTTGGTCATGTATCTGTATTTAAGATGAATGTGCCAAAATCTGAGATACTGGATATATCCATGAGCCAAACCATCCAGCAAGCTATATGGGCATCCTATCCCTACAAGTAGGTGAAGTCTCACATTCGGTATTTGAGGCTGAACATAGCCCAGGACCATAAACATCTACTTTCTTTGAATTTTGACCCTCTATGGAAATCTATTTATTCCGATCTTCAACAATGGTGGAAAATGAGCCTTTCCTGGTTTGGCAGAATTAATAGTATTAAGATGATGGTATTGTCCAGATTTTTATATTTGTTTAACGCCTTAACTATGGTCAATCCGGATAATCTGTTGCGCAAGCGGCAGCGTGGGATAATGGCCTTTATCTGGGGGTATAAGTCACCCAAGGTATCCTAGAAAGTGCTCTATAGTGTGATGAGGTGAGTGCAGCCCAGCTAGGGAAAACTGGAAAAAAGAAGGATTTTTTTTCATTGCGGGGGATGGGAGCACAAAATCCTAGGCTCCATACTAGAAGCACTGAAAGAAACCTAGAGGGCAGAGCTAAGCGTAAGCCAATCACAGACCACAGGACAACCCTGCAGAGGAGTAGGAGGTCCAAGTGGGAGGAGCTAGGAAGGGAGTTGCCCAGCTCAACAGTTAACAGAGGAAGAACAAACAAAAGAGAGAGGCACAGTTTGAGTGGAAGGCAGGAGGAGGAAGGAGCTGTGAGCAGAAGATCCAGGAGGAGTGCAGGAGCAAACACCAGTGGCAGCTGCAGTTCAAGGCCTAGCCCAGGTTCAAGTCCAATTCCCAGGAGGCACAGACAGGAGAGATCTGGGGCCAAGCTGTGGAAAACCCTTGCAGCCAAGGAGAGCAGCAAATGGAGGAACCATTACAAAGGCAGCCAAGAAAGGTACGCAAGGAATGAGCAGTGCCACCAGAATAGTTCTTGCTCTGACTCAGGGGAGACCTTCAGACACCTGAAGCCTCAGCACAGCAAGAAGTATCTCAGGAGGGAGGTTAAGCAGGAGAGACACATAGGAGACCGGCTTGGAGGAGCCAAGGCCAGGCAGTGTGAGAGACTGTTTAACATTGCAAAGACTCTTAAGGAAAAGTTACCAGAGCACTTTCAAAGAGCACCTAGCTGTAGCTCAATTGAGAGCATGGAGGTAGGCCCTGAAGAAAGTGTTATTGAGTCAGAAACCTCTGAGATGGAATGTGAGCTGTGCACTAAAATACAATAGTATTGTGAGTAGAAAACAGTGAGATATCAAAGGAAGCTGTTGCAAGTTAAAGGCAGTTTTCAAGAGTTGAAAGAGAAGAGTAACCCTGAAGACAAGAGGTTAGGAATCTCTCTTAAGAAGTAAAAACTGCAGAACTTCAGTGAAGGCCCAAACAGTGAGAACTGTTTGTATGGGCGTGGCAACAGCGGGTTGGAAGCTGTGAAGAGTTTTACAAATGCTTTTGTTTTGTAAGGGCAAGCAATTGCAGTGAAGAATAGAAACTGCTGTGAGTTTTGTTTGGACATTTTGATTTGGAGAAATTATCCTGTATTTCTTTTGTCTGGAAAAAGTGCTTAAAGAATTTTTATGTTCATCACTTGCCAACTTTGGAAACCGAATAAAAATTTCCTGTGCGCTTTAAATAACCACTTGGCTTTTCTTATTGACACAACTACAACCCTCGAAGGGATACAGATGGCCAGCCGTCCCTACTAGGCAACCGCCTGGTAGGGGCACGAGCGTCACAATAGTCTCAAGGAAGGGGGGGGGCTCTTGGTGTGCTAGATATTCGGAGGTATTATGAAGCAGCTCTACTAAGAGGAGCGGTGGAATGAACAGCCTGTGACTGGAAGGAATGGATAGCTTTAGAGCAAGAAACAGTGGAAGTCTGCCCTTTGGGGCACATTTTAAGGCAAGGAACTTTGGATGTTACTTGCATGATAAGGGTTTACCCCTGGCTGGGACTCACTCTGCGGATTTGGGAGAGCTATTGGAAAAAACTGCCGGGACCCCAGCACATAGTTCGATATTCCCCCATTCGATTTAATCCATGTTTTCCCCTGGGCCTTATGGATTCAGCTTTTAGGAGATGGGAGGAGTTGGGTCTGCAAACTATGGGCCAATTATGGAGAGATGGGAAAGTCCTATGGTTTTTGGATGGCCAACGTGAATTTGGCCTAGATGATAAAGACTGCTTTCCATATGTAAGAGATTAGATACTACTTAATGGTGGGCAACTGTTCTAGTTGGCCTAAAGATCCCACCCCTTTAGAGGCTATTTTCTCAAGGGCATCCATGAAAGGATGTGTGTCTCATGTGTATAAAGAACCATTATGCAGCCCTGGAAGTGGAGGAGGCAGCAGCATCCTAGGAAAGGGAAAACCAGAGCTCAAGCACCCCAAAGTTACTGAATCAGTGACCACTAGGAAGTGAAGGGTAATGGTGGTTGGTGACTCTCTTCTGAAGGGTTATGAGGCATCCATCTGCCGACCAGACTTGATGTCCAGAGAGGTATGCTGTCTGCCACGTGCCAAAATCCAAGATGTTACGGAGAGTTTGCTGAGACTCATCAAACCTACTATTACTCAATGTTGCTCATCCATGTCATCACAAATGATACTAAAACCAAACCAAACCGTGGATTGCAATGGAAGGAAACTGTTTATTCAATTATTTAAAACCAGCCAAGACCCGACACAGGCCGTGTTTCGCAACACCTTCTTCAGGGGCTAAATTGGCTAAACACAAAATCATAAATAAAATACATTAACATGATGTAAATAATTATAAAAACAGGACTAAGAACGATCTCTAATACATGTAAACAGAAAATGATAAAAAATATGTAATTCATGTAAATTAGCACGCTAAAAAACGGAACTATACATAAAAAAGGTTGAAATTAAGAATCTAAAAACATACATACAAGTAATATCATAAAAAAATGTAATATCATAATAAAACCTGTCCCCAGGCGCCCCTACTGGCGTAGGAAATAAGGGCGTCCGGTGACATTTAATTTATTTTAAGGAGTGGTTGAGCTGAAGGACCAGGAGGATTCTGGTCCTTGTAGTGCAGAACTCCTTACAAAGAACAATCTACGCCAAAGTGTAGGGTAATAAGACTTTATTTCCCCGGTCAACGCTTAGGTTCAATAAGACACAAAAGAAAATGAAGGTAATTCTTTCCTCTAACAAAAAGGTTCCACCGAAATATAAACAGTTAAGGGTTGTAGGCTTCACAATTAACTGTTTATCTGGGTTAAGGCTTCTTTCAAATCAATAGAAATTAACATCAGGAAACAAATGGTTATCAACTTCACCATATGCAGAGTTCTCTTTTCTCTATACATCTAGCAAGGCAATCAAGCTAGTTCTTGAACAAAAGTTACATTCCATTGGTTCACTCTGAGGAATGGGAACACTGGTTTCACAATCAAAGTCCATTGATTCTGGGTCACTACCTTCTTCAATGCTATGACTGTCTTCAGTATCTGTTAACTCCTCACAGGGGTTCTTTGGTTTCTCATACAACTTCCTTAGCACACTGTTGGGAAGTGCTTTTAAAAGGTTAGCTTTACTTCTTCTAACTTTCTGAGGCTTATCTATTTGCATAAGGTTTTCATCACTTAAACTTTCCCTTATAATGAAAGGCTTTTCATACCTTGGCTTCTGTAGGCTGCCACACCCAGGACTCAGCTTGTGACGTAGCTTCTCAGGCTGACAAGCTGTTCTGTGCACTGCTCTATAATCAGAGTTACCAGGAAAACCTGACCTGGGTTTTGTGATGTTCCCCCTTGCCAGTACCCGTAGGTAGGTAGGGCTTAAGGAGGTTAAGTTTTCTTCCTGAACTGAGGCTTACTATTTCCTGTAGAACTGCATGTAGGGAAATGTATTTCCTTTGATAGCTCAATGAAGAGTAGTGTGACTCAAGTTGGTAAAGCAAAAAGGGATTTATTCCCCTCCTGGGGTGGATTTCACCAGGATAAAAGGTAACATAAATTCTTTCTGGAGCCACGCCCGTTCCTACGCTAGGCCTTGGGATTAGCACTTGGGTTTGGTACAGCTCTAAATAACCATTCTCATTACAGTCCTCTGTACCGTAGCCCCAACTCTCCTGGGCAATAAACCCCCAGTAATTATTGTACTTCCAGCCCTTGGGCCTACCTTTTACTCTGGCTGTATCAGGTTTTCTCTGAGGTTTGTAAATTGCTGTCGGTTCCCAACCTGACTTGTGCAGAGTATAATTCAATGGCCTTCCTGGCCTTTTCTCCTGTTCAGAACCCAGAGAGGACTTCCACTGACAAGGTCTGCTCCTGCTGTACCTCTCACACAGAGCCTCTGACCTTTCCTCGTCTCCGTCTCTCTCTTCCTTCTCTGTTCTGCTCTCAGCTCTCTTCTCTGCCTTTCTCTCCGTGTTTCCTGCCCTGCCTTCTGTGTTAACTGGGGCCTCCTTATGAGTCAGCTTCCTCGGGTCAAGCCTGACTCCACCCCTTAGCAGGTGTTCATAATTACCTCGTGACTCTCTGCTGAACTGATAGCAGGGGCCTGTTTCTCTCTCCGGGGCTTGGTTTCCCTGACAACCAGCCATGTGCTGTTGTTTACGTTGCAGCCCTGCACTTTTTTGCTGATCTTTGGGAGTTTCTCCCTGACTAAAAGGACTCGCTATGTCACAGTTTCCACTCTCTGTGTTTCTTGGCAAAAGTGTCACTGTAGAAGGAATCTCCTTTCCTTGTGCCTTTCTGGCTTAGCATAGGAGACTTACTTGGGCTAGGAGAGTTGTTTTCATCAGGCAAGTTGCTTCTTTGGTTTGCTTGGCTTTGGACTCCGTTCCAATACCTTTGGCCTCTCTGGACTTTATCCCTCTGAGTATACCTCTTTTGGATTCTGTCTCCTTGAGTTGGCTGCACCTGGAAGCTTTCCTGTTCCAGGCTTCTCTCACTGCTCCGGCTGCTAATCCTTCTCCTGCTGCCGGTCCTTCTGACCTTGCCTCTCTGGATCTTGCTCCTGCCTCTGCCGGTTCCTGTTCCTCCCTCACTGATCATCTGGTTTCCTTTATAAAGGGATTTCTGGTTTGCACGTTCTGAGTTTGAGGACAGGTGAAACTGCTTGTTACTAATGTGATCAGTGCTAGAGCACGTTGCTTCAGGTACTGCTTAATTGTTCATGCGCCCTCTGGCTGAGCTGCGCTGGAACTGCGCTCTCTGCCTTTTCTGAGTTCCATGAAAATCAGGAGTTTTTTCCAACAGTGTTTCTTCTCTAGCTCCAGCCTTATAACATATCCCCCGAGTTAAAATATTACAAGCTGAGTGTTCAGCCTCACTACAGCTTGTAATTCTGGACATCGCGTCCGCATTGTAGTGGAGCTTTCCAGCCCTGTGTTCCACCTTGTAATCATATGGCTGTAGCGCCATGTACCATCTAGTGAGTCGACTGTTTTTGTTTCTCATATGGCTCAGCCATTTAAGTGGAGCGTGGTCTGTAATAAGGATAAATTTTCTTCCTGTCAGGTAGAATTTTAAAGCTTCTACAGCCCATTTTATAGCGAGACACTCGTGCTCAATAGTGGAATATTTCTGTTCCGCTTGGTTCAACTTCCTGCTGAGGAAAAGAATCGGATGTTCAGCACCCTCCTGGACCTGTGAGAGAACGGCTCCTAAGCCTATTTCTGATGCATCCGTCTGAAGCAGGAACTGTTGACGGAAGTCGACTCCTCGCAGTATTGGCGCCCTGCATAGTTTTTCTTTTAAATTCTGGAAGGCTTCATCTGCCTCTGACGACCAGTGGAGCGTAGTCGGAGCGTTTTTCTTTAACATTCCAGTAAACAACGCACTTTCTTCTGCGAAGTGGGGTATAAAGCGCCTATAATAGCCGATAAGGCCCAAGAAGCTTCGCAGTTGTTTTTTAGTTTGCGGAATGGGAAAAGTACGTACGCTCTCCACTTTGTCCAATAATGGCCGTACTGTGCCGCGGCCGACGTGTCCCAAATATTTAACCTCTGCAGCAGCAAACGTACACTTTTTGGGGTTTAGAGTTAACCCAGCCTGCCGCATAGTGGATAACACCGCTTCCACATGGAGCAAATGTTGCTCCTAGGTGGCGCTATGGATAACCACGTCATCCATATAAGCGGTGGCGTAAATTTGATGAGGGCGTAAAACAATATCCATCAGCCTCTGGCAAGTGGCAGCAGCCCCGTGCAAACTAAAGGGCATATGCCTGAACTGAAACAGCCCAATAGGTGTGCTAAATGCTGTCTTGGGGCGCGCTTCCCTGGTTAGGGGCACTTGCCAGTACCCCTTCGTCATGTCCAACGTCGTTAGAAACTTGGCTTGCCCCAGCCTATCCAGCAGTTCTTCAATCCGGGGCATGAGGTAAGCGTCAAACGTGGAAATCTCATTAACCTGACGGAAATCAATACAGAAACGCATGGTTCCATCAGGTTTGGGCACTAGAACGACTGGACTATTCCAGGGGCTCCTGGACTCTTCGATCACGCCCATCTGCATCATATCCTGTACTTGCGATATGACCTCCTGTCTTTTCGCCTCCGGTAGGCGATAAGGCCTTAGCCGAATAATTTTTCCGGGGGTTGTAATTATCTCGTGCGCCACTAGATTCGTTTCCCCAGGAAGGGGTGTCAGCATATCCTTAAATTCCTTCAACAGGTTGGATAGTTGCTGCCGTTGTGTTATTGAAAGCTCCTCACTGATACGTGGCACAGGATGGGTTTTGCAGTCTGACAGGATTGGACCTAGGTCTTCATCCACTGACTCCTTAGTCACAGCTACAAAACTTTTCACTACCAACTGTAGTTGGCAAAGCAGTAGCCACCTATATACCGGAGGGAGGGGGCCCCAGGCTGGGGGGGTTCCCTCTGGGATATTGTTATGTATCTTGCTTGAAGGCCACTTTGGTACCCCATTAACCTGAAGATAGTATCCTGGAATGTCTGTGGCCTGGGGAACCCAATCAAGAGATCTAAAATTTTACAGGCCCTAGCCCGGCAAAGGGCTGATATAGCGCTACTTCAGAAAACCCACCAGACAGCTGAGGAACATAGTAAGTTATGCCGAGGGTGGGTGGGTCAGGTGTGGGGATCTCCAGCCCTTGGAAAGAAAGGGGGGGTGGTGGTCCTAATACATAAAAAGGTTCGATTGGAGGTTAAGAAAGACGTTGTTGACCCCGCGGGACGCTTTATTTTGCTGCATGGTGACCTGGATGGGAAGCCTGTTCTGCTAGGCAACCTCTATTGTCCGAATGTGTTGGATTCTGCATTGTACGGTCGGCTTGCGGCCCACATCGAACAACTCCCGGACCTCCCCCTGATTTTGGGTGGTGATTTTAATGGTGTGATGGATGTAGAGGCTGATACATCTCTGGGAAGGGGGTCGCGGGAGCGACATCAGACGGCTCAGGCAATGGGCCGTTTTTGCACTCGGCTGGGGCTTGTTGATCCCTGGCGGCTACTGCATCCGGAGGAGAAAGATTATACTCACCAATCCCGTGCCCATGGCACTAGTGCACGCACTGACTATCTGTTGCTTTCTAGGGGCCTGTTTCGAGTTGTGGGGGACGCACAGATTGGGCCGGCCAAGATCTCGGACCATGCTTTCATTTGGCTTGAGTTGACTTGGAGCGGCAATAGCCCTCGTACGCGGATCTGGTGTTTTCCGCTGGAGCTTTATCAGGATGTCCAGTTTTGTCATTTTCTCATCCGCCGATGGCAGGAATTTGAGTCTGACCATAGCGGGCACCAGGGAGATCCCGAATTGGTTTGGGAAACCGCAAAAGTGGTTCTGTGAGGGGATATTATTGCCTTTATGGCACGCAAGCGGAGACTGCAGGCTGACCAGATTATCCGCCTGGAAAAGTCAGTGGTGCAGCTGAGGAGGGCTACTGCCTGTAATCCGAGCACCATTCTAAAGACCCAACTATGGGAGACTAAGGTGGCCTTAAACGAGCTCTTGCATCAAAGGGCGAAAAAATTGGCGCTGTATTATCGATATCAATTGTACTGTCATGGTGATAAACCGGGAAAGCTATTGGCTCGAAGTTTACGGGGCCCTCGGACTGCCCATCTGATTGCTGCTTTACGGGATCGTCATGGGACTCTTCAAAGCGATAGCTCGCAGATTGCTTGAGTATTTCGTTCCTTCTTTCAGCGTCTGTATACCACGGAACTGGGCTCTCCTACGCAGATGGCTGATTACTTGAGGGGGGTTGATCTTCCTCGGCTAGGTGTGGCCGAGCGAGACTTGTTAGATCAGCCGCTGACGGTCCAAGAGGTGCAAGCTGTTATTTCCAAAGCGGGTTGTTATAAATCTCCAGGGACGGATGGGCTTGGTGCTGAATTTTATAAGATCCTTAGTGACTTCATTTCTCCCACCCTGGTGGCCCTTCACACCCAAAGGTCTGAGCAGGGTTTTTTTAGGTGAGGGGGTAATCACGCTCTTATCACCCTTATTCCCAAGCCAGGAAAGGATCCTTTACAGGTGTCTTCCTATCGACCCATCTCCCTCCTTAATTTTGATGTTAAATTGCTGGCGAAAGTCCTTGCAGAACGCCTAGCGGGAGTTTTGGGCCACTTGATCCACGATTCTCAAGTTGGTTTCGTGAAAAAACGGTATGCGGTACGTAACCTACGCAAGATCCTGGCCTCGTTGGAGTGGGTCCATCGCAGGAAGCTGCCTTCGTTATTAGTGAGCTTTGATGCAGAGAAAGCCTTCGACCATGTCTATTGGCAGTATTTGCAATATTTACTCCCCTGTTATGGGCTTGGGCCCTCTTTCTGTAAGATGGTTAATGGCCTTTATGCTAAACCGTCCGCGGCGATTTGCTGCAATGGAGTTTTATCCGAAGCTTTTTGCCTCCAGCGTGGGACCCGGCAGGGCTGTCCTCTCTCCCCCCTTCTTTTTGTATTGTCTCTGGACCCCTTTATCCGTAGGGTGGAGTCGTCGCGAGAGATCTGTGGGGTTCGTATCGGTTTACATGAATTCAAAGTGTTGGCCTTTGCCGACGATCTTCTCGTCCACCTGACAACTCCCAGTCACTCGTTGCCTCTCCTCTTGCGTGAATTTCATACGTTTGGACAGTTTGCTGGCCTTTGCATTAACAAAGACAAGTCTGAGGCCCTGGATGTGTCGGGGCGGGTGCGGGACCTTTGGCCCGGGGACTTTCCTTTGCGATGGACGGAGAACCAATTTCTTTATCTAGGGATTGTGCTATCCAGTCAGCCCTCTTACCTGTATAGGAGTAATTTTCAACGACTTCTCACTAGGCTCCAAGCTCAGTTACAGGTGTGGGGGTTTCTCCCCCTTTCTTTGTCTGGGCGGGTGGCGGCGATTAAAATGATTGTGTTGCCGCGGATACTATATTGGCTCCAGACTCTTCCTGTATGGTTATTGAAACGGGATCTCCGGAGGCTGGAGGGGGTCTTGCGGGGGTTTTTGTGGCGGGGAGGGAGGGCACGAATCCCCCTCGGTCGTTTCGTGGGTAGCTGGCATCAGGGGGGGCTGGGGCTTCCCGATCTCGGGGCTTACGCCCTGGCTTGCCAGGCCCGGCACTTAGGGGATTGGTTGGGGGGGACTGAAGTTTATACACCCCGGGCCTTTGAGGAAGCGTTGGTTGCGCCTAATACCCTCCTGGGTCTTCTGCACCAAGAGAACCGGCTCCTTTGGAGTACCTTTGGGGATAGTGCGTTGCTTAGTTCAGTTCGGCGAACCTGGAGACAACTTAATTGCTATTGGGGGAAAAACTGGCGGGTTTCGTGTTGGTTGCCCATCCAGGGCAATGCACAGTTTACTCCTGGTACTGATACGGCGACCTTCCGGGACTGGGATCGCAAGGGCATTCGCAATCTGGGCCATGTGGTGGACCCTTCGGGGAAATGTAAGAGGTTTTCCTCTTTATCTGTGGAATATGATCTACCGCCTCGTCATCTTTTTGCGTATTTGCAGATTGCTCATTATGTAGCCTCGTTACCGGTGGGGGAACTCCGAGTGGAGCGTTCGGTCCAGATCCTGGAATTTTTTTATTTGGGGGGCGAGACCCCGCCATCTATCCGTGTGCTGCACGCTTGGATAATTCCCTTTAGGGCTTCCCCGGATTACCGGGGTGTGGAGCTGGCGTGGACGCGGGAGGTGGGAACCGAGATTCCTCCTGGTATGGTTCTGGGTGCTCTCCGAAGGATCGGGGATCTGGCCGTTGGTACCCGTTGGAGGGAGATACAGTTTAAGTGCATCACTAGGGCGCATATGTCCCCGCGACGGGCGTTTCGCTGTCATATTACTTCTGATGGGGGTTGCCCGCGCTGTTCGGAGCCGCTGGCGACCCTGTTGCATATGTGGTGGGGCTGTCGGTTCATACGCCCTTATTGGGCGAAAATTGCTTCCTTCCTGGCAGAGATTCTGGGGCAGCGGGTGTGGTGGGATGCTCTTCTCATTGTGTTGGATAGCTTACGTCCCACACAACCTAAAGGGTCCTGGGCGCGCTTACTACTTCGTAAGGCTTGTCTGGTGGGTAAAGGGCCCATCCTACGTAATTGGAGGGAACAGAGCCCGCCCTCCTTTTGGGAGTGGCACAACAGCTTCCATCAACTAATGCTCTTGGAGTGTCGCTGTGCTCGGGGTAGTGCTCGGTGATGGCCGGTTTTTCAGCGGTTATGGGACCCTTACATCCAAAATCTGAACCCTAGTAGTCGTAATGCAGTGCTGCAAATGGGTCTTTAGGGGAGTCTCTCGTCTCAGGCCTTTGGGTGGCCCCTGTGGTATTACTTTTGGTGGTCTATTTGGTTGTTGGATGGTGACTAAGGGGGGGGGCTTGGGGTTGGGGGGGGGATGTCTTTACTTTGAAAATGTACCTGTACCATTCCTTGGCTCTGTGGTGGGGATCAGAACCAACCCCGCCCGGAGTTTACATGCTGTTTATTTTTGTACCCTTTGCTTGTATTGTGTATGGGTTTAAATAAAGTTTAAAAAAAAAAAAAAAACCTTTTCACTTCGGCTTGTCCTGTGGAGCCAAAGCCCCCGACTCCTCGGCTTGTAGATGTTACCATCTCTATTTCCTCTAGAACCGGGAAACCAACCCGTTCACAGATTATTTGGCCGATACGGTCTCCGGTTTTTTTTTTTTGTAACTTTTCCTTTATTGGTTTTTCAGTATACACAACAATCACACAATAACCAGAAAATACAACATAACCCCATCAGCCCCCCCCCCACCCCCAATGCACCCTCAAACAGAACTACTACCAACCATCCCCCCATTCCAGGGCCAAGCCAACCCTCCTCAGATACAGATCTTCCACCATACTCCATCGGGGATTCCATTTCTCCCCTGCAAAGTCATACCCCCACCCTCCCCCCACCCCCCCTCCCACCCCTCAGACCGAGCACTACCCCTCCCCACCTCCCCCCTCCCCAGCCTTACTCCCCCCGTGCCCGCCCGCCAACTCTCCAGCCACCCATCATAGCCCTTCCACACCCGCCGAAAGTGCGGCACCCTATGCGCCCCATAGGCCGCAATTTCGCACATACCCCGCAGCCCACTTAAGCGTCCCACAATATCTCCCCTAGAGGGGGGAGCTTTACTCCTCCAGCGCAACAAAATCTCCCCCCGCGCTGCAGCAATACAATAGCCAATCATCAACTGCACCTCCCTGTCCCCTTCTCCCTCCAATTCATTCAACAAGACCATGGCAGGAGCCAAGACCACCTGGACCCCCGTCATCTCCCTTATAACCCCCTCCCAGTCCTCCCACATAGTCCGCACTATCGGGCAGTCCCACAGCAAATGATATAGGTCCCCTCTCCCCTTACACCCCCTCCAACACTGCCCTGATTCCTCCTTGCCGAGGGCCCTCAATTTCCATGGAGTCCAATAGGTCTGATATCGAATCTTCAAACTACTCTCCAGATAAGCAGTGCCCGGGGCCAATCTCCTAGACCACACATAAATATCTTGCCAACGCTCCCGATTCCACTCCCCCCCCAGTATCCTCTCCCAGGCCACCTCCCCCCGGATACACGCCCCAACCCCCCTCAGCATAAGCAATTCCCTATAAAATTGGGTAATGGCCCCCCTCCGCACCCCCTTCACCAAAAAGTGCTTCAATCGCCGTGGCGTCCCGGAGAACATCAGCCTTGACCTCTCGCCTACTCAAAAAAGACACTACCTGCAAATAGGCAAAAAGCCCTCTACCATCCAACCCAAATTCAGCTTGTAAATCCCCCCAACTCTTAAAATCCCCCCTCTCATGGAGCACCTGTCCCATAAACCGTAACCCCTTCCCCCTCCCCTCCCGAAAAACTCACCCCTCTTTCCCAGGGGCAAGCGGCTGACCCCCCCTTATAGACATTCCCCGAGTGTATTTCTTGCCCCCTAATAACGGACGCCGCCACCGTACCCACATCGCCTTTGTCAGGGCCCGAAAAGGATTCCCTTCCCTTCCGACCCCCCGTCTCCCCCCCCTCCCGGATCCCAGAGCCACTCACCCAGACTCTCCCCTTGCCCAGCCCCCTGTTCCAGCTGCACCCAGCGAGGGGTCTCCACCTCTGCCCCCTGCCAACTGAGCAATGCCCTCAACTGAGAAGCCAAATAGTACTTCTCCAACCAGGGAACGCCCATTCCCCCCTCCCTACCCGGGCGGTACATAACAAGCCGCGCTACCCTCGGGCGCTGCCCTGCCCAGATAAACTCCATCATAACCCTTTGCGCACGTTTCAAGAAGTTCCGGGACACCTTACACGGAAGGGAGCTAAACAAGAACAAAAACCTTGGTAGTACATTCATCTATAAAACTGCTATCCTACCCAACCACGTAAGATATAAACCTTTCCACCTTTGCAAATCCCGGCACACTTCATTCAAAAGCCCCCCATAGTTGACCCTCGCCAGGCCCTCCAAATTCTGTCCCATCTGAATCCCCAGATATCGGTAATGTTCCCCCACCCACTTAAACGCGAATCCCCCTCTCAGCACCCCCTCCAATTCAGTGGTGAGATTAAACCCCAAGATCTCTGATTTACTGTCATCGGTCTCCGGTTTTTACCTCGAAGTCCTCATTGGCAAAGTTAAACAGGAGGGCCTTTATTACGCCCCTGTAATCGTGGTCCACCACTCCGGCCCCAACATCGATAAAATGCTTGGCTGCTAGGCCGGAGCGAGGCGCAATTCTCCCGTAGCAACCGGGTGGTAATTCCAACTGAAGTCCAGTGTCAATCAGAGCTTTGCCACATCTTGGAACGATCTTACTCTCCGCACTGTACAGATCGTATCCCGCAGCCTGGGCTGACGCTCGACAGGGACTACGTGCGTGTTTGGAGGTCTTACAAAACCTCAAGGCAAATTTCTTTACCGATTCCTCCGGTATCTTAACCTTGGTTCCTTTGGGTTTTCCTAGGAGGGGACTAGGAATGGATGTTCCTTTAGTAAGGATGCTCGTAGATGCAAGAACCTCCCGAGGCGTTAATCCTTCGTTTAACCCTCTTTTAAAGTGAGGCCAGTCTCGACCTAAGACTAAGTCCTGTGGTAGCTTGGGTACCACAGCTACCAACATTTTTTTAGTTGTTCCAAAACCTCTTATAGTTAGGTTATAAACAGGGTACAATGTAGCCGTGCCATGAACACATTTTATTTTTACTTGGCGTTCTGGTTGATCTGGTGCGGACTCTGCTCGCTCTTTGACTAAGGACCAAAGCTTGCGAGAGATAATTGTTTGATCCGCACCGGAATCAAGTAGTGCCTTGGTTGGAACTCCTTGCACCAACACATCCAAGATTAAACCTTCACACGGCACTTCTCGGTTCTCTCCTAAGACAGCTATGCGCGCTTGGCATTCAGTTCTCACATGACCTGTTTTTCCACAAGCAAAACATCTTTTATCAACATTCTTTGATAAAGCATCATTACATTTTACATTGTGTGGCTTAGAATGGGACAGAGCTCCTAAGGACTGTTTGTATGCACCCACTGTCTTCTCAGATATGTCTCTAGAATTTTGAGTAGCCAAATCCGCCTCCAAATATCTTTCCGTTAAGGTAACGGCATCTGCAGTGGTGCTACAATTTTGTAGAATTAGGAAACTCTGCACATTACTAGGCACTGCATGCATAAACTGTTCTAGGACTATTTCATCCATAATCTGTTCTACATTTTTACCAGCAGGTCTTAGCCATTTTTCCACTAAGCTCCTGAGCCTGTGGCCTAATACTTTCGGAGTCTCACCCTTCTTAAGGTGAGCAGCCCGCAGCAAGCGATTATATACGAGTGGGGACAAGCCTAAGCGCTCCCGAATGGCTTTCACCACCTCGGTATAATCTGCTGCTAATGCAATTGGCATCGCTCGATAGGCAGATAGCGCCTCCCCCGTAAGAGAAGCGGCTAGCCTAATTGACCACTGCTCTTTTGGCCACTTTATTGCAGTAGCTATCCTTTCAAAGGAGTCAATAAAGTCATCGATATCATTGGTGGCTGATAGTTTTCCTATGCTCAGAGAGTCAAAGGCGCCTGGCCCTGCTGACCAGTTGCCCAGTCCAGAAACCTGTTCCTGTTGACTGGAGGCTCCCCCTGACATCTTCTGTTGCTGGGTGGCCCAAGCCTCCATCAGCTGTAGAATGGGCTTCTGCTGCTCCTGCAGCGCTAGTATAGCTTGTTGCTGGGTTTGAGCAGCAAGCTCCCTCAGCTTTTCAAATTGCATCACCATCCAATCCAGCAATTCCTTCTGCTCCATAGCGATGGACTTTACCTAGGGAAAAAGGAGAAAGAAAACAAAACCACAAACACTTAGCCCTTTTCTCCCTTTACTTTATTTATTTTTTTTTTTTACCAGTATCCAGACCAGTCTACCCCTCTACCTTTTACCTGGTAGCAGAGTAGATTCGAGCTTCCAGTAGCAGCTCCTCGACATATCCCTCTACAACTGCTGACAGCAATTGATGAGCTCCTCTCCTGGTTTCGTCTTCCTGGTCCTGGATTTTGTTAAATCCAATCCGGATTTTTTTTTCAACTCCGGTCCGGGTTTTCTCAGACTCCACTCCAGGTTTTCTCACCCAGTATTGGTGGTTTCTTGCTTTCTTTTCTCTTTAGCGTCTTAGGGCGTTGTCCCAACATCCAACAACTACGCCATTATGTCCCCAGGCGCCCCTACTGGCGTAGGAAATAAGGGCGTCCGGTGACATTTAATTTATTTTAAGGAGTGGTTGAGCTGAAGGACCAGGAGGATTCTGGTCCTTGTAGTGCAGAACTCCTTACAAAGAACAATCTACGCCAAAGTGTAGGGTAATAAGACTTTATTTCCCCGGTCAACACTTAGGTTCAATAAGACACAAAAGAAAATGAAGGTAATTCTTTCCTCTAACAAAAAGGTTCCACCGTAATATAAACAATTAAGGGTTGTAGGCTTCACAATTAACTGTTTATCTGGGTTAAGGCTTCTTTCAAATCAATAGAAATTAACATCAGGAAACAAATGGTTATCAGCTTCACCATATGCAGAGTTCTCTTTTCTCTATACATCTAGCAAGGCAATCAAGCTAGTTCTTGAACAAAAGTTACATTCCATTGGTTCACTCTGAGGAATGGGAACACTGGTTTCACAATCAAAGTCCATTGATTCTGGGTCACTACCTTCTTCAATGCTATGTCTTCAGTATCTGTTAACTCCTCACAGGGGTTCTTTGATTTCTCATACAACTTCCTTAGCACACTGTTGGGAAGTGCTTTTAAAAGGTTAGCTTTACTTCTTCTAACTTTCTGAGGCTTATCTATTTGCATAAGATTTTCATCACTTAAACTTTCCCCCTTATAATGAAAGGCTTTTCATACCTTGGCTTCTGTAGGCTGCCACACCCAGGACTCAGCTTGTGACGTAGCTTCTCAGGCTGACAAGCTGTTCTGTGCACTGCTCTATAATCAGAGTTACCAGGAAAACCTGACGGGGGTTTCCACTCTCTGTGTTTCTTGGCAAAAGTGTCACTGTAGAAGGAATCTCCTTTCCTTGTGCCTTTCTGGCTTAGCATAGGAGACTTACTTGGGCTAGGAGAGTGTTTTCATCAGGGAAGTTGCTTCTTTGGTTTGCTTGGCTTTGGACTCCGTTCCAATACCTTTGGCCTCTCTGGACTTTATCCCTCTGAGTATACCTCTTTTGGATTCTGTCTCCTTGAGTTGACTGCACCTGGAAGCTTTCCTGTTCCAGGCTTCTCTCACTGCTCCGGCTGCTAATCCTTCTCCTGCTGCCGGTCCTTCTGACCTTGCCTCTCTGGATCTTGCTCCTGCCTCTGCCGGTTCCTGTTCCTCCCTCACTGATCATCTGGTTTCCTTTATAAAGGGATTTCTGGTTTGCACGTTCTGAGTTTGAGGACAGGTGAAACTGCTTGTTACTAATGTGATCAGGGCTAGAGCACGTTGCTTCAGGTACTGTGTAATTGTTCATGCGCCCTCTGGCTGAGCTTCGCTGGAACTGCGCTCTCTGCCTTTTCTGAGTTCCATGAAAATCAGGAGTTTTTTTCAACAGTGTTTCTTCTCTAGCTCCAGCCTCATGACAAACCTCATAAATAAAATATACATACATATTTAATATAATAATAACATAAATAAAAGAGTATGAAGAAATGTAAGTAAACCTATGACCTACTGGAGTGTGACAACAAACTAGCAAGCAAAGGGACTTCCAAACAAAAGGATGGGACCAAACAAATAAACAGACAATGCTCACATATAAAATAATAAATTAATGTAAAATGACTAAAATGAACCCCAAAAGGGATTAGCAATGAAAATACTTAAAAAATAATAAAAAAGATACCAAAAAAGAATTATATAACAGGCCTGTCTTGTGAACCTCGCACTGATGTCTTGATAGGTGTTTAAGAGGATCTAATCCAAGTGGTACAAAACTGCTACCAAAGTACGATGTCAGATGATTAAAACAGTACCACCCTGGAGGGTACCATCTAAAAAGTGAATACAAAAAAACTAATAATCCCACTTGTAATAATTAAACATAAGACCTATATATTAAAAATTAAGACCATTGTTCCGATATTAAAAATTGCCAAAACCAAGATATTGTCATGGCAGGTTTAGGACCAACAATCCAATAGCGAGTCAAGAATATATAAATATGAAAAGTGCTAAAAAACTGATAATAGAATGCATATGAATTTGTACTCACTCAACCAGCCGGAGCAGGAAAGCCAGCTAAACCTTTGGCTGTATATAAATATAAATGTAGTGCCGGCCGACCTGACATTATAAATATTGAATGAAATAAACAGTCGTGGTGCGTTTACGAACAGCCATCTGGTGAAACTATTCAGCATATTGAGAAAAAAAGGGGGCATTAGACCACGTTTTAAATCGAAGTCAAAATAATCCTATTACAGTTGACTAAGTGTATTAAAAACTATACTTTAAAAAGGGATCCACACAACGTGGAACACATGCAAATAATTCTGTGCTCGCACATTGTGAATTACACTTACTGAAAACCTTTGCGCTGTTCGCATAAACCGCGACATATCAAGCGTAGCCTTTGCGCTACTCCATCATCCAATATTAAAAAACGCCAGCGCATGCGCTCGAAAGCAATTTCTAATAGCAATGTACGACATAAAAACGTAATATGTAAATGACCCGCGAAACTGAAAAGATTGCACAATAGCCAGAGAACAAGTAAATGAGTGAGTACATTTATACATTTCACAACTACACTTATAAATATCCCAAAAACAAAACTGACACTAGATAAGATATAAAATCCTTATGGTGTTTGGAGCCTGCCCATAACTTAAACGATCCTTGTAATAGGGGCCATATAAATATCAACAAAATTAAAACCGGCACCCGATCTTAAGATAAAAAATGCAACCTTAATATCTGAACGTGCAAGCGATTGCAAACCTGCGGATATAAAGGGAAAAATATTTAAAAAGTGAGTATATAAATAACAGATTAAAAACAGCACCCAGTCTTAAAAAAATGGGTGCACCCTTACATGTCTGGGCGTGCAAGCAATTGCAAACCTGGGGTTGTAAAAATTGTAAAACTGTTTATGTTCCATTGTTAAAATCAAAGGAATAAGAGTGAGGATCTTATACAGGACCATTATAAATATTTAAATTATTTAAAACTTTAATCTCCGTTATTGAGAAGAAACAAAGGGATTATTTAAAACTGAGAAGTCATAAGTCCTATGTAATCCTTCCCTATCTGTCCGTGCCGCATGCAAGTCAATGTGGGAGGGCAGCCACGTAGGCCATGTTGAGGGCAGGGAGAATGTTCACACATATCTGACCAATGTTGGGGGTATCAGTGATGGGAGACGGCGACAGATCCCAACACCAGACATGCAGCACCATGACATCTGTCATGTGCAACAGGTGTGGATGGCAATCACCCCACGACGAGGTCCTGGTGCTGAGACATGCCACAGTCCATCCCACACAGGACATGTGGTGACCTCTGTTCAGTGATAGCCGGCAGCACAGACACCCCACCACCGAGGGGCATAGGTGAACTACATGAGGGCAGGGGAACAACATGAGGCGCAGGCCACATGGGGTAGCACATTGCCACACATCGGATAACTGCACACAGGATAGCATAGGTCAGATATGTATGTCTTTGTAGGGGTATGTGATGTGTTACGTCTACTGCCCCAGTTGCAGTCGGTGCAGTGTACATATACTAAATGTCCACATCAAACACGAATGCAAGGCAGTTACAGGCCAACATGGATATCTACCTGTCTACCCTGGCAAGCATGCACAGATGTGGTATCAATGTGTTTATTGTACTATACATTTACATATGCAGTGTTCCATTCAGCATCACTGCAGTGTACATCGAACAAACCGAGTGAACGTTGCACAGGGCATGAACATGTGGAGTTAACTATTTTACAGAGAACATGGGCTATGGAGGGTCATGCGGCTTGACCAGGTCCACAGGGAGCACCTGTGTGGCTAGTAACCCCAGTCCTACTGACCCAGGGTAGCTATCCCCACTGGGAGTGTAACCCCCGACCATCCGGCCTGACGTACATTGCCCCAACCACTAGACCACACGTACATGTCACTTCCTGCGTGGCCACCCCCAATGCCCACGGCCCAAACCACCCCTCATCTGCCGTGGTGGTGCTGCAGCCTCTGGGGCTGGGGCTGGCGGTGGCATCCTTGCCACCATGGCCTCCACTGCAGTGGCGATGCGTTCCACGGCTGTCCGCAGGTGTTGCAGCTCGGCCGTGTTCCGGCTGATCTCACGCCGTATCTGCTCCAGCACCTGATGAGTGCCTGTGGGTGAAGGACACGGAGATATGTGCTATACCCCCTGCAAAGGCAAACGTCACACATGTACATGTCGGACATATCCCACAGGATAAGTCTGTCACACTCCCATGCATGGCACATATCGCAACACATGACCATGGTCAGACCTCTGTGTCCCATGAGCCATTCCCAAGCATGTCATGGGGCCCAATGATGGGTCGTGGGACACACAAAGCCCTCACATACCTGTGTTGCAGCATGATCCATCCATATGCACTCTGCACAGTGGCCATCTAACATGGGTGAGGGGACGTGAGGGGCCATGGGACACACATGCAGATATCTCTGGGGCTGTCCAGCCAACATTGCTGGCACACATTGCTAGGGTGCCCAGATACCTTTGACACACGCTCAGGACAGTCTATGATGCAGTTCACTGTTGTACCGTGCAAGTGAGAACTAGCAACTGCCCACTGCTGTCTGCACAGAGAACGTACTCTCCTTCCACAGCCCCGTTTGACGTAGGGATCACAAACATAATGCTAACCAACCATTACAGAGCACAGCATTTGACGGATCTGTGCAACCAAAAGACCAAATACGTACATTGCTCTGCCCTACAGTTGCGCGGGACGCCCCGGAATACACCTATGCTACCCTACATCGCGGTTTATACACACAGACCTGAATGAGATGTCCCATCCTACGGATCACAGGTAGCATCTTCAACATGCATACGCTGAAGGTTGACAACAGCTCCAGGAAGATCGGGATGATAGCTCAGATGGCAGGTCACGATCCGGGCAATTCCAGACTCAGGACAAGCCTCATGAACACATGACAGTCCTGATAGGTCCAGGACATCTGGGCACCCTACACATTGCAGACCATGTATGGACACTGTGATGCATATCACAACCCATGTAGTGGTGACTATCACGTAGGGGGCCCAGATGGCCCTGTCTTGGTGGATCCCCAGGGAAAGCAGGAAATAGTCTGCACGTGTGGGTATCATATGTGTCGATGGAGCCAGTGCGGGAATGCCCCCCAGCGTCCAATGGGCGAGCCTTTGGGAGCAAAACACAGTGCCTGCATACTGCCGTCCCGCCATTCCCAACTGCCTCTCCCCAGTTCATTGTGCTCTGCGGAGCCAGCAGGCTGTCGTTCCTGTCACCACAGGAACATGGTCTCACTGCCACATTTCTGTGGTTGCGTCTGCCTGTCTGTAATTCTATTTCTGCACTGCCAGTTACCAGCTCATAAACAGATAAGGGGGTAATTTCCAACCATCCTGATGTGTCTTCTCAGGTACACGCGCCACCTCGGGCCATAGGCCCAAATAGTTGGCCACCATCCGTGGGGAGCCCTCCTCAGGTCCAACACATGCGCAACATGTGGTGGTACTGTTACTGTCACCGACACCCATGGGTGGTATCTCATGGGTTTGGGACCTGCATATCCCATGTCCGAATGTTTGGCCTGTGGGATGTTATCTACTAAAGGTCGTACAGGTTGGGCAGCCAGCTCCAGTACCCTCTGTCGCTGCGACGCAGCCTCGGTGGCATCGACATCCTCCAGGGCTTCCGCACCCTACCATACATCTCAGGTAACCAAACACACATCTGGCCATACCTCTACGGGTTGATCCCCTTCCAGGCCTCTGGATGCATGTGGCGTTGCCCGTGGGGAACATACGCTGCCAACACAGAGCCGGCAGGAGGCTCCAGCCCCCAAGCCAATGTCGGGGGTCAGGAACCTCCCTGGGGCCCACACCCTGTATGTGCCCCTGGGGCCATGCTGTGGGGTACAGGCTATCCTTGCCAGCACCACTACACAAGCATCAGCAGCATTGTTGGAGCAGAGAATCCTGGTCAACGAATGTAGTCCACAGGCTCACCTCGTGACAGCAAAGCCCTCTCTACCGCCCCAGACCTGCCCACCGGTGCCGGCACTGTTGTTGCAAACCCTGATACCGTTACCGGTGTCAGTAACCTCGGCGCCTGCACACACGTTACCGAGTCGGCCTGTTACCAATACACCAGTGGCAGGACCATCCGCTGCAGATTGGTATGGGTATTGCTGCCAGGGGCACCCAGACAGAGGGTAGATCCCATCTCTTGCTGGATCTGATAGGTCCAACAGCTCTGTGGATACCGGTGTGCCTATCCCAGCGGAACCCTCCTCTCCAGGGAGGATGATGTCGTCCCCGTCCCCCCCCCCCCCGCGGACATGTCCCTACAGGATGTCATCTGAGTTGTGGCAAAGGGTCTGGCTATCACTCGAGCTGCTGAACCTGGGCCCAGGGCAATGGAGGTGGTGATGCCTCAATATGCCCAATCTCCCCAGGTGGCAGCAACGTGATCAGTGCATGAGAGCCTGCATGATCGCCTGCTGCGGATGTGGGGGACACCTCTACCACCTCTCCATGATCTCGTGGACTGGATACCATGTATCGTGTCCCTCCATCAGCTGGTGTCCGGGCAACACAGATCCCTCACCATCCAATCGTGGTGGGGACTGCGATGAGGAGGAACAGATGTGCCATAAGGCATGCCTCTAATCCTCCTGGTCGTAGATGCATTACCCTAGATGCCTTTGGACACCGTATCTTCCAGGAATCAATGCTATCAGGCAGGATACGCTCCTATCATCTATCTATGGGAATGTTACTGAAGGAGGCCTTTGAGGATCTGGAATGTCTGAGCCCTTGTATCCAAGACGACAGATGATTTGATCATCAGACTAATGGCAGACATGCCCAGCACATGTCCACATTTGGCAATAGAGCAGCCTTCGGTTGCTGTGCGGGACATAGTAGGCCTCGGTCATTGCCATAGGTGCAGGATGAAATGCCGGGCTCCATGCCACCGACCTGAAGCACTGGGTACAGGACAAACTGGGTAGTACCCCTTGTAATGGGGGGAACCCTTTGGAGAACCTGGCAAGGGGCAGCCAATGCATTGGATGCTGACAGGTTCACCATGAGTAGGCTTTCAAACATTACAGATACTGAAATACACAGAGCTTTTAGGAGGCCATCCTGCTCCATGAGGATGTGGTCCTCTCAGTCTTACGACCAACAAGGTCAACCTGCAGGCCACCCCGCTAGAAAGGGACAGCAGTCAGCTAAACAGAGAAGGCCACAGGCCTCCCTGTCCCTGGTGGCGCAGCAGGCTCAGCCTCCTCAGGGGCTTGGCCTCCCTGCCAGGGGACATGTGTTTCCTGGCTCCTAGGGTGCCAGACCCCATCCCCATCCTAGGATGGCTCTGTAGATTTGCCCACAGATGGAGCCCCTTAACACAAGAGAGATGGACACCAGGCGGTGTCGGTGAGGGCTATAAGCCTCCCATCAGATGCCTGCCCCCTCCAACAGTAGTAGGAGGGCTCACCTCTCAGGGCAAACATTTGCTTCATGACATCCATCTACGTCCAGGCCAAGGGGCAATACACAACGTGCCCATCCTCCAACAGGGCACAGGGTGTTTCTCCCCCTACCTATGTATCCCAGAGATGACAAGGGGCGACAGGCCCATGTTCGACCACCGTGAACTGACAGGATATCTTTTGGGAGCGAGAGAGTCACAATGCGTTCACAGGGGACACCTCAACCATTCCCTCACAGTCTGGATTGGCTATGTTCTCTGGATCCCAAGGCTGCGTACACTCATGTCGCCCTCCACCCAACCCACAGACGATTCCTATGTGTTCTCTGCCAGGGGACGCACTATCAGTATTGTGCCCTTCCCTTTGGCCTGTCCTCAGCTCCAAGTGTATTTACAAGGTGCATGGCTGTGGTAGCAGCGTCTCTCCGCACCCTCGAGATATTCGCCTCCCCCTACCTAGATGGGTGGCTCATTTGCGCCCCCTCAGAGCTCGGGGCAACACATCCTCTACCCTGCACACTGCATCCTCTCTTTATCTTTATTTTAAAACTTATTATACCGCCTGGACCGAAAGGCATACAGCGGTGTACAATAAAACAAAGGCTACTGGGGAAACAGAAAAGAACGCCAATTATTCACAAAAGAGACAGCAGAAGATAGAATGAAGAAAACAGAGAAAGGACCAATCAACTGAGGGTGGGAAGGGAAGGGATATCAAAAGCGGTACATAAGAGGTGAGTCTTGAGAGAGGCCTTGAAAGTGCCGAAGGAGGATTCTAGTCGTAAAGCTAAGGGGAGAGAATTCCAAAGGCGGGTCTGGTCTGGTTATCAGCCTGCCCATATCATATCCTACCCCCACTCAATCCTTGGGGGTTACAGGTGCACAACTAGACACCAGGGAGGTAAAGGCCTATCGTCTGTGGCCATGTTCTCACTGCATTGTGCAGTTAGCTCCCTCAGCCGTGCTAGGGGCGCACCTCACCACTCGGGGGATACTACTACGTTCACATCACCTGGCCCCCACAGTACATGTGGTCCCCTACACATGCCTCCATATTGGGGCAGCCCAATGGACATTGTCCACTCAGTGGACCTAAGCATCAGGCAGCCTATCAGACAGGATACCGGTATCAACGCTCTGTATCTAGTCTCTCCCATGGTGGCATGCATCTCAGTATCTATTGGTGGGGTCACCCTTTCCATTGCGTCCTCCTCAGACACCTTTGACAAAGGATCAGATGGGGTGAGGAGCTCACCTCCAGGACCTCTGCACCCAGAGCAGCTGGACCATACAGGGGATTCTTTGCCATACCATTCATCTGGGACTCGGAGCAATAGGTCTAGCTCCCCAGGTGTTCCGCAACCAACTGCACGGTATAGCCAACACCCGCTCCCTAACTTGAGGGTTTGAGGAGGGGTGTGCCTTGAGGTTAAGTTGTAGTTGTGAAGGTCGAATGACAAGGCAGGTATAAAGAATATTTTTTTTATAAGGATTTATTTCTCCCGCTCCGTGGTGGAATGGAACAGGCGTAAAGGAATATACTTTTGTAGCCAAAACAAGAACAAAAGGAAAACAGGCTTTTTCCAACACTGTGTTCAAAACTGTCCTTTAACACAGGAGTTCACATTCCTGTCATGTGAGCTTTACTTGAAATCACTTAAACAAAGAGAAAACAATAAAGTTCATGCACTGTAACTAAGTTATGCTTCAGCTTATTCTTTATCTCCTCATAAGCTCTTCAGGTAAGGAACTTAAAACAGCATGCATTTCAGCATATTATAACGAATGATCACACAAGCTTTGCTTGACTATTCTTTGTCTATGAGACAGGTTGAGCAGTCCATTGGCTGATTCAAATCCACCATTGGTAAGGGAAGAACCAATGGCACTTGTGCTTCTGGGCTCTGTACTGATTCAATTACTTTCTGTCCAGGAACAGTTCGTTTCTCTAGGAAAGCTTTAAACTCTTTCAGGAGTTCTTCAGCCTGCTTGCTATATGGGCTAGGCGGGGAATTAACTCCTTCCTGGGGTGAGTGATAGCTTGTGGGTTTCTCTTCAGGTAAGCAAACAATGCCGTCTCTCTTACTATGCTCATTCACTGCACTGGAATTACCCCTCCCCCACTTGTCTCTGTCAGCAAGTGCTGGGTAAGTCAGTTCATTTGCAGATGAAGGATTTTTAGACAGCAATTCAAACTTATGACCTTCTAAAGCCTTCTGGCATATATCTCTAGCAAATATATCTGCTAAGTCCTTGTAGCTAGCTTGCTTGCTAATTCTGTCAGCAGTTTGAGGAGGAAAGCAGGGTTTATCTGAATGAGCTTCTGGTTGCAGCCAACTGCCCTCATAAAACCTGGGTTTGCCCTGGGTTTTAAAATAAGCATTCACACAGTCTGGCTTTTCATAAAAGCTGTTATCAGAATTAAAGACACCCTGTACCTTGTGTTGAGGAATGCCTGAATATTCTTTAGCAGTCTGCCATTCTTTCCACGGGTCAGCTCTCTGTTCCACAAGCATAGGTTTTATTCCTGGGTCTCTCAGTGCCTCGCCCTTCTCTTGTTCCCAGAAGGTTCTTCTATGCACTGAGTCTCCCTGGTACCTGCTTCTTGGCTTGGCAAGCGTTCTCCTGGAATTGCAGCTGGGGAGCGTTTCTCCTTCAAAGTCAAAGGCTCTGGCATCCAAGGCTACTCCGTCTCTAAAGCACACATCTGCTGTGTTTCTCTTCCTCCACTCTTTCTCTTCCTCGTTCTCTTTCCTGTTCCTGTTCCCTTTCTCATTCTGTCTTCCTTCTTCCTTCTTCCTGTTTAACAAGCTGCCTCTGCTCTGGGGAACCCGCCTCCTGCTAGGGCGTGCCCAATCAGCAACTCTGCTTCTCTCCTCCCCCGAGGTGAGGTGTTAGCTGATTAGCCATGTGCATCTTGTGCTGAGAAGGAAAAATCTTGCATTTAGCTGCAGTACCCGGACCTTCCACCGGGTCACCATCTGTCTCTATGGCTTCTAGCACTGCTACAGCGTCACAGATCCCCCCCCTTAAGATATCACGGGCTGGTTGAGGAGAATCCAGACAGCACGTGATACATCCTATGGGCTCTGGGTTAGAGGGTTGTACTGCATGTACTTGCTTCGGAGAGACTAATGTGGCTACCTGGGCCAAGGCTACTCTATCATGCCATGGCTTTAACACATTGATGTGGTAGACTTGCCTACGACCCTTTTTATTCTCAACTAGATATGAGACGGGTCCTACGGGACGTACAATTTGACATGGGCCTTTCCAATGGCTCTCGAATTTTGGTTCAGTCCCTGCCACCATTATTATAACCTTCTCTCCTATCATTAGTTGACGCTGTTTGGTATTCCTATCATAATAGGACTTTTGCTTGTGCTGACTACGCTGCAGGTTCTCTACTGCCACCTGTGAGGTTCGGCATAGCTGCTTCTTTAAGTCTCGTAGGAAATCTGGAACTTCTACCTCCTGGATGTCCAGTTCCACCCACTGTTCCTTCAGAATGTCAAGAATTCCGCGGGGAGACCTACCATACAACAACTCGTATGGCGCCGTTCCCAACGAGGCTTGTTTTCTTTCCCTACATGTGTAGAGAACAAAAGGAAGCATCATATCCCAATGATCCATCTCACCCTCCAGACTTCTCCGTAGCATTCTCTTGAGCGTCTGGTTTTGTCTTTCGACTAGACCATTTGTCTGAGGGTGGTATGCCGCTGTCTTGATGTGCTGGATCCCAAAGGCATCCCATACTTGCATGAGGTATTTCGAGAGGAAGTTGCTCCCCCTATCGGTGAGGACTTCCCTAGGGAAACCTACTTCGCAGAATAATTTAATAAGCTCATTAGCTATCACTTTTGCAGAAGTAGAGCGGAGTGGCATGGCCCACGGGAATCGTGTAGCGTGGTCCACTACCACTAGGATGTAACGAAACCCTCTAGGTGTTTTAATCAGCAGTCCCACTATATCTATCCCTATCCTATGGAGTGGGTTTTTGATCACTGGAGATGGTATCATAGGGACATCCTTGGGATGGGTCACGGAGACACATTGGCAAGTGGGGCAAGCCTCGCAGAACCGGGTCGTTTCTTTAAAAACACCGGGCCAGTAAAACCTAGCTAAAATCTGGTCGAGGGTCCCTTGACTGCCCTTATGTCCCCCTACAGGGTGGTCATGTGCTAACCGTAGCACAATGTTTTTTAAAAGTAGTCGGTACTACTAACTGTTTTCCGGCTGTCTCCTGTGAAAGGATTTCTACTCTCTCTATAGAGTATGCCTGACGTGAGGAGAAATCTAGGCAGTGTATCCCTAGGGTCCTGAGCCCACTTGAATGCATGTGTGAGAGCAGGGTCTGCCTGCTGCTTCTTTGGAAATGTGGGGAACTTACTCATAGCTCCTCAGGTACCCATGGAAGCTCTTGCCCTGCCTGTACTTCGGCCTTATTCTTAGAGCGTGACTGTTGCTCCTTGCACTTTTCTGCCTTACCCCTCTTTACTTTGGGGTCAGGAGTGGTCACTAAGGCATCATCAGAGGGAAGGATTTCACCAGGATCCTCTGATGTGGTCTCTTGGCTTTCTAGGGCTGAGGTCTGGGCTCTCGTAGAGACCATTGCACCTTTCTCTTGCAATTCTCTTTTTATTTCCCTATAGAACTGAGGCCAGTTCCTGCCTAGAATAACCGCATGTGGGAGACGTGGGACAACTGCTAGCGGGATAGTTCTCAGGGCACCTAAGCCTGCTATGTGCAGATTGTACACAGGGTATGAAGACGTTCCTCCATGAACACACCTGATCTTTACTGCATCTACAGGAGGGATTACTTCTGGGGCCTGTCGGGCTTCTATGGCTTTCCAGAACTCCTCAGAGATCATACTTAACTCTGCTCCCGAGTCTAGTAAAGCTTGCGTGGTGATCCCTTGTACAGATACAGCCAGAAGAAATCCTGGTCTATCCTCCGTATAGCTATCCGCAATTAAAGCAGTTTTCACATGACAATACTTCTGTACATGTCCTACCAGTCCACATTTATAGCATTTCAACTTACAAGCAACATTTTTCCTGAAAGGCATGCACATGCTCCCTGGCTCTTCCTGAACCCTCCGTGTCCTTTCTGATCCTCCTGTGCTCCACTCATGGGAAGGGGTGCTACCTCTCTGGGCAGTCAACTCTGCCTCTACATATCTCTCAGAGAGAGCAACCGCTTCCTGGGGAGACTTACAATTTTGCAGGATCAGGAAGGCACGGATTTCTGACGGTAGAGCATCCATATATTGCTCCAACACTAGCTCGTCCAGAATGGAGTCCACAGACTTTCCTTCTGGAGTCAGCCACTTGTTTAATAAACCTCGTATTCTGTGGCATAAGGACTTTGGGGTTTCGCTCTGCCTGAGTCTCACGCTCCTCAAGCGAGAGCGGTAGATCAGTGGAGTGAGACCCAGTCTCTCCCTTATCGCCCTTTTCACGTCTTCATAACTACCAGCCAACTCAGGGGGCATGGCGTGGTATGCTGCCATTGCTTCCCCGGTGAGTGACGCGGCCAGCCTTAAGGCCCAGTGCTCTTTTGGCCATAAGCTGAGACGAGCTACCCTCTCAAAGCTTTCTAGGTAATCGTCCACATCGTCCTGACTGGTGAGTTGTCCGAAATTGAACAAAGTTCCTGTACTAACAGGCTGCACATTGTTAGTCATGAGAGAACCTGTATCAGGCGTTGTTACAGCGGCTCGCTTTCTCTCCTGCAAGCACTCCTCCAACAGAGTCAATAGGGGTTGCTGCTGCTCCTTTAAGGTTGCAGTGGCCCTCTGCTGCGCCTCCAACGCGAGGTCAGCCTGACGCTCTAGCTGCTTCGCCATCCAGGTAAAAATCTCTTTAGGATCCATCGCCATCTTGGGACTCCTGTAATGGAAAGAGAACACAGACCCAAGTGCGGTATCCCAACACTAACTTCTCTGTGTTTCCTAAGAAAAAAAAATTTTTTTTCCTTGCTTTCCCCAGTTACCACTAGGGACACCCTCGCCCTGGTATCCTTCACAACCCCGGGTGGATACCCTTTACCTGGCTGAGGTGTATCTCGAGCACGTCAGGATTGGCTCCTGTAGCCTTTCTGCAGTCCTTCTCCCTCTGCTGGGCACGTCAGCTCTTCGGCCGGGGTCCAGTGGAAGAATTTCTCTGCCGCTCCTGCTGTGGCTCCTTTTGCGCCTGCGCCGGATCCTGCCAACTACGCCACTTTATAGCCAGCACCCGCTCCCTAACCTTGAGGGTTTGAGGAGGGGTGTGCCTTGAGGTTAAGTTGTAGTTGTGAAGGTTGAATGACAAGGCAGGTATAGAGAATATTTTTTTTATAAGGATTTATTTCTCCCGCTCCGTGGTGGAATGGAACAGGCGTAAAGGAATATACTTTTGTAGCCAAAACAAGAACAAAAGGAAAACAGGCTTTTTCCAACACTGTGTTCAAAACTGTCCTTTAACACAGGAGTTCACATTCCTGTCATGTGAGCTTTACTTGAAATCACTTAAACAAAGAGAAAACAATAAAGTTCATGCACTGTAACTAAGTTATGCTTCAGCTTATTCTTTATCTCCTCATAAGCTCTTCAGGTAAGGAACTTAAAACAGCATGCATTTCAGCATATTATAACGAATGATCACACAAGCTTTGCTTGACTATTCTTTGTCTATGAGACAGGTTGAGCAGTCCATTGGCTGATTCAAATCCACCATTGGTAAGGGAAGAACCAATGGCACTTGTGCTTCTGGGCTCTGTACTGATTCAATTACTTTCTGTCCAGGAACAGTTCGTTTCTCTAGGAAAGCTTTAAACTCTTTCAGGAGTTCTTCAGCCTGCTTGCTATATGGGCTAGGCGAGGAATTAACTCCTTCCTGGGGTGAGTGATAGCTTGTGGGTTTCTCTTCAGGTAAGCAAACAATGCCGTCTCTCTTACTATGCTCATTCACTGCACTGGAATTACCCCTCCCCCACTTGTCTCTGTCAGCAAGTGCTGGGTAAGTCAGTTCATTTGCAGATGAAGGATTTTTAGACAGCAATTCAAACTTATGACCTTCTAAAGCCTTCTGGCATATATCTCTAGCAAATATATCTGCTAAGTCCTTGTAGCTAGCTTGCTTGCTAATTCTGTCAGCAGTTTGAGGAGGAAAGCAGGGTTTATCTGAATGAGCTTCTGGTTGCAGCCAACTGCCCTCATAAAACCTGGGTTTGCCCTGGGTTTTAAAATAAGCATTCACACAGTCTGGCTTTTCATAAAAGCTGTTATCAGAATTAAAGACACCCTGTACCTTGTGTTGAGGAATGCCTGAATGTTCTTTAGCAGTCTGCCATTCTTTCCACGGGTCAGCTCTCTGTTCCACAAGCATAGGCTTTATTCCTGGGTCTCTCAGTGCCTCGCCCTTCTCTTGTTCCCAAAAGGTTCTTTTATGCACTGAGTCTCCCTGGTACCTGCTTCTTGGCTTGGCAAGCGTTCTCCTGGAATTGCAGCTGGGGAGCGTTTCTCCTTCAAAGTCAAAGGCTCTGGCATCCAAGGCTACTCCGTCTCTAAAGCACACATCTGCTGTGTTTCTCTTCCTCCACTCTTTCTCTTCCTGTTCCCTTTCTCATTCTGTCTTCCTTCTTCCTGTTTAACAAGCTGCCTCTGCTCTGGGGAACCCGCCTCCTGCTAGGGCGTGCCCAATCAGCAACTCTGCTTCTCCGCTCCCCCGAGGTGAGCTGTGTTAGCTGATTAGCCATGTGCATCTTGTGCTGAGAAGGAAAAATCTTGCATTTAGCTGCAGTACCCGGACCTTCCACCGGGTCACCATCTGTCTCTATGGCTTCTAGCACTGCTACAGCATCACAACGGGAAGAGGGCTCTAGCTCACACAGACAATCACATAGCTATGTCCGACGTGGGCAAGCAATTGGGAACAGGCCCTCTGTCGCCATGCGACGAACCAGAGGACTATGGGCCTTTGCCGGAGGGCATCAGAGACATATCCAGGCAGTCTACATTCCAGGCCTTCACAGCTCTTGGCCAGACAGGCTCAGTCGGGGTCTGCCCTCAAACAGATGTTCCCTTCACATAGACCAGGTCACCAGTGTCCTCCCACCCTGCGGAACCCCAGATATAGACCTCTTTGCACGTACAGTGATTGCCAAACGTCCCAGGTTCTGGTCATGGTTTCCGACTCAGGGGTGTCCGGCCAGGGATGCTGTCCCCCGCCATTGGGGACCGGACTACCTGTATGCCTTTCCACCCATCCCCCTAATGCCGCACACTTGTTGAGGGTTTAGAGTGACAGAGGTGCTATGTGTCTCTCAGCCCCAGATTGGCCACGCCAGGTGTGCTTTCCTCTGCATCCGCATCTCTCAGGTCCCACCCCTGGAATTGGGGTCTGCTCCAGATCTACCGTCACAGGAGGATGGGGTGCTATTGCATCCCAGTACGCAGTCTCTGCATCCCAGAGCCTTGCTTCTGATGGCCTTTACCCCCTAGGCCGTCACCTCCGTCGGGATGTACGGACCGTCCTTCATGCCTCCGGAACACCAACCACGAATCGCTCCTATGCTTTCATGTGGGGAAGGTTGAGCATCTGGTGTTCACAGAGGGGTCCCAACCCTCTTGTGGTTCCTGTGGTATCATTATTGGAATGTCTCTGTCACCTCTGTAATGCCAGTCGCCGGACTCATTCAGAGTCCATGTCAGTGCTATCGCATCTTCGTGCACACCCATCAATGGGCAACCTGTGCCATCTCATATCAGTAATAATGAGAGGCCATCTTCTGCCAGCTCCTCCCATGAAGCCTCCAACGGTTGCATGGGATCTGAACCTGCTTCTGGGGGAGCCTATGGGGATTCCTTGTGAACCTTTAGCCACCACGTTCATGGGACTCCTTTCCTAGAAGGTCCTGTTCCTCCTTGCAATGGCATCAGCAGGGCGTATCAGGGCGGTGCAAGCTCTAGGGGCAGACCCACCTGATACACGGTTCCACCATGCTAGGGCAGTCCTTGAGACACATCCACTCCTCATGCCCAGGGTGTTCACGTCCGTCCATTTAAACCTGGGGATTTATGTGCCTGTTTTCTTTCTGCAGCCCCCTGCATCACATGCAGAACGGACTCTCCATACTTTGGACTGTGGAGGGCCTTTTGCCTCCTACCTGCAAGGGCCTCAGCAGCATAGACGGTACTCGCATCTCTTTGTAGCCTTTGATCCATCTCACCTGGGTCGTGCTGTCTTCAAGGGAACACTATCCAATGGGATTGGTCAGTGTATCTCTCATGTCTACCTGAGCAGACACCGTTCTATGTGGGGCCATAGCACAGCTCACAATGTGTGTGCCATGGCGGCCTCTATAGCTCATCTGCACTCTGTACCTCTTGACGATATCTGTCGGGCAGCTACCTGATCCTCGGTTCACACCTTCACGGCCCACCACTGCTTGGATAACGTCTCCCACAGGGATGCCTTCTTTGGCCAGGCTGTTCCACAACACCTTTCACATACATACGCAGCTCCTATCCGCCATCCCTCATACGGTGCCAGAGATCCATGCCGGGACCTGTCCCCCTTCCCCAGGGGGTCCCCACCTCTGGGTTTCCTATGCTGGTACCTACAGCTAGGGGGCCCCAACATATCAGGACAACATCCTGCCTGTTCCTGGAGATAGCATAGTCACTCACTTGTAACAGGTGTTCTCTGGGAACAGCAGGTATAGGTCTGTATGGCCCACCCACCTCCCCCCGGAGTTGTATCACCCTCCCCCTCTCTCTCCCTTTCCCACTCTCTCTCTCATTTAGTCCCAGCTTTTGAGGCTCAACAGGGGTGAGCCAGTTGGGAACGGCTGGACGCCAGCATGCTGACGCTGTGGGATGCTCCAAAAGGCGTTCACATTGGACGCTGATGAGCATTCCCACGCAGGCTCCGTTGCTACTGACAATAACCACATGTGGAGATGTGTCCCTGCTGTTCCCGGAGGTCACCTGTTACAGGTGATTAACTACATTGGTCTGCGGTGCGCTTGTTTGGGGTATGCGTCTAGGGAACAGAGCACATAGGTCTGTGCCCCGTACACATGCTGACCCCTGTGACGCCATGCTACACAGGGTTCAAATGCACAGGGTACCTGACATACCCCTCCCCCTCCCATGGCTCTCGCCCTGCTATGTTGTCAACATGCAGTCCCCTTGTGCATCTGTGGACAACCCCCATGGGGATTCCTGTATATGCTCTTACCCACCTTCATATCAATAGGTCAACTCGTAAACGCTGTACTGAATACTCCAAAAATAAGGCGTTTAGTAAAACACAACTGGGAAATACATCCAAAAACAATTGCTTGTTTGAGCAAAAAAATGGTTAAATAAACTATATCTAACCACTACCGGGAGGTCTCAGAATTGCACAGCTGCTCACCCAAAGACTCAAGGTCAAACTCAAGGGAACAAAAGCTGAATAACATCAACGACCCCCATTGGTAGCTAGCGGTGATATAGTTAAATAACCTGGCCTATATGTAGCAGAACAGCTCTCTCTTCACTAATAATAGCACTAAGCCAGGTATAAAGTTTTCTTCTTCGCACCGCTAGAACACACTCAAACAAACTTTTTAAGCAGATCCAAGCTCCACAATCATCCCGACGCCTCCCCCCAGCGCCTTCGGAGCGTTTCTCCGCAGAGGGTTCTTCAGGGGATTTACTGGATCACCTGCAAACACAACGAACAACGTGTATAACCCAAAAAACCAACGTTCTAAAATCACTCATTAAAAACCCGTGGGTAAAACTAATATCAGCAGTTACTTACAGAAATGCTGCCCACATCAAACACCACAAAACTATGCCAGCTTCCAATCTTTCTCAACTCGTAAGAAGCTTTCAACAGAGAGACGCCGCGCATGCGGACTAACAACAGATGGTTAGATTAAATAGTACTAACTCAAAACGAGGCTCTATACTGCCCCATTCAAAGGAATAGCCTCCAAAACAATGGACTACCTATACGTACACATACTACAGACAAGCCACACACTCACTAATCACCACTATATTCTACACAGAACTCCCGAAGGCCAGCTGACACATTGATCTAAAATAAACATGCTCTCTAAACAGAAAAGTTATCATAAACAAGCCGCCCACTCTATCATACCGTTCAACCCATTCGGTATTACAGTATCTAGTTCATAAATCCAGTGCTGTTCGCGCTGGATTAGAACCTGATCTATGGTACGGTTACCAAAACCATGGGTGACCTGCTCAATACAAAAACATGTTAACTGTTCAAAAGTGTGTCCACAGTCAATACAATGTTGGACAAGCGGGGCTGTCATTACTCTACAACGCAACCTTTCTCTTTTGAAGATCAATTATATAAGCAGATTTCAGGGGTGGCCATGGGGGCGACCTGTGCCCCCTCTATAGCTAACTTCTACATGGCGGGTTTTGAGGAGCGATGGTTGAGTGATTCCCCCTTTGCCTCTAATATTAAAACCTGGAGAAGGTTCATAGATGATGTTTTCTTGCTGTGGCAAGGGTCCGAGACATCTTTAATTGCGTTTTTTCAATGGATTAATCACTGCGATGAGAACATCAAGTTTACTTATGTATACCATCAGGATGTTATTACTTACCTAGATGTCCGTGTTCATAGGGGGAGGGGGCACTGGGAAACCTCTATCTTTAAGAAATCTACGGATAGGAACACACTCCTCCATTATAAGAGTGCCCACCCAAAGCCATTGAAAGAGGGGCTCCCTTTTTCGCAATTTCTGCGTTTTTGCAGAAATTGCTCTAGTGATCGGGAGTTTAAACTACAGTCACAGCAGCTTAAGTTGAGTTTTTTGGAAAGAGGATATCCGGAACAGGTAGTGAGGAGAGCATATCGGCGAGCATTGTATAATAACAGAGCTCTACTATTGACCCCTACGTGTCGTGAGGTGGGGGGAGACACAGATACAATAAACTTAGTTACGAGGTTTTCTCCTTTGAGCCGCGAGATACAGCGGAGTTTACAGAAGCATAAGAATGTATTATCCACCTTGACGGGGATGGAGGGTAAGAAGTTGCGGTGTGTGTGGCAGAGACACCGCAACTTGAAAGAATATGTGAGTCCCACGGTTCTGCCGATGTTGACCAGTGTGGTAGTGGAAAAGGGTCACAGACGATGTGGATCTTGTGAAATTTGTGAGATCACCTCGGAGACCACTTTGTTTAGTTATCGTCACGTTAATTATGCTGTGACGTCTTCCACTACATGTAGCTCTGCCGGAGTGGTTTATGTGGTGAAATGTCCTTGTGAGTTTCTCTACATTGGTAAAACCACTAGGATATTTCGAACGCGTATGAGAGAGCACCACAGCAGGTTGCGTTGTAGAGTAATGACAGCCCCGCTTGTCCAACATTGTATTGACTGTGGACACACTTTTGAACAGTTAACATGTTTTTGTATTGAGCAGGTCACCCATGGTTTTGGTAACCGTACCATAGATCAGGTTCTAATCCAGCGCGAACAGCGCTGGATTTATGAACTAGATACTGTAATACCGAATGGGTTGAACGGTATGATAGAGTGGGCGGCTTGTTTATGATAACTTTTCTGTTTAGAGAGCATGTTTATTTTAGATCAATGTGTCAGCTGGCCTTCGGGAGTTCTGTGTAGAATATAGTGGTGATTAGTGAGTGTGTGGCTTGTCTGTAGTATGTGTACGTATAGGTAGTCCATTGTTTTGGAGGCTATTCCTTTGAATGGGGCAGTATAGAGCCTCGTTTTGAGTTAGTACTATTTAATCTAACCATCTGTTGTTAGTCCGCATGCGCGGCGTCTCTCTGTTGAAAGCTTCTTACGAGTTGAGAAAGATTGGAAGCTGGCATAGTTTTGTGGTGTTTGACGTGGGCAGCATTTCTGTAAGTAACTGCTGATATTAGTTTTACCCACGGGTTTTTAATGAGTGATTTTAGAACGTTGGTTTTTTGGGTTATACACGTTGTTCGTTGTGTTTGCAGGTGATCCAGTAAATCCCCTGAAGAACCCTCTGCGGAGAAACGCTCCGAAGGCGCTGGGGGGAGGCGTCGGGATGATTGTGGAGCTGGGATCTGCTTAAAAAGTTTGTTTGAGTGTGTTCTAGCGGTGCGAAGAAGAAAACTTTATACCTGGCTTAGTGCTATTATTAGTGAAGAGAGAGCTGTTCTGCTACATATAGGCCAGGTTATTTAACTATATCACCGCTAGCTACCAATGGGGGTCATTGATGTTATTCAGCTTTTGTTCCCTTGAGTTTGACCTTGAGTCTTTGGGTGAGCAGCTGTGCAATTCTGAGACCTCCCGGTAGTGGTTAGATATAGTTTATTTAACCATTTTTTTGCTCAAACAAGCAATTGTTTTTGGATGTATTTCCCAGTTGTGTTTTACTAAACGCCTTACCCACCTTCAGCATCACGGCTCGCAGATGCTGTGTGGCGACGTAGCCCCTCCAGTGCAATTGCCATGCGTGGGGTGGGTTGGCCTGCAGACCCTTGGGCCTCACCGGGGTGTTGCGTCTCCCCCCTGTTGGCGCTCGCATGGCCATGTTCAGTGGTGCAGCTGGCCTCCACCGTGTCCGCCATGCCCAGGGGCATGTCCAACCCCTCCGGTTGCATGCCTGCCCAAGGTGTGCCATCGCCATCGCTGCTGTCATCGGCTGCCATCGTAGCCTCTGCCTCCTCGTCATCCTGGGGCTCCGACACCTCACACTCCTCGGGTGGCTCCATGATGCTGTAGTCACCTGCGTTGTGGGATGACATACACAACAGAGCTTGGATTGGTCCATACAACTATGTACACCTGTGTGGTACATGCCCACATGTGATGTGTGCTTGGCCATGCCCTGTGCATCTGCCACATACTACTGACACTACTGGTACCTAGCTTTGCGGAGGCACTGCCAAGCACACGCAGCACTGTGATGCTGCAGTCACCAGGTGCAAATCCGTGAACAGGGGTGCTTCACATTGTGTCAGTCAGTGCAGATACAGGTGTGAGATGTGTGGGACGTGCAGGGGTTGTGCATACCGGGCAGCCAGGGGTTGGTAGGGGGTGGTGTTGGCACCATCTACGGGTGGGGGACAGGCCCATGCAGATGTCAGGGGCTGTGCTGGTGAAGGGGACACTTGTGGGCCTGGGGTTGGGGGACGGGGATGACGAGGGGGGAATAGGATGCAGGCCACATAGGCAGAGGGCTGTCACATCATGCCTTTGTGACAGCAGGATGTGATGTGTGTACCTACCAGCCCTAGGATGGGCGGTGTCCAGTGCTTCCGGCAGGCCATGCAGGTATACGGGACCCAGCCTATCTGCCAATTCGTGCTCTAGGGGGGTGAGTGTGGGGGTAAAAGGGCCTCCCCCACCTGTGCCCGCAGCATGTTGCCACTCAGCGGCCATGTGGGCACGCATACCACGTTTGATATCAGACATTCTTTTACGCAGGCTCTCGAGGTCTCTATGTGGTCCCCTTGCCTGCACTACAGCCTCCTGGACCTCCTCCCAGACACGTGTCCGTGTTGCCACGGTGGTGGTGCTGCTTTGCTGTCCATACAGGACATCATAATTTTCCAGGACGCTTGCCAGCAGGAGATGGTTCTCCTGAGGGCTGAAGCGAACAGCCCTCCTCCTTTGCACAGACGGCACTGGCTGCCACTTGCGTTTGGCAACGGGTGGTCCGTGTGTGCGCTGTGCGCCACATGATGGGCCAGCAGCCTCCTCTGCCGGGCTTTCAGGGATCTTTGTGTCCTGCTGAACAGGCACACCCTCCTCCTCCACCACACCTGCCCTGTGCTGCCTCTCCATATTATCCCACCCCCTATCCACTCACCACCACTCCCACTCTCACTACCACTCTCACTCCCACTCTCACTGTACACCACCACTACCCATCTCACTCTACACCACCACTCCCACTCTCACTACCACTCCCACTCTACACCAGCACTAACCCTCTCACTCTACACCACTACACTTCCCACTGCCTCCTGGCACTATCTGTGCTCCACTTTAGACGCACATCTTCCCTCTCCATGTTACACATATCTGCAGATGTATTTATCAGTTTGTATGGCATAATGCGCGTTGCACATGCGCACGGGTAGCTGCGCGCGGTACCACCCGTGCGTTGTGCGTACATCACACGCGTATGCGCTACGCCATACAGAGTGTGGATGGCGCATGCGCAGCGGGCGTTGCGCATGTGACACCCACACGCTGTGTACGGCGTAGCGTATACACGTGTGATGTACGCGCAACGCACGGGTGGTACCGTGCGCATGCGCAACGCGCGTAGCTGCCCATGCATTGCGCGTACATCACATGCGTATGCGCTACGCCGTATACAAAGTGTGGATGGCGCATGCGCAGCGGGCGTTGTGCATGCGACACCCACACGCTGTGTACGGCGTAGCGCATACGCGTGTTACGTATGCGCAATGCACAGGTGGTACTGCGCGCATGCGCAACGCGCGTAGCCACTGCCCGCGCGCAATGATTTAAATATACCTGATTGCCTGGGACACATTGAGGGGGTTTATGTAGGAGAGAGTCTGTGACGTGGTTGTGAGCTTTGAGGAGTGTTAGAGGACAATTCTTTGTGTATAGTCACTGTGTGTTTGAGTGTTCTTTGGCTTGTGTGTCTGGCTCTGTGTCTTCGTCAGTGAGGTGGGTGTCAGTGTCATTGTGCATCTGTAGCAGTTGTGTGTATGGCAGCCTTCCTGATTGTTGCGGTTGAGGAGGACACTGAGGAGGGGCTGCAGTTGCCTGATGGGGGAGATGGTGTCAATGGGGCTGTGGCACGGGGCATGGGTGTGGACCCGCTGCAACTCAGACCTGCAGCTGTGGGGGCAGGCCGGGCAGGGGCTGTACCCGCACGGGGCAGGAAACGTGCTGAGGTGCGGCTCCGCCAGCCTCGCCTCTACAGGCCCAGGGCCCAGCTCCAGGGCATGCGTGAGGACCAGGTCATCTCCCTCTACCGCCTGAGCATGGGGGCTATTAGGGAGTTCTACGAGGATCTAAGACCTGACCTCGAGCCTCTGACTGCTCGGTCACATGCCATACCGGGATTGGTCAAGCTCCTTGGTGCCCTACATTTCTTTGCCTCTGGCTATTTCCAGTCATCTGTGGCCGCAGTAGGGGGCATGAGCCGCCCCACCTTCTCACGCTATCTCTACCAAGTACTGCGTGCCATGGTCAGCCGGGTGGGGAATTACATAGCCCTTCCCCACACTAGGCAACAGTGGGGGACCCTGAACCAGGCCTTTGAGGCGTTAGCCGGGATACCACACGTGATGGGCGCTATTGATTGCACACATGTTGCCCTGGTCCTGCCAAGAAACAGGGAGGTAGTGTTCCGCAACCGCAAACACTATCATTCCCTGAATGTTCAGGTTGTCTGTGATGCACATCAGCATATTCTGAATGTGGTACCCAGGTTTGCAGGGTCCACCCATGACTCCTATATCCTGCAGCACTCAGCACTTTACACTCAATTCGAGGATGGACAATATGGGGACTGTCTATTGCTGGGCGTGTATTTATCATTTCTGACATGCACATGCTGTTCATGTTACTAACCGTATGTGCAGATGTCTGTCTCGGAGGCGTGTCCCTCTTTGTGTGGGTATGTCATCTGTCTGTGTGTGATATCAGGGGTTGGGGCCTCAAACCCCTCCTTGCTATGGAGCTTTGTCGTGCTAGTTACATGTCTGCTTGCATATGTGTCGTGGTTACAGATTATGTTTCCAAACCATGCCCCACACCCTTGTCATGTGTGTCTGCCCTTCACACCCTGATGCATAGTCCTGCTGTCCCATCATGTGGTGTCATATGTTTATGTCACAATGTGTTCTGCATCTGTTTTGCACATACATACCTGTGTCCATTCTGGAGGACATGGGCTCCTGCTTTAACGTTGTACGTCTCTTTGTTGCAGGTGATGCAGGATATGGGTGCCGCCCCTGGTTGCTGACCCCCGTGCGTCGACCACGGACACGTGCAGAGAGGAGGTACAATGAGGCCCATGCCACCAGCCGCTCCATCATAGAGCGCACCTTTGGCGTATTAAAGAGTCGCTTCAGGTGTCTGGATAGGACAGGCGGGGCCTTATAATACAGACCACAGACTGTGGCAGAGATCATTGTCGCCTGTTGCATCCTGCACAACATTGCTCTCAGGCACCACATCCCTGTCGATATTAATGAGGGTCTGGAGGAGGACCCTACGTGCCCCCCTGCACCTGCCCATGGTGACACATGTGAGGGCACAGCAGTCAGGCAGCAGCTGATTGCAGAGCTCTTCTCATGTAAGTACTGCATATGTTACCGCCTACATTTGTTTGGATATGTGTGTACTGCTAATGCTAGTCACCATTTGTATCACGATATCTGTACGATGCAATACTGCACGGATATGTAACCGAGACTGGCTTGCCATACCAGCTTCACATCTACTCATGCCTGATCCACATCAGATGTGGGTACGGCACAACAGTAGGTGGAGGTAGCTTGTGTGTGTGTGGTGTTTTAGGCTTTGGTGCGGTGTAGGGCTGCCATACCTGGTTTGTGGCTGCATATGATAGGGGCTGACGTGCAGGCACACGTAGTTGGCTTTGATACTTTGGGGCGGCAGGATGAGAGGCATGTGGTATGGCATTAACAATGCGGGAGCAGACCATGGATGGGGCCAGTTGTCTAAATGTCTGTCTTACAGTTGATGTTCTGCGCTGAGTGTGTGGTTGGTATGCTCTGATGTGCAGGGTCTGTGCATTAGTTGTTTTAGTATGCCACTAAATGTGATACATACCAATATCTATGTGATCTGTGGTAACTGGAGCACTGGTATGTGGTATCCATGAGGGACATTATTGCACCACCACAGTGTGCCTGAATGTAGAGGTCATCACATAGCCCTCTCAGACATTCCGGGAGGATAGAGAACCTGTGTAGTGTGCAGCCAGGGGGGGTGTATTGCATTAGTTGTGAAGGATATAGAATAGCTGTGCAATGCAGTGGTGCATATTTGTATGCTGACAGAGATTATTCATGCCAGATCAGCAGGGTGTGGGTTACAGTAGGCAAGCTGTGGGCTAACTGTGGGTGTGGAGCCTGGTTTCTGTGTTGTTGTCAGGGGGATCAGGGCACATCTATCTGATGACATCTGCACATGTACCACAGCACTCACATACAAGCGGGGAGGATGGGCAGAGGGGGTAGGTGCAGTCCACTGCACCAACTACATTGCTGACCCTGGAGAGGACGACTTATGTCCACACACACAACATCGCTCTGAAGGGGGGGGGGGAGGGTTTAGGTGCACATATGGCCTATCCATGCCTTTCCATTATCCATGTCACACAGCAGTATGACATGCAGCCATCATGGTCTGGTCACATGCACACATTGGGGTGTGGTTTGGCAGGCATAACTCAGCCATGGTGATGTAGATTTGCAGCTCGTCATCACACAGCTGTTAATGTAAGTGATGGTAGGAGCTATACACACCACTGAATTGTATATGGTCAGCCACTGGGGAGGTGCCCCTGCATAGTTCCTTGTGTTATAGTACTTGATAGCAGGGTATCGGACATCAGTGGGACACCAGGACACACAGTGAGGGGCATTGGGTGACATATGGGGGACGCAGGGTATTACTGCAGCCGTGGATTGATGCTGGGACACAGTAGGGATGAAGCACTTCTGTTTACCCTTTTGTACATGAACAGAGAGATGGGGGGACGGGGGACAGACCGAGTGCAGACCCTTGTAGTTTGGCATTCACACATCAGAGATATCTCTCACATGACATAGATCTGTACGGTGTGCTGGTGAACAGTTGCTCAGTGAAGGATCGGGGGGGGGGGCTGTGAGCTGAGGACAGGAAGGTGCAGTGTGTGTTGCATAACTGGCAAATGGCATATGTATGTTTCCCTTGTGTTTCCTACTCCGCAGGACATACCTATTGCAGCTCCTGGTGCGGACGTGCATTGGCAGGTGACTGTTATTCATCCAACATGCAGTGGTCTGTGGTAGGTGGCTGTACGGCTACATTGTCTGTGCTGACAGGCAGGGTAGACACATGTTCTCGGTTATGTGTCAGATTGTACATATGATGTTGTTTACCTCTTTTCCCTGCACCACCATAAGCATATCTTGGTGTTGTCCCATGTGTTCCTGTCCAGTTTGTCCTGTGCAACACTGTGTCTGTGACACAGCCAACAGAGCTTCATGTGTGTGGGTGTCCTAGGTGTTGTGGTGGTGGGCTACACGTGCACCCTTCCCCAACAGTGTACCATCAGACAACACCAGTCTTTCGTTTGATTTCACAGGGCTTTTCAGTCCACACATCTACAATTGGGCACATCCCAGCCATATGCTACTGCTGGCATGCTCACCTTAGCATACTGTGTGGGTGTGTTTCTTACGGTTGGCTGTGTGTTGGTACAGTGTGCAGGCATGTTACATTATCATATGGTGTGTGGGGTCTGTACACCTGGGGGGCAGTGCTGACTGTACTATCTCTTCCTTACTGCTGTTTACCATGTGAATATTGTGGACATGTGTTGTGTATTGTGAGCAGACATGTGTTGTGACATACGACTGTTGGACCGTATTTTCCAGATCTCAGATATCGCCATGATGTGGACCTGCATCAACAGTGGCTGGACATGGTTACATGGTGATTCTCCCAATTGGGGTGACGTCGTCTCCCTTCACTGAGTGACCCAGGGGATCCATGACATACACCTGCTGCACGCAGACGGTAGGTGAAACCTTTGGGGGGGGGAACTGACATCTGGCTTTGCATGTTAATGATTTACGGTTTGTTTCAGAGATGTTTCATGTTGCTTCTCTGTTCACACTCGCTGATGCACATGGGGTGGCGCTGTGATACACTTGTGTAACATGGACATGGCCATGCAGATGAACATATCCATGTGACAGCCGTGTCTGCAGTTCCAATTCCACATCTGAGCAACCTGCACTGTGTTCTGTTTTGTGCTCATGTTTTATGTTTGCCTGTGTGTCATTTTATTATGTGCATATTCATGGTTGCCTGTCTGCATTTTGTGCTGCTGTTGGACACTGCATACCAAAACATTATTTCTACTCCTCTGACAGGGCAGAGAACAAACTGGACATATCCACTGAAGCGCATCTAGCATCGCCATCATCCACCAGTTGGGGGACACACCACCATGGAACTATCCCTTGGAGAATGGTGCCATAGGATGTTTGGCCTCTGCAAGTGGGACACATGCCTAGGATGGACAGTATTACTTTGGGATCACTACTTTATCCATGACGGATGTATATAACACACTGTTGCCATGCTCTTGCTGGGAGTTGTGCTCATCTCAGGGGACACACATGACCTTTCATGTACTGTGGCATATTGGGATGTGACACTTGACTATGCATGCCCAGGGTTGCAAGGATAGTCTTCACCTGACATGTTGAATTGCATATACGCTTTGGACTTTGCGCACTGTGTACTGGTCCCCACGTGTGCAGCAGGGACTGAGATTGTCACTGTATGATCTACATTCCTCCACAGTTGTGGTGTTGTGTTTTGGCCATGTGTGTGACATGGAACACAGGATACGCTCATCTGTTTGTTTCAACACAGGCGTACAGCCATGCATGTGGCATAGGGGGAGCGATGGAGAGGTCCTGTGGTATATGTCCACCTACTCTCCACCTGGACATGATACAGGTTTTGCCACAGCACTGCTTTAATGACCACCAGCATCCTGGATGGAGAAATTTCACTTACCGTTAATTTCCTTTCCTGGAATACTGCTAGACCAGTCCAGACAAACGGGTTATGCACCCCTGCCAGCAGATCTTGGAGACAGAGAATTCTACCAGAGCTCTGATAGGCTGGAGCCTGGTGATATAATCCTACCCCTAGGGGTCTCCCTCAGTTACGTCCACAAGCTAATGCAACATGAACTGTAACATCACCCCAGAGGGTCTCAAGTGAACTATATACAAGGGAGCCGAAGAACTCCCTAGAGCTGAAAACAGTATCCACCTACGAACCCATGGACTGCCCATGGTGAGGCATACCGGCAAAGAGAAGAACCGCGGTTGGCGGCTGCACCGCACCAGCGGCACTCCAACCAACAGCAGGGCGGGTCCTGGACTGGTCTAGCAGTATTCCAGGAAAGGAAATTAACGGTAAGTGAAATTTCTCCTTCCAGTTCATAGTGCTAGACCAGTCCAGACAAACGGGCAGTACCCAAGCTACCTGCTTTCAAGGGGGGGGGGGGGGGTAAGGACGCCGACAGCTCAGCAACTCCAAAACGGACCTCCTGACGGGCATGAACGTCCAACCTATAATGATTGACAAAGGTGGACAGCGACGACCAAGTCGCCGCCCGGCGAATATCGAGAGGAACTACATGAGACCTTCCGGCCTACAAAGTTGCTTGCGCCGGAGAGGAGTGAGCACAGAGTCCCGGTGGAGCTGGCTCTCCCAGAAGAAGGTACGCCGCCTCAATGGCCTCTGTAACTCATCTAGAAATGGTAGATTCGGAGGCTGCAGATCCCCGACGAGAACCCGCGAACAAGACAAAAGAGCAATAGTCATATGGAAGGGTCCCGCGACCCCCAGATACCGAAAAAGAACCTTCGTAAGGTCCATCGCCCGCAACGGAGACCGACCACTGTCACACTGCGCCTTTGGAAAAGACGGAAAGAAAAGAGGCTAGTCAACAGCGAACGGCGTCAGCACTTTGGGCAACAAAGGAAGGGACAGTTCACAGAGAAACGCCTTCGGAGGAAAACGAGAGATAGGGATGTCGACATGAGAGAGCCTGGAGCTCAGAAACACGGCGTGCCGAAGTTATGGCCACCAAGAAGACTGCCTTCAGAGTCAAATCTAGAAGAGAACATGCCCTCAGAGGCTCAAAGGGAGGAGCAACGAGGGTACAGAGGACAAGCACGAGAGCCCATGCCTGTACAGGCGAACGCAGAGGAGGCCGGAAGGCCTAACTCCGCGGAGGAACCGAGACACGTCCAAATGCGAAGCTATCGATCGCCCCGGTATAGAACCCCAAAAACAAGTTAAAGGCGACCACTTGTACTCGCAAGGAATCGAGCGCTAATCCCTTATCCACTCCGCCTGTAAAAAGGACAGGATGTCCGGAACACTGCAACGCCAGGGTGAGAGGTTATTTCGCAAACACCAACCATCAAGAGACGCCAAACCCGAGCGTAAGCGTCGTGGTAGACCGCCGCGCCGCGAGAAGCGTCATGACCACACTAGGCGAATAGCCGTAGCGAGCAAACCGGTGGCGTGGAATTGCCAGGCCATAAGCGAGTAAGGAGCCGGGTCTTCCATCTACACCGGTCCCTGAATCAGAAGGCCGAGCAACGCCTCGAGGCGGAGCAGCGACGCCCCAGACAGACGGAGGAGATCCGCATACCATGGTCCGCGAGCCCAATTCGGAGCCAGCAGGAGCACAGGGTCGCGACGGTCTCGAAGCCGCTGGAGAACCATGCATATCACAGATCAGGGAGGGAAAACACACAGGAGAAGATGAATCGGCCACGGTTGAGAGAGAGCATCCATGCCGTGCGCTCCCTCGTCCCTCCAATGGCCGAAGTACAGCGAAGCCTTGGCAGTCTGCGCCGTAGCCATTAGATCCATGGTCGGTAGTCCCCACAGGCGAACAATGGACCGGAACGCATCCGGCTGCAGAGCCCAGCCCCCAGGCTCCAGAGAGTGCCGGCTGAGAAAATCGGCTTACACATTGTTCACGCCTGCGATGTGCTGCGCCGACAGCCTGAAGAAGTTCCTCCGCCCACGGGAGGAGCAAACGCCTCTCCTGTGAGACATCCGGACATTGCGTTCCGCCTAGGCGGCTTAGGTAAGCAACCGTCGTGGCGTCGGACAGGATCCGAACAACACGTCGCCGCAGAAGAGGCTGAAACTGAAGAAGGGCGAAGCGCACTTTCCGTGTCTCGAGACGATTGATAGACCCTTGGGCTTCGCGAGGTGACCAACTCCCCTGCGCCGAGGCCAAGCCGCAAGGCGCTCCCCAACCGGAGAGGTCGGCGACTGGCGTCACCAAGATCCAGCGCAGAGACTCCAGAGGGACCGCCCGTAGAAGATTGTGTGCCTGAAGCCACCAGCGGAGACTGCGGCGCACCGGCAGAAGCAAAAGCAACCGGATTCAATAACTCTCCGATACCGGCGACCAACGAGATAGAAGCGCCGTCGGCAAGCAGCGCATGAGCGCTCTTGCCCACGGAACAAGGGCTATCGTTGCTGCCATGGACCCCAAGAGTTGAAGGTAGCCCCAAGGCCGAGGCGCCACTTGATCCAAGCAATGGCGGAGCTGGAGAGAACTTTTGAAAACGTTCCTGAGGTAGAAACACCCGTCCCCTACGAGTGTCGCACCCAGCCCCTAGAAAATCCAGGACCTGAAGCATCCCAAAATAGACAGAGTAATGGCCCAGTCCTCCATCCAACGGTGGACCGGGACAAATGGCATCTAAATGCTGGAGCCTTTAAATGAAGCAACATCCGCTGCCCATTGACGCAGGCTGAGCCATCTCCGAGCTACCGACACCGGTGCTAGGAAGCGAGCTGACAGCCGCAAGAGATCACAGAATGCTTCTGCCCGGAATGCAGCGATGGATTTGAAATGAACCAACTCGGGAACACCGGGAAGCTGCTGAATCCATCGAAGGGAGGCCCGAGCTGCTAGACCTCCGCACACCTGCAAGAAGGAAATAGCGGGCGAAGGAAAACCGGTCTTTAGCAGCCTCCCAACTCTTTAGGTCTTGCTGGTCGCGGAGCGTCTCTCCGCCCTCAACCGGAAGTGTGGTATGCCTGATGACTCTGGTCAGAATGCATCAACTGTCGGGTATGTCAGCCAACGGTCCAAGTGAAAGGGAGACCAAGGGTATAACTGACCAATACCGCGTGCCGTACGAATGCTCTGGAAAATGGGATCCAGCTGCAACCGGATTTGAGAATCCGGTGGAGCAGGCGTGTCGGCTAGGGGGAGTGACTCAATCACCTGTGTGATTAGAGCCGGCAACTCCTCTTACCGAAAAAGGTTGAGAACCGTCAGCGAAGAAAACAGACGGAGAATATTCCCCATCTCCGTACTCCAACAAGTCAGGGCTGATCTCCGAAGATTTAAAGTCTTCTTGAATATTGTGATGGGGCCAGTGGGTAGAGCCCTTTAACCCTATATAGGTGGTTGCCTAGGGTCTGTAAAACAAGTAATCTGCTCTTGCTAGGTAAATAATAGAGTCTCTCAGAGCAAAAAGTGAATAAGAAAATAAGATGGGTTTTATTCCCCGTCCCGCTCGGACTATCAACAAGATCAAAACTCCAGATGCAAGCAATGAACAAAAATAGTATCGGCAAACTTATATTCCTTTGTTTAAATTCACAAAGTTCTTTTTGTTATTCCATTAAACAGCAGGGCTGCAATTGTAACAAATGCTACAATCCATGGGTGTGGGGGCTGGAAGGCTGCTGCTATCTTCCACAGCATACCCTCTCCAGCACTCCCCAAACTCCCTGTATCACACTCTTCCTGTGTGGAGTACTCAGACACGTCTCCTTTGATAACTCACTATAGCTTCCAGTGAAGGTTTCTCTCTCTTCAGGTTTATACCTGTCTGGCATGCAGTAGATTCTCTCTGGGTTTTCCTCCCAAAACAAAGGTTCTGAATATCCTTGCTTCCTGTATCTATGCTCAGGACCGCGCCCTTGGCACGTATATGTTTTAAACCTTTCTCTGTAAGCACATGGATGCCTCCTTTTATCCTTAGGGATTGTCTTGGCACTTGGCTCCCTGTATCTCTTCTCTCTAACCTCCCAGGCTGGTTGTGCACTAGTAGAGTTAGTATTAGCTTTGCAGCTGTTTCTTAATGTGCAAGTGTGTTTGGAGTTCCCCTCCCCCAACACTCTCTTTCTGAATTGACCTGTGCTTAGTGCTGGCACATACCGGTCTCCTGTGTGGTAGGACACTCCTGGCTTCTCTTGAGGACTGACTCGGGTGGCATGCCTTCTCCCAGTGCAGCTTGCCTCAAACCTTTTCTCATGAGTGCTGGAGCTACCTTCACTTCCTGGTTCTCTGATAGAAAACTTTCCTCCCAGCACTCCTCTGGGGTTTCTGCTCAGCTGACTGTAGCCACACCTCTTGCTGCTTTCTCTCTGGCTTCTGCCCTCCTCCTCCTTCTCCTCTTCCTGGGTTGTGTCCTGCCTTCCTCTCCACTGACTGGAACCCTGTCTTATGTAATCCCTAGCCCTGCACGTGACGTGGGGATTTGCAATCAGGTGTTCCTGATGAGCTTTCTGTTTGGCACGTAGTAACAGTTTTCCCTGCTCAACTGTTTCAGTGTGCCTAGTGCCTCTTTTCAACGCTGAATCTAAGGTAAGCTCTTCTTTTACCATGGGCTGTGTATCCTCTGCTGCACCACAATATCCATAGTACCCCGCAAGGCACATGCAACGCCCCAAGGAGGACGTACTGCTCTAAGGTCTGAGGACTTATGGGACCACTTGCGAGACCACGCCATATGCTCGCCTGCTACTGGGCAGGCGTAGGAGATATTCCAAAAGACTCCAAAAGGCACAGGCGTCATGTCAGATGGAAGAGTGTGAGGAAGGCACTGTCAGTTAAAGCTGCTGTGGCCTCCAGCGGCTGTGGAAGCGACATGGGAGCTGACTGAATCCTTTCCTGCAGGAAGATCCTGCAGCAGGGGCTCTGAGGAGGGAGGAGATAAGGTGCTCATGAACCCATCTAGCAGCGCAGTGGGAATGGGAAAAGAGTCTCCGGGATGCAGCGTGCAGGTGGAACACAAGCAATCTATTAATTCCCCCTTCGGCTGATTACATATCACATACAATACAGCCAGAGAAACAAGCATTGTAGAGACTTAAACCACCTTTCCTCTTCTTGTTTTTTTTTTTTTTTTAGCAAGGTAGGCTCAGGGAAACCCAAGACTCTTCAAAGAAAAGGATTTTGAAACTCCACGTGCCTCCACAGCATGTTTAAATGTGTGGAAACTGCTGTCTAGAGGTGTTCCCTCCAAAAAGAAACACTGAAGAGAGAAACAAAATGGCCGCTGGCACAGAAAAACTGTCAGGTATTCACTGAGCTGAGAAGGGAACTGTCAGTCATTCACTGTGCTGGTACAGAGAAACTTTCAAAGTCAGGGTAAGGCAATTACAGTGACTGAAAGTAGGGAAATTAGAGTGTGATCCCTCTGCAGCCACTCAGACCTCCATGGTAGGGGCTGAAAGGTGTTTCTGGGGAGGGATGTAGAAGCTGAAACCCAGCTGTATGAAGATTACAGTGAGTATGCTTAATTAGGCCGAGCCCAAAACAGTCAGGATCCAAAACACTGACTTAAAATTCCAATCAAATGGTATATTGAATAAGACAGTATGATAAGGAAGCTTATCATAGCTCAGGAAAGGGCTATAGAAAAGGTGAAGTGTCTCTGAACAAGCAACCTGTCAGTGCTGGTAGAAATGAGAAAACAGAATTTTGCCATAAAAGACTACCAGTCCCAGAATGCACCAGGTTTCCAACAGCCATGAGAGGAGCTGAAGTGAGAAAACGTGTGTTCAATCAAAAGGGCTATGAGGTAATCCCCAAGCACTCATTGCAAAGAGCAGGGCTTGATTCAGCACAGCTGCGCTGTGGTAGGATGGAACACTCATCTCAAAGGGCAATGCCTGATTCAGCACAGCTGCGCTGTGTTAGGGAGGATCACTCATCTAAGCAGAATAAGAGTAGAGTTTATTCTACAGATGACCATCTTCAGGATCACCTTGGATATACAGAGAAGGATCATCAGTTTCATCTGAAGGATCAGCAGAAGCAGAAGCCAAACCGGACGGATAGAGAAGGAAAGAAACCCTCTGGAAGGAAGAGGAGAAAAGCCTTTGAGAGGTCTAGAAGAGTCCAAGGCAGTACGTATACTGGGAGGTATTTCAAGGGCCAGCATATACCATTGGACTGGGGAAAGCCAGAGGAATGGTGCTGCAGAACAAGGAATCACCAGAGGCTACCTGTGAGGGAGATGGCTGCACGTGGAAGGGACTCTAAGACCTATGCCAGAAGGTATGTGAAGAGAGATCCAGTGTCCAGGGATCAGGACTGGAAGGCTGGACATAAGAACTGGACTACATACTGGCCAGGCTATATAGAGAGGAACTATAGCAACAATGGAAGCTCAGGTATGAACACTGATCTATGCCCTAGCTATAACCTTGAAAGACAGCAGGGAAATAAGTGTTCTCCTGAAAGTGCTCCATTGAAAGATTCATCTGTGCCAATGCTTGTTGATGAAGGGGAAATAATAGCAGATCAAGATATTGTTTATATGGACTGCTCTCTATCCAAACTCCGTTGGTAACTTTCTGTGATAAAGCACAGCAGCCATCACAAAGAAATATAAATTTGTTCTTTATTCCACTAAGAAAAGCTCCTGAAGCAGGATTTGACTCACACAGTAGAAAGCCAGCCTGCTAAAGGGTTTCAGCTGGATAACTGATAGCAATTGAGCTGCACCTAATTGCTTGTGAGCTAGGAGAGAATTACTTCTGGATCTGTGTGGAAAGTAATCAGAAGTTAACCTTACAAGAACAGTTTATTTCTTTCTTTGTGGCTTTTCGTTTGTTAGAGATATGCTAAGAAAACATTAGCTAATTGCCTGACAAGTTTGAAGGTTGTTTTCCTGATTTTGATTTTTGACTTTGTTTTACCAAGTTAAACACTGCAAGCAAGTAACCTAATTTATGTGCTACCAAGCATATCTGTGCTGGGAGAAATAACCCCATAAATAAAGAAGTATCTTATTGGCTTTAACACTTGTGCACAACTAAATTATTGTCAGCAGCTGTGTCTGGTGTGAATGAACTACATTACCCACAATACCTTGCAAAAATCATATAAATATATGCATTGTCAAGACTGTGAAGATTCTCACCCAGGCAGCCGTCTGACAACAGGTACAATATTCAGTAAGACGTACTGTGATGGCGAAGACGGCCAGGTCCCTAGAAAGATAGGAAAAGTACAGGCAATTTCCCCTAGTCAGAGGGAAAGGGAAAAAAATGCTCAGTTTAAAAGTGCAGCTAAGGCTGAAAAAAAGAACCTGTCAAAAGTTGTCCAAAAGCCACGTCCCAGTTCCATAGCAACTGAGGGTGGTAATGCAGCACACCTGGGGGCGGGGTGGAAAGATACCGGCCAGTCACATGTTTATAAGCCCCAGAGAACAGAGAGAGATAGTTTTAGGAAACTCACGAGACTGAGGAGATTCTCAGGACTCCCGGGAGAGGAAAGGAGTTTCTCAAGATCCCCAGGACAGGGAAGGAGATTCCCAGGGGAGGAAAGGAGATTGGCAAGATTGGAGAAAGTCTCGAGCTTCCCAGGGGAGGAGGAGAGATTGCAAAGACAGGCAAGGAGGTTGCCAGGTCTGGAAAGATTGCCAGGACACGAGAATAAGAGAGCTGACTCGGTTTCAGAGGAGGAGTCTGAAAGGGAGCCTCATTCAGTGCAAGAGTTTCATGCTTGCAGGAGGAAGGGAGACAAGAAGGCTGCTTTAACCAGGAAACAGCATGGCCAGGGAAGGAGCAGGGAAGCACTGCTAAAGAAACTTCCAAAAGGTACTGCTGCTAAAATTGTTAGCCAAAGGTCTCAGGAAGAGTTCCCAGACAGCCAGCTCCAGGAGTTTAACCAGAAGCAGGGTTACAAGAAGCCTCTCAGTAAAGAAGGTTTAAATATTTTAAAACTGGTTCAACATATGCTGAAAGACCAGGAAGTAATTAGTGGAGAGAGTAGTTCTCTGCACCGAGGGAAAGAACAGCTGTTTGCTGACGACATCACAGAACAGTCCTGTTCAGAATGTGAGTCAATGGACATCGGGGAAAATATTCTTTTAAGTGAGCCAGAGGAGGCTATGGAATGTGAGTTATCCCTGATAGTGAAATAAGAGTGTGTGGAAATATATGTGGGAAGAAAATTCCATTTCTCTGATATGCATGGTGGTTTTACAGAGCTAAGAAGTTTTAATTAGTGTGCTTGTTGCCCTGAGTGAGACGTGCACCGGAGTGCTGCTGGAAGTCTCTGGACAGCTGATTAAAACCCTTAGAGCTCTGAAACCAAAGAAGAAAAAGTTTATTCGTTGGAAGTTGTTGGCATTGAAGTTTCAATGAACATTTTTGAGTTTGTTTAAAGTACTGAGAAGTGAAGCATTATTTTTGAATGAGTAACCTTTGTATGCTGAAGTAAGCAAAAGCATTTTTCTTACCTGAGTTTCTTGTGAATATTTTGTACACGTGATTTACCAAGCTTCATTTTGAAGTTCCCGCTATTATGGGAGGCTAATAAAAATATTCCTGCGTTTGCTTTCAACTCTCGGCTCAGCCTTTGATTACAACTACATTTGCTCTAAATACTACAACTCCCAGAAGCCTTTGCTCTGGAAGTTGCTTGAAAGTGACATTTGCTTCCCCTTCACCTCGTCAGGCAGCTGCCTAGGCGGGGCAAGGGCGCGACAGTACAAAGTAACCCGGCTGCAGTTTGTGGATTAAAAATTTAAAGTAGGAACTTCAAAACTCAGAGGCAGCCGGTCTGGATGCAGTTGAAATCATCCCAGAGCAGCTGAGGCAAGTAAGAAAAAAACAGGCTACTCAGTTTTCTTTCAGAAAATGATACCTGAACTTCCTGGGATGTCCAAACTCTCGTGGCAAAGACTCAGCGCAGCGTAAAGCCAAGGGAGAGCTCCACTGAAGCCAGGCTCAGGAGTACCCAAGTTCATCCGGGGAAGCAAGATGCTGGGGGAAGAGCACAGCTGATTCATGAGGTCCCTGTGTTTCTTCGGACAGCCTATGCAGCGTAAACCTGAATAAGGCATAATGAGAACTAAAAAAAAATAACTCTGTCCCACAGGAACAGGCATTTAACAATATTCCCCATAATAGGTAATGCCTCAGCCGGCCATGTTTGTTGGGCACAGTGGGGGATGGAACCCATGAGCCCTGCACCAGTGGTCAGTGTCTTAGCATTGTACTGTGGCTCTGAATTGCATCCTGTTCTCTATCCATGCCTTCCGTACTTTTTATTCATTATGTTAAAACATAGGCAGAGAAAAAAGGAACCCCTTCACAACTCACAGCTAGCAAGTGTTGTGGAAAAAAACGTAAACAGCAATAGAGCTGTTAGAAGCCAGTAGAGAAGGAATCTGGCTTCCCGCCAAAAACCGGGGCTCATTAGCTATTCAAAATGGCCGCCGGCAAAAATAAACCTCAAAAAGAGTGAATTAAAACCCCCAAAAGCTAAGGAATTAACTTAAAAAGTCAAAGGAGAAGGTGGGAGGGTTGCAGGCATGAGAGAAATGCCTAAAATCGCTGAAAAATCAAGAAAAATAAATCGAGTTACCACAGAGTTGCAGACAGCAGTGGGAGAAAGACAGTTTCTGTACTCACAGTACCGAAAGTGCAGAGAAGCCACGGACCGCTGCTCAAACCACTGCCAGCTGCCTCACCACTAAAATCAGCCCCAGGGACTGGATTTTAGGAGGCTTACCATCCAGCTAAATAGCCCTCATGACTAGTGCTGGGGAGTCTGCACATCAGCGATCTCTACTGTGACAGGACACAGGAGCTTCAGCTGGAATTATCCTGGTGCTCAGATAAGTACACTGGCAACTCAGGGGATAATCTCTCCAAGAGAAATCACAAAGAAATAAAGCATTTTAAATTTTTTTTGAAGGAGCAAAAAAAAAAGCATCCAGATCTGCTGGAGACAGAGAAAAACTGAGGGAGACCCCTAGGGGTTGGATTATATCACCAGGCTCCAGCCTATCAGAGCTCTGGTAGAATTCTCTGTCTCCAAGATCTGCTGGCAGGGGTGCATAACCCATTTGTCTGGACTGGTCTAGCAGTATGAACTGGAAAGATGTTTTCAATCAACAAGGGTGTTTCCCTGCATGTGTGGCATCACTGTAGCATGTTGAGATGTACATGGTGCATGTGCATATGACTGCATATGTTGGAGAGACACAGCACGTGGCAATATGGCTTCTGTGTGATTTACTGTGACATGTTGGCCCCTACTTTCCATTTCTCTATACTCTTTGTTGAGTCTGCTTACTGTACAGACGTGATGCTCTGCATTGATTTACAGACCTTGCATTGCATGTCTGCACAGTCCTGTTTATCCCCTGAGGTAGCGACACTCACATTGCCCCATTCTATTTGGAGTGTCACAGTGTGCGTGTCCAATGTCTCACTTCAATTGTGCATTCCCTGTACTGTGCTATATGTGTAAAGGCACTATCTACACACCAACCAGTGCAGGGGGATCCCCTGCATGGTGTTATCTCTGCATGTTTCTGCAGGTAGTTTTCATTTGTATTCTCTCTGTGCTGATGTGCCTCTGCTACCTGTTCGCATATCCTCATTGTGCAGTTGATGATTGCTTCGGGTTACATTGTTGCAACGTTGATTCCTATATCAGGCATTATGTGAGAGCTGAAACATTACTTTCGATATGTTTTTTTCAAATTACAACATGTTAGCAACAGATGCTGTTTTCATTTGTGTGCCTCCTGTGTTTGTCAGATATGTTTTTGTGAACAGATCATGATTGATGTGTGTTGGCCCCTCATCATGCACCACCTACTGTCTACATGCACTCATATGTGAGTAACACACTTGCGGCATGCAGCAGCATGTGTGGGGGTGGGGGCCTATGAAATGGTGCATACCATGGACCTGCTGCACATTATGTCTCCTGCCCGTCATTTGTAGACGGGCCAGTGACCTTTCTGTATAATGTGGGTTGATGCCCTGCTAAATGTGTTTCCGTGTTTCACCTGGGATCCACTTACCCTGACATTATGATGGCGGTATCGGTATCAGCACTATCTGTGAGGATTAACCCAAATAAATATATCAGTTTGCTATACACTTGTCTCTGCTGCTGCTTGATCATGGTGACAAACATACAGTACAATGTGTGCCTTTGAGTCAGTCCTGACTCCTTGTGACCCAGAGACTCCAGGGCTTTCCTGGCAGTGTCACTTGAGGTAGATTGCCAGGCCTTTCTTCCAAGGTACTGGAGGGTTCCATGTGTTGCCCAGAGCCACATGGCATGCTTGTGGGAGTTGGACCCTGGTTGCTTGGTAACCAAGCCAGTTTACTGACCACTAGGCTACTCCTCCACTCTTTGCTCACATTGACACATGTATCTACTGATTTGCTGGTCATGTACATGACCCACTTGTGCTCACATCCTTGTACGGTGGCAGTTGTGTATCTGCCAGCCATTTACCACATCACTGGGTATTACAGCTTCCCATGCACACCCTCCCTTTGGGGTACTCTTTTTGCATTGTGCTCAGTGTGCTCATTTTGGTTGTTTGGGGTAGTGGTTGCAGGCATGTGTTCTAACGCGATAGGTTGCAGGTTTGGTCCCAAGATGGGATTTATCCTTTTCTTCTCTGTCATGCTAACATGACCATTGGGTACCAGCAGGTTCATCACCACTGCACACACCCTTCCATCTACTCAGTGTACACCAAGGTGTGCCCTCTGTGCTGCCTAGCCATCACATGTTAGGTGTTACATATGTCTCTTTCTTTATGGTGTTTACATGGCAGTGCACTTGGGGGTTTTGTATTGCTGTGGTTCAGCTGGTGTGTGGTACACCTGTTTGCATGTTGAATTCTCTCCTGTCCTGTTCCAGATTTTTCACCAGCTCCACAGAGCATCCTCTGCTGCCCTTGGGGTTTCGTTTCTTTCCTCTTTTGCATGCTGTATCCACTGCATAACATTTCATTGTGTGTGTGCGTGTCTCTGGTCCCAATTACAGACTGTGATCTGATCTGTACACAGCAGATCTGCATGTGCATTTGGTCATGGTTACTGTTGGGGGTTTGCCTGTCCTGACAGCCAGCAGGCGTCTTGTGTGATGCCCTGCACTATTTTTGTATGCAGCCTTTGCTAATGAGCTCACGTTGGTGGTGTGGCCTACTGGTTTGTGCATTGCCATTTGTGGTAGTGGTCATAGGTGTGATTCCTCTCTGTTCTCTTTGATTTGTATGCTTGTCCTGCAGAACTAGTTTTCATTCGTGTGACAGTCATATCTGTGCAGATCTGTGCTGTGAGCACATTGTACCCTCAGAGTTGTGAACCATCCTTCTGTCCATCTTCTGTCTGCCAGCTGTGTGCCATCCTACCCTGATGTGCATGCTGCTACCCCACGTCCTGCACTCCTACACATTCCTGCATTGCAGCTCTCCCAGGTTGCCTCTCCTGTGTGTGCTCTGCATAGCACTGCTACTCCACTGTCATCCTGATATTTCACCTATCCTGCCATTTCAGGCTCCTCTGCTGTACACATCTTCCCATCCTCTGTCACACACTGTCATTATAGCATGGTACATTACCATCACTCTGTGCATAGCTACAGCTGCCCCCGATATGTTTGTCCAATTTTCTAGCTGCCACATGGGCTGGAGCTGATTTGTGTGGTCCATCAGCTCTGATCTACGTCCTTCTTTTACTTATGCATTGTCTTTCCTTTCTGCTCTGTGCAGTGTTTGGGTTACGTGTGTGTTTGGCACATACCTCTCTTGCCCTTCAAATTGGGGGACCTTACTGCTCTTGGCCAACGTTTTTGGGTTCACCTATACATCCTTGGGGCATCTTACGCCACACCTTCGATTCAGGCAGCTTATGGGGTGCCTACTATGGTGCCTTGGGAGTTGGCAACCTTTCAACATGGCCTCTGGGGAACATTATAACTCGCCTTTGCTGACGTGGTTGTTTAGGATGTGCCTTCTGGTGCACCCTAAAAGGTGCGTTAATTTATGGCACTAGGGTGGGGTTCTTTTTAGATGGCAGCACAGATTGTTGTACAGTTGCAAGCAGAAAAAGGAATTACCTCAGCCAACCTTATTCATTAGGTACACTGGGGATTTGAACTCATTACCCCTGCACCATCAGTCAGTGTCTTAACCATTGTGCTACACTGCTGTTTCTCCTTGCATGTCAGCGCACCTACTGAACATTTTCATGCGTTACAATGCACAGTGCTGCCATCAAAAACAGTGCTATGACCTTGCCGTGCCTCACAGGGCACCCTATAGGCCACCCTTTATGCAACATTGTAGGGTGCCGTGGCGGACAGTGCACTTTAAAATGTGCCCTCTGGGGTACCTTATGGGGTGCCTTATGCAGCACCTTATGTTACAGCGCTTTGAGAGTGCGTTTGCTAGCAGCAGTCACTAAAATAAAATTAAAATGCCTCATAATGCAATATTACACATAAATGGTAGTGCCTCAGCCAGCCTTATTCATTGGACACAGTGGGGGATTGAACCCATGACCCCTGCACCATCTGTCAGTGTCTTTACCATTGTACTGCAGCCCTGTTCCTCTGTTTGCACATCAGCGCGCCTGCTTATGCTTCCTGTGCGCGTTCCTCGTGCGCTAATGTGCGCGGCGCACAAGAGCGCGCAGCGCAGCGCGCGCTAATCCCGTTTTGCTAATTTTTGACCGGACCACCCACTCCTTTTATGGCATCCTGCAGACTAACGCGGCGCGCACGTTAAGAGGGTTTAGTAAACATACCCCTTAGTCATCTGTAATAGGATTATTTTGACTTTTATTTAAAACGTGGTCTAATGCCCCCTTTTTTTCTCAATATGCTGAATAGTTTCACCAGATGGCTGTTCGTAAATGCGCCATGACTGTTTATTTCATTCAATATTTTTAATGTCAGGTCGGCCGGCACTACATTTATATTTATAAACAGCCAAAGGTTTAGCTGGCTCTCCTGCTCCGGCTGGTTGAGTGAGTACAAATTCATATGCATTCTATTATCAGTTTTTTAGCACTTTTCATATTTATATATTCTTGACTCGCTATTGGATTGTTGGTCCTAAACCTGCCTTGACAATATCTTGGTTTTGGCAATTTTTAATATCAGAACAATGGTCTTAATTTTTAATATATAGGTCTTATGTTTAATTATTACAAGTGGGATTATTAGTTTTTTTGTATTCACTTTTTAGATGGTACCCTCCAGGGTGGTACTATTTTAATCATCTGACATCGTACTTTGGTAGCAGTTTTGTACCACTTGGATTAGATCCTCTTAAACACCTATCAAGACATCAGTGCAAGGTTCACAAGAGAGGCATGTTATATAATTATTTTTTGGTATCTTTTTTATTCTTTTTTAAGTATTTTCATTGCTAATCCCTTTTGGGGTTCATTTTAGTCATTTTACATTAATTTATTATTTTATATGTGAGCATTGCCTGTTTATTTGTTTGGTCCCATCCTTTTGTTTGGAAGCCCCTTTGCTTGCTAGTTTGTTGTCACACTCCAGTAGGTCATAGGGTTTACTTACATTTCTTCATACTATTTTATTTATGTTATTATTATATTAAATATTGTGGTGAGGCAGGTGCAGCACAGACCTGGGAAAGAGAAAAAAAAAAGGTTTTTCACCTAAGAGGGGGATGGGCTCACCTAAGCACAGGTCCCAAAATGAAAGTAACACTGAAACACACACTTGCAAGGCTAGCCTGAAGCCACACCCAGTCTCCAGGGCAACAGCAGGGAGAGAGAGGGTGAGGCCAGAAAGGGAAGCACGCTGGCAAACATTTAAACGTGGTCAGTCAGCAAGTGAAAGGGGAGAGCACTGCAGAGCTGAGAGAACTGGGGAAACCAGGAGAAGCAGACAGAACTGCCAAGGCGAGTGGCAGGGCCAGAGAAGAGCAGGAAGAAGCTTGAGAGAGTTCCAGGACTATAGTTCTAACTCAGAAGCAAGCAGCTCAGACTCTGAGCAAGAAACGGAGCCTTTTAGAAAGCCTGACAGGAGGAAAGTTTCTACAAGCAAGGTAAACCAGACAGTACCTTTAAGTGACTCACTAAAGGGAAGGAAGTCTAGGAGCACTGACATTATTCCAGGGGGAAGAAGGAATGTTCATTGGGGGAAACCTTTTAAGGAAAGTGAAACTAGAAGTCCCTGAACACATCCCAGTCCCTGAGCCTTGCAGCACTGAGGAAGAAATGGAGGTGGAATTCTATAAAGGGGATTCAGATTCCACAGAAGTCTCAATGGAATGTTCATTATGCATGAGAAGTGCTTAGGAAACATTTATTAGATGTTATGAAGAAAGCCAAGAAGTAGTTATGCTGAGCATTTAATACTGGGAAGTGCTGGAAAGAGAGAAGTCTCATTTTAAAGCTGAAATAGTACTTGTGCTATGAAACTGTTTCAACAGCAGTTTACTTCCTATGCTGAAAAGTAGAGAGTGTTTTCAAGCTTACCTGAAACAGCTGGGAGAAGCTAACAAGGTTGGCTGGACTTTACTTGCAACAGTGATTTTCAACTGTGGTTTTGTTTGAATGAAAAAGGAAACTTGTTTTGTTCCAAAGACTGAAGGAAACTGCTTTGTTATAGCACTGCTGAAGTACCTTTATTTAAAGAAGCTTTTTGTTGGAGAAAATATCCTCATTTTCTGTTAATGGTTTGGAACCTTCTGCCAAGGTCCAATTTGCAAACTTGATAATTAAAATAAAATTTAGAAATAAATTTTCCGGTGTTGGCCTATTTCCACTTGGACTGCTTTAACAGCCCCACAACTACACAATTAAGGGCCTCAGCTACCAAGCTGAAGCAAGACACAAGTAATATGGCCCGCCGCCCCTACTAGGCAGCCGCCTAGGAGGACTGCCGGCCCACAATATGTATGTATATTTTATTTATGAGGTTTTATTATGATATTACATTTTTTATTATATTACTTGTATGTATGTTTTTAGATTCTTAATTTCAACCTTTTTTATGTATAGTTCCGTTTTTTAGCATGCTAATTTACATGAATTACATATTTTTTATCATTTTCTGTTTACATGTATTAGAGATCGTTCTTAGTCCTGTTTTATAATTATTTACATCATGTTAATGTATTTTATTTATGATTTTGTGTTTAGCCAATTTAACCCCTGAAGAAGGTGTTGCGAAACATGGCCTGTGTTGGGCCTTGGCTGGTTTTAAATAATTGAATAAACGGTTTCCTTCCATTGCAATCCATAGTTTGGTTTGGTTTTTGTCATTGCACGTGGATAAGTGCTTTCTTGTTGATCACAAATGATACTGCCAGGTATCCTTCTAAGCGTATCAAGAGTGACTTCATGGCTCTGGAACAGATAAGGGCATAGGCAGTGTTCTCTTCAATCCTCCCCGTTGAGGGTAAAGGCCAGGGCAGAGAAGCTTGCATCCTGGAGATGAATGCATGGTTACGTGGATGGTGTCATCAAGAGCGTTTTGGTTTCCTGGACAATGAGATGATGTTCCAAGGGCTGCAGAGCAGAGATGGCATCCATCTGTCCAAGAAGGGTCGACATATCTTCAGTAGCAGACTGGTTAACTTATTGGAGAGGGATTTAAACTAGATTCATTGGGGATGGGCGAAGAAAGCCCCCAGGTAAGTGAAACATTGAATATTTTGTTATTTATTTATTTAAAATACATTTATATACCGTATTTTCCCAAGTATCAAATACCTTTATAGAAATAGGTAAAAGGGGCTACATCTGGAAAGCAGTGTCTATAAATAACAGTGCAAAAAGAAAAACCTCCAAATTGTGATGACACACTAGGAACACCACTAAAAAAGTCAAAACAATAAGCCTAACCTGTGAATCCGTTTACCAAACCAAAACAAATTTCAAAACAAACCAACAAAGTAACTAGATTTTTTTCTGTCGGGATCCGTCAACTTGAGACGGGGAGGAAAAAAACTCCCCTCTCCGTGTCGGCAGAGGCCTTTTATAGAAAACTTTTATCAAAGTAGCAATAAAATGTTTATAATAGTGAAAACCACTTATCTAGTGATGAATGAAAAGGGCAAGCACATAACAGCAGAAAAGCAGCGACATGCATGTTTCGAGCCCAAACAAGGCCCTGTATCAAGCTGAGTCCATCATTTCTCACGCCCTTAGAAAAACGCCGGATTCAACAGGTGATTTAAAACCCCCAAAGAAACTTCTGAATGGCTGCTGAGACAAAGACGTCACCAAGTAAGAGAGACGTCAAGGAAAAAGGGGGATGAGCTAAGTCACAGCTCATATGAAAAATCCAAAAAACTGACTGAAAATATGTATTGTGGTAAAAAATCAATCAAAGTAAACTCTACCAGTCACATTCCAAATTCAGTCCCGTAGGTAAAACAGTATGCAACCGGAAAATCCAGCGTTGTTCACGTCGTTGGAGTATTTGCTCACGATCCCCTCCCCGAGGATTCGGGGGAATTAAATCAATAACCCTCCAGCGGAGTTCCTCAAAAGGTGTGATGATGTTGAAGACAATGTTCCACGATAGGGGCCGAAAGGGTCTGAGTTGACAGTCGGGAAGCATGCTCACGCAAACGGATCCGAACAGGGCGGATAGTTCTGCCAATGTACGACAAGCCACAAGGGCAAGTGATCATATACACCACAAAGGGCGTTAGGCAGGTAGAATGGCCCACAAAAGAAAAAGATCTGCCTGAAAAGGGATGCATCCACCGAACCCCCTCTTCCGTGGTGACGCAAAATCGACAATTGCAGCAAGGCCAGTGGCCAGGAGGACGATCATCACAAACAGGAACAAGTGATGGAAGGACCGCGTGCACCAAGCGGTCACGAATGTTCCTGCCCCGTGTATAAGCCAAACGAAGTGGCTTCTGAAAGCAAGTATGTAATTGTAAAATTCCCCAATGTTTCTTTAAAAGCGCTGTAACTCTGGAAGTGTATTGTGTAAAAGGGAGAATCCCTGTCACCACTTCCATCTCTTGCTTGCCGGAAAAATCCTGAGAAGAATCAGATGGTTCACAAAAACCTCCCAGAAGCCACTCTCTATGGGAGAACCGAGCTCTTAAATATGCCCTGTGTATTACTGACCGGGGATAGCCACGATCCAACAACCGTGCACGAATATCTCGGGCCTGAGCTTTAAAATCTTGCAAAGTAGAACAAATCTGGTGTGATGCTGCAGACCCTCTGAGAGGGGAAGAAAATGTTTTAAATGCAGGAAAAGTCAAGCACAACCTGCAATATCGCGAGGAACCACATAGGGGGAGCAGGAGGGACCTCCGAGGAACAGAGGAACCACACCTCCTAGGTCATGAGGTAATGCCAGCCAGCTTCCAATCAAGAAAGAGAGGAGTGCCTCTTAAAGGGAATTTGGAAGGTTGGAAGCCAGAACAGGCAGAATTAGATTCAGAGCAGCGAGAACCGGATTCAGAACAGAGGGAATCAGGAGCAGAACAGCCTGGGAAAGGAGAACAGGCTGGGAAAGTGGTACAGCCCTGGAAAGGAGGATATCCTGAGGAGACAGGACAGCCCTGGAGAAAGGCACAGGCAGGACGGCCTGGGAAAGGAGGACTGCCAGGAGAACCAGCAGGTTGGGCAGGACATCCGAGTGCATGGGCTAGATATCCAGAAGGAGCAGTAATTCCTGAACCACGGTTCCGCAGGAGGCAGCAGCAGCCGCATTGGCTTGGAGAAAGGAGACCCCGTGGAGAAGGTGGGACAACTCCAGCCAGAGTGAGTGTTTGTTGTACAGAGAGGCAAAGGCGTGGCTGTGACTGTGGTCTAAAGCTAACAGAAAGACGCTTGGAGAGCTCAAGGCCTATTGCTCAGGCCAGGCAGGATCCCAACTGGAGCAGGCCTCAAACCTCACCTGGACCAGACAAGCCGAGAAGAAAAGGTAACCCATATTTAACTAAAAGTAGGGTACAAACTGCTGATGTATGGGGAGTACAGGGAGCACAGGAATATTATCCTTGTGAGAATGCTTATGAGATAAGGTGCAAGAAACACGCACCAACTAAGAAACTTGTTAGTGACCAAGCTTTACAGAAAGCTAAGACAAAACACTTGCAAAAGGAAGACAGTTCCCAGTATCTGTGGGCGCAGGACCGACACCCTGTATTCAACCCTGAGCATTGGGAGGTTGTGCAGAAGATATTTAAAAAGCCTTATTACAACTTACCAACAAATACTGACTTAGGCTCAGAGGCTTCAGAAGGGGAACCGATGCAGGTGGAATTTGCATCAGACACTGAGATGGACTGTAGCTTCTGTAAGACAGGAAGCTTGGAGTCCTTACTAAGCAACTAAGCTCTGTCTTGGGAGTTGAGACTGTTTGTTTGTTTGTTTGCCTGCTATACCATTTACTGTGAAGATAACAGTTTTCCTTTAATGCTTTCTTTTCTTTTATCTGAAGTAAGGAATTTGTGTTTGACGTTTTTGTGTCCAAGCATATGAACCTTTTTGCATGAAAGGGGAAATAAATGCCTTTTGTTTTCCCTCCACGCGGACCTTTTGTTTTCTGTGGGATTTTGGTAACAAAGGACACTACCAGGGCTGAAAGTCCCTGGGCCCTGTAAGTTATTGGCCAAACCCAACCTTAAATGTTTTTATGTCCCACCTACCTCGCTCCAGTACGCTGCCAAGGTAGGCCCTGTGACACCGGCTTACAAATAACAGTAGCATAGGAAATAAGATCCCAGATGTTGAGGCTTTAATGGGAGAGGCTGATATATATTTAGTGGCAGTTACCGAGACATGGTTCAGGGACAACCATGACTGGGATATAACTATACCAGGCTATACATTATTCAGAAAGGACAAGGTAGGAAGAAGGGGAGGAGGAATGGCACTATATCTAAAAAATAATGTTAAAGCTATGGAAATACAGAGCTTAAAAGGGAGCGAGGAGGCAGTGTGGGTTAAACTAAAAAGAGGGAAAGAGAAATCCATTTTCATTGGCGTGATATATAGACCTCCATTACAGGGAGAAGATGTGGATGGAGATTTGAGAAAACATACACAGCATTGCCAGGAAAGGGGAAGTGCTACTGATAGGCGATTTCAATATGCCGAATGTTGACTGGCGCATCCCTGCTGCGGTGTCATCTAGAAGCAAGAACCTGGATTCTTTACAGGAAGAAGTATTCCAGCAACTGGTAAAAGAACCCACACGTGAAGGAGCCATACTGGACTTAGTGCTTACCAATAGGAAAAGTGTTTCTGATGTTATAGTGGGAGATCATTTTGTATCCAGTGATCACCAGATGGTGTGGTTCAGTAGTAGGACTAGGGCTGATAAAATCCATTCAAAAGCGAGGATCTTAGACTTTAGGAAAACGAACTCTGTCAAGATGGGCAAATACCTCAAGAAGCCGTTAGTGGGATGGGAAAGCTGGGGAACGTAAAAAAACAATGGGCAAAACTGAAAGGGGATATTTTAAGGGCAACCAACCTTTTTGTTAGAATGGTAAATAAAAGTAAAAGGAGGCCACTATGGTTCTCAAAAGAGGTAGCTGAAAGGTGAAGAAAAATAGGAGGCCTTCATAAAATACAAGAGATCACAGAGAGAGGAAGACAGGCATCTATATTTGGAAAAACTTAAGAGAGGCTGGCAAAGTAATCAGGAAAGCTAAAGTACAAAAAGAATAGCCAATGCAATAAAATGGGGGATAAGACATTTTTTAGACATGTTAGTGAGAAGAGGAAGGGCAAAAGTGGTATTGTCAGATTCAAGGGTGAAGGGGAGAAATTTGTAGAAGCTGATGAGGATAAAGCAAAATTGCTTAAAAAATATTTCTGTTTTGTGTTCACAGATGAAGGGCTAGGAGCAGGACCTTAGACAACACCCACAAACAGGAACAAAAGCGAGGGGCATCTCAAACGATTTTCAGAGGACTGTGTTCATGAGAAACTAGCTAAACTAAAAGTGGACAAAATGATGGGACCAGATGGGATACTTCCAAGAATACTGAAGGGGATGTTCTAGCTGCTCCACTGACTGACCTTTTCAATGCCTCTTTGGAGTTGGGGGTTATGCCAGAGAACTGGAGAGACTAATAAATCATGATGTATTTCCCTCTACCGTTCTCAAGGCTATGTATCTCTGCCGCTGTCTCTTATTTTCAACTCTATAGAGAAACTTCTCATATATTACTTTTCTTACAAACTAATACAATTAATTATAAGGGATATATAGGTCTCAGACTTCTCACAGCACTGGCTAAAACAGACTATATCCTTAGCCTCAGTGCTAATTTGCATCAACGACCTGTATAGGAATATCCCCTTTTTTTGGCAATCTTAGATGTTGAAATAACGTTCTCTATGATTTAATGTAACAATGTGTGCTTATCTGATAAAGTTTAAACACCCCGACGCCACCATCCGGCTCCGTTCGTGCGTTTCACAGACGTGGTTTTTTTCAGGGGGAATTGTTCAAGCACTCAATGGAGTATCTCATCTTTAGTTGTTTGGCGTTTTCATATTTTCATCACTTAAGAGTACAAACTGTTTCTGCTTCTTCGGTTTGTCAATTGGTCGCAAAAAACGCAAAAAATACCAAAATCTGCAACACAGTAGACATTCAGGAAGGTGTAGATAACATGAGGAAAGATCTAGCTAAATTTGAATGGTCTAGAACAGAGCTACTCAAATCCAGTCCTGGAGGTCCGCAAACCAGTCAGGTTTTCGGGATATCCCTAATGAATATGCATGAGATATATTATACGAGATCAGAGGGAGTTGTATATTTTGGTGGTGGTGAGAAGCGAAGAGGAATGTGACAAATTCTATCTAACCTTTTTGATGTCTTGGACATCTGCACCTTGCCCACTCACAATCTTAAATGATAGAGATGTAAGGCAGGGGTCTCTAAATCCAGCCCTGGAGGGCCACAAACCAGTCAGGTTGGCAGGATACCTCTAATGCATATATATCTCATGCATATTCATTAGGGATATCCCGAAAACCTGACTGGTGTGCGGACCTCCAGGACTGGATTTGAGTAGCTCTGGTCTAAAATTTGGCAGCTGAGATTTAATACTAAAAATTGTACTAAATGTACTGATACTAAAAAGCGCGGTATATAACAACTGTAAATAAATAAAATAAATAAATAAATGTAGGGTGACGCATTTGGGCTGCAACAATCCAAGGGAACGGTACAGTATAGAGGGTGATGTACTTTTGTCCACAAAAGAAGAAAGGGACCTAGGCGTGATTGTGTCTGACAATCTAATAGTAGCTAAACAGGTAGAAAAGGTGACAGTGAAAGCTAGAAGAATGCTTGGGTGCAGAGGGAGATGAATGGGCAGCATAAGAAAGGAGGTGATAGTGCCTCTGTATAAGTCTTTGGTGCAACCTCATTTGGAGTATTGTGTGCACCTTCAAAAGGATATAAACATGCTGGAGTTGGTGCAGAGGGGGTTACTACAATGATTAATGGTCTTTGTTATAAAGCATATGAGGACAGACTTAAGGACTTTAATATGTATATTTTAGAGGAAAGGCGGGACAGAGGTGATATGATTGAGATGTTTAAATACTTCCATGGCATAAATGCACAGGAGGAGAGCCTCTTTCGACTGAAAGCAAGCTCTGTTACAAAGGGACATAGGATGAAGGATGAAAGGGGATAAACTCAGGAATAATATGTGGAAATATTTCTTTACGGAAAGAGTGGCAGATGTGCGGAATAGTCTCTCAGTGGAGGTGATAGAAATGAGGACAGTATCTAAATTAAAAAAAGCATGGGACAAATACAGAGGCTCTCTAAAGGAAACAAGAGGACTCGTAGTGGGTGATATGAAAGGGCAGACTAGATAGACTATGTGGTCTTTTTCTGCTGTCGTGTTTCTAAGTATTGCGGGAGGAGAATAGCTGAATGCTTTCCCACCACTCCCTGTGGGAACAGGACCTAGAGATGGAGTGGGAAGAAGAGGATTTGCTTATTTATTTATCAAGGCAGTTTACATTGAACACAACAACAAATTTACATAGAATGGCTAACCACAATAATAGTTTTACATAGAACAGCTAACTATACAATTGTGTATATCATAATTTAACTGTGTAACCTGTCATGAAGCAGACCCTCTTGAAAGAAAAGAAAATGTTTTAAAACGGAGAAAAAGACGTGCACAAGCTGCATTATTCGGAGGAACCAGCTAGAGGGAGCCAGAGTGACTTCAGAGACACTGAGGAGCCACGCCCCGCTGGTCACAAGGTAATGCCAGCCAGCTTCCAATCCTCGAAGGCAGGAGTGCTTCTTAAGGAGAGTGTGGAAGACTGGAGACAGTTTGGCAGGAGACAGGTCGGCAAGGTGGTCGGCAGGAAAGAGAGAGAGAAGAGCAGCAGTGGAGAAAGAGTAGCAGGCCAAGGAGGCAAGTCCAGCGGAAGCAAGGGAAGGATCACTTGCAGCACAGAGAGAAAGAGGTTAGAATGGAAACCTGATTACTCTACCGCTAGCAAACCACCCCGAGGGGAAGGTGATTTCCTTGGAGCTAATGAAGGACCTGGGAAGGTCTCAGCTCAAGCAAGAGTGAGAGCTGTTTGCCCAGAGAGGCGAAAGCAATGCTGCGACTGTAGTCTAACGTCAAATGAGAGACAGCTGGAGAATCAGAAGCTAAGCCGGTACAGGCCCAGACCTTCACTTGGAGAAGGGACTCCAACCTCACAAGGTAAACCATACTTTCCTGGAAAAAGATTTCAGAAAGCTGCTGTATGGGAAAGACAGGCAGTAGAAGAAAACCGTTTGTCTGAAGGTTCCTACGATACAAGGTATGAAAAATGTTTACCTAAGAAGAAAGTTCTGAATGGAAAATGTTTGTATAGAGCTGCTATAAAACCTCTGAATAAAGAGGAATCTTTTCAGTATAAAACAGCACATAGCCGATGCCCTAGGCTTAGCCCAGAACATTGGGAAGTGATACAGGAGCTGTATAAAAAGCCTGAATATATTTTACCTGAAACCAGGGACACAGATTCAGAGGCTTCAGAAGATGAGCCAATGCAAGTGGAATTAGCAGGGGATATTTCAGATCCAGAAATGGATTGTACATACTGTGTTACAGGAAGCCTAGAATCCTTGTCAGGCTTGTGAGCTGTGTGACTTGCTGAATTGAACATTCTTGTTTTGTGTAAATAGCACCAGTCCTGTGAAAGTAACAGTTTTTGCTTTAAACCTGAGTTTTTCTTTTCCTCACCTGAAGTAAGGACATTTTGCTTTATAGTTGTATTCCAATCATTTGAACCATTGCGAAGAAAGGAAATAAAAAGCCTTTATTTTTCCCACCACTCTGTGCAGTTGTTTTCATTGAAGATTGGTATCAAGGAAACTACAAGGACCAAAAGTCAATTGGGCCTTTGGAATACTTGCCAATCTCAACTTTATAATTTTTGTGTCTGACCTGCCGTGACCTCTACTAGCCACCAGGGTAGCCCTCACGACAAACCCTTCAGTATTAACTATTTACAATATATTAAGGGCTTACTGGTGGTGTACCTCATTGAAAATTCATATAAACTCTATTACCACTGATACGTCACACCACTTCGCTTACAGCGAATGGGTGTTGGCGCTTGCTTGGGGAAAAGGGGTCTTTTATGCATATATGGTGGGAGTGCCCATCAATAACCCCTTAAGAAGAAGTTGTAGGCTTTATACAGCAGGTGTTACACTGCAGAATAGTGCTTAGAGCAGTGTTGGTGTTGCTGCTTAAAAAGGAGGGGGGACTCTCTTAGTCCGGATCAAGAGTGGTTGTGATCCCTTTTCATTGCAGTGAGGCTATTGCTGGCACAGTATTGTAAGTGTGTGGAAACCCCTCCTTTTAAGCTTGGTAACAAGGAAACTTGAATACCTGTTTGGGCATGTGATGATGGAGGATGTCATCCTTTTATAAGGCCTGGGAGCAGTTTGAGAGGTGGTTTGGAATGCATGATGGTAGGCCTGCAGGATTGAAGCATGGACATGGGATAGAGTAGTGGGTAAATCCATAAATAATACAAACAAAAACGGGTACGACCAGCATGGTTTCAATAAGACATCTGGGTCCGCAATGATAAGAGTTAGGGACACTTGTCCCGCTCCCGAGCAGATTTATAATTGAATGTTATTGTATCTGATCTACCTCCTACAAGCCTTGTTCTATAGGATATTGCCCTTGGATTTATATTGTTATACCATCCTAATGTTGGAAATTGGCTTCTTCAGAGGGTGAAAAGGGAGAGAGAGAGGGGGGCTGCTATAGTTGGTTGATTAATGCAGCATTGTATGGTACTCTGTTTGGTAGTTTATGCTAGATATATCTTTCATTGTATTTTGATGAAGCCTCACCGCTAGATGAGCTTGTTATTTCTGGGGGTTTTTTGGGTACTATATGATTGCTGATAATGAGGTAATGCTGTTATTTATTTAACAGGTTTTATATACTGCTTTATCATTTCAATCAAAGCGGTTTACATTGTAACTTAAACTTGGTTATGTAGTATAATTTAATACGCTTTAAATAGAAAAAAAAAGAATGTGGTAACTGTGCTGAAATGAGAAGCAGAAAAATCCCCCTTCATCATCATTTTTCAATCAGGCAAAAAAAACCCCAAACCAGTGGCCATAGACAAAAACAAGCCGCAGTCGTATTTCTAGAAGACACCTATTTTTTTACTGCCTCAAATCAAAAATGGCTGTTGGAACATGTCAGCATACATCAGCAGGACATCATGCCTAGCATAGGTGTCAGGGCTGTTCCCAGACCTTGGATTTCAAGCAGCTTTGTTACTCTGTTACCCTACTGTCTCTGTGAAATGAACCCAGGACCAAACGGAGAATAGACAGAAAGATTACATATTCAGAAGATTACATTTTACGGGGGCCGTCTCAGACTTCACAGCAGATCTCCAGTTGGGTAAGTAATAATTTTGTTTGATACATTAAAGTGGATTTCAGACAGGGTGTGACAGGAAAATCAAAAGCCCTTGTGACCATGTACAATTGACAATTTTGGTTACAGGCTGGATTTAGTGAAAAGTTCCAATGATACCTTTGTTGTGTGGGTTAGACAAGGTGAGATTTTTATTGTCAAAAGGCTCTGTAATAATCCAGAATTTTAATATTACCTACACCTAGGGACATTACATAGAGTGGCTTGCAATTTTCTTATTTGTAGGTAGAGGCTTGTTACGGTTTGTTACAAGGCACAGATTTTTCTCTAGTATTTGAGCTGCTAAGGAAAGACAGAGAGATAGTCCAGCTTTAGGTTGGAAGTGGTACACAGGTAAACAGTCCCTCAATGAATACAATATACATCTTTCCTGGTAACACTATTACCTCCTGTCTTGCCTTTTATTTCTCAGTCTCCTGTCAGGTATAACTGACAATTCTGTTAACCTCCTAACACCCTTCTTACTATAATTTTATCCTGAACTTCCACCCTGTTAAAAGGTGGTAACCACTTTTTATTCAGGTATAATTTTAAGGCGTGGTCTTTATGCCAGTACTCTTTACTGAACACCCATAAAATTTATGCCATTCCAACTATAATTCTAAGTCTCACTTCTTCATAAAAGTGAGCATTCCTCCTTCCAAGGCTGCACATTTGAGATAGTCCAACTACAGCCTTTCTGCAGTCTCAAATATGGAAGCCTTTGATTTTAAAGAACTGAAACAAATAGTACTGACATACTGTAAGAGGAAAGGTGGTCCCTTTGAAGGTGAATTCCCTGAGTCATCATGGTATAATATTCAAAGACAAATGTTAAACCATTATCAAGAATTCAAAAAGAAAACAAATAAAAGAAAATGCCTTTTTATCCAAGGCATGTGCAGGGGGCTCATTAGCATGAAACAGGACAATACTGAACTGACTTCTCATTGTACCCAATTGACCAAAGACCTTGAGGAGGCACAAAGTTGCACTGCCATACAAAGGACTCAGGTGATACAAGCCACAAATTATTTTATAACTGTTAGTGAGCAATTAGAAGCACTTAAACTTGAATTGAGGCACGTTAAGGATCAATTGGCCTCTGAAAGACAAAAGAAATATACGCCCTGGCCAACACCCATTTCTCCCTCAGCCCCCTATGCCTATGACACATCCTATAAGCCATGCATCCAAGCTATTGAGAAACAAAAGAATGCATAGCTGGACTTAGGAATGGAAAAAATAAAGATGAATCACAGGAAGAAAATCCTAATAGTTTATCTCAGCCAGAACAGAGCAATAATCAGGATCTGTGTTAGGAGGATAATTCAGATGACTCAGACATGGCACCCAGTACTGAACTCAGAGCACCAGTTAAAGTGATGCTGCAGGAAAATTTTAAATATAGAGACATGGAAAGAATAGTTGAGAAAATTGGCCCTATGCCTTTTAATGTAAATGATTGGTGCAAATGGGACACTGATATTCTGATTCACTGGGGTCTAGGGAAATACAGAAGAAAACAATCAGACTTTGATAGACTTATGCATCTGGCTCTGGGGCCACACTATTATAAAGTTGGCTCTCTCACTCACCCATACCAGTTGGTTAAAAGGGGCATTGAGAAACTATTTCACTGTTCCCCAATGCAAGTATTTAAAATTATTTCACCTCTACCAAATGATACACTGGAAGAGTTTGCATATAGAGCCTGGATTTTAAAAGCAGTTCTTAATGAGCAGGAGTCCTGGCCCAATGCAGAGGATTATGGGGAGAGCACGCATAAAACATTTTTATTAGAATTGCTATCCCCTGAGATTACAAAACACCTTCTGTTATTTTCTGAAGACCCTAAAGCAACCCCTTTTGATACTTTAATGCTCAGAATTGGGTCTGTTTGGAAGACCCAGCCCTCGCAGGTCATAACAGTATCAGAAGCACGGAAGTGGCAAGCTGAGGGATCCTCCCAATACACAAAAAACACAGACAAAGGAGACCGAGGACAGACACCTTGGAGAGGACAAAGCAGAGGTACTTTTAGAAACTCCTCAGGTTACATTCCCTTTCAGGAGCTCAAAGCACAGAGAGATGGATTAGAAAAAGGAGAAAATTAAATGGGAACAGGACAAACACATATTGCAGATAGAACTAGATAAATTAAAACAGGACTTACAAGCAGCTCAGGACAACCACAAGGCTAGTGCATAGGGATGTCCTGACCTCCTGGGTTCAGATATCAAAATGTCTCAAGCCTTCATAGCCTCCTTAATCCATCTAGCAATGGAAGACTTTGCCGCAGCCTCTCCCTTTCGTTTACCACCAAACAGGACGAACAGGCGGTCCGTCTTACGAACCGACTCGGTAGCTCTGAGGTATCGGCGGAGCACCCGCCGAACGTCTAGACGATGCAACCCGTCAGACGCATCCGTCTCCGGTGAGTCAAAGACCGGGAGAAAAACGGCTTGATTCAAATGAAAGGGAGAAACCACCTTAGGAAGAAAGGAAGGAACAGTTCGCAAGACTACTCTGTCCTTAGAGAACGATAAGAATGGCTCCCGACACGAAAGCGCCTGCAACTCTGAAATACGTCGAGCCGAACAGATGGCCACCAAGAACACAGTCTTCAACGTGAGATCCTTGAGAGATGCAAGGCGAAGAGGCTCAAAAGGCTTCTGAACCAAAGCTTGTAACACCATATTCAAATCCCATGGAGGAATCGTTACCCTGCGCGAAGGATGCAGCCGAATCACGGCCCTCAGAAAACGTTGCACATCCGCGTGAGTCCCCAGGGGAACCCCCAAGACCTTACCCCTGTAACACGCTAGGGCCACCAATTGCACTTTCAGAGAACTTGCAGCAAGACCCTTGTCAAAACCGTCTTGCAAAAAACTGAGAATGGCCGGAACTGAAGCCGTCGCAGCCCGGAGATCGTGCCGCGAACACCAATCTTCAAAAATTCGCCATACGCGCTGTGACAAGGCAGAGCTGTCAGAACGCAAGAAAAAGGGTTTTAAACACACTTTTTACTCTGAACCTGCCATAGATACAGGGCAAGAGAGGGTTAAAACCTCAGCACACAAAGTTGCAGGGCAGGAGAGACGTGAAAGGGAGCCACACCCTAGCTCTAGGCTGACAGGGAGAGCTAGCCTATCAGGGAAAGGGGTGGACTCTCGCCTGATTGGACAAACCAGTCCTCATAACCAGGAAGTGGTAGTTTCAAAGGAAGAACAGGAGGAGGAACAGTTAGAACAAAAGGAAAGAGAGGAGGAGAACGAGGAGCTACACAGGCAACAGAAGCTGCAGGAACGGAGAAAGCAAAGCAGACACTCACCTTTGGCACAGCCAGGAGAAAGGGACTCCAAGGAAGCAGATACAGCTTTGGAGTCAGGCATTCTTTTCAGAGAGACAGAGAGAGCCTTGAATTCCCAAAGAGGCAGAGCTCGAAGCAAGAGGGACCAGGTGGGAACCAATTACTTGGACGGTTGCCAGCCACCTTGCACAGAGGAAGCCACGTCTCGGGGAAAAAAGCTGAAAGTCCTCCCAGGAAGGAATAGCCCTCAAGCAAAGCCAAAGCAGGTCAGAAAAACCTATAAGTCTTTTAAACAAAGTATAGAGTCTTTGTCTGAAAGGGATAGAAGCATTTCTGCTGATAGTTTCCCTGGGAATAGACAGACAAGAGAGAAACTGGGTGGAAGGGAAATCCCAGTATATGAAAGACAAACATTGCCTCACAGCAGAGAACGTGTCAGAACCTGCAAGCTAGAGGCTAGCACAGGTGCACCTCAGCATGCTCTTAATTGGCAGCAGCGTGACACAAGCCTAGATACAGATTCTGATGAACAGGAGATAGTAAGAGTGCCTGTAAAGCCTAGTCAGAAGAGATACATACCTCCTCACCAGAGAATAAGACCCGGGCAAGACAAGGAAGAAAGAAATCCTTATGCTCAGCTCTTTAAGAAGGTTAATAAACAGATATCCCTGCAAGAGCGCAGGACAGTTAGAGAGAAGGGAGAGAAGCAGTTACAAAGTCTCCTCAAACACCTAAGAGCACTAGACTCGAGTAAGCCTTATATTCAAGAAGCTCAAGTTAGTGAAGAGGAACCAATGCAAACTGATATTCCATTATCTTATAGTAGTGGCTCTGAAATGGAATGTGGTATCTGCCAAAGAGACTTTTAATATTCAGCTTAAACATATGCAATATTTTAAGGCTGTTATAAAAGTATTTTAGAGATTGGAGTTTAATTGCAGACAGGAAGCTTGTCTCACTACCAATCCTAGTTAATTGCCTAATTCCAAGAGATAGCTTCAGGAAACCTAGATTTCTTCTGGCAGAAGTTTTATACAGAAGAAAGGATTAAAGCTCATGGAAGAAGCTTCAGTTTTTCTTGGAGGCTAGAAGAGAATTTCTTATGTAGATGTGGACCAGAAAAACCACAACTTTAGAAGTTCTTTATTGAATGTCTTATGTGAGAAAAAGTATCGCTGTTAAGAAGAATACAGATGTTTTGGAAAGTGGAATGCACTAAGAGAAGCTGACCTTTGATTTACCTATTATACCCTGAGAAGTATCAGGAAGGCTGTTATACCGGACTTTATCTGTTATGTTTTGATATCCTTTGACCTCTGTTTTGGGGGGAAGAAAACCTGGTGCGAACAATAAACATATTGTTTACCCTTAACCTACTTTGGCTGTGATCACTGGGCTACAACTACACAAGCACATCCAGGGAACAGCGATAACAGAGTAACTTATGCTGTGCCCCCTCTCTTTACTGCCACCATACTGGGGTAGACGAGGGAGGGGTGTCACAGCGCACATATGTGAGCGAAGTAGATGCTTTTCGCGCCCGAAGAAGAGTGGCAATAACTGCTGAAGAATAACCTTTCCGCCTCAACCTAGTCCTTTCAATAGCCATACTGTAAGCGAGAATCGATCCACCTGCAGCATCCGTAGCGGCCCCTGAATCAAGAGGTCCTGCAAGAGCGGCAACCGCCATGGAACCCCGTCGAGGAGCCGAACCAGATCCGCATACCATGGACGACTGGGCCAATCCGGAGCCACTAGAGAACTTTTCCCCCGATGCGCATCTATGCGTTGAATCACTCGACCGATCAACGCCCACGGAGGAAAGACGTAGAGGAGTCCGGAAGTCGGCCACGGTGAATGAGAGCATCTATGCCCTCGGACATGGGTTCTCTTCGCCTGCTGAAGAACCGAGAGGTTTGGTCGCCATGAGATCCATGACCGGCGGCCCCCATCTGCGGACTATTTGCGCGTACACCTGCGGGTGGAGTTCCCACTCCCCGGCATCCACCTGCACCCTGCTGAGGAAATCTGCCATCACATTCTCCTTCCCGGCGATATGTACCACCGAAATGGCTAGAAGTCGAGGTTCCACCCACTGGAACAACATGTCGGCCTCTTCCTCCATTGCTCTGCTTCCGGTGCTGCCCTGATGATTGAGATATGCCACCGTCGCAGAGTTGTCTGAGAGAATCCGCACCGCCCGGCCTATCACTGAGGATTCGAACGCCAGAAGTGCCCACTGTGATAAGGAAGCTTATCATAGCTCAGGAAGGGGCTATAGAAAAGGTGAAGTGTCTCTGAACAAGCAACCTGTCAGTGCTGGTAGAAATGAGAAAAATGGAAATTACACTTACCTGGTAATTGATGTTCCTTGAGGGAGTACAGTTCAGTCCTCCACCACTGGGTAGTGCACCTCCTCCTGCAACATGGAGACTGGACAAGTCAAACTTGTGACATCACCGGGTGTATCCTGCTGGTCTTCTCCCATGATCCCCCAGTGACCTACTGTCAAAGCAGACTCAAAGGAGCAAACAAACAACCAGTTAAAGTACTAAATACAAAGCTATGCTCAAACTTCAACTTTAAAATCACAGGGCCCCAAAAAGAAAGGCCGAAAAACACCCTCCTCCGTGCCCCTGTCCCCCTGCGCACCAAACAGCGGAAGACAGAGAGCTAGAAGGAAGGAGAACTAAGGAAGAGTATAGGCAGAAAAGGTTGCTCTCGCGATTACCGGCCAATCAGAGCCTGTTGCCGACTCTAGGATCTGAAAGCATACTCGGAACTGACGCCTCGCGTCTGAAACATCCATCCCCGGGCGGGAATGAGGACTGAACTGTACTCCCTCAAGGAACATCAATTACCAGGTAAGTGTAATTTCCATTTCCTTATCGGTCCTACAGTTCAGTCCTCCACCACTGGGATGTACCAGAGCAGTAATCATTGGGAGGGACCTATCCAGTCGGCTCGGCCCCTAAACGAACAGAGCAGGCACCGACTCCAGCCCGCTCCTCACGTCAACAGGCGGTAAGCCAACCAGGAAGATACGACCGAGAGCCCACTTGGATCCTCTTCACTGGTGAAAACAGCACAGAACTCTGCCCCAAGCAGCGCTAGTGCTTCAGAAAGACAAACTCGCCATCGCAAACACACTGAATGCCCTAGAAACAGACCTACTGAGAAGGCTACCGGAGCTCCGCCTGAAAAATCCGCTTGAGCTCCCCCTTGGCTCTCGACCCCACCAGGGTGTCAAGTGTTAGCAACCGCTGCTCTCCCGCAGAACCCGCCTCCACGGAGGGACAGGCAGCGAAGAGACCTCCCAGAAAGCGACGGAATCTCACCTAAGGTCCAAGGAACGCAGGTTACAAGCAAAGTGTTCTTGCGTAAGTCCCAAACTGACAACTAAACAGGCAGAGCCGGATTCCACGAGGGAGAACGGAACCGAGGTCCATCCAGACAGAGGTGGGAAGCAAAATGAGCGAAATGGAAAAACCACCAGCGTCAAACACCCTATTTGTCACACCTCTTAAGGGCTTTATTCTTTGCAACACAAAGTAGCTCTACAGCTATGTCCTGGACCAGCTGGAGTCTTTTTAATTGAGAATGTGGAATGCAGCTAAGCAATGAGTTGCAATAAACCAAGCGTGATCCACCAAGGGCATATAAGAGGGTGTCAAGTGCCCCAGAGTCCAGCGTTGTTTCAGAAGATGTGGAGTCTTACATGGTGTGACAAAAAAGAAAGGAGACTCTGGTAGCCACGCCCACGATGCAATGCCAGTAGGCCAACCGCTTACATCACCTGGATATGCCCTCCGGAATTGGAGGAACCATGCAGAAGTAGCAATCGCCGACGTGATCCATGGGCCCTCTCCAGATCATTGGAACCGCAAAAGACTTTGATGGTCTTTTCCCATCCATCCACAGCCTGAGATCTGCTACACATGTATTGCAGCATATGTGTGGCGCCTAGCTTTTATCCTGATCTTTTATTCTGCAGCCAAAATATAAATTGTAGGCTTTCTGAACTGCCACAGTCATATGCCATTTTTGTGATGTAAAAGTCACATCACCACAACTAGAGCAGAAATTATCTGCATGATTAACACCAGGACGAGGAATCGCCAAATATGCTGTGAGTGACCTATCGGTATAAAATAAATGTGTTTTTTTTTTTTTTTTTTACTGTCAAGCGAGGCAAATTTAAGTAGTGACTGCAGCAACTGGTTTTGGACAGTTATTTCGACTGGTTGCAAGTAAAGATTATGCAAGCTCACGCAAATGTTGCAGAATACACTGGTAATGGTCCCCACTGACTAATGAAGAGCACATATCTTAGCAACCAGACCCAGTCGGCCATTTTCACTATGACCTCTGAAAGGCATAGAATGGACCGGGCCACGGCCCCGTACCAATGGCGTCGACGCTATCCAGTAGCCTCATATGTCCTTTGCTAAACATCGACCCGTCGCCGCAGACTGACAGGTCGCCATGAAGTCCAATATGGGCTGACCGCATCTGAGCACACGCGGCGCACACACCGCCTGATGCAATCTCACTCCTCCGGCAAACACTCAGACCCCGCTAAGGACATTCGCCACCACAGTGTCCCCACCGAAACGCAAGCCGCCAAGGCTTCAACCGCGCACGCTGTCCCTTCGCTCGGGCCACCCTGACCACCCGACCGACTCCACCCTGCCGATCGAAATAGGCCACCATCCCGGAGATCTCAGACAGCACCTACAGCGCTCGATCCGCTACCGTGTCCGTGAACGCCTGCCATGGCTGACGTACCGCGTACCGTTCCAGTCAGACGATGGAACACTGGGCGTGCTGCGTACACTAAAACGCCTTGTACATAAAGGATCCCCAAAATGTAGCCGAGTCTAACCACGCTCCGGCCAAGCTCCCGGAAGAGAGGGACAGAACCTTATAAAAAAGAAGTGGGGACAATTAGGAAGGCTTTCCTGTTTGATTATTCTTTTTCTTTTTTTTTCTTTTTTTCCTTTTTACAACTCCATAAGGGCCACAAGGCACACAACCGAACAGGGCATTGTCCAGAGAACGCAAGGCCCCTCCTCCAGGCTGACTCCACAGCCTAAACCGACAGTCACCTTGGCTGATGCCGAGCAGCGCGGAAGCCAACTTGTAAGCCCAGCATATGAAGTATGCCTACTAGTACAGCATGCCACAATGGAGGGACATGTAACCGGACGGCTTTGAATATGAACCTACAGATATCCCGCGCTTGCTCCAAGACAAGCACTGTGCAGCCTACTGGTCTTCTCGGAGCACCGCCACGACCCGAAGACCTAAACCGGCCAGCAAAAGACGACGTACGCTGGGCCCGAAGGAACCTGGTTGAACGGACCCCAGCACTCCCTGTATCGTTAGGATCGGAGCCTCCCCCCAAGGACTCAGCCCTGGCTGAAACCGGCTGAGCATAACTCCAGGCCCTGCGGCGAGCCCCCACGAAGAAGTGGGACGCAACGATGCCTTGAGGAAAGGGAAGGCCCAATGGGTGAAGCAAGTTGCTAGCCGACCAAGGGAGTAAACCCCACACGCGCACCTCAACAGAAGGTCGGAAGAACCGAGGATTCTGGTCCCACAGGTGCGCCTGCTAGCCTTTAACAACATACACCTCCGCAGGTACAAAAAACTTAAATTGTGAGCACCTTCAGGGGCAAGGGGAATAGACGACAGCCTCCGACTGTTGACCACCTTGTCTTGCACAACAGACAGCAGCACCCCACCAAACAAATGATTGGGAATATATGACCTCAGAACCCCAAGACAAAGGTAAAACAGTAGAACGTGCAGTGGACGTGAATTTCCAGATCTGCCAGCCCCCCTGCCCACACTGAGAAGAGGCAGAGAAGAACTGGACCGGCGGATATGGAGGGGTGCCTCCTGGACAGCCGGGCCACCGAAGGGAAAGCTGATGACTGAGGCCCAAACTCCTCAGGATGGCCCCGTCTTGCATTGGCAACCCCATGCAACGCCATGACAACCCCGCTCACGATATCCCAAGCGATCTCTGTCATTGCTGCAACAATCACCTGAGCATGAGATCACAGACGGAACACGGACATGCAGACGCACTCAAGGAGAGCGCACCTAAGAAGTATGAGCCTATCCAACATCCAGCACCACATGTCCAGGTGTCCCACTCCTGTCACCCAAAACACAGGATGCTTGAACCTAGGTGACCGTCATAGCAAAGACAGGGAGGCCTGACTGCCGCTATCAACCCTTCCAGGACCCTGGAACACTAAGCCCCGGACTGTGCCATCCAGCAACACTTCTCACGATCCCCAGCAGGGGCCTTTCCCCAGATGGCCCAGACGGGCAGTGTTCCCGCCAAATGGGCAAGCTGCGCTCTGATAACATAGTGCAGAAAACCAAATCAAAGTGTCTTAACCTAGCTAATTTTTGTCTAATAGTGATCATTCATAATATCAGCCAGACTCAATCATAATATTAGTATTAATGATCTCTAAAGATTGAAGAGTTACTAATGTAACACTAATTGGTGTTTTGTTTTGTTTTTAAGAGAGCTTCAAAGGCGATCTTGGAAACTACAGACCAATGAATCTGAGTTCAGTGCCAGTTAAATGATAGAACTTGTTCTGAAAAGCAGCACCAAGCTGTCTTTTCAAAGGGTTAATAAACATGTGAGTAAGCCAAATGATATGTATCGGGATGTTTTAGAAGGTACTTGACAAAGCCCCTTATGAACTTCTCCTGAGGAAGGAGATGATGTGCTATTATAGAATGGGAAATGGATCAAAAACAGGAACACAATAGGACTAAATGGCCAGTTTTCTCACAGGAGACCCGTAAATAGTGGAATGTCTCGGGATCTGCACTGGAACTGGCATCTGGTAACATCTACTGCACTGAAATGATCTGGAAAAGAGATCAGCAAGCATGGCGATCAAATTTGCAGATGGCATAACGACATTTAGAGGCTGTCTGCACAATTTCCAAGCGTATAAACATGGAAATAGCATCCTTATGTAAATGACAATTTCAGAAAGGGCTCAATTTGTAGGTGGTTGTGCCGCCGATGACCCTGAATGGCCAAATCCTAGCACGGAAACCTGCTGCTGACAGACGTCACTAACTGCCAGAATGCAGATAAAGGTAAAGGCACCCCCCAAGAAGTAAAACCCAAACCAATCACATTGCATTCAAAGAACTATAAACTATCATGAAATTAAAAGGAAATTAAAATTAGAATTAAAATTAAAAGTAACAGCAAAAGGAAGTCCTTATCTGGGTGTAGCCGCGTGGAACAGCGTCGTCTGCTCAAACGCGGGGCTGCTCCGCTCTCCGCCACGAGGCCTCAGCCCTGCCGAGAAAATGGCGCCAATCCGAAGCAGGTCCGTTTGGCGCCAAACACCGCAGAGGCGGCAAGAGCTCAGAGCCCCTCCATGCAGACTTGAGAGACTCCCTTGTGGCGTCGGGATGCAGCAGTTACCCCGCTGTAGCTGCGGGGTGAAGAGCTGTCCAGACACGCTGCTGCCTCGCGCCACCAGAAGTAGCAGACGCTGCGAGCCCCGGCCCACCGGCTAAAGAACCTCGAACGGCCTGAGGCTCCCGCCGCGATGGGAATCTGCTGCATGGACACTGCCAAAATGCAGGTGTTCCACAGAGCTCTCCCCCGTACAGTCCTGGGGGAAGAGATCATCACCGGGCACAGAGACCGAAGAATCCCAAGCAGAGAGGCTAGCTGGCAGCGTGAACTTTGAAAAGGGACAGAACCCCCCTTTACACTAAGGCCGACTAGGTGAAAATAAATAAAGTAAAAGTAAATGAAATTAAATGAAAATGAATTCAATTTACAGGATTACACCTAAAGAAGGGCAAAAGAAATGCAAGGTAAATCAAATCCTGACTAACTGCTCCTAAACTGCTTCTCAAGTGAGCCCAGCACCTAGGCTCACTATGTCCTCATGCTGCATGGAGACTGGACACACTGGGGGATCATGGGAGAAGACCAGCAGGATATACCCGGTGATGTCACAAGTTTGACTTGTCCAGTCTCCATGTTGCAGGAGGAGGTGCACTACCCAGTGGTGGAGGACTGAACTGTAGGACCGATAAGGAACAGAATTTTGCCATAAAAGACTACCAGTCCCAGAATGCACCAGGTTTCCAACAGCCATGAGAGGAGCTGAAGTGAGAAAACGTGTGTTCAATCAAAAGGGCTATGAGGTAATCCCCAAGCACTCATTGCAAAGGGCAGGGCTTGATTCAGCACAGCTGCGCTGTGCTAGGATGGAACACTCATCTCAAAGGGCAAGGCCTGATTCAGCACAGCTGCGCTGTGCTGTGCTAAGGTGGAGCACTCATCAAGGCAGAATAAAGATAGAGTCTATTCTACAGAGAATCATCCAGAGCTGGGATGTCATGATCATTGGTATCTTGATCATCCACGGGATCCTGATCTTCATTCTCATCAGAAGCAGAGGTCAGAACGGACGGACAGAGAGAGCAAGAAGCCCTTTAAAAGGAAGAGAAAAGCCTCTGGGAAGTCTACAGGAGTCCAGCACAGTACGTATACTGGGAGACAGACAAGAGGTCAGCATACACCATTGGACTGGGGGAAACCAGAGGAGTGGTATTGCAGAGCCAGGAATCTCCAGACGGCACCTGTGAGGGAAACAGCTGCACGTGGAAGGGACCCTGAGACCCATGCCAGAAGGTATGTGAAGAGAGATCCAGTGTCCAGGGATCTAGATTGGAAGGCTGGACACAGAAACTGGACTACATATTGGCTAGGCTATTTAAAGGGGAACTCTAACAGCAATGGAAGCTCAGGTATGAACACTGATCTATGCCCTAGCTATAACTTTGAAAGGAAGCAGGGAAATGATTATTCTCCTGGTAGTGCTCCATTGAGAAATTCCTTTGTGCCAATCCATGATATTGAACCCATGCTTGTTGAAGAAGGGGGAATGATTGCAGATGAAGAATGTGTTTATATGGACTGCTCTCTGTCCAAACTCCTTTGGTGATTTTCTGTTATAAAGTACAGCAACCATCACAAAGAAATACAAACTTGTTCTTTAATCTACTCAGAAAAGCTCCTGTGTAGGATTTCTGGCCACGCTGTAGAAAGCAAGCCAGCTAAGGGGTTTCAGCTGGATAACTACTAGCAATTGAGCCTTACCTAATTGCTTGTGAGCTAGGAGAGAATCACTTCTGAATCTATGTGGGAAGTTATCAGAAGTTAACCTGAAAAGAACAGTTTTTTTCTTTCTTTGTGGCTTTTTGTTTGTTGTTTGATATATGCTAAGAAAACATTAGCTAATGCCTGACAAGTTTGAATGTTTTCCTGATTTTGATTTTGTTTTTCCAAGTTAAACACTGGAAGCAAGTAACCTGATTTATGTGCTACCAAGCATATCTGTGTTGGGAGAAATAACCCCATAAATAAATATCTTATTGGCTTTAACACTTGAGCACAACTAAATTAATTGTCAGCAGCTGTGTCTGGTGTGAATGAACTACATTGCCCACAATCCCTTGCAAATCATATAGATATATGCACTTGCCAAGACTGTGAAGATTCTCACCCAGGCAGCCGTCTGACACCACCTCACCACTCGCAACTCGAGGCGGTTGATCGACCAAGAGGCCTCTAGAGGTGACCACGCTCCCTGCGCGAAATGACTGTCACAATGGGCTCCCCAGCCTGCCAGGCTCGCATCCGTTATCACCAGCATCCAGACCGGCTGCTCTAGAGGAACTCCCGCTAGCAATATCTTCGAGCTCAGCCACCATCGTAATGACTGCCGCACCCGCCTCGGACAAGGCAGCTGGCGGCTCAGGGAATCCGTTTGGTTCGACCAATGCCGCAACAGGGCTCGTTGTAGCGGACGCATGTGAAACCTGGCCCAGGGGACTACATCTAGAGTCGCCGCCATCATTCCCAAGACGCGAAGGTACCACCACGCCAACGGGGCCGGGAACGCTAAAAATTTGCGAACCAGAAGGCGCAAAGCACGAGCTCGGCGGTCCGGCAGAAACACTAGCCCTTTCGCCGTATCGAAACGAACCCCGAGATATTCGAGGGACTGAGTCGGCACCAAATGGCTCTTCTTCTCGTTGACCACCCAACCGAGACTCCGCAGCAGAGCAACGACTCTGCCCGTGGCTTGCAAACTCTCCCGCTCGGTCTTTGCTCGGATTAACCAATCGTCGAGATAAGGGTGAACCAAAACACCTTCCTTCCGCAATGCCGCCGCGACCATCACCATGACCTTGGTGAAAACACGGGGCGCTGTGGCCAGGCCGAACGGCAACGCTTGAAACTGGTAATGACCCCAAGGAAGGGCGAACCGCAGGAACCTTTGATGAGCTGCCCTGATAGGAATGTGCAAGTAGACCTCTGAAAGATCGAGAGACATCAGGAACTCTCCCTGACGTACCGCCACTAAGACGGATCTCAGAGTCTCCATGCGAAAATGAGGCACCCGAAGGAAACGATTCACTCCCTTGAGATCCAGGATAGGACGGAGAGAGCCATCCTTTTTTGGCACCATGAAATAAATAGAGTACCGCCCCGCACCGAGATCAGCCTCTGTGACCGACACCACCACCCCCAAGGCCAGCAGGCGGTTCAATGTCAGGCGAACGGCTAACACTTTTTGAGGATTCTTGCAATGACCCAATAAAACAAAATTAACAAAGGCCCTTCTGAGCCAGGCTGCACAGTGCAGGACATGCCGCAGCACGGCCCCCGAAAGAAAAAGCAGGAGCCAAAAATAAAATGGCCACCGGAACCTCGACGAGACTAAAAAAGGCGCGAAAAAAACTAAATAAAGGTAAAACAATTAAAATCAATCAAAATCAATTAAAACAAAACAAACTGCAGCGATCTTGCTGACCTAATTTCTCTGGGCACTTTAAAACTGGCCAAGATGTCACTTACCCCGCAGCCACGAAGTTGTAAAGCAACGGAGCTGACACAAAAAATGAGCAAGCTGCAATGGCCCCGCAGTGTGAGGAAACACCGACCGGAGCGCTAAGCGATCTGGGGTCCTCTGAGACGTGGAATCACCGTGAACGTTGCCCGCAAACTAGGAGATGGTGATTGTGGCCAGATTCCTCCTCCGAGCTTTCCTGGAGGGGAGATCACAGGCTACTGAACTGCAACCGACGTGCCGTTGCCTAGCAGAAGGCAGACGGGCAGTGCAAGCTCGCCTCCCTCCTTTACAGGTATTTAAAGGTACAGACCCCTAGACTGTAATAAACAAAAAAGGCACTACAAGGAGCAAAAGGGATGAAAACAAACAAAAACTATTAAAGTCCTAAAACCAAGAGTGAGCCCTGAGTAGGCTCACACCGCCTCCTGCTGCAAGGAGACTGGACACACTGGGGGGCTGATGGGAGCTCCAGCGGTATACATCCTCACAGGGAAAGGATTTGATTGGTTACTTTGATTGGTCCAGTCTCCTTGCTGCAGGAGGAGGTGCACTACTCTGATGTGGAGGACTAAACTGGAGGACCGCTCAGGAACAAGGAAATATTAGAAACCACTGCCTCCACTATAGTGAACACACCAAAAGAAATAATTGGAATTGACGTTCTCAACCAGTTAAATTTGGTGGTGGATATGGCTAATCTTAAATTGTGGCAGTATTCAGGAACTTCAAGTGCTTCTAAAACTTTAGTGCATGAAGTCATTCCCATGCAGTTAGCAACTCAGTGCACCAAGGCAGCTCATCAGTATGATCTGTGTGTAATTCCCTCTGAGGTGGCTGATATTCCAGTCTGGGCTCAAGACAAGTTAGATTGTGGGAAAATGCACACAGAAATACTGTTGGAAGGCGAGGATCCTCCACCACAGAAACAATGCCCAGTACCTCATCAGGCTATAGAACCAGTGACTAAAATTGTGAAGATACTGGAGGAGAGGGGTCTGATTAGACCTATTTCTTCCACATGCAATTCACCAGCCTGGCCGATAGTTAAACCGGGGGGTTCCTTCAGGCTCACTATGGACTTCCGTGCCCTGAATCAAGTTTCAAAATCTGTAGTGCCCGTGGTAGCCTCATACCCTGAAATGATCTCTAAACTGAACCCCAAATGTAAATTTTTCTCTGTTTTAGACATATCCAATGGGTTTTGGAGTCTACCCCTGGCCCTTGAATGCCAGTACAAAACAGCATTTCAGTGGCTGAATAAACAATATGCATGGACTGTGCTTCCACAGGGATATAAGGATTCCCCCTCAATATTTCATAAATACATGCAGGAAGCCCTGTCACTATTGTCTTGCAGAGATAATATAATTCAGTATGTAGATGACATTCTGATTCAGTCTGAGAATGAAGCTGTACACTGGAATCATGTAAGAGAAGTTTTAAAAGCCCTCTTACAAGCTGGTCTTAAAGTTAATCCTGCCAAGGCTCAACTGTGCAAATCACAGGTTTCCTTTTTAGGGGTTATTATTGGCCAGGATGGTAAATCCGTAGATTCTCAGAGGATAGAGCTGATACAGAAACTTCCACTTCCTACAGATCAGAAATCACTCCAGTCATTTATAGGGCTCACTGGTTTCTGTCGTGACTTCATGCACAATTATGCTGAAGTGGCAGCTCCACTTTACTCCCTGCTAAAAAGTAAAAGTTATGTTTGGGAAGAAGAACATACAGAAGCTGTAACTAAATTAAAGCACATTCTGACTTCTGCTCCTGTTCTTGCACACCCAGATCACACACAACATTTTTTCCTGTACCCTGTAGTTGGAGAGAACAGTATAGGTGCAGCTCTAACACAACGCCTAGGAGGAGTAGATCGCCCTATTGCTTTCTTACTTCTCCTGAACTCAAAATGGGAAACTGTGAAAAACATGTACTGGCTTCCTATGCTGCTATGCAGAAATTTACATACATCATTGGTGCTCAAACCACATACATATGCAGCCATCACACCCCCTCAAATTCATTGTAGAGGGAAAGTTAGCATGTAGCAAGATTAGGACTGAGAGAATAGTCCAGTGGACTCTCATGTTGCAAGCACAGAATGTAAAGTTTGAATTGTTGAAAGAACCTAACGTGCAAGTGGCTGGAATTTTGCTGGAGGGGCAACCTCATGACTGTCAGTCCTCACCCAGTGCCCCCAATCACATGATCTTTAGGGAACTGGGACTAGACAAAATTTCACCTTTTCTTCCTACAATATATATTGATGGTAGTAGCCAATGTGAAGGAGGCAGGCGACTAGCAGGTTTTGCAATTGTACAATTGAACCCAAATAACCAAGTGGTACTGCAGAGACAGTATTCCTGTGGGTCAGCGTCAGCACAGTACTGTGAGCTGGCTGCTTTTGTAGCTTGTATGCTACAATATCAGGATTCACATCCAGAGATACAAATCATTTTAGATTCCGATTATGTCTTTAAAAGTGCCATTGCCCTGTTACCCTGGTGGCTGGCAAATAAATTTAAATCTACGGATGGGTCCACAGTGAAAAATTCATCACTGTGGACTATGGCACAAGAACTGAGTGAGAGGTTTCAGAGAGTACATTTAGTTAAAGTAAAGGCACATAGGAAGAAAGGCCCTTTAGTGAAAGGAAACACATTAGCAGACTCACTAGCCAAGGAAGCATGCCATGTAGGCCTCATATGGCCCTGGTATGAGCAGACACGCATGGTTGCTATTGCTACACGTTCCACAGATTATGATCAGATAATACCACCAGATTACTTCATAGCACTGCAGACAAAGGACCCTGAGCTTTTCAATTTGAGGAAGCTTGTGCAGGACGCCCCAGATAACCTATATCAGCACACACCCTTTCTCACACTTGCTATAGAGAAAGACATTCTATGTGCAAAAAGAGAGGAAGGCTTGGTTATAGCTATCCCTAGAGCTCGAGGTAAAGAATGGATGCATTGGGTTCATGGTGCAGGTCCTATGGGACACCCTAAAGCAGAAGAAATGCAGACTATCCTCAATAGGTTGGTATGGTGGCCAGAAATGAAACATGATATACAGGATCATGTTTCCTCCTGTGTAATCTGTGCTTCATTTGGGAGGCAACCTAAAAAGAGAAGGGGACAGTTAATGAGAGCACCTCCTCGTGGCCCATTTGAGAGACTGCAAATAGATCATGTGGGCCCTCTTCCGTTAACAGCTAGGAAAAATAGATTTTTGCTCACTGTTGTTGATTCCTTTTCTCATTGGGTAGAAGCATTCCCTGTCCCAGATCAAACTGCTCGAACCACTGCAGAAATCCTAACTATGCAATTTTTTACACGCTGGGGCATTCCCAAGACTATTGATTCTGATAATGGTCCTGCATTTGTTTCTCAGCTCATCAAGGAATTGTTTGATTTTCTAGGCATAGAACAACAACTCCACATTCCATACCCTCCACAGGCAGCAGGGCAGGTAGAAAGAATGAATCAAACAATTAAGGCCCACCTCAGCCCTATGCTTAATCTGACCGGGAAAAATTGGGATCTGGTGCTCCCTTTAGTCCTTATGCGTATCAGAGCTAATGTCTGTAAATCCACAGGTTTTGCACCCTATGAAGCCTTAATGGGAAGGCCAATGCAACGGTGGGAAAATATGCTGAGTCCTTTTCTTCCAGAAGACCAGAAAGTAATTCTCACCAATGAGTGGATGAAATCCCTGCAAGAACATCTAAAAGAAATTCAGACCACTGTGCTAGCTTACACAGAAAAAGCTAGAGATTATTTGCAGGAGGTTGTCGCACCGCCGCCCTAGTGGCCAAGGGTGGTTAAGGCAGGTCGGGTGGACATGAGTTATTTTTTTCTATTTTGAGTTTGGTCCTTGTATGCGGGGTCTGGGTATCTGTTCCCAGGACCTACCGTGTACCAAAACTTCAAGTGAACACAAAGTCCGAGTGTAGGGAAAGAAAGGCTTTTTATTTCCCCTAATGTACAATCGTTCAAATAATGGAGTCTACATCAACATAAAGAAAACCTTGCTTCAGGTAGAAAAGAAAACATATTCAGATATTGCTTTGTCTACTGTTACTTCACAGGACCTTATACAAATAAAACACACAGGCTTTTCTACTGAGCCCTGCTTTACACATCAGGCAGAGACTCTAGGCTTCCTGCCTGACAGTAGCTGCAATCCATGGCTATCTCAGGAGGGTCCTCATTGAATTCCACCTGCATAGGCTGTGGGTCTGATAACTGTGACTCTGTATCAGTATATTCTTGTGGAATACGTTGAGGCTTCTCATATACCGCTTGCACTAGCCTCCAGTGTTCTGGGCCTAGGTCTGGGCTTTGGTCATGTGAATGCTTGCTATGGAAGTATCTTCCTTTGTCTTGGTGCCTTGTATTAAACAGTCTTTCTTTTGATAAAAGCTTGTGTCTTGTCTTACAGACAGCTTGGTAAGGAGTGCACACCTCTGTTCCTTGTGCTCCCTGTGTCAGCAAGTTATAACGCTTATTAGAATAAAAATGGGGTTTACCTTGTTCTCTGGGCCTATCCCAGTTAGCTGAGTCTTGAGGCCTAGTCCTGCTGCAATTCAGCCTTACTCGAGCAGTAGGCTTCCCACTGTTCAGCTGGCCTTCGGGTGGAGTTACTACTCTTTCACACCCACACCTTTTGCTCCTTGAATGAAGAGTGTTACCTCTTATGGCAATGACTTCCTCATCTCTCTGGTAACTTCCACAGTGTCCTGCATCTGCTGGTACCGGATCCTCATATAAAACTCTGACCTTTGTTTCTCTCCTGGTACCTTTCTTTCCAGTGTCTCTTTGCCAAGAACTCCTGGTATTCGGTTGCACCGGACTCACTGTGTCTTCTTGCCAGGAACTCCTTCCTCTCTGGTCTCTTTGCCAAGACTCCTTTTCTTCCTCGGCTTCGGCTTCTGCCTCTGCCTCTCTTGCTTGTCCTACTTCCTCCTTTTCAACTTCCCAGCCTTTCCTAAGAGGAACTCCCCCTTTCCTGGATTGGCTGTTGGCCGGCATTACATCACCAGCTCTGGGGTGCGGTTCTCTAGGCCTTGGAAGGTCTCTCTTGCTCCCCCTATCTGGCTCCTCGTAATGTCGCATCTGGTGTTGGAATCTTTTTTCTGGATTTAAAACCTTTTTTCCTGTTTGAATAGGCTCTGCAGTACCACAAGGTACATGCAAAAGGTTCTGATTTAAGGCCCCTCAAGGTTGGGAGTAAAGTGATGATTCTGAGACCTAGACCAAACCTCCCCTTTGGAACTGCAAAGTGGGAAGGACCATACTTAGTTACTGATACCTTAGGCCCAAGCCTATACCAAATCCTAATGCCCGACAACCAGCAGTATTGGAAACACATCACCCAGTTGAAACCATATGGGTAATACGTGTTTTATCAGTCTTTGCTTTCAAATACCACCTGAAGACAGCACGGACAGCTGCTTTCTGAAGACAGCACGGACAACTGCTTTCTAAACAAAAGTCGCTTGAGGATGGCAACTATTTACTTCTGCTGTATAGTTGATGTGTCCTATATAATGGACATGTGTCTAATAGTTATGTAAATAAATAGTAAACATTATTTCTGTTGTTACATAGTATAAGTGGGGAGCACTAGTTTACTCCCTAGTAGAGTGAAACAAGTTAGCTTTTATTATGTCTCGGTTTCCTGTTGTTCTTGTATCTGCTCTCTTCTACCCCAGTCTCATTACAGGAACTATCATCCGAATATGCACGATTGGCTGGGCTAACTCCACAGGTGGGGCATATCGCTATCAAGAAATACCCCCACCTTTCCAGGAAGGAAAGGATCTGGTCATCCTGAGTTTCTGTTCCGTACAGGACAAGCCAGTATTCTACTCATTAAACATCACTCAAGTACAGTGGGCGCCACCAGTTTCCACTTCTCTAGAAAGGACACAAGAATTGAGGGCACCTCCAGAACATTACTTTCTAGGTCCTCCTGCCTAGATTTTGTACAATATTTCCTGTCAGGACAAAGAATGTTTCTTTGTCAGTTGCTCCCAGAATGCATGACACCCGCCTTCCTAAGAACACTTTGTTGTACAGTTCAAACAATACCTGGTGCAGTCATACACCACTGGTCTCCATCACCATTAACGGGACAACTTATTCCACACCGCTGGTTACCAATGACTCTATGGACATTCCAGACTTTATCTCATATGCTGTGCATCCATTACCACTTGGCATGGGAGAAGAGACACTACATAAACTGCTCAACTTTACAGAACTCCATGCCTATATTGATCACCTTAAAACAACATCCACTGAAGTGAATCACACCATCACTTATGAGAATGGACACACTTGCTACAAGATGCTCATGCGTCTGCGTGGGAATTGTTATTTGGTTACTCACCTAATGCTGATCATGTCTGTAATGTTTTTAGTCATCCTATTATTTTAACTGCTGTACAAATATTGCTATGCATATCATAATTTTCCTGTGTTGTAAAATGAAACACATGCAGCGCATGTCCTACAAAAACACCAACAACATTTTAAGGTAGTTACACTGAATTTCTCCAGCATCTACCCCTACATCCAGGCTAATTTGGCCGGCTAATTTGGCATTTCCTATTACACTGAATACCAGAGTCAGCTGCAGTCTAGTATTGCTTCCTATCCTCACGCATAGCATCCTGGTACCTTTCGGCTTTAACCTCCTCAAAAATTCCTGCAGCCCTTATGCACTGTTCACTCTCTCTAAGACGGGCACGGAGGTAGCATATTGGATTCCCCCCCCCCCAGTAGTGGCTGCCCTACCTAAGACACGAGGTTTGGACTCATAAGGGGACTTGTTTATCTCTAGAACACTAGAGACAGTACTGTGCAGGACAGGGGACCTGCTAGACATAGCAAGGTATTTAATACAGGAGGTATTAGACAAGCTGCCTACTATCATGTAATGGCAGCTGGGACAGGTACCACAGGTTTGCTTCCACCATTTCCAGGCACAAATAATAAATAAAAATAAAAAGGTGTGGGAGATGTCAGCATATACCAGCAGGACATCATGCCTAGCATAGGTGTCAGGGCTGTTCCCAGACCTTGGATTTCAAGCAGCTTTGTTACTCTGGTGATATCAGTCTCCAAACTTAATGAAGGTAGTTTACAAGATGAGATTAACTCTGACCCCCTGGTGATGTCAGTCTCCGGGCCTGATTTTATTTTTTATTTTATTTATTTAACATTCACTTATATACCGCTACCTTCCACAGATCAGGTGCGGTTTACAGAAAACAGGTGAAGAAACAGCGTAACAGGTCTGTTTTTTACATTAAACATCGGCTGGATTATATACATATTTACTAATACATTGAACTTCAATTAACTATGTACAATCAACAGTTATTAAAGTGAACATTAGATAACTATTTACAACATCAAGTACCAAGTATTCTTAGGATATTAGAGAACTATACACAAAGAGTTGACCATAATAGATGGAGCATCATTAATCATATTTAATCTGATAAAACATATCGGGTGTTCATCAAGTCATCTATTAACCCTTTTCGTTTTGTGATAGGGAATTTGCAAGTGGGCCAAAGTGGGAGCTAAACAAGTAGGTTTTTAATTTCTTGCGGAGTTCTTTAATTTCAGTTAAAGCTCTTATTTCATCAGGTAGGGAGTTCCAGAGGACGGGGGCTGCATGAGAAAACGCTTTTTTGTTGTTTTTTTAATCTTTGTGAACTCTTTTGGTATCCTTATTTTATTAGTGTGGCCTCTCCTGTGAGCAGTTTGTGTTGTGTCTTTAGTGATGTTTGTTTAGTGTGGCTGGGGCCGTATTATTTAGAGCCTTGAAGGTAGTTATGATCATTTTATAGTTTAGCAGACCTCAAAGGGAGGTGACTGGAAACAATAGCAGACCTCAAAGAAAATGCACTATAAAGGACAGAAATACTTCCTCTTTCGCTCTTCTCTTCCTATGTTCATCGGACACACCTTGCCATGAGGCTCTGACACGCACTTCTATCCCCTCCCCCTTGTTCTCTCCTTCTCTCCCTATTCGTCGTACTATGAGGCTCTGACCCACATTTTCTTACCTCACACACACACACACACACACACACATTCATTGAAGTAAACTGAAGCAGCTTTCTAACAACCTCCTACCTCTGTTCTGTAACTTTGTAATAAGCCTATTTCTATATAAAACCCTTTTCCAAGCCACACCTGTTTGATTATCTTATTTGTGCTGCTTACCCTACTGTCTCTGTGAAATGAACCCAGGACCAAACGGAGAATAGACCAGAAGAATACATATTCAGAGGATTACAGAACACAAGTCAAAGTGCTGGAAGCCTGTTTACACTGACAGGTGGTGGTGCTGTTTTACTGCTCCTTTTACTATGCTGCTATTGCTGTATCCACAGTTCATTTTTTATGACAACTGCTGTTGCGAAGCAATTGGAAAATAAGTGCACAATCCACAACCTCTCAGCACCTTCAAGAAACAAAAGGCAGAAATAGAAGTTTTCTCTTTCTCTTCCCCACAACATAATTGTTAATCTCCTTTCCAAACCTGTTTCCTGGTCCTCAGGTGAGGGGGTTTATCTCTGTCCCTCCATTTGAGGGTGTGCTATGCTGGAATTGAGAAGAACTGGACCTCCTCTCTCACCTACACACCCTCTCCCTCCCTCTCTCTTGAACAGGCACTGACACCTGAAGTTGCCAACATTGTCCCTGAAAAATGAGGGACAGTTTCCTCTTCCTGAATGGGATGCCAGTGTCAGGTATTTCCCCCTTTCTTTGGCCTTTCCCTCTCTGCACAGCCAAAGTTTAACCAGAAAAGGGGCTGAGGGGTTCTCAGGTGTGACTTTATGGTCATTAGACATGTTATGTATTTTTCTGAAGGGGTGACATCCTTTTAGTGTTAATTGTCAAGTTGAGTTATTGATTTGGCCCTACCCCAGAAGATCATGACCCAAATTGAAGTGTACCTCATCACATTGCAACAATCTGATTGTATATAGTTAGCAATTGTTAATTGCCCGTTATACCCCAACTAACCCCCAAGTTGTATTTCCGTATGTAAAGCTGGTTGCTGTAACTGTTCTATGTAAACCGCTTTGAATGTATGATAAGGTGGTATAGAAGACCTGTTAAATAAATAAATAAATTGATGTGCAACTACTGTGTTGTCTGTCTTGACTAGATTGTAAACTCTGATGAGCAGGGACCTTCTTTTACATATGTCTGTGCAGCGCTGCGTTTGTCTTGTAGCGCTATACAAATGTTCAGTAGTAGTAGTAATGTGGAATTTCTTCTTCTTTTTTTCTTGATAGATATTTTGTGGGTGCAGAAAATCAGTTGAAGCCGTTAGAGCAATGAAATGCAACTTGGGCCATTTAATAACAAAACCAAACAACTTCAAAAAGAGTGCCATCACTACTGGCATCCACACTATGGAACTCCCTCCCAACGAGCCTGAGGGAATTAGATGACCTTACAGACTTCTGCAAAGACCTCAAAGCATTCTTATTTATAGAAACATATGAGCATTCAGGCAGCACCCCTACCTGAACAGATACACTACTTCCTCTGCCAACTAAGCAATCACTCATCCCATCCATACACACAAGTTTATCATATCGTTATTAAATACTCTCCTGTTAAATGTTAACTCTCAAATGTACTACCTAAATACTGTTAAGTGTACTGTTTAAATATTTGCTGTTAAGTGTACTGTCCAAATGTTTACACGTACCCTAATGTTAAATGTAACCCTCCAATTGTGATGTGACGTGACCAACTTGATTGAAGGATAAGGTGGCATACAAATCTGTCTAAATAAATAAATACACTCCAAGAAATTGTGCACCATATTCTGAATTATGCAAGAGTAAATACGTATATTTACACAAATATATTAATGCGTTTAGAATTAGATTACAAATATGATGCAGGTACTTTTGCAACAACTGTATATGATTCCCGTAACTTTGTATCATACTGCAATAATGTATATAGTTACCCTAACATTGTATTCACTTAGTTGTAATTTAGCTCTTTGTACATAAGTCTGCAAGTTCAATGTAAAGTACCTTTGATCTCCGGAAGGAGCAGTATTTAAGAGCATGTCAAATAAATAAAAAAATATTCTGGAATCAGATCACTAACTGTGACTGCATGTGTAGTAACTGAATGCAGTGTATTGGCTGGGGAAGTGGGTGTGATGTGTTTGTGTAACCATGTGGGTAATAAATGACTGAGGGACTGCTAGGTGTGACGAGGAGTTTGTGTGTGAAATGAATAGATAGGGTGTGTTTGTGAGGGAAAGTAACTGGATTTGATATGGGTGGGTTACTGTAGGGGGACTCTGTGTACTTATCTATGTCTCTTTTCTGTCATCTTTCCTTTTGCTCTCTCTGGTTCTCCTCTTCTCTTTCTGATTATGGCGTTCCTTTCCTTTTCTGGCAACCTGTTTTTGAACCATTGTAAACCGCTCTGATGTTTTTTTTTCGTAGAGCAGTATGTTGTTGTTAAGTGCCGTCGAGTCGGAGTCGACTCATGGCAACCCTCTGGATAGCTATCCTAAATTGTGTTCGGTCTTCAGTCAGGCGGCTCATTGTTGACAGACTGGTACCTGTAGCTGTTGCTACTGTATCGATCCATCTCATTGCTGGCCTTCCTCTTTTGCGTTGACCTTCTATCTTGCCAAGCATAATGTCTTTCTCTAATGATCTCTCTCTTCGCATGATGTGTCCAAAGTATGAAAGTCGAAGTCTTGTCATCTGAGCTTCTAAAGAAAGCTTAGGTTTGATCTCCTCTAGTACCGACTGGTTTGTTCTTCAGGCAGTCCATGGTATATACAGTATTCGCCGCCAGCACCATAATTCAAAGGCATCAATTTTCTTCCTATCTGTCTTTTTCACTGTCCAGCTTTCACATCCATATGATGTTATTGAAAATACCATGGCCTGAACAAGTTGAATCTTTGTATGGAGAGAGACATCTCTGCTCTTGAGAATCTTATCTAGGTCTTTCATAGCCATTCTGCCAAGAGCAATGCGTCGTCTGATTTCTTGACTGCTTGTTGCTTCTTTATTGATAGTTGATCCAAGTAGGTTAAAGTTGTTCACAATTTCAATTTCTTCTCCTTCAATGATGAACCTGTTGATTATGCCAGTTGTCATGATCTTTGTCTTCTTTACATTAAGGTGCAGGCCCATTTTGAGACTATGTTCTTTGATTGTGAGAAGCAAATGCTTCAGATCATCTTCACTTTCAGCCAGTAATGTGGTATCATCAGCATAGCGAAGGTTGTTGATGAGTCTTCCACCAATCTTCACACCTCTGTTGTCTTCATACAATCCTGCTTCTCTGATGATTTGTTCTGCATATAAATTAAACAGGTAGGGGGAAAGTATGCAGCCTTGTCTTACACCTTTGCTTATTTTAAACCATTCTGTTTCTCCTTGTTCCGTTCGAACTGTTGCTTCTTGATCAATGTACAGATTGCGCAAGAGAACCGATCAGGTGTTCTGGTATACCCATGCTTCTTAATGTGGCCCAGAGTTTCTCATGGTTTACACAGTCAAAAGCCTTGCTATAGTCGATAAAGCACAAATAGATATCCTTGGTATTCTTTAGTCTTTTCAAGGATCCATCTCACATCTGCAATGATGTCTCTCGTTCCTCGCCCTTTCCTGAACCCTGCTTGCACTTCAGGTAGTTCTTGTTCCAGGTATGGTTGTAGTCTCTTTTGAATAATCTTCAGTAGAATCTTGCTGGCATGTGGGATCAGAGCGATTGTACGATAATTTCCACAGTCAGTTGAATCACCTTTCTTTAGTATTGGTATAAACACAGATCTTTTCCAGTCAGTTGGCCATGATGTTGTCTTCCATATTTCTTGGCAGAGCCTTGTGAGTACGGTAACAGCTGCATCAGATTGCTGCCATACTTCTATGGGAATGCTATCAATGCCTGGTGCTTTGTTCTTTGATAAGGCTTTCAATGCTGCTTCAACTTCTTCTTTCATCACCAATGGTTCCCGATCATAAGGTACAGGTTGAAACGGCTGTTGGTCCACTTGATCTTTATCATATAAAAACTCTGTATATTGCTTCCACCTTTTCTTGATCTTCTCAGCATCATTCAACATAGAACCTTGAGCATCTTGTAACATTCCAATTCGAGGCTGGAACTTTTTCTTTAACTCTCGTAGCTTTAGGAAAGCCGATCTTGTTCTTCCTCTAATAGTTTCTGCTTCTATTTCCTTGCAAGTGTCATTGTAGTACTTTTCCTTGTCCTGTCTTGCTGCACGTTGGAAATCTCTGTTGAGTTCTGCGACTGTCTTTCTTTCTCATCTGGCTTTAGCTTCTCTGCGTTTCTGAGCAATTTTCAGAGTTTCTTCCGTCATCCATTTTGGCCGTTTTTGCTTTTTCACCTTTTGTAGAGACTTCTCGCTTTCTTCCAACACAACCTTCTTGATGTCATTCCATAACTCTTCCGGAGCTCTGTCATTTGTATCTAAAGCAGCAAATCGATTTTGCAGGCAGTCTTTAAATTCCAGTGGTATATTCTCAAGGTCATATTTTGCTGCATTCATGAGTGGTTTGCTCTTTTTCAACTTTAGCTTGAGTTTGCATACTAGTAGTTGATGATCTGTACCACAGTCAGCTCCAGGTTTTGTCTTTGTTGATGTTACAGAGCTTTTCCATCGTTGACTTCCACAGATGTAGTCAATTTGATTTTTATACAATCCATTGGGTGAAGTCCATGTGTACAGTCGCCGCTTGTGTTGCTGGAAGAAGGTGTTTGAGATGAATAGATCGTTGGTCTTGCAGAATTCTATCAGTCTTTCTCCAGCTTCATTTCTGTTGCCAAGTCCATATTTTCCAACTACTTTGCCTTCTTCTTTGTTGCCAACTTTTGCATTCCAGTCACCCATGACTATCAGGATATCCTGTTTGCATGTTCTGTCAATTTCAGCTTGTACTTGTTCATAGAACTCTTCAATTTCATTCTCTTCTGCAGCTGTTGTTGGGGCATATACTTGAATTATAGTTGTGTTGATAGGCAATCCTCGTAGACGAATAGAGATGAAGAGTTCGCTGACTGCATTGTATTTCATTACAGTTCTTGCAAGTTTCTTCTTTATTATAAATGCAACACCATTTCTTCTTTGTCTTTCATTTCCAGCATAGTAGACCATGTAATCATCTGATGCAAAGTGCCCCATGCCAGTCCATTTCAGTTCGCTGACACCCAACAGATCAAGTTGTACACGTTCCATTTCGTTCTTGACCACCTCCAACTTCCCTTGGTTCATGCTTCGTACGTTCCATGTTGCAATGTGTAAGACATCTTTACAGCTTCTGACTCTCATTTCATGCGCAGCTACATCAGCAGTCAGACTTCCCGAGGGCTTTGATCCAACCACATCATAAATGCTGGCTTTACTCTGAAAAGTCTTCAGCTCTTCCCCAGTAGTTAGTTGAGTGCCTTCCGACCTGGGGGACTCATCTTCCAGCACCATAGCACAATTTGTTTTGTTGTAACTATCCATTGGGTTTTCATGGCAAGATACAGAAGTAGATTGCCGGGCCTTTCTTCCGCGCAGTTTAAGTTTGGTGTTGTTGCCGTTGTCACAAAAATGTGATCCTCCGCCGTCAACACTGTCCCATTCTGCTGCTGCCCAGATGGGTGGTTTGTCTTGGTCTGGCACCTCAGCTGAGACCTGTCCATCTTGGGAGACCCTGCCAGTAGTTAAACTACCGATAGTTTAGTTCTCAGCATCACTGATGCACGCAAGCCCTCACAGCACGACAAGCTGCAAACCAAGTGAGAGCAGTATATCAAGAATCTAAATAAAGATGTGTGTGAATAAGTAACATGCATGAACAGAGAGTATGTTGCAGGTGGGGACTCAATAACTGCACACCTAGAAGTGTGTAGATCTGTGCATGTATGATCTAAAGTTGTTAAATGAGTCAAAATAGATAGATGTGCTGGCGACAACAGTGGGTTGAGCTCTCTGGGCTGTGTGTGTGTGTGTGTATGTATATTTATGTGAGCAATTATCGCATAAGATGTTTTTATTTCTTTGTTGACAAACACTTTTTTCTCTTCACTTCATCACCCCCACCTTTATGGCGCCCTCCCTCCTTCCATTCCTTTGGGTTATCTTGAGACCTTGATATCCTGCTGCTCCCCAAGGCCATTCTCCCCAACAACCCTTCATCAGCAGATCTGCTCCCCCATTTTTCCATCAGGAACTCTATTTTCCCCCATGAGGTAACCCCTCCTCCTCATCCTCCCCAGCAAAAAACCCTCTTCACCTCCTTTTAGTCTTCCCTACTATAAGCACCACTAGCTCATCTGGCCTTTGAAGCCCCTCTCTTTAGTCAAGATTCTTCGCAGGCCATTTTCACAGACAAAAGAACTGCAGCTCAGAAATAGGTACATTTATTAAGAGCTCAGCTGCAATACGAGGGGGTACCCAAAAAAAACAGGAATAACATTGCCGTGGGCGGAGCTTGTGTAGTACACACTTCTGCCGCTAGGCGTGTATAGTGCAACTCATTGTCAGTTCAGTGCCACCTGTGTTGTCGACCTGGCTTGTTCTGTTCAACTGCAGTGATTGTTTTTGCTAGCGCTGTTTTGTTCTTGTTTCTTTTTTTATGATGACAAGTTTAAGTGAACAACGTGCAGCTGTGAAATTTTGTTTTCTACTCGGTAAAAATGCTGCTGAAACTGTTTTAATGTTGAAAACAGCTTATCAAGATGATGCTATGGGAAAAAGTCAAGTGTACCAGTGGTTTGCTCGGTTTAAAAATGGCATGTTGATTGATGACAAACCTCGTTCTGGGCATCCATCAACTGCCCGAATCGACGAAAATATTGAAAAAATTAGAGAGCTTGTGCTCACAGACTGTCGACAGACAATTGATCAACTGTCAGAGATTAGTGGGTTATCTTGGAGCTCGGTTCAGCGAATTTTAACGGAAGATTTGGGAATGAAAAGGGTTGCTGCCAAGTTTGTTCCTCGGATTCTGACTGACAATCAAAAGGAACATCGAGTTGAAACATGTCGTGTTTTGAAACAACAGCTTGAAACTGATCCAGATTTTCTGTCAAAGGTCATTACAGGTGATGAGTCATGGTGGTATGGTTACGACCCAGAACCAAAGCAACAGTCAAGCCAATGGAAGACGTCATCGTCACCCCGTCCAAAAAAATGTCGTCAAGTCAAATCAAACATCAAAACAATGCTGATTTGCTTTTTTGATGCCAAGGGGGTAGTTCATTCAGAGTTTGTTCCCCCAGGTCAGACAGTCAATCAAACCTTTTATTTGGAAGTTTTAAGAAGATTGTGCAACAGTGTCAAAAAAGACCCGATTTGTGGCAGACAGGAGACTGGTTTTTCCTCCACGACAACGCACCTGCACACACAGCCATCTCTGTTAGACAGTTTTTGGCTAAAAATGGCATGGTTCCGCTGCCCCACGCACCTTACTCACCTGACCTGGCTCCGTGCGACTTTTTCTTATTTCCACGCATGAAAAGGGGCATGAAAGGACATCGATTTGACAACATTGAAGAAGTCAAGAAAAAAAGGAGGGAGGAGCTGTCAGCCGTTTCTAAAGATGACTACAAAAAATGTTTTGAACAGTGGAAGCACCCGTGGGACAAATGTATCAGTTGTAATGGAGAGTATTTTGAAGGGGATAAGGTTGTTTTGTAAAGAATTTGAAATAAATAGCTTTTAAAAAATAATTCCTGTTTTTTTGGGGTACCCCCTCGTAGAACAAAAAAATATCCTTCGCGCGGTGGTAAATTACCCAAATGGAAAGTCCCTCTGGTCGCTAGTGATCCTAACGCCTTCTCTCTATCTCTCAGTTTCAATGAGGATTAAAAATGTATAAATGCCACCCCTCGAAGTCCTGCCCTTTACACAGATAATTTTGAGAGTCGGTCCCTCCCCCCCGGATGCCGAATCACCCCAAGGGATCCGGAGGGGGGGTCGATAGGGAAAGGAGCAAACCCCACTCGCTCTGTCACGGGGGCTACATCTGCAAAATGGCGTCGCTGACCTTTGACGATAGTGTCTCCGGAGATCAGGCAACGCCATGTTGTGAAGGGCAGGAGTGAGTGAGGATCACTCTTATCTCCATCAGTCCACCAGATTTCCTGGGCTGAGTTGAGGTTTGGGAGTAGAAAACATTTGGGTCAACGGGGAGATACGTATAGGAGGCGGGCTTCGGATCAGAGGATTTCAGAACTTCGGGGAGGGGGGTAGCGACGAGAGCGCGCCAGGGAAAAATTCCTTACGCATGCGCATCTGCGGGGAAACGTCATAGGGTGCTTGTAGGCCAAAGCCTTCCGTACATCAACTGTCGTTTTTGCTGTACCCACACGTTTATACAAATTTACCTGATTATGCGGACAAATGTGCGCTCGCATAATCGCGTAATTCCCCGAGGTGTAATTTAAAACGCAAGGGTACAAATTTGAATTGCCTATGGTGCTGGTTTCTGTCTGTCTGTCTCCTAATCTCAGTTCAACCACTGACGCCGTGTTGCCTTGGTTTGCTTGATTAAGGCCTTTTTTAAAATTCTACTTTGCTTCAGTTCTAATCACCGTCTTTGCCATCTTCTGATTTTGGGTAAGTCTCTTTACAGCTCGCTCTCTGTGTCCCGCTTTACCTGTTCTCGTTTCCGTTCCTCCTACCTTCTCATGTCTTGGTCCTGGAACATGAGTAGATGGGGCATGGGTTAAGACGGCAGTGCTGTCAGTCACATAGGAATAGATCAGTCAGTCCCTATTTTCTCCATCTAGGCTTGTGTTTCCGTGCAATATTAACATAAGAACTGTCATACTGGCTCAGATCAAAGGTTCATCAAGCCCAATATCCTCTTTGCAACAGTGGTCAATCCAGGTCAGTACTTGATATATCCCAAAAGTAGCCTATTCCATGCTACTTATCCCCAAAAATAAGCAGTTGTTTTCTTTTAGTCTACCTCAATAACGGTTTATGTTCTTCCTCAGGAATTAGTCCAAAAACCTGGCTACGCTACCTGCTTATGCCATATTTTCCAGCAATGAGTTCCGAAGCTTAATTATACGTTGACATTGTCTTAAAATGTGCTACTTTGTATCTTCATGACATGCTCCCTAGTATTTATTTAGACAGATTTGTATGCCACCTTATCCTTCAATCAAGGTTGTCACGTCACATTACAATTGGAGGGTTACATTTAACATTAGGGTACGTGTAAACATTTAGACAGTACAGTTACATAACAGCATTTAGACAGTGCATTTAAAGGTTACATTTAATATTAGGGTATTTAATAACGTGGTATGGTAAACTTGTGTGTGTGGATAGGATGGTGCGTACTTAGCTGCAGCATAAGTAGTATTTCAGTTTTGGTATGGGGTGTTGCCTGGATGCTCATATGTTTCTATAAATAGAATTGATAGTACAATTTATTTACTTTTACCTGTTCTGCTTCACTCAGGATTTTATAGATCTCTTATCTCCCCTCATCTATCTCTTCTTCAGGCTGGAGACTTAATAACTTTAGCCTTTCCTCATAGATTGTTGTTCTATCCAGGACCGGCCCAAGCCTTTGTTCAAGATGTTTGCACCCTAGGCAAACCTTAAGCACTAGATTACTTCACCCCCCCCCCCTTCCCGGCTGTCAGAATGAGTTTAACTTTAAATGCCCAGCTCTTTGCTACTCCCCAGACGTTTCTGCCTTAGGCAACTGCCTAGTTTGCCTAATGGTTGGGCTGGCCTTGGTTCCATCCCCTTTATCATTTTAGTTGCTCTTTTCTGTATCTCTTTTAATGCCGCTATATCTTTTTTTTTTGAGATGCGAAGACCAGACGTGCACATAGTACTCTTGCTGGAATTCTGCATACAAAATTCTGTGTCAGCAGGTCTGAATTTATGCAAACTTCTGAATGCTTTGTCAAAATAGCAGAGAATATTGTTTTTGAGTGAGGTTTTTTTTGTATTGTATTTGAAATTAAGGTAATCAAAAAGTGCAAAATTTTGTTTTTTTGTGTGTGTGTAGAATTCCAGTAGAAGTGATACACAGTCCCGATTTAAAATGTTTTGGAGCCATTTGTTTGCGTATCTCTAGAAAGTGAACTATAATGCTTCATTTTCATGCTTTTATTTAAAAGCTTTATGGTGGAGGAAAGAGAAACCTGCTACATGGGAATAGACAATAGCCAGTGGTGTAAACTCTGCCTAAGTAGCCCCTGCAGGGCATGGGGGACCACTTGCAGCTGCTCGCATATCTTCTGAAATGGTCTTTCCCATTTTGGGGGCCTATAATATGAAATTCTGCCACTGATGATGGCATTGGTTTCTAAAATTCAAAAGCACGTTATGATCCTGTTTAAATGAAAGTTAGGAATATTGTAATTAATTTAGTAGTGATTGTGGTGTTCTCCATAGGTGATTGGTTTCCTTATTTGTGGAATGTATCTGCAATAGAAAAAATCATGTCTTATTAAATTTATTTTGTATGAAGATCAGTAGTGGTGAGTGGTATTTTAAAAAAACAAAACAAAAAAAACCCAACCCTGATGTCTATTTACTGAAATGTATTTTGCAATCAAAACTCTTGGAGAACATCCCTGTGTGTCCATCTGGAGGAGGAGTAGTCTAGTGCTTAAAGCAGCAGTCTGAAAACAGAGGAAATCGGTATCCAAATGCCACTGGCACTATTTCTGATCTTGCGCAAGTTGCTTTACTTTCCATTGCCTAGAGTACAAACTTAAGCTCAGTTTAGACAGAGCTTAAAGATTCCAAATTACCCCTGCCTACCGATAACCAGATTAATATGAATAAAATACAGTCTCTAAAATGCTTGTATGCAAATGCTAGAAGTCTAAAAAATAAGATGGGATTGTTAGAATATATAGCACTAAATGAGAAGTTAGATATGGTTGGTATCTCAGAGACATGGTGGAAGGAGGACAACCAGTGGGCCACTGTGATACCTGGATACAAACTATATCATAATGATAGAGCTGATCAAATTGGTGGAGGGGTTGCGCTCTGTCAGAGAGGGCATTGAGTCACAAAGAATTAAAAGTTTTGCAGGAAACAAAATTTGCTGTAGAATCTCTATAGATTGAAATTCCATGTAAAAAGGGGACGGCAGTGGGGTTGTACTATTGACCGCCTGGCCAGAATGAACAAATGGATGATGAAACGCTCAAAAAATCAGGGAAGCTAACAAATGTTACAGAACAGTAATAATAATGGGTGACTTCAATTACCCCTGTATCGACTGGGGCAGTGTCATGACAGGACATGCTAGGGAGATAAAGTTTCTAGATGAAATAAATGACTGCTTCTTGGAGCAGCTAATTCATGAACCGACCGGGGGGAAGCCATTTTGGACTTAGTCCTTAGTGGAACACCTGATCTGGTGCAAGAGATAAGGGTGTTGGGGCCACTTGGCAATACTGATCATAACATGATGGTGTTTGATTTAATTAATGGAGGAGGGATTGTAAGGAAATCCACAGTACTACCTTTTTAACTTTCAAAAGGGAGACTATGATAAAATGAGGAAAATAGTTAAGAAAAAACTAAAAGGAACAGTTGCAAAGGATAAAGATTTACATCAAGCTTGGGTGTTGTTTAAAAATACTATCTTGGAAGCCCAGACCAGCTGTGTTCCACGCTTTAAGAAAAGTGGAAGGAAGTCCAAAAAACTGCCAGCATGGTTTAAAAGTGAGGTCAGAGAGGCTTTGCCAAAAAAGCATCTTTCAGGAAATGGAAAAAAGAGCCAAATGATGAAAATGGGAAACAGCACAAGTATTGGCAAGTTAAATGCAAGGCATTGATAAGGCAGGTAAAGAGAGAATTTAAGAAACTTGCTGTGGAAGCAAAAACACATAATGAAGACTTCTTCAAGTACATTCGTATAAAAAATCAAAACAAAACAAAACCCTGTGAGAGAGTCACTTGAAACATTGGATGATAGAGGGGTAAAAGGGGGCAGTAACTATAACGGAGAGACTGAATGAATTCTTTGCTTCGGTCTTTACTGAGGAAAATGTAGGCATGTTACCCATGACTGAAGTGGTATTTAAAGGTGATACTGTGGAAGAATTGAAAGAAATATTGATACACTGGGAAGATGTATTACAACTATTTGATAAACTGAAGAGTAGCAAATCACCTGGACCAGATGGTATACATCCAAGGGTGGTGAAAAAACTGAAATATGAGATTGCAGACCTGCTATTAGTAATCTGTGAACTATCATTAAAATCATCTGTAATACTTTAAGACTGGAGGATTGCCAATGTAACGCCAATTTTTAAAAAGGGTTCCAGGGGTGATCTGGGAAACTACAGACCGGTGAGCCTTACTCAGTGCTGGGAAAAATGGTAGAAACCATCATAAAGAACAAAATTACTCAACATGTAGATAGTCATGCCTTGATGGGAGACAGCCAACATGGCTTTTGACAAGGAAGATCTTGTTTTACTAATCTGCTATGTTGTTTTTTTTTTTTGAAGGTGTGAATAAACGGGTAGACAAAGGTGAGTCAGTTGATGTAGTGTATCTGGATTTTCAGAAAACCTTTGACAAGGTCAATCATAAGAGACTTGACGAAGTTAAAAAGCCTTGCAATAGGAGGCAGTGTACTATTGTGGATCAGGAACTGGTGAAAAGATAGAAAGCAGAGAGTAGGGCTAAATGGCCAATTTCCCAATGGAAAAAGGTGAATAATGGAGTACCCCAGGGATCTGTGCTGGGTCCGCTGCTTTTTGACATATTCATAAATGATCTGCAAAAGGGACGAGTGAGGTTATGAAATTTGCAGATGACACAAAACTATTTAAAGTTGTTAAAACCCAAGTGGATTGTGGAAAATTGCAAGAGGATCTTGATAAATTGGAAGACTGGGTATCCATATGGCAGATGAAATTTAATGTGGACAAGTGCAAAGTTATGTACCTAGGAAAGAACAACCCAAACTATGGTTACACGATGCAAGGTTCCACATTGGGAACCACCACCCAGGAAAAAGATTTAGGCGTTATAGTGGATAACATGTTAAAACCCTTCGCCCAGTGTGCAGCAGCAGCCAAGAGAGCAAATAGAATGGTAGCTGTCATAAGGAAAGGAATGGAAAATAAAACAAATGCCTCTGTATTCTTCGGTGCGACCGCACCATGAATATTGGTATCTTAAAAAGGATATAGCATTATTAGAAAAGGTACAGAGAAGAGCCACCAAAATGGTAAAGGGGATGGAAGGCTACTCCTATGAAGAGAGGCTAAAAAGGTTAGGGCTTTTCAACTTGGAAAAGAGACGGCTGAGGGGAGATATGATAGAGGTCTATAAATTAATGAATGGAATGAAACGTGTAAATGTAGCTCGATTGTTTACATCATCAGAATATAAAAAGACTAGGGGACATGCTAGAGTAATCTATTTAAGACTAATAAGAGAAAATATTTTTTCACTCAACATGTAATCAAACTCTGGAATTTGTTATCAGAGGATGTAGTAAAAGCTGTTAGTGTAGCTGGGTTTAAAAAAGGTTTGGACAATTTCCTGGAGGAAAGGTCCATAAATCATTATTAAAAGTGGCCCAGGATATCACTGCTTGACCCAATACAAGCATCAAGGAGCCTGTGTCTTTTGGGGACACTGCTAGGTACTTTATGACCTAGATTGGCCACTATTGGAAACAGGATACTGGGCTTGATGGACCTTGGTCTGACCCAGTATGGCATATCTTATGTTCTTAGAATTTGTTTTTCTTATAAACACAAAATAATTACATTTTTATATTTTTTTTTTCTGTGAATAAACCTAGGTTTACTTGGGGGTGGGGGAAAGGCTTTTAAAATACTCTTGAGTATTTCTCTTCAGGAAACAAAATACATGATAGAATCTGTATGAATTGAAATTCCATGTAAAAAGGGGAAGCCGCTGGCAGAGGGGCCAGAATGAACAAATGGATGATGAAATCAGGGAAGCTAACAAGTTACAGCACAGTAATAATAAAGGGTGATTTCAATTACCCCGGTATAGACTGGGTCAGTGTCACTGCAGGGCATGCTAGGGAGATAAAGTATCTAGGTGAAATAAATGACTGCTTCTTGGAGCAGCTGGTTCATGAACCACCAAGAGGGGAAGCCAGTTTGGACCTAGTCCTTAGTGATAACACAAGATCTAGTGCAAGAGATAAGGCTGTTGGGGCCACTTGGCAATAGTGATCATAGCATGATCACGTTTGATTTCATAAATAGAGGAAGGGCAGCAAAAAAATCCACAGTACTGCCTTTTAACCTTTAAAGGAAAGACTAAAATGAGGGAAACAGATAAGAAAAAAAACTAAAAGGAGTAGTTGCAAAGGTTAAAGATTTACATCAAGCATGGGCATTAGTATTTTTAAATATCTTAGAAGCCCCGACCAGCTGTATTCCACACTTTAGGAAAGGTGAAAGGAAGTCCAAAAACTGCCAGCATGATTTAAAGGTGAGTTCAGAGAGGCAGTTATAGCCAAAAAAGCATCTTTCAAGAAATGGAAAAAGGGCCAGTGACCAAAACTGGAAACAACATAAGCACTGGCAAGTTAGATGCAAGTCATTGATAGGCAGCAAAGAGAGAATTTGAGAAGAAGTTTGCTGTGGAAGCAAAAACATATAAAGACTTTTTCAAATACATTCCTATAAAAAAAAACCTGTGAGTCATTTGGACCATTAGATGAAAGAGGGTTAAAAGGGGCAATAAGAGTGGACATGGCCATAGCGGATAGACTGAACGAATTCTTTGCTTTGGTCTTTACTGAAGAAGATGTAGGGAAATTACCGATGACTGAAATGGTATGTGAAGGTGATGCATTGGAAAAATTGAAAGAAATATTGATAAACTGGGAAGATTATGTTACAGCTATTTGATAAACTAAATAGTAGCAAATCACCTTTACCAGATGGTATACATCTAAGGTTGTTGAAAGAACTGAAATATGAGATTGCAGACCTACTATTTTTAATCTGTGAACTATCATTAATATCATCAGTATTACTTGAAGATTGGCGAATGACCAATGTAACTCCAATTTTTAAAAAGGGTTCCAGGGGTGATCCGAGAAACTACAGGCCGGTGAACTGACATCACTACCAGGCAAAATGGTAGAAACCATTAATAAGAACAAAATTACTGAATATGTAGATAGTCATGCTTTAATGGGAGAAAGTCAACATGGCTTTAGCCAAGCAAGGTCTTGTCTTACTAATCTATAATATTTTTTTGAAGGTGTGAATAAACAGGTAGACAAAGATAAGCCGGTCGATGTAGTGTATCTGGATTTTCAGAAAACTTTTGACAAGGTCAATCATAAGAGACTCTTGGCGAAGTTAATGTCTTGCAGTAGGAGGCAGTGTACTATTGTGGATCAGGAACTGGTTAAAGATAGAAAGCAGAGGGTACCAATTTTCCCAAATGGAGAAAGGTGAATAGTGGAGTACCCCAGAGATCTTTTCTGGGTCTGCTGCTTTTTAACATATTTGTACTGGAAATGGAAATAACGAGTGAGGTAGTCAAATTTGCAGATGACACAAAAATCCTTTTTAAGACGATAAGAATTGCACTCAGTATTCAAGGTACGGTAGCACCATGGAATTATATAGTGGCATTATAATATCCTTTGTTATATTCTCCATTCCTTTCCTTATGATTTCTAGCATTTTATTTGCCGCCTTAGCCACTGCTGCACACTGGGCAGAGGGTTTCAACGTTTTATCCATGATGACGCCTAAACCTTTTTCCTGGGTGGTGGTTCCTAATCTGGATCCTTGCATTGTGTAACCATAGTTTAGGTTATTCTTTCCTAGGTGCATAACTTTGCACTTGTCCACATTCATTTTCATCTGCCATTTGAACATCCAGTCTTCTAATTTATCGAGGTCCTCTTGCAATTTTTCACAATCTTCTTGGGTTTTAACAAATAGTGGAATTAGAAAAGGTACAGAGAAGAGTCACCAACCTGGTAAAGGAGATGGAAGGATACCCCTATGAGGAGAGGCTTAAAAGATTAGGGCTTTTTAACCTGGAAAAGAGACAGCTGAAGGGAGATATGATAGAGGTTTATAAATTAATGAATGGAGTGGAACGGGTAAATGTAGATTGATTCTTTACGGCATCAAAAAGTAGAAAGACTAGGGGACATGCAATGAATCTACAGTGTAACCCGTTTTTAAGACTAATGAGGGAAAATACTTTTTCACTTAACGTGTAATCAAGCGCTGGAATTTGTTACTGTAGGATGTAGTAAAGGCTGTTAGTGTAGTTTGATTTAAAAAAGGTTTGCACAAGTTCTTGGAGGAAAGCTCCATAAACCATTATTAAAGAGGCCCAGGTAATCCACTGCTTTCCCCAATACAAGCATTATGGAACCTGTGTGTCTTTTTGGGATACTGCTAGGTACTTGTGACCTGGATTGGCCACTGTTGGAAACAGGATACTGGGCTTGATGCACCTTGGTCTGACCCAATATGGCATTTCTTATCTTCTTATATATGCGTAAATATATGTGATGACAAGAAAGCATGTACTTTTAAAGGTGGTCTTGTAGAATCAGCAGTCATAAAGTATGTGTGTAGGTCACCCAAGTGCATTTACACCTATTCCTAAGCAGGGTAAATATATATGGTCACCCTTTTAGCTTTGATTTCTACTGTACTTCCTACCTAGGCTCACCTACTTATAAAATTACCTTCCATGTGCATAACTTCATAACTCTGTTCATATAACTGTTTCTAAGAACACATCTGTTACATGCCTATATTGCTTTTATAAAATAAACTTACAGAACTAGCTCCAGTAGCACACAAATTTACATCCTAGGTCTGTGTGTATATTGCAGCTTCACCCAAACTATGTCCCAGGGAACACTTGTTTATGCAGCACTACCACTTCCTTTGTATAAAACATGCTTTCCTTGCAGAAAATGCTTAATTATCTCCAAAATGGGAGGAAACATTTAGTAATTAAGGGGCAAATTTACTAAAGCCTAAAAAATAGTTTAATGAGTGTTTTAACATGCATCGACTGGCTGCTGGGAACACTGTGAGGGCATGCCGGTTACTGTACATTAAAGCACATGGTAAAGGGGCAGGAAATGGGTGGAGTGTAATGGAAAGTAGATGCTAAGTGCATTGCATGGTAAGATATTCAGTTGCACATTAGCTGCCGGGAACATGCTGGTTACGCTCACAGCTAACAAAGAGGCTTTGAAATTAATATGCATTTGCAAAAACCTTAGTTACCTTTAGTTAAAGGGTCCCTAAGCCCTTTCGATATTACGGTGTCTGAGGATGAGAAAATATCTGCTGTTGCTTTATGCTACCAATGAAAAGGCATGAACTAAATTAAGTGAATAAATCTAGAGAGTCTGTTCTCTGAGTAGGTGCAAATCATGTTTAGAATTTTCTTGGGTAGAAATAAGTTTAGTGATTCTCTCTTCTGTTCTTTTATCTCTTGTATTTTATTTAAGATTTCCTTATGCTGTCATAACCTCTCAAGCATTTAAGATGTATGGGCTGGACATAGAGTATGGCTAGCTGGTTTTGCATCGCAGGGAGGGGGGTGCTGGGTGTCCTGGACCTTAAGAATTACTTTTTAGCGGTTCAGCACTGTGCAGTCTGGGCCTGGATGTGCTGCCCCACGCTGCCCTGTATAGAGCTGGAGCAGGCCTTGGGGTTTCAGGTGTGGTTGCCACAGGGGAGCATGCAGGTATTGGGGACTTATGGTCCCTGCGTTCGGTTTACACTAGAGCAGTGGTTCTCAACTCGGTCATCTGGGACCCCCATGCCAGTCAGGTTTCCAGGATATCCCCAATGAATATGCATAAGATAGTTCTGCAAATCACAAAGAGAGCAGATACCCTCACAATCAACGGACACAAAAAGCGAGTGGTATATGGAGGTCACAGGTGCTTTATTAAATGAAGATCCCCCTTGTTTCAGCCGTAGCCTTCCTCAGGGGGTATACTTCCTTAGAAAGCAACATAATTACAATAAATAAAAAGCAGTAACAATACAATAAAAACAAGAGTGAAAAACAATACATAAATAAATGACTATTTAAATATATATAAATAGTTAAAAATATATAATATAAATATTAAAAACATGTAAACAAAACCAGGCAGAATACATATAACAATAATAAATTGCATTAACATTCAAACAACACGAACAAACATTGAAAATGAAAATACAAAGAGAGATGAGGAGGAGCTGAAAAGTGCCTAGAAATACATTGGTACTCACAATAGCACACTGTATAGAGTCAGTTGGAAGAGCCATAGCTCATAAGATCAAATCTGTAAAAAACGAACAAAAGTAAAAACTTGGAGGAAAACTGAAACTAAACGGGAAGCCCATAGAGTTTACTCAGGGTACTGCGAGTCTCTATCTTATAAAACTCCTCATAGTAGTTTTAAAACTCAGGGAATATATTCCAAGAAGAAATTAAACACAAATTGCTGCCGAGTAAAGGATCAGCAAATAACCACATTAAATGACAAATAGTTAAGAATGAGAAGGAATGAGTCACTCAGTGTAGATGTATGTACACATGGCCACACGCTAAGAACTGCTCAAAAGAAGCCCTACTAATGTTGAAACAATAAATGAAAAAACGGCTGAGAATATGAAAAAGACAATGCCGCTAACAGTAAAAGGGAAGGTATCTTACCAGTCTGAAACAGCAAATAAAAAAAAACTGATAATACCGAAAAGATGATGCCCTAATACAAAAAAATACTGCTAACAAAAAAAAGTAATGAATCTTACCGGTCTGAAACAGAAACCCTCGTTCATGAGTACTCAGTAGCAAAAACTAATTTAAGCCGGTAACGGAGCAAGAGATTGTTTTAACGCTGTTTTCCTCTTCGTCTCTCCAGGCCAGTCCAGGAACTGATGGGTAGTCAATCCCATTCAGCAGCTGAGGACTGAATAACAAAGTTTTGCTGACTGCTGCTCCAGCTCCCCCTGGTGATCACAACTCAGTCTTTCAGTCCTCAGCAGCTGAATAGGACGTGGCTGCCTGGCTCCCGGAGAGAAGAAGAAGATTAAAGCGTGTTTTTGTTTTAAAAAGTGTTGGATTGTCTTGCCGGTTGTCCTAGCAGGGCTGCTAAGGCAGATTCTGTAGGGGTTTGGCTGTAAAAAAACAAAAACAACAAAAAAACCCCAAAACAGTACAGAAGTGCAGGGGTTTACAGGCAGAGCCTGCCTGGCTTAAAGCCCTCAGTCATTCCCAAAGGGAGAGTGAGTAAACCCGGGAGCCCCGTGTTGTAACCCTCTGCCCTCCGTGCCTTCTCTTTTTTTCTCCCGCAAGCTGCGACGGTGAAGAGAGGGGCAGATTGCAGTGCGGATAAGTAGAAGAGCTTCTGGGGTTCTTCCGTCGTAGAACGGTCAGTTCTTACACCTTTCCTTAGGTGCATGCGGGCCGGAGTGGCGGTGTGTGCAGAGTGCGGCAGTCGACGGGGGCTGTCAGGACCGGGGCTTTGTAGGTTTTGCTACCGCACGGGCAGTTCGCTTGAGAGGTTTTTCGGTGCGATGGAAGCTAAACCGGCGTCGGGGAATACATTAGAAAGTGTGCTCGGCTTGGAGGAGAAGGCGGGAACGGCAGCCATTTTGCCGATGGCAGTAGCTGCTTCCGCGCTCTCTAGCAAAGAGGGAAAGAGAAAAAGTAAGTCCAAGCGGCCTGCTACAGAGGACGGTTCCATACCGGCTCCTGGTCCCACTACCCAGAGCACTTTAGAGTCCGTGTTTTCCGCGGATTTCATTCTATCATTACACAAGGCCTATTGTTTGAAGCTTGAACAGGGCCTGGCTCACTCGGTCTCAGGGACTGCGGTTATGGGACAGAAGGCAGAAGCCCTGAGACAGGAAACCCTGAGACAGGAAACTGCTGAAACCTCCTCTACCAAGCCAGGGGCGATGGATGCCGCTTCCGATGCGGTCGGAGCGCAATCCTGCGAGGCTAAGGCCACGGAGGAAGGAGTCCTGCTCTCTGAGGGAGACTTGGATTCCTGGGCCCTTGGGGAGTTGGAGGAAGGCGAAATAGTGGCTGGCGAATATCCTAACGTGTTTCGGGTCTTCCGTAAGGAAGAGCTGGCGGCTCTTATTGCGCAGTCATTGGGGGCGTTAAATATTTTGCTTCCTGTGGCGCAGAAGGAACCGTTAGAGGACCCATTGCTCCAGGGGTTTAAACCCGAAAAGTGCTGTTTCCTGGTGCACCGAGTCATTAGGCAAATGATTGATTCCGAATGGGAGTATCCGGAGGCGTCCCTGCGAGGTAGCCGGGCGCTGGCCAGGCTCTACCCGATCCCTCAGGAGGACAAAGACTTGCTGTGGATGCCCAAAGTGGATGCTTTGGTATCAGCGGTGACTAAGAAAACCACGATCCTGGTTGAAGGCGGGGCCGCCTTGAAGGACCTGCAGGACTGCAAGTTAGAGGCGAAGCTCAAACAAGCGTTTGATACTAGTGCTTTGTCTCTTCAGGCCTCCATTTGTGGTGCATATGTTTCACGGGCGTCTATTCGTTGGCTTCAGGGAGACGCCGGGCCGGACAAGGAGGAAGCGGTCACTTCGGATGCCGCAAGGTTGGAATCGGTGGCGGCGTATATGGCGGATACCTTTTATGATTTGGTCAGGATTTCGGCGAAGTCCATGGCTTCGGTGATTGCAGTTAGGCGGTTCCTTTGGCTGAGGAATTGGGTGGCGGACTCGTCCTCCAAGTCTCGCCTAAGCAAACTCCCCTACAAAGGCAAGCTGCTGTTTGGGGAAGCCCTCGAGAAGATAGTGAAGGATTTTGGTTATTCCAAAGGAGGGAGGCTCCCAGAGGATCGCTCGAGAAGCGCTAGGTCTGGCACGGCTACTAGAGGGCAAAGTCGTGATGTGCGTAGATTCCGGGGTTCTTGGTTTACGCCTTATCAAAGGGGGCGTTTCGGAGCAAGAGGACAGTCCTTTCGCGGAGCAAGAGGTTTCGGCAGGAGTTATTTTCCCCCTCAGCAGACTGCTCCCAAGAAACCGCAATGAAGGGCGGCCGGCTCAGGCGGAACCTCCGATAGGGGAACGGTTGCAGGAGTTCCGTTCCATCTGGGCCGACATTACAACGGATCAATGGGTCCTGGAAATTATCTGCGAGGGCTATGCGCTAGAGTTCACATAGCCATTGTCGGAAGCCTTGCTACCTTCTTCTTGCGGGTCCCTTGCGAAGACGAAGGCGGTATGAGACACGCTTCAGCGTTTGATCCAGCTCCAGGCAGTGGTGCCGGTTCCCCCAGACCAGTACGGGTTAGGTCGATACTCGATTTATTTTGTGGTCCCCAAGAAAGGGGGGTCCTTTCGCCCCATTCTGGATCTCAAACACGTAAACCGGTGTTTGCGGGTTCCGCACTTCCGCATGGAGACCCTGCGAGCCGTCACTCAGGCGGTGAAGCCAGAGTTCCTCTCCTCGATAGATCTGACGGAAGCATATCTTCATATCCCGATCAGGCCAGATCATCAGAAGTTATTGAGGTTTGCGGTGCCGATGGGCCACTTTCAGTTTCGGGCGTTGCCGTTCGGGCTGGCTACTGCTCCCCGCACCTTCACCAAGGTGGTGGCAGCGGCGTTGCAAAAAGAGTGCGTTCAGGTACATCCGTACCTGGACGACTGGTTGATCCGGGCGGAGTCCCAGGTAGAGTCGGTCCGCGCTACCGAGAGGGTAGTGCAGTTTTTGGAGGGGCTCGGTTGGGTGGTCAACCCGGCCAAGAGTCAGAGCCCGTACAGCGGCTCAAGTACCTTGGGGCCTTGTTCGACACAGCGAAGGGGGCGGTTTTTCTGCCCGAGGAAAGAGTGGAGCAGCTGTGGAAACAGATACGATAGTTTTTGAGTCGGCAGGCGCCCACGGCGTGGAGGTATCTGCAGTTGCTGGGGACCATGGCGGCGGCATTGGATTTGGTGCCGTGGGCCAGGGCACACATGCGGCCTCTGCAGCAGACGCTGTTGTCCCGGTGGTTTCCACAGCAGCATTCTCTGGCCAGGAAGCTTGTATGGCCGGCGGAGGTGCGGCTCAATCTGATGTGGTGGTTGGACCCACAGCGGGTTTCCGCGGGCGTTCCACTCGCGGAACTGGAGTGGGTTTTGGTCACCACGGACGCCAGTCTTTTCGGCTGGGGTGCTCATTGTTTATCTCAAGTAGCGCAAGGAGTCTGGTCCGCAGAGGAGAGTGTTTAGTCGATCAATCGGCTGGAGATGAGGACGGTCAGTCTAGCGCTGCAGGAGTTTCTCGGGCTCATCAGAGGGAGAGCGGTTCGCGTTTTCTCCGACAACGCAGTCACGGTGTCTTTTATATCAACAAGCAGGGCGGCACAGGCTGTGCAGATCTGTTGGAAGAGAGTCAGAGGCTGATGCGGTGGGCGGAATCCCACTTGCTGGCTATCTCAGCAGCGCATGTAGCGGGGAAAGACAACGTTCAGGCCGACTATCTCAGTCGGAACCTCCTAGACCCCGGAGAGTGGGAGCTCAACGCGGCGGTGTTTCACGACATAACTGTCCGCTGGGGCCAGCCGGTCATGGACCTGATGGCCACCCTCGAGAATGCCAAGGCAACGCGTTTTTACAGCAGGTACAGAGTGCATATGTCCGAGGGGTTGGACGGTCTGGTTCAACACTGGCCGGTGGATCAACTGCTGTATGTGTTCCCCCCCCCCCCCCGTGGCCGTTGATTGGGCGCGTGGTACGGAGGATTGCGAGGCACAAGGGGGATGTGATTCTTATCGCTCTGGACTGGCCCAGGCGGCCGTGGTATGCGGATCTGGTACGGCTGATGGTGGAGGGGCCATGGAGGCTTCCCATCAAGAGCAACCTGTTGATTCAGGGGCCAGTCCTGATGCCTCAGGTGGATTGGTTCTTGCTTACGGCTTGGCTATTGAGAGGGCGCGGCTCAGACATCGGGGGTACTCATCATCGGTGATTGCTACTCTGCTGAGTTCCAAGAGAAGATCTACTTCTCTGGCGTATATTCGCATCTGGCGCGTGTTTGAAGATTGGTGCGCGGATCGCCAGGTTAAGTCGTTCTCTGCGTCTCTCCCGAGCATATTGGCCTTTCTTCAAGCCGGTCTCGATAGGGGCCTTGCGCTCAGCATGCTCAAAGTGCAGCTGGCAGCGCTAGCTTGCTATAGAGGAAAGGTAGGTGGCAGTGTTCTGTCAACGCACCCGGATGTTCAGCGTTTTCTCAGGTCGGTGAAGATTCTTCGGCCTCCTTGGCAGTCGGTGGTGCCGGCTTGGGACTAGAACTTAGTTCTCGAGGCGTTTAACTCAGCCACCGTTTGAGTCTGGTTCCGCTGTAAGTCTGCGGGAACTTTCTTGGAAGACCGCCTTTCTGGTTGCTTTGTGTTCGGCAAGGAGGGTCTCGGATCCTCAGGCGCTCTCGTGTAGGGTTCCTTACCTTCAGTTTACGGAGGAAAAGGTGGTATTGCGGCCAGTGCCGTCGTTTCTACCTAAGGTAGTGTCCAGTTTTCATCTGAATCAGGCGGTGTCGCTTCCGACTTTTCAGAGAGACTCGGGGGGGTGACAATTGGGTTGCCCTTCGTCGGTTGGATTTGGGTAGAGTGCTGCGTAGGTTTCTCCGCAGGACGGATTCCTTTCGGAAATCGGACAGGTTATTTGTGATCTTTGGGGGGCCTCGTAAAGGGGAAGCTGCTTCCAAAGCTTCCATTGCCCGTTGGGTGACGCGTGCGATTGGAGCAGCCTATGAGGCACAGGGCAAGTTGGCTCCGCAGGGGCTCGGAGCTCATTCCACCAGAGCGCAAGCGACTTCGTGGGCGGAGTTCGCCTTGGTCCCGCCAGTGGATATTTGTAGGGCGGCAACCTGGTCGTCCCTGCATACTTTTACGAGGCACTATCGATTGGATGTTCAGGCAAGAGCGGATGCGAATGTTGGCACAGCGGCAGTCTTAGGGGGGCTCGCCGGTCCCGCCCGTAGTTAGGAACTGCTTTGGTACTTCCCATCGGTTCCTGGACTGGCCCAGAGTGACGAAGAGGAAGGAGAAATTAGGCCTTACCTGCTAATTTATTTATTTATTTATTTTATTAACAATTCTTATATACCGCACTATTAGACATCAGCGCGGTTTACATTGAACAGAAAACATCCGACAGTTTACATATGTCTGGTCAGTTACATTTAACAGGAAGTATAACTTGGCGAAATAGGGGAAACTAAATACAATGGGGAAATAGGGGAAATAGGGGAAACTAAATACAATTGTCTTTCCTTGAGTTCTCTCCGGGCCAGTCCAGGGCCCACCCAGGGTAGATGCGAGCCTTTCGTTCCTTTGCGTCCCTCTAGTCCAGTCCCAGAACCATAGAGTTGTGAACCTCCACCAGCAGCTTTGGAGACTGAAAGATGTCATCGCTTTGATGTCACTGGTATATCTAGGCAAACACCGCCCCTTTCCACCAGTACTTTCAGTCTCCAAGCAGCTTGGAGGTTCTGAGCCCAGGGCTGGGCTCAGTGAGAACAAATAAGCAGAGCTTGGGTTTTTGAAATTTACTCCTTTTGGTTTATTTTCCCTGTTTGATTTGGTTACTTTGTTTTCTTTTATGTCAGATCTGCTGTTGCTGTAAGGGTTCCTGTGTCTGTGGACCTTTATTTTTTGTTTCTAAAGGATCAGGGAGTTCTTCCCCCTCCCTCTCTGCATTGCCCCAGCGTCTAAACGAGCACAGGGGAGACAGTGCTGATCCGTGGCCTCCCTGCTCCCGAACCCGCGTTGAAGGGGTGAGGAGCAGGTGGAAGGCGGGCAGTTGAGCAGCAGCGATGCAGGGGCTGAGAAGCCTGTGAAGGTTGTGCCCAGATCAATCAGAGCAGAGAGCTGCCGGAGCTGAAGCCGTTAAAAAGGCTGTGCTCCGGTGTCCTGTTGGCTCCTTTCCCTCACTCCCCTCCCCCTCCCCTTCCCCCCTGGGATCGGCGGCGGTGGTAAGTACCCACGCAGATCTGCTTTGGGGAGCTGGTTTAAACTGGGAGGGGAGGCTTCGCGGCGGCTCCCGGGGTTGCAGGGTGCTCGGGGCCTTGCCGCGGGGGGTGCGAGAGTGTGCTTTTTTTGAGCGGGAATGCTGGCAGCGGCCATTTTGAGGGCCGCGTTTTCAACGGCAGGATTTATTGGGTTTGGTAGACAGCCTTGCTCCTGGGCTCACTTGGGGGGAGCAGATAAAGAGCATTTACGGTGCAAATTCTAGTCTGATTTTGATTTTTGCCTTTAATTTACTTTAACTTTATTTTTGATTCAGTTGCCTTTGATTAATTGGCAACCGGGGATTAGTTCCTTTTAGTTAGGAGCAAATATCCTTATTTACAGTGATTTTAAATTTGAGCCGGCCTCTTTAAGTTTGTAGCAGCTCTCGCCTTCCCTCCTCAATTATTTTTGTTTGCTGCAGGCATTTGCCGGTGCAGATCTCTCTCCCTTGACTACGGGAGAGAGCTCTGGGACCCGTGCATCCGCACTGCAGCTGTGTGAGACGGAGTCTCTCCGTTGCTGCGGGATTTAATTTTACACTGTGGAACTGGCTGAGCGGTCCTCACCGCAGCTGCCAGGCGCATCAGCGCGGTTTGAGGATCGGAGCACTTCAAGGTGGTAGGAGCAGGCAGTGTGGCTTTCTGCCCTGCAGGTAAGGCCTTCGGGCTCTGTCGGTCTGCTGAGGCCTCCTTTTTTGGGGCCATTTTCTCTCTGGGTGTTTGGACCGCATGGCGAGTTGCAGTGAGATGCCTGTGTGAGGAAGACAACAGGCAGAATAGCTAGTTTTTTGGACCTAGTGTTTCTTTCTTTTGTTGGTAGGTTTTTTGAGGCTTGTGGGGATTCCTCAGCTTTCAGGGGACTGTTGTCAGACCTCTTTATTTTTGAGTTTGTTCTTAGTTTATAGGACAGCAGTTGTGGCATTGATTCCACATGTTCTTTCCCTTCTAATCATGTCTCTGAGGAGCATCTGTTAAGTCCCAGGATGTTAGGCCAATTGCCAGTTTTAGGTTCCAGAGCAGAGCCCTAACTGGTATTTGTTAGGAAGGACAGGCCCAAAGGCCTGTCAGGTTTAGGAATCCTTAGGATATAAAGAAGTATATAGCAGTTACCTGTCAATCAAGGAGTGCCTGGGCTAAGGTCTATGGCCACCAGAGGGCAGCGGATGCACTCAATGGGGCCTTTCTCTGACTGTGTGTATGCAGCAGTTTGATTGCTTATTCTCTGTAATGCTGCACCTCATGTTTATATAACCAAGATTGCAGCTCTTAACTTCTGTATCGTTTGTTGGTCTCTGTTGCCCTAACAGCCACAGCTGCTCATGCTTCACATATAGTATTCAGGGCCCCCATCCCTGGGGGGGGGGGGGGGGTAAAATACGAAATTGTGTTACTCCTTAGATTCACACAGGCAGCAACCTCTAAGACCTCCATTTGCAAGGTGCCTGGGTGTTTCCCAGCTTAAGGGGGGGATCACTTATCGTGCCCTTCCCCGGAAGTTCTCATCTTATTTCTAGAGCAGGATTTCAAAAGGAAAAAAACTCTCTAGTGAGAGAGAGCCTTGTTCATTTTGAGCGAACACGGTTACATGGTTGATTTATTCGGGGGCTTTTGGTGCCCTGAACCCCACGAGCTGGACGCTATTTGTTTACTTCCAGGAGTTCTGCTCTCTATTTCGCTCTTCAGCTCCCTGGCAGACGTAGCAGGCTGGCAGGGGGTGAGCAACGCCTCCTGCAATGGTGAATCCCTCAGGATAAGGGGGGAAGGAAAGCGGGGCCTGATAGCTTTTGCAAAGCTATAACACCAGTTCGGGTAATTTTAGCTGATCTGCTTTGATTTCATTGGAGGTGGCCGGAGCTTGATTTTTGGAGTCCTATTCATCCTTTCCTGGCCGTGCCCAAATCTCTCGGGATCACAACTTCTGACTACATATTCCTATCAAATGGTAGTTAGTAAGTGAACATAGCAGACGGAACATCACTATTAGAACAGAGTGTATAGGCTGGGTGCAATTTCCTGAAATGTGCAAAAATTTAACCCAGCTGCAGAGTATGGATTAAACATTTTCAGTAGGCCTTCAAAGGTTGTTAAAAAAAAAAAAAGGACCTAGCTATGTTGGTTTACAAGAATTTCCTTCCGCTGTCCATAGCAGGTCCTATAAGGCGTTAGTCGGTTGATATGGCAGGGTAATATTTGGGCTTAGCTGCTGTGATATAGCGCTATGATCCACTGTACACATAGTCAAGTCAAAAGGAATTATGGTGGTAGCTCTCTTGGACAGTTCTAAAAGGTGCTTGGGTGAGCGCCTTGGCCAGGCCCCAGGTGTGGAATGCTCTGCCATATGCATTATGTTATGAGAGGGGTTTTATAGTTCTGTGGTTTCTTGAGGGACAATATTCCCGTTTAGTTTGGCTTTGTCTGATTTCTAAGGTTTGGCGGTAGATTTGTAATGTCTTCATTTTGGCTATATGTGGTTTCTTTTCCTTCTGTAAAAGGCGGCTCAGCGGAGAGAGGTCGCTGAATAGGACTCTGGCCTTTGAGGCTATTTTGGCTCCCATTCCATTTATCAGAGGTTCTCCAGTACGGAGAGTATCTGCTAGTGTTCAGTGCCTGTCTTAATGGGGGCCAGAAGCGCGCAGCCAGGCTAGTTCTCTCACAGCACTAGCAGCAGCTCAGATTCTGGAAGGCATACATCATATGCTGTGTTTGCGGAATGGCTTGCACGCTGCTTGGCATCAGCCTTGGAGCTCCATCGGCCTGTATTAGATTCCTTTGTCCAGTTCTCCTGCAGAGCTCCGCAAAAGTTTCAGGCGGTCGCAGGAACGCTCCAGTGGCTGCTTCAACTTAAAGCGGTGGTGCTGGTGCCGGCGCTGGCATCCCAATACGGTTGATACTCCCTCTACTTTGTGGTTCCAAAGAAGGAAGGCTCGTTTCGCCCGATTCTGAATTTTAAAAGGGTGAATCGGTGTCTGCCCAAAGATTTCTCCCGGAGCATTCCTTAAATCCCGAAAGAAACCGTACTGACATACTTGATAAGTTCGATCAGCTACTGGCAGGACACAATGCACTCTTGCATGCTATTTTGCTTCATTGGTCTAGAAGTGTAGTCCTTTACCAGGTGGTATAATGGGAACTTCGCTGCAGGTTCTCGGCTTCTTCTTTGCTGACTCAATTGCCACTGCGGAATGGGAAAGCTGTATTTTCTAACACCAGGGACTAGTTGACCTTTAAAAAAAAAAAAAAAAAAAAAAAAATGGAATGTCCAGCTTGGTGCAGGCAGACGGAATGGGGCGTTCCTCTAGCGGGAAGGCTGTGGATTTCTCTGCCTGTCATAGGGAGTTCTTTCTGCTGCATTGTGTTGGCGCGGAAATAGCTTCTCAACATCGGCTGAAGGAATTTTTGGTTAAGAGATGTCTTTGTAAAAAAACAAAAAAAAAACAAAAAACGTATTCAGCTGTCCTGAATTGGCCTGTTCTTGATTGGCATTTTGAGACTAGGCAGGCGCAGGCCTCGGTACTACGTGAGTGGGTGCACACCTTGCACTTCCAGGAGGTGTGGACTCACTGTCTGGAAGAGAGCCCTAGCGATCTTCTTTAGCGCGCGATAGGAGAGTAGGTGGTTCACTGAGTCGATCGTTGGGGGCACTGCTCTGTCCTTACAGGCTCCCATTGGGGGAGTCTGGGGGGCCGAGAGCATGCTTCCGGTGGTCGCAGTATTTACGGCAGTCTACTCGCCTGGAACAGGAAGGGATCAGGGAGTTGAAGTGACTAGAGTCTGTTTTGCTTTATGTGGCAAATGTGCATTATGGTGTGATTTGAGTGCTGGCGAATATAATTGGCTTCTTTGGGGTTCTCCCGGAGGTCTCTCTGGTGGGGGAATGGGGCGGCTGACGGTTCGTCCAAGTCAAGGCTCAGTAAGCTCCCAGTTAGTAGTCTTTGTCTTGTCCTTTCCCCTGCTGGTAGCCTTTTGCTCCGCTTGGAGGAGTTCAGAGTTGCAGGCGCTATCTGGTAAGGAGCCGTATTTGTCCTTTTTCAGTCGCAAGGTAGTGTTGCGCACGATCCCAGCTTTTTGAGCAAAGGTGGTTTTGGGTTTTTCACGTCTCCAGATGGTGTCTCTTCCGGGGTTTTCGGTTACATCTTTTGGACGTTCGACGGGAGCTTAAGAAGTATCTCTGTAGAACGGCGTCTTTCAGGAAGTCCGACAGGTTGTTTGTCGCCTTTGGAGGCCCGCGGCAGGGAGAGGCGGCGACGAAACCCTCGTTTTCGCGGTGGCTAAAGGAGTCTATTGCATCGGCCTACTGGTAGAAGGGTGAGGTGGTTCCGGTTGGTTTGGGTGCGCATTCCACCAGGGTGCAGGCGGTGTCTTGGGCGGAGTTCCGTTTAGTGCCGGTCGAGGAGATTTGTAGGTTGTTGGGCGGCAACTTGGTACTCGCTGCATTCCTTTGCGCGGCACTTTCAGTTTGATGTGCAGGCGCGAGTGGATGGACGTTTTGGGTTCAGCAGTACTTCAGGCTGGGCTTCAAGGTCCCTCCCGTTGATATTCACTGCTCTGTTACATCCTCTATGGTTCCGGGACTGGACTAGAGGGATGCAAAGGAAGGGAAAATTAGACTTACCTGCTAATTGTTGTTCCTTAAGGAACTCTAGTCCAGTCCCGGATCCCTCCCAGTATATTACGTGGCGTGCAGCCTGAAGTTGGGAAGGAAAAGGACTACAGAAATCTGGATGACAGGGAGATGGATTGAGAGACAGGTTTTCGAAGAGAATTTGTCCTGTTCTGGAGGTACACGGGAAAGTCACCAGGTGACCCTTTTTTGCGCAGCAGTGCCCTGTAGGCTCTGGAGTGTGGTTATTCCGTCTTTAGGAGCTAGACGTTTTTGGCTGAGTTACGGGGACGTATTGTTCCTGGGCAGTTTTAACTACTTCTGTTCTGTTATGCTTAATTCGGTAGCTACTTATTGGTTGCTCTGCTGAGTCTGCTTTGTCAATAGGTACTGGTGGAAAGGGGCGGTGTTTGCCTAGATATACCAGTGACATCAAAGCGATGACATCTTTCAGTCTCCAAAGCTGCTGGTGGAGGTTCACAACTCTATGGTTCCAGGACTGGACTAGAGTTCCTTAAGGAACAACAATTAGCAGGTAAGTCTAATTTTCCCTTGGTGGAACATTGTGCGCCGTTGTCTGTTTGTTGCAGAAGAAGAATACGTGGTCACGTCGCGACTTACAGGCTGGCGGGGCAGAGTGGTTGGTTGAGGTTCCCTTCCGGAAGGGGGAAGGGGTGCACTGATGCACAATAAAAAATAAAAATAAAATAATAATAATAATAAATCCAAATAGAAAATAGGGTACATTTGTTTGTCAGAAGCATCTGGTAAGAGAATTCAACACTGTACACCAGAGGTTCTCTGGACTAAATCAGATTTTTTTTGTTTGTTTGTTTTTGTTGGGGTTTTTTTTAGTTCGGTTAACTGTTTTAGAGTTGGCATTTTATGTGTATGGCTGCTTTGTCAATAGGAGACTGAGTTGTGATCACCAGGGGGAGCTGGAGCAGCAGTCAGCAAAACTTTGTTATTCAGTCCTCAGCTGCTGAATGGGATTGACTACCCATCTGGCCCGGAGAGAACTCAAGGAAAGACAATTAGCAGGTAAGGCCTAATTTCTCCATTTTCACACCAAACAGAGATCAAAGTGTCACTCATGCATATGCATCACATCGCATGCCAAGAGTCACTGCCACCTTTTTGTGTTATACCAACACACAAGTAGATGATGATGATTAGTGAAACCAAATGTAACAGTGTATCCCGGTGCTGGCAGAATCGGCAACATGTAAGGTATTCATCAAAGCCGCATGCCAAACAATGGCCCTATGCAGAGGGAGAAATAAGTACGCATTCTGGGAAGGGGTGGGAGGATGTATTTAGTGTAAAAACTAAACTCTGTTAAAATTGTAAAGGAAATGGCACCAAAAGAAAAGTTGAAATGAGAGAGCTAGAGCTCAAATAAAAATAACAATGAATAAAAGGTGTAAATAAACAGAGAGCCTATGTGTTAAAACCACTGCAATGAAAGAATGAAAAAACAGCTGTAGCTAAAAAAAAAAGAAATAAAAATGGGAGGAGCAGCAGACCTATGGGCCGAGGGGAGGTCCTGATAAATTTTAAAAAATAATATAAGTAAATGGATAAATAAAAAGATGAATAAAGGGGGGGGGGATAATAAAAATAAGAACAGAAAAGTATACAAATAGGGGGCTGTACTAAAAATACCAGGTCATCAGAGAAAAACGGCAAGGTTGATTTCTTGCTTTAGAACAGGGTGGCCTAAAAAAAGTGAGAACATCTCGTAGCATATAAGTTATTTAAAAAGTCAAAAAGACAGATGTAAATGATTGACAAATTTAAAAAAAAAAAAGATGGCAACCGGAAATTGTCGAAATTAAAGACGTTATATAGCTAAAAAAGGTAAATAAGTAAAGGATTTAAGCTTTTAATTTACGAGATGTTCTTACTTTTTTTGTGCCACCCTGTATATCGCTGATCCTTTTTCAGAGGACCTTGTCAATATCACTGCCTCTCCAGTGAGCTTTAACGGCTTTAAAAACAGAAACTTCAAATCTGAAACACAATGATTCCTTTCTATCCAATGGGTCACCAAAGGTTTATCTTCAACACGTCTATGCAAACAACTTTTGTGTTCTATGATTCTGGTCTTGACTGGTCTGCTGGTCTTACCAACATAAATCAAATCAAGGACAAATAATGACACATCATATTTGCAGTTCCACAATTCGAAAAACTTTGCAGAAAAAACCCCTTTTCCACATGAGTTTAGTTTTACCCCTTTATTTGTAAAGCATGGCGTTTTTGCATATTTCTGTTCATATACTAGGTTTCGTTTACATTTTTTTTTTTTTTAGCTACACCTGTTTTTATCATTCTTTTATTGCAGTGTTTGTTTACACCTTTTATTCATTGTTCATATATAACAGAGCTCTAGCTCTTTTATTTCAACTTTTTCTTTCGGTGCCATTTCCTTTACAATTTTAACGTAGTGTTTAATTTTTACACTGTAAGTACATCCTCCCACCCCTTCCCAGAATGCGTACTTATTTCTCCCTCTGCAGTTTTTAATTATCCCGTTGTTTGGCATGCGGCTTTGATGAATACCTTACATGTTGCCGATTCTGCCAGAACCGGGATACACTGTTACATTTGGTTTCACTAATTATTTGCTTGTGTGTTGGTATAATTCAAAAAGGTGGCAGTGACTCTTTGCATGCAATGTGATGCATATGCATAAGTGACACCTTTTAACCTCTGTTTGGCGCGAAAACAACAGTGTTAAAATGATCTCTTGCTCTGTTACCTGCGTCAATTAGTTTTTGCTACTTAGCACTCATGAACGAGGGTTTCTTTTTCAGACTGGTAAGATTCATTCCCTTTTTATTGATAGCAGTATTTTTTTTTGTATTAGGGCATCATCCTTTCGGTATTATCAACTTTTTTTATTCGTTGTTTCAGACTGCTAAAATACCTTCCCTTTTACTGTTAGCGCCATTGTCTTTTTGATATTCTCAGCTGTTTTTTCATTTGTTTCAACATTAGTAGGGCTTCTTTTGAGTAGTAGTTAGCGTGTGGCTATGTGTACATACATATACACTGAGTGACTCACTTCTCATTTTTAATTATTTGTCATTTAATGTGGTTATTTGCTGATACTTTACTCGGCAGTAATTTGTGTTTCCTTATCGTTCCTCCAGTTTAGTCCTCTACTCCTGGGTTGTGAACCACCTCCTGCAGCTTGGAGACTGGGCATGTCAAACTTGTGACCTCACTGGATGTAATCTGCTGGCATCCCCCATCAGCCCCAGTGTGTCCAGTCTCCATGCAGCAGGAGGACGTAGTGAGCCTAGGTGCTGGGCTCACTAGAGGAACGAATAAGCAGAATTTAGTTTAAATTTAGCTGAAATTGGATTAGAATTACTTTCCCTTGTGTGAAAATCTTTTTTCGATCAATTGTTTGGGCTTTTAAACTGATTTTCATTTCTCTAAATTTAGTGGGTACTGTTCCTTTAAATTTCTTTAAAAAAAAAAAAGACAAAAAGAGTATTATTACAGAAACTTCTCTGCCGTCCCAAAGCTTTCTTGCGATTGCTGAGATCTGTCTCCCTGGACATATCGGGAGTGAACCCTCAGCCTGCTGAACAGTTTTGTACCCGGCAGAGCGGTGACTCACCGCTCCGGACTCAGACCGAGTGGTAAGCTCACTCAGGACTCCGGCCCTCGCTGCCGATGCTGCTGGCTTGGTCGCTGAGCAGCACGCAGCTGGAAGGGCAAGCCGGGCTTCCGGTAAGTCGACTCTTCTTTCTTCCCCGCGGGGGTGATCCCCAGAGCGCGTTGAGCAGGCAGAGATACAGCATCGGTGCCTTTGCGCGTCAAAACCTTTGTTTCACTCGGCGGCGGCCATTTTGAATGCACGGCAATTGCCGCATTGCTGATCAGTGCAGCGGCGATCCTTAGGCCTCCCGGGGAGGGGGGGCTAGTTCGTCACAGTTGTCTTGCATTAGTATTTCATCGTTATTTCCCTCTATTGTTTGAAGGGTAGAGGGCAGGTTTTTTTTCTTTCTTTGGGTTTTTATTCTTGGTTTGGATTTATTTATTTATTTATCTAATTTGTGTCTTTCTTCTTGAAAATATAAATGGAAAGGAGCGGATAAGGGGAAGAAAGCAAGAGAAGGAAGCAAGAGAAAGAAGTTGGCATAGGAGTTCCAAAAAAAAAATAAATAATTTTTGTTGGGGTGACTGTTTCCTGCTTGGGGCGGGTGAACAGCGTCTCACATGTCAACACGCCCGCAGTGTGTCGTCTGCGGCTCCCACAAAGGCACGGTAGCGGACTCCGGCATCTGTCGGGGTTGTGCGGCTGTTTCAGTCAGTGTGGAACAGCAGATGGAGACATCGGTTGTTCCAGGACCTCAAGGGGCCACGTTGGAAATGGAAGGGGAGGCGGGAGGAGCTGTTCCTTTTATTCTTGGGCCAGAGTCCTCAGCTGAGCTGTCGGGGTTTTTACCGGAACTGGACCCACAGTTCGGAGATTTCTGCCCGGACTTGGTCTTGCTTAGGCCTTTTGCCTGGGTTTCGTCAGGCCTTTTGTCGGCGGCATCAGGGTAAATTGCCTGGACCCATTCCTTGTTCCTCGGCGGTACCTCCAGCCCGGGATTTTCGAGACCGAGAGCATTGCGCCGAGACCGCAAAAGAGAGCCTGTCCGCTGGAGCTCTCTGTCGGATCCGGGTTGGCAAGATCCTGAGGAGCCGGAGTTCGTTCTGGACGGAGATACAGTAGAGTTGGAAGAAGGGGAGATTCCGGAGCCTGAGGATCAGGCGAATATTCAAGTTTTTCGGAAGGATGAGCTGGCAGTGCTCATTACGGAGTCTCTCCAGACGCTCAAGTTGGCTACAGTGCAGCCGGTTGAAGAGGAAGATGGCAAAGATCCTGTCAGACAGGCGGTGCGTCGCACACAGGTTGTGTTCCCTGTCCACAAGGTGGTGGATAGGAGGATGATCCAGGACGAGTGGGATCAGCCGGAAGTGGGGCTCAGAGGGATGCGGACCATGAATAGGCTTTATTCCTTAGCAGATAATGACAAAGACAAATTTCGCTGTCTGTGAGTGGATGCAGCGGTTTCTGCCATCAATGAAAAGACCACTATTCTGGTGGAAGGTAGCTCCGCTTTAAAAGATGCGCAAGATAGGAAGGTGGATGGTTTATTGAAGCAATCCTTCGACGCAGATGCACTAGTTTGCAGGCCTCCATTTGCAGAGCTTGGGTTGCCCGAGCCTGTCTAAGGTGGTCCCAACACTTATGGCAGTCGATCCAGTTGGAACAGGACAGGGTGCGGGAGCTGGAGCGGCTGCAGTCAGGCTCGGCTTATCTGGTTGATGTACATTATGACTTGATCAGGACTTTAGCTAATAGCATGGCGTCCATGGTGGCTGCCCGCAGGTCGCTGTGGCTCCGGCATTGGGCGGCCGATGGTTCTTCCAAATCTCGGCTCAGTAAACTCCCTTTTAAAGGAAGGTGGTTGTTTTGGGAGGATCTTGACAAATTGGTAAAGGGATTTGGGAGACTCCAAAGGCAGAAGGCTGCCTGAGGACAAGCCTAAGCAAGCCAAGTCTTTTTCGGCCTCTCGGGGCAGCCTAGGGATTTCAGGCAATTTCGTACTTCTCGTTTTGGTGGTTACCAAAGGGGCAGGTTTCCTTCTTGAGCCCAGGGGTTTCGTGGGTTTCATGGAGCAAGCAAGGGTTTTGGAGCGGCATCCGCAGGTGCTGCTCGGAAACCACAATGAAAGAAGGCGGGTCCCGGCAGTGAGCCATCCGATAGGAGGGGGGCTTCGGGGACTTCTCTCTGCCTGGACCCAAATAACATGCGACCAGTGGGTGCTGGAGATCATTCGCGAAGGTTATTCCTTGGAGCTCGCGAAACCAATACTAGATTCGTTTGTCATGTCTCCCTGCCAAGGTCAGTCAAAGACTCTAGCAGTACGTCTAACACTGGACCACCTGATCTTGTTGGGAGCCGTCGCGCCATTGCCCATGGCGGAGTATGGAATGGGGCGATACTCCATTTATTTCGTGGTTCCCAAAAAAGACGGGTCACTGAGGCCAATCCTAGATCTCAAAGGGGTAAATCGTGCCTTCGGGTTCCGCATTTCCAAATGGAAACGCTCAGGTCCGTCATTGTGGCAGTTCGCCAGGGGGAGTTTTTGACGTTGCTCAACCTCACAGAGGATTATCTGCATGTGCCGATCCGGGCGGCCCATCAAAAGTTCTTGCAGTTCACGCTTCCTTGGGGCATTATCAGTTTCAAGCGCTACCGTTCGGCCTGGCAACAGCCCTGCGGGTGTTTACCAAGATCATGGTAGTAGTAGCAGCGGCGTTACGAAAGGAAGGTGTTTTAGTTCATCCTTATCTCGACAATTGGTTGATAACGAGCGAAGTCCAAGGCCGAGAGCGAACGAGTCATGGCCAAAGTAGTAGCCTTTCTTCATAGTCTCGGTTGGGTGGTCAATATGTCCAAGAGTCACCTAGTTCTGACTCAGGAGCTCAAGTATCTGGGAATATGGTTCGACACTTGCAGGGGTATGGTGTTTCTCCTGAACCGCAGAAGTCGAGCGCTTCGGCGATTGTTGCGAACCTTCCAGGCTACTCCGGCGCCGACAGCATGGTCTTACCTTTGTATTCTGGGAACGATGGCGGCAACCTTGGAGGTGGTGCTGTGGGCCAGGTTCCATATGCGGGCATTGCAGAGCTCACTGCTTTGCCGATAGTCTCACCAATGCGACTCGCTGAGCAAGCGTCTCTCGTGCCCTCTTCAGGTCAGGAGATCTCTCCAGTGGTGGCTTCTACCCCAGTCTTTGCGATCGGGAATGTCCCTGGAGCAACCAACATGGCTTTCCCTGTTGACGGACACCAGTCTAGCAGGGTGGGGAGCTCATTGCGGAGATCTCTTTGCATAGGGCACTTGGACAGTGGCAGAGGGCAAATGGTCCATCAACCGTCTGGAGCTGAGAGCGGTTTTTCTTGCCCTACAAAGCTTCGAAGTGACGGTGGCAGGATGAGCGATAAGAGTACTGTCCGACAATGCCGTGACAGTAGCCTACATAAATCGGCAGGGCAGCACGGGAAGTGTAGCCATAGCGCAAGAGACAGAGGAGCTGTTTGCTTGGGTCGAGTCGCAATTGCAAGCAATTTCAGCGGCTCACATTGCTGGGAAGGACAACGTGACGGTAGATTTTCTCAGCTGAGTTCAGGTGGATCCCGCAGAATGGGAATTACATCCGGATGTATTCGCGGAGATAGTGCGTTGTTGGGGAACGCCGGTGATGGATCTGATGGCGACCTTCCAGTCAGCAAAAGTGAGTCAGTTTTTCAGCAGGTGGCGTGAGAGGATGTCGGAGGGGATCGACGCCCTGATTCAACCTTGGCAGTCGCCCGGCCTTCTCTGTCTTTCCGCCGTGGGCATTAATCGGTTGAGTAGTTCAGCGCTTCGAAGCACATCGCGGATTGGTGCTGTTAGTAGCACCGGCTGGACAAGGTGCCCATGGTATGCGGATCTCATGCGCCTGCTCGACGGCAGGCCGTGGCGGTTGCCGACTTCAGAAAGTCCGTTGCTACAGGGTCCACTTCACATGCCGCAAGTGGATCGGTTCTCGCTTTCGGCTTAGCCATTGAAAGGGCTCGGTTAAAGAAGAAAGGTTATTCCAGTTCGGTCATTACTACCTTGCTCCAGGCGAGGAAAAGGTCCACGTCATTGGCCTATGTGCGCATATGGCATATTTTTGAGAATTGGTGCTTGAGATGTCATGTGCGTGCGTCAACTGTGTCCGTTCCTTGCATATTGAGTTTTTTGCGGGACGGTTATAAGAAAGGTCTGGCGGCTAGTTCTTTGAGAGTTCATTTAGCAGCCTTGGCCTATTATAGAGGTAAGGTCAACGGAGGGTTGCTGGGAGCTCACCCCGAGGTAGCCTGCTTTCTTAAACCGGTAAACAGGATGCGGCCGTCACGTCGGGCTGTGATTCCGCCGTGGGATCTTAACTTGGTTTTAGGAGCTCTAGTGAAGGCACCCTTTGAGCCTTTGGGCCAAGCTTTGATCAAGGATTTAACTCTGAAAACAGTGTTTGTCGTAGCCATTTGTTCCGCGAGACGGATTTCGGAATTGCAGGCTCTGTCTTGTCGGGAACCTTTTTTGAGTTTTTCCAGGGAAAAAGGTGGTGCTACGCCCAGTTCCATCCTTTTTGCCCAAGGTAGCCTCTCCTTTTCATCTGAACCAGTTGGTTTCCTTGCCAGTACTTACCACAGAGGGTGAGAATGTAGGTGACCGCGGTCTCCGCCGTTTGGACGTGAGAAGGGTGCTTCTCCGCTATTTGAAGGTTTCAGAGCCGTTTCGCAAATCGGATCGGCTTTGTCTTCGGTGGTTCCAGAAAAGGTGAAGCGGCAGCTAAAGCTTCCATTGCCCGGTGGGTTAAGGAGGAAATTGTGTCAGCATATATGTTGCAAGGTCGTCGCGCGCCGGTGGGGTTGAGGGCTCATTCCACTAGAGCGCAGGCAGCCTCTTGGGCAGAACACAGTTTGGTTCCACCGGTGGAAATTTGTAGAGCGGCCACTTGGTCGTCTCTTCACACATTTAGTAGGCACTACCATCTTGATGCGATGGCGGCGAGTGGTGCCTCTTTCGGAGCAGCGGTGTTGCACTCTGGTTGGAAGGGTCCCTCCCGTTAGTACTGCTCTGTTACATCCCAGGAGTAGAGGACTAAACTGGAGGAACGATAAGGAAATAGAAATTACACGTACCTTGTAATTGTAGTTCCTGGAGGAACTCCAGTTTAGTCCTCATTCCCGCCCATGGAGTGGTTTCCTTCTAGTGCAACGGATCTCAGGTAATTTTTCAGAAGATTACAGGTGAGTGTGTGTTTGGTTTTTTCATGGATAATCATTTGTTCATTCTTTCTCTTTGAATTCTTCTGACCTCTTCTTCTGCGTCTCTGGTTCGGCAGTGAAGAGAGGAGACAAGATGTATTGAAACCCTTAGGTTAAAGGGGAAAGGGGTTTGTTCATTAAGATAGCATTTATAGCTGTAGTTTGGGTATCTTGAGTATGTTTAGCTACTTGTTTGTAGCTCTTTTGAGTCTGCTTTGTCAGTAGTACACTGGGGCTGATGGGAGATGCCAGCAGATTACATCCAGTGAGGTCACAAGTTTGACATGCCCTGTCTTCAAGCTGCAGGAGGTGGTTCACAACCCAGGAGTAGAGGACTAAACTGGAGTTCCTCCAGGAACTACAATTACCAGGTACGTGTAATTTCTATTTATTTTCTTTTTGGAATCTGTTCCCTGAGTTTTAAAACTACTATGAGTTGTTTTATAAGATAGATTTTACTCAGGGCATTGTGAGTCTCTATGGGCTTCCCGTTTAGTTTCAGTTTTCCTCCATGTTTTTACTTTTGTTCGTTTTTTTACAAATTCGATCCTATGAGCTATTGCTCTTCCAACTGAATCTATACAGTGTGCTATTGTGAGTACCAGTGTATTGCTAGGCACTTTTCAGCTCCTCCTCCATCTTTGTATTTTCATTTTTAATGTTTGTTCATGTGTTCGAATGTTAATGCAATTTATTATTGTGATATGTATTCCACCTGGTTTTGTTTACATGTTTCTAATATATATGGATATAGATATAATGTATATGTTTTTTAAACTAGTTATTTATGTATATTTTTTAATTAGTCATTTATTTATATATTGGTTTTCACTCTTGTTTTTATTGTATTGTTGTTGCTTTTTATTTATTGTAATTATTTTGCTTTCTAAGGAAGTGTACTCCCTGAGGAAGGCTATGGCAGAAACGCGGGGGATCTTCATTTAATAAAGCACCTGTGATCTCCATATACCACTCGTTTGTTGTGTCCGTAAGATAGATCTGCATGCAGATTCCTTGTGGATATCCTGAAAGGCCTGGGGGTCCCAGAGGACTGGGCTGAGAATCACTGCCCTAGAGCTATGGAGGAGGTATAGGAATAGGCTATGGAGGGCAAGCAGATGTCATACCCGGCTCCCATCTGGTGGAATTCTGCTTTCCCTCCTGGACTGGGAGGAGGGGTTCCTTATCGTTTCTCCAGTTTAGTCGTGAACCTCCTCCTGCAGCTTGGAGACTGGGCATGTCAAAAACTCATAACATCACTGGATAGCCTGCTGGTCTCTCCCATCAGCCCACAGTGTGTCCAATCTCCATGCAGCAGGAGGACGTAGTGAGCCTAGCTTCGGGGCTCACTTGGGGGAACAGAAAAGGAGCATTTAGTGTGACAAATTCTATTCTGATTTTACTTTTGATTTTTACCTTTAATTTTACTTTGCCAATTAACCAAAGGTAACTAAATTAAATCAGGGATTAGTTCCCTTTAGTTGTTAGGAGCAAATTTCCTGATACTTACAGTAATTTTAAATTTGAGCCTGGCTCTTTAAGTTAGTAGCAGCTCTTGCCTTCCCTCCTTGTCAGTTATTTTCACTTGCTGCAGGCATTCGCCAGTGCGGATCTCTCTCCCTTGACGGTACGGGAGAGAGCTCCGGGACCCGTACAGCCACACTGAAGCTGTGTGAGACGGAGCCTCTCCATTTGCTGCGGGATTTTAATTTTACTCTGTGGAGCCGGCTGAGTGGTCCTCGCCGTGGCTGCCGGGCACGGCAGCGTGGCTTGAGGATCAGATGAATTCAAGGTGGTAGGAGCAGGCTGTGTGGCTTTCGGCCCTGCAGGTAAGGCCTTCAGGCTCTGTCGGTCTGCTGAGGCCTCCTATTTGCAGCGGCTGTTGTACTTGGCGCCAAAATTCGTTGGCAAAGGGGCGGCCATTTTCTCTCTAGGTATTTAGACCACCTGGCGAGCTGCCTGTGTGAGGAAGACGACGGGCAGAATAGCTAGATTTTTGGGCCTAGTGTTTCTTTTGTTTGTAGGTTTTTTGAGGCTCGGGGGGGTTCCTCAGCCTTAAGGGGGCTGTTGTCAGTTCTCTTTAATTTTAAGTTTATTCTTAGTTTTATAGGACAACAGTTTTGGCATTGATCTCTGATGCCACATGTTCTCTCCCTCCTAATCATGTCTCTGAGGAGCATCTGTTAAGTCCTGGGATATTAGGCAAATTGACAGCTTTTAGGTTCTTCAAGAGCAGAGCCCTAACTTGTAGGTGGAAGGAGGGACAGGCTGGAAGTGTGCTTTTGTGTATTCTATGGTGAAAGTTGCCCAAACACCTGTGGTTTCACAGGGACAGGTTTAGGAAACCTTAGGATATAAAAAAATACATAATAATAATAACAGTTAAACTGTCAACCAAGAAGTGTCTGTGCTACGGTCTATGGCCACCAGAGGGCAGCTGGTACACTCATTAGTGCCTTTCTGTGACATTGATTGATCATTCTCTGCAAGTCAGGAAAGAAATAACCACAGGGCCACCTCCATGGGCTCTCAGGGGTTAGTGACTAAACAAGCAACTGTAATGTTCTGCAAATCAAGATTATATGACCAAGATTTAAAGCTCAACTTCGGTATCGTTTGTCGGGCTCTGGTGTCCTAAAGGCCACCGGATGGCAGCGCTGCTCATGAATCACATATAGTATTCAGTGCCCCCATCCCTGGAGGGGTTTGTAAAATACAAAATCGTATTCCTCAGCAGGTTCACACAGGCAGCAACCTCTAAGACCTCCACTTGCAAGGTTGTCTGTGTATCCCACTGCTATTTCTCTGACTGCAGGAAGGCCGGGGGGGGGGGGGGAGGCGGTGCCTGTGTGTTTCATAGCTGCACTTGGCATGCCCTTCCCAGGAAATTCTCATCTATTTCTAGAGCCTGTGCTGTCAGAGCAGGGCTTTAAGCACTTAGCAGGGGCACTGACCTGTCTGCCATCTTGTTAAAGGGCCTGTGCTGAGGGTGAAGAGAAGGACATCTAAGTAGCACAGTCTGAGGCTTATTTATTTTTTATTTATTTATTTAACCGAATTTATATACCGTCTTTCTACAAATCCAAGACGGTTTACATAGAACATTTAAGATAGAGTGTTTCCACTGTTTACATAGAACATATAACCAAGTAAAAAATGTATATAACATGTCTATAAATAACTAAGCATAAAGATAGAACTATTTACAAGGTAATTACCAAGGTATCAGAGGCCGTTAAGTAGGTTTAGAGGTAGTAGTAGGGACAAGGGGGAGGTAGGTTAGTGCGAGACTAAGGTGGAAGGGAAAAATGTTCCTGAAAAAGGAAGGTTTTTAAGTTCTTACGGAACTCAAGGGGAGTTCTAGAATTCCGCAGCTCATGAGGGAGGGAGTTCCATAGGGTAGGGGCGTAGAGGGAAAAGGTCCTGTTACAGGTAAGTTGTTTACTATGTCTTATGGTTGCTGGGATAGAGATGAGGTTTTTGGTGATGGTACGGCGGGTTCTAGCACTAGAAGAGAGGGGAATGAGAGGGGAAAGGCAAGGGGCAGATTCGTTGGAGATGATTTTGTGTATGAGAGTAAGCACTTTGAATTTGATCCTGCAGTAGATAGGGAGCCAGTGAAGGTCGTATAGAACTGGTGTGATATGTGAACGCTTGGGAGTACTGGTTATGAGCCTTGCTATCGTGTTCTGGGCAAGTTGGAGTGGTTGTAAAGTATGCTTAGGAAGACCCTGATAGATTAGGTTGCAGTTATCAAGAGAGGGGGTTGTGAGGGCTTGACAGACGGATCGAAAGGAAGTGGGACCTAAAAGGGGTTTAAGATTCCGGAGGGTACGTAGCTTAGCATATATTGTATTAATGGTTTTCTTTATTTGGTTAGTGAAGGAGAGGTTCTGATCGAGGATGATGCCAAGATATTTCACTTGGTTTTTTATGGTAAGAGTGAAATCCGCAATAGTGATGGTTGGAGGAGGGTTGTGGAAGGTTTCATAGAGGAATTCAATACTCTGTGTATGCTCCATGCATTCAGCCTATGTTCAAGCGTGCTCACTGCACTGTGTTTGGGTGATAGGTGCTGGGTCACCCGTATATGTAGATGTGCATTTGGTATGTGCTCACAATTGCTTAGGCATGATTTTGGGTGCACTCTTTGCAGAGTGAGACTGCATTTCTTTGCTCAGACTGTATTATCAGACTAAGGTAATTTCTCCAGTAACGGGGGGATGTCGATTGTAATAAAGTGCGTGAGGTCCTCATGGTGTTACATGGGGTTGGAGATGCAGTCGTGGGATCTGCTGTGGAGTGAGCCGTCCGGAGGGGCTACAGTGTCACAGTCACCAGTTTCCCTTTCTCTTTGGGCTTTGCTCCCAGATCCTAGCCCCTCTTTCTCTCTGATGTCCAGGACGCAAGGTCCCTGGCCCACTGGACAATCTATTCTCAGCCTTTTCTCAATGCTGGCAGAAGGACTGGGAGAGCAAGAAAGGAAGACCAGGAACCAGCACCAGCTCTGATGTCTCTCCACTGCCAGTGTTTGCCACAATCACATATTCCCAGTCAGTTATTTATTTGAATATACTGATTGCCTACAGGTCAGGGTGGCATACAGTCAATTACGGTATTTCTATTTCCCTTAAGCCTCTGCCTCAGGTACCAAAACATAAATTGTGAGCCCTTCAGGGACAAGTCGCTTAACGAAGGCCAGAAGGACCACCTGTGGGACCAGAAACCCCTGATTTTATGGCCCAAGGTTGGTGGTCTCGATTGGAATTCAAACCCTTGGTCCTCTGGCAACTTGCCTCAACCACTAGGCCGCACTGCTTTGTGTGAGCTAGCCACAGGGCCATAGGGCCAGGCGCAGCCTGTTACTTCCATGGCACAGACCTTGGGGAGGTTCCGTTCATAAGGATACGAGAAATGCCATACTGGGTTAGACCAAGCTCTTTCAGGTCCAGTATCCTGTTTCCTAGGGTAGCCAATCCAGGTCTTAAGGACCTGGCTGGGTTCCAAAAAGACGAATGGGCTACTCAATGCTTGTATCGGGGCAAGCGGTGGATTCATGTATGCTCATTTTAAGGGTTCTGTTGCATGTACAACAGATGTGATGCTCTGTTGGTTGTGTGCCTTGTAGAACATCTTGAGTTTAGGAAAGTTGGTATAAAATTTTTTTTTTATAAATTTCCAGCTTCTCTCTAATAAAAGGTTATGGATCTTTCCTCCGGGAGCTTGGCCAAAAACTGTTAAACTCCGCTACGTTTGAAGATTGTTTCGGGCAAGGCTCTTGGAGTACACAGGAGACCCAGTGGTCAATCAACTGACTGGAAATGTGAGCGATACACCGGGTGTTGTAGGTGTTCGAAGCTACAGTGACAGGTCGAGCGGTGCGAGTACTGTCCGACAACTCCGCGGCGGTGGCCTACATCAATCGGCAGGGCAGAACCGGAAGTGTGGCCATAGAGGTCGCAGCAGAGGGTCTGTGTGTGTGTGGATAGAGCTTTGGCTGCCAGCGTTTTCGGTGGCGCATGTTGTGGTTAAGGACATTGTGACGGTGGATTTCCTCAGCTGGGTCCGAGTAGATGCCAGAGAATGGGAGTGGCATCCGGAGGTTTTCGCACAGATCAGTCGCATATGGGGACAGCCAGTAATGGACCTCATGGCGTAAACGGGTTGCTTCTTAGCAGACGGCACGAAAGGAGGTCGGAAGGCATTGGCGCACTGTTTCAACAGCGGCCGTCGTCCGGACTTCTCTGTCTTTCCACCGGGGGCACTCATAGGTCGAGTGGGTCTGCGTATTGAAGCGCTTCGGGGAAACGTGTGGTTGCGGGCCTCAGGCTGGCCGATGTGCCCGTGGTGTGCCTGCTTCATATGGCTGCTCGACGGGAATCCATGGAGGTTTCCGACATTGTTGCTACGGAGTTCCCTTCGAATGCCTCAGGTGCATTGGTTTTTGCTTACGGGGTGGCCATTGAAAGGGCAAGCTTAAGGAAAAAGAGTTGCTTGACAGCAGTCTTTGCCACCTTGCCGCCAAAAAAAAAAAAAAAAAGTCTACGTCCCTTGCATATGTGCGTATATGGCGCATCTTGAGGACAGGTGCTCGTGGAGGCATGCTTGCACGACAGCAGTGTCGGTTTCCTTGGTATTAAGTTTTCTGTAGGACGGGTTTGGTAAACGCAGGTCCTGGAGAGTTCAGTTAGCAGCTCTGTCTTGCTATAGGGGCAAAGGACAGGGAGTGGCTCTCATGCACAGGTTGATGTGGTACGCTTTCTCAGGCGGTTACCAGACTGTAGCCCTGTCGTAGGATATTAATTCCACTGGGGAAGCTCAAGTTGGTTTTAGGAGCGTTGGCTAGTGCGCCATTGGGGACCTTGCAACAGGCATAAGTTAAGGGTTTTGCCTCGACGACGGTATGTTTGATGGTCATCTGTTCGGCAAGGCGATTTTCGGAGTTACAGGTGTTGACCTGTCTGGAATCGTTTTATGTATGTCTCCAGACAGAAGGTGGCCTGGAGGCTGGTTCCATCATTGTTGCCAAAGGTGGTTTCTACGTTCACCTAACTAAAATGGTGTCTCTTCCAGCTCTAGGTGAGGTGGAGGGGAGTGTATTGAACCATAGCTTGTGCAGTTTGGACGTCAAGAGAGCGCTGTGGCAGTGTTTTAAAGGTTTCAGAAACTTTTGCAAGGCGGATCGTCTCTCTTTGGGGTTTCCAGAGGGCCCCGCAAAGGGAAGCGGCGGTGAAGGAGTCCATTTCTGGATGGATTGGAGCGGCGAGTGCATCGGCTTATCTTCTATGGGACCGTACAGTCCCAGGGAGCTTACGAGCTCACTCTGCCAGAGTGCAAGCGTCTTCTTGGATGGAGCAGTTTGATTCCGCCAGTGGACATCTGTAGGGAGGCCTCTTGGTTGTCTCTCCATACTTTCAGTAAGCACTACCGCCTAGATGTTCTGGCAGCTAAGGATGCCGTTTTCAGGGAGGCGGTGTTGAGATCTGGCTGGAAAGGTCCCTCCCAATGATTACTGCTCTGATACATCCCAGAGGTTGAGGACTAAACTGGAGGAATGATAAGGAAATAGGAATTACACTTACCTGGTAATTGTGGTTCCTTGAGTGACTCCAGTTTAGTTCTCATTTCCGCCCGGGGATGGGGTCTTAGCAGTGTTTTTTCTGTTGGGGGAAGTGCAAGGTTAAAAGTGGATATAGGTCTTCACTGGTGTTCAGTCGTTTTGATGCTTCCATTTGTTTTACGCTATATTGTTATATTATTATATTATGATATTGCTATATATATTGCTATATTGCTTTGGATTGTTTAGGGCTAGGCATTCGATGGAAAGGAGAGCATGCAGGAAGCAGTCCCTTTCCTTCTGGAAGGGGAGTAGTAGGTAGATAGGTTATATGTTCTGCGTACCCTTGAATATAATAAGTTAAAAAAAAAAAAAAGTTACTGATTTTTTTGCTCTTTTGAGTCTGCTTTGTCAATAGTTCACTGGGGGCTGATGGGAGAGACCAGCAGGCTATATCCAGTGATGTCATGAGTTTTTGACATGCCCAGTCTCCAAGCTGCAGGAGGAGGTTCACTACCCAGAGGTTGAGGACTAAACTGGAGTCACTCAAGGAACCACAATTACCAGGTAATTTCTATTTTTCAGACACTGGGAAGAGAAGGGATTGGGTCAGGTGGGACATTTATTTGTGGAGGGAGATCTTGGAAGCTTTGAGGAGATGTGGGATAGCTTTTACCTAGCCTGGATTGATTGGTTTGGGTATTGTCAGATCTGCCACTACCCCCAGGGAAGGACATGGCTAAGGGTAAAACCTTCTTTGAGGTTTAGTGTGAGGGGCGCTGGGGGGGTTAAAGGGATCATTTCTAGGCTTTATAAGGCCCTTGGGGTGCCTCGGCTTGTTCCTCCTTGCTACATATAACAACGGGAACAGGTCTTGGGGGAGGTGTTGGAGAGGGAATGGAGGAGGACCTTTCAGAGCATTCGTCCTTGCTGGCAGTGAATGTGGTGGAGAAAGGAGTGAAAGTGCTATATAGATGGTCCTGCTACCTATCCAGTTAGTGGCAATTCCAAGCCCGCTAACCAGATAGGTAATGGCATAAAATTAGGACAGATCAGTGGCTGTCCTAACTTGATGCAATCATATTATCCGGTTAGTAGCTGAATATTGTCACTGACTAATGATTGAGGTTGGCGCTGAAACCAGATATTCAGTCCTGGAGGATGTCCTTAGTGGAATACCTGATTTCATTTCTGCTTGTGGTGGCCAGGCGCTTTACAGAATCGCCATAGATTGCATATCGAGTCCCTTACTTAAGGGTAGTGGGAAATCTATTGAGAGAAGGAATGGACTAAGTGTTTGATTAAATAGATATTGTGGGAGATCATGTGAGCACATGAGCGGGTGAGGAGCTATCCTCGTCGCGCTCCCGGGCAGCCCTAAGAAACTTCTTAATAATTCAGCAATAGCTCTTGCCACCCGGCGTGTTACTATCTAATTCTTTGAGCTTTCTTTGGAGCTTTTATTGTGACATATTTTGGCTGACTGGTGCATCCAGGGGAGGGCATGAAAGCAGCGGCGAAGAGAGAGAAACTCGCAGGCATGCGGGAAAGCAAGATGGCGGCCGCGGCCCGAACTGCTAGTGTGCCTGACTCCCCGGGAAAAGAAAGTGTGGAGTCTTGCCCGGAAGATGTGGCACAGGAGGTCGTAAAGCTACTTGAACCTAAGTTTGATACCATGATGAAGAAGCTTGAGGAGATGGGGGAGACCTTTGTAGAAATCACAAGGAGAGTGGAGGAAGTTGAGCAACGTGTGACGGTGCTGGAGGATAGTGAGTTGACATTGGAGAGAAGCAGCCACAAACAGCAGAAACAAATTGAAGCCTTGATTCAGAAGGTAGATGATCTGGAGAACAGATCGCGTCTGAATAACCTCTGTTTAGTAGGAGTGCCGGAATCTTGGACTGAGAGTCAGCTTGTAAATTTGTTTGAAGTATGGTTGCCGAAAGAGCTAGGCCTCACAGAGTTGCATAGACAAATAAAAGTGGAAAGGGCTCACAGGCTGGGTTAGCGGATGGAAAGCAGGGACAGACCATGACCTGTACTGGCCCGCCTGCTAAACTTTCAGCATAAAACAATATTGCTGCAGGCGTACCGCAAGCGGTGAGATCTGAAGCTGGATAATGCACCAGTGCTTATGTTCCAGGATTATTTGGCAGCTTTGGCTGCCAGACGCAAGGAGTTCTCGCCCATCTGTACTGAGCTGGTACAAGGGGGAATTCGATTTGCTTTGAGCTACCCCGCTGCTCTGAACGTCTTCCACAGGGGCACCATGAGCAGGCAGCTGTGGCACGGAAGTTTACTGCCACGATTGTACAACGCACATCCTCTGATGTGGACTAAGGTGGACAGACAGATGGCAAGTTTGGATCTGGGACAGCATTGAGCCTACTACATTGTTTTGGTGTGCAACGAGAAGGTGTATTGCAGAAGCCTTCTAGATGGCTCGGCACTCGTGGACTTTTGGAACTGATGGAATGGCTAGTCGCCTTCAGTTAGTTTGTCTGTTGCTCTCAATGGAATGGTCCGGAGGTGCAAGGACAGTGATCTTACCCCCAACCGGGAGTATGTTGCTGTGGCAAGATCAAGTGATGTTACGAAATGTTGGGGCGAGAGGGGAGGGGGGATATGTGTGTGGATATATCTATGGATATAAGTCTGGATGAGAGTGTGAATGTGGATGTGGATGTAGGTGGGGAAGGGTATGATGAGCTGAATGGGGAGGGTGTTCACATAGTAAGAGGGAAAATGATGGGTATTATGAAGACTGAATGGATGGGGAGGAGGAAGCTAGAGGGCATGGGGATGGAGGAGGGGTCAGAGGGAGGGTGGTGGGGGGGGAGGTTCTGGGCAAGGGAGGGAGGAAGCACTGAGTTATGGAGTCTCTGCTGGATAGAAGGAGGGGAGAATAACCACCAAGGGCAATATAGAAGAGTGGATGGGATGGGATATGGCTCTAGAGACGAGGCTGGGTGTCTCCTGGAGCAAGATCAGATGCGTAAACAGACAGTATTATCTTCACAAACTGGGCATGCCTGATGTCAAAATGGTCTCGTGGGATGTAGGTGGCATAGGGTCTCCCATCAAGCGCACTAAGATACTGCAGATGCTTAAAAGAAGGGGGGCACACATAGTGATGCTACAGGAGACTCATCTGAGTGCCCTGGAGCATCGGAAATTAGTGAGAGATTGGGTAGCAACTGCACATGGGGCAGCGTCGGGCACGAAGAGAGCGGGAGTAGTTGTGTTAGTGAAGCGGGGTGTCCCCTTTTGAAGTGAGTAATTTTCAGATCGATCCCAATGGGAGATATATTTTGATGCATGCCAAGTTATATAATGATGAAGCAATCTGGATAGTGAATATTTATGCTCCAAATGTGTATGACCATGAGTTTTTTCAAAACGATGCTGGGGTTCATAAAGAAAGCGGGGAGGAACAAATTGATTGTGGCAGGAGATTTCAACTGCCCACATAACCCATACTTGGATAAATCTCAGAAGTGTGGAGTAGGCTCTTGGACTCGAAGGGGAGTAGGCTACCTTTGCAGAATGGGGGATTTAGTAGATGTTTGGCAGGTTCTCCACCCGGGGATGCGGGAGTATACCCACCAATCCAGAGCCCATCTCACCTAGTTACGTATAGATTATATTTTGGTGAGTGAAGGGGGGCTCTCAAAGGTGATGCAGGTGGGAATTGACCCTATAGTAGTGTCAGATCATGGAATGGTGTGGGTCACATGGGAGTGCCAAGGGCCGTCGAGAGTAGGGTGGAGATTCCCCGCGTATCTTTGGGAGGACAGAGATTTTCGAATACATCTTGAAAAGCAGTGGGACGAATATGTCCACTTTAATGATACGCCACAATGTTCCCCGATACTCTTTTGGGAGGCAAGTAAAGCAGTGATGAGAGGAGCCATCATCTCGTACACTACAACACGACGTAAGCATTTAGATCGTAGTATCCCTTGTCTTAGAGCGCAGCTTACAAGGCTTACAAGACTTACAAAAGAAGCTCAGTACAGGTAGGGATAGGGTCATACAGCAGAAGTATGCAAGATCTCAGGTGGCACTTAATGAACTGCTTCAGAGAAGAGCTACCCTGTCTATACAATATTACAAGCACCAACTATATAGGTATGGCAACAGAACAGGGAAGCTATTAGCGAAACTAGTTAAGGACCCAAGGGGTACCCGATTTATACCTGTGCTTAAGGATGAAGGTGGCTCATTGCAGCATCAGCCATTACAAATAGCGAGAATCTTTAGAACCTTCTATGCTAAGTTGTATAGTGAAGAGGATAGAAATTATGAGAAGGGGGTGGCGTTCTTGAATAAACTATCCCTACCTAGGGTGTCGGAGGACGAGTTGTTAAGGCTAAATGAACCATTGACGGTGCGGGAGATTATAAAAGGGATCAAGAAAGGAAAATCGCACAGGGCCTCAGGGCCAGATGGCTTTGGTATAGAGTATTATAAAATGTTGACAGCTAGACTTGCCCCATCCCTGGTGGTGGTGATTGATGCAGTTCGTTTGGCCGGTGAGTTTCCCAGAGATATGTGGTGTTCAGATATTACTGTAATTCCGAAACCAGGGAAAGATGTGATGGACCCGGCTTCTTATAGGCCCATCTCTCTCATAAATTGTGATATGAAGCTTCTTGCGTCGGTCTTGGCAGAGCGGCTTAATCCTATATTGCCGTCGCTTATAGACGCCAGGCAGGTGGGCTTTGTGCAGGAGAGAGACGTGTCCAGAAATATTGCTAAATTGCTTTTGGGAATGGAGCACTGCTTGCGACGGGATGAGGCCTTGTTTCTGGTGAGTTTGGATGCTGAAAAAGCGTTTGACAGGGTCGCATGGACGTATTTGTGGGATGTGCTGTATAGTTTTGGCCTGCAGGGGAGATTTGTAAAATGGGTCCAAGCTCTCTATGAGAGGCCAATGGCCAGAGTGGGAATGAACGGTGTATTCTCCGACCCTTTCACACTGGAGAGAGGTACGCGCCAGGGCTGCCCTCTATCTCCCTTGTTGTTCGTACTTGCGTTGGAACCCCTACTTCGAGCTATTCAATGTGATTTACGGATTGAGGGCATACGTATGGGAGGAGAAGAAATGAAAATTAGTGCTTTTGCGGCTGATATGTTACTTTGTCTAACGAGCCCACAAGTCTCTGGAAATGAGTGTTACAGCTGATAAAGGATTTTGGTGGTTTCTCGGGCCTAAAAATTAATGCAATGAAGTCGGTGGTTTTGGATGTGGGAGGTGAAGTTAGGCCGTCATGGGAGGGTGCATTTCCGCTGGTTTGGGCAGATGGGGCTATCAAATACCTGGGGATACAGTTACCAGATAGACCTGAGAACCTCTACCAGACAAACGTCCCCGGTCTGCTAGCCAAAACTAAAAAGACTTTTACGGGGTGGCGAGGTTTGCCTTTGTCCCTGAAGGGGAGGATAGCGTTGTTTACTATGGTGGAGTTCTCCAGATGGTTATATGTATTGCGCATGTTGCCTATATGGATCTTAGACAGAGACTGGAAGCGTTTCGAGAAATGCTTATGTGGGTTTTTGTGGGGTGGTAGGCGATCGAGGATCCCATTACGAGTCCTAATGAGTCGGAGAGAAGAAGGTGGGTTGGAGTTGCCATCGCTGAGAAATTACCATCTCCGCTATTGAGCTAGACATATTTGGGCGCTATTGGGGGAGTGTGGGGGTTGTGCCCCGGTGCAACAGTTAGACGAAACATTGGTTCCATACCATAGATTGTATGTACTTCATGCAGACAAATCGAAGGTGGTCAGAGGTAGAGTGGGTGGGGGGTATATATGGACGCCTTGCGGTCAGCATGGCGAGTATTGTGCTCTCGCTTTGGATGGGATTGGAGGAGTTCGCCTTTACTACCTTTTAGTGGGTAACCCTGATTTTACCCCCGGTTTTTCAACGCACACTTTATTTCATGAATGGGTAGGGAAGGAGATTGTTTGTCTTGGAGATTTATATACGTCAGACGGAGCGGCCGTTGATAGTTTCCAGAATCTGCAAACTCGGTATCTTCTCCATAAACAAACATGATTTTTATGGATATCTGCAAGTTAGGCATTATGTGGGAGGGTTATGTGCGAAAGAGCAGGACTGGATAGCGACAGGGTTCCCTAGATTAATATTAGAGAAGTTGGTTGAGAACCACCCGGGAGAGGAAGAGTGTAGGAAACTAATTCACCCAGCGGGGGGGCACTATGTTCCTTTCTGAGCTTGCACAACGGTGGCGCAAGGACAAAATGGAAGGAGTGACAGTGTCGAATCTGCAGGAGGCTTTTGAGGGGATACCAAAAGGGACGCTGTGGGTCTACCTACAAGAACTGCAATATAAATTCCTTTGGAGAGCGTATACTAATGATAAGTGGGCGTTCCAGATAGGACTTAAAACATCTGCAACTTGTGGCTGGTGTAGACGAGAAGTGGGAACCATATTACTTAAGTTTTGTGATTGTCATTTGGTGCGGGCACTATGGGCCCAAGCTTGTAGTAAGCTGGCGGGATGGCTGGGTTTGGATACAGTTTTGCAACGGGAGGTGTGCCTATTGCACTGTTGGGGAGCGAGCACCGGGATGTTTACTTCGGCACACAGAGCATTCCTAGAGCGAGGTTTTCTGTTAGTCAAGAAAGTGCTACTGAGTCGCTGGATCGACATTTCCCCTCCTGGAGTGGTGGTATGGGAAAACTCCATGTTAGAGTTGATGTACATGGAGAAACTGACGGCGAAGCAAAAAGGTGGCAAGAGTTGGGAGGTGTTCCTGGAGTTATGGTCCCCACTTATCCTTAATCTATTACCTAAAGAGCATAGCATTGTGTTAAATGTTTAGTGTGAGGATAAGCCATGGGATACTTGTTTGTTGACAGTTGTGGGCGGCTTGCCTATCTTCTTAACATTAATTGATTAGGCTTTCATGAGAGTGCTATGGGGGGGATAAGGGGGGGGGATGGAAGGGGAAGGGAATGTATTAGCATGGGATGTATAGTTATATATAATTGTATGTTGTAGAGTGTAGTAGAGTTCACAGTTCTTGTGGAGGGAACATTGTTCAATGCATTAGCAAATGTTAAAACTAAATAGTTAAATTTATTAAAGCAGATGTGGATTTGTTCCTGGAATAACTTGCGAAAATTAATAAAAATGACTTGAAATTAAATGGATATTGTGGTCGTCATAATAACTAGAAGTCTAGCCAAATACAGGTGCTCAAGTAGTTAGGTTTGGCTCACACACAATTTGGGAGACCCATTGTTAAGGAAACAATTCATTAGGTTGGGATGATGGCATTTAATTAACAGCTAGTTCTGTCTGGTAGACATTCAAATAGTGGATATTCAGGTTTTTATGAGCATTGGCGGGAGAAGTTTCTTAGAGATTAGCCAATTTTATATATTGCAATGAAGATGTTCTAAAATTTCATGTTAAAAAATGTTTGTTTTTCCAGAATCCAGAGATTGGCGAATGCTAGTAATGTGAAAGGAATCAATATGGGTAAGGGTTCTTTTTTTGCCCTATTTATTAATTTACACATTTGTTAAGGGGCATGTTTACTAAACTGATTAACCCCAAAAAGTACAGAGTGTGGGATGATACTACGTTAGCGTGCAATAAGCTTTCAAAATAAGAACAGGTGATGGCATAGATCCATACTAACTGTTGGGGGCTTGCCTAGCATGTCTCTCTGAAGTTTCCATTGGGAGACACACCTCACTGTGTTAATTAACCAGTATGTCCAATGTGGGTGCACTTTAAAGCCAGCCAGTAAGTGCACCTGTGATAACGGCAGCAGTTGTGGTTAGTGCACGCTAATGATGTCTGTGTTGTCAATGCCCACATTCCGCCCCTTCCAACCTAGTAATCTACTTTTACTGTGCTGCTCTGCACTGTCAACATGGCATACCTAGCATATAATAAACTCCATGCTAACCGTTGTTGTAGTTCATTAAATATGTCCCTATATATTTTACATTGTGCATGGTTTCAAAATGCTTTGATACTTAGGTGGTGGTGATCGTTTTTGTATGTTTTTCTGTTCAATGATTTTGTGATCTACTTTTATTGCAATTGCGGAATTAATTGAAATGTATTTGTATTCTACAAAACATATTCCATCTTATTTGCTGATGTTTTCCTATGAGATCTTCTGAGCCATACTCGGTACTTTTTGGGGTTAATCAGTTATTGATTTCATCCCTAACAATATCTTCAAGTTATGTTATATTGACAGGTAAATCACATTTTATCATGCTTTAATGATTTTAAAAGATGTACAGTCTTGATTTGTTGAAAAGGTATGTAAATAATGCAAGAAGATTAAAGCAGAGTATATGTTTTAGAAATATGGGTGTTTAGATTGATGGTGTTAAGACTTGCTGTTTGAACTTACAAATCTCTATGAACACAGACTTACTTTGTTTGTTGATAAGGATGGTGTAACCATACCTTGGTTATTTTGTGTTGTGCACACTAGCACTTGCAAGAAAATAATTTGTAATTTAGATGACTATATTCTGATTTATCAAGGTCTTTCTCTGACACAATGGGGGAAAAGGTCTTAGTGAATTGTCCTCATGGACACAAATGTGGACTGTTTTTGTGGGGTTTTTTACCTTTTGTAAGAACAGCAATGCTCAAAAATCTTGTGTGATGGTACTAATGAAATGTATGGTTAAGCTTTCCAACTTTAAAATGGCAGTATGTATAAGATATTAGATTTATAGTTGTGACAGTTTTAGCAAAAATCCTAGCTGATACCTTTTTTTATAGGACTTGCTGAATGTTTGTTTCTGATTAGTATTCCCGCTGCCTTCATAACATCAGTGCAGAATGAGCTAAAGATGACAGGCTCAATATTTAGTGGCGGTGGCTAGCGCTGTTAAAGCAGTGAGCCATCACTGCTTAACTTTAAACCTGGATATTCAATGCTGGGGCCGTATCTGGACCCCAGTGTTGAATATCTGGGATGCCCAGATTGCCATGGAGCTAACTGGACAGGGGTGATATTCAGTCACTGCTCAATTTAGCTTCAGCGGCGAAGGTTAGGCCAGCCTTTACTATGCCTGACTTTCGCCACATTGCGATAACCAGGCAGTGGTTCAATATCACTGCTGCCCTATTATCCCTAGTTGTTCCCTTGGAACACCCCAATTCTAACCGATTAGCATCGGGGTGTGCAGCAGTGATACCTGCATATATTCAGTGGCACTAACTGTCTTAGTGCCACTGAATATCCCAGCCAATGGTGTTTAACATGGTTAGCAGGCCTACTAACCATGATAATCCCTTTCAGTATTGGGCCTGATGATACTAATTACAGTGATAGTATGATGGTGTTTAAGTATAGAGAGTTGTACACTCACAACTCGGCGTTTTTCTTCCTGGCACCTATGGAACTCTCTCCCTCTTCCCCTCCACCAGGAGCCATCATACTCCAAGTTCGAAACATTCTTTAAGACTCACTTCTTTTGCCTAGTCTATGACCTCCCGTCTGACCTTCCTGGCTAATCTTTCCCCTGCCCCTTTCACTCTTCTCCTCTCCTTTCTCCCTCTATCCTGGGTAAGCTTGTTGCTTTTCTATGAAGAATTATAGTTCCTTATCGTTCCTCCAGTTTAGTCCTCCACCTGTGGGTTGTGCACCTCCTCCTGCAGCTTGGAGACTGGGCATATCAAAACTGTGACATCACTGGATGTAGTCTGCTGGTCTCTCCCATCAGCCCCAGTGTGTCCAGTCTTCATGGAGCAGGAGGACGTAGTGAGCCTAGGTGCTGGGCTCACTTGAGTAACATATAAGGAGCGGTTAGTGCAGTGCAGGATAGTTATGTGGGCCAATTTCTTAAATTGGGAAGTTTATTTGGTCAATTTTAAAATTCAAGCTTCCTGATCGTCTCTCCGGGCCAGTCCAGGAACAAGAGGGTTGTCAATCCTCTCCAGCAACTGAGGACTGCAAAAACTGAAGTTTTGCATAGTTGGTATCTGGCTAACCTTCAGTCTTGCAGTCCTCAGCAACTGGAACGGACATTTTTTCCTGGCTGGCTCCCGTTGAAAGATTTTATATAAAGATTTTCTTTATTTTATTTGATTTATTTCTTGTCTACTTACAAGCAGTGGTATGGAGTGAGCCCTAGCAGGGTTCGTTTCTCCATAAATTAATTTAATGATCTTTGATTCAGAAACGGAGCTGCTAGGACAGAGCCTGCCTTATTCAGCAGCTTCGTTTAAGGACACAGGCAGCAGTAAGGTGCTGGGAGCCCCAGAAACCATCCTGCCGTCCTCCGGCTTCAGTTTTCTTGTCCACTGGCAGTGGATGTGGGTAACTAAGCTAAAGATACTTGTTTTTAAGGTTTGTGGTGCCTTTTTTATTTCTGTCGGGAAACGGCGTTTGTTCAGCGGGGCTTCTGCAATGTCGGCGTTTCTTGTTAATTAGCTTTTATTTCGGCGATTGCAGGCATCTTGTTTATTTTTGGCTGTGTTTCTTCTGTTTAGAACCTTTTCTGCTTAGTTTTTAGCAGTGTTTTAATTTTCTTCCGTTTGGCAATGGAGAACGTTTCAGGTGGCAGTTTGGAATCGGCAGGAACGGCCGCCATTAATGTTTCAGCTCCTGTTTCTTTGGGGCAAGAAAAGCCGGTTAAAAGGAGAGCAAAGGCTAAAAGACAGGAGAAGGTGGTAGAAACTCCTTCATTAGTTGAAACTCAGAAAAGCTTAGAATCAGTATTTTCAGCTGATTTTATTTTAGCTCTTCATCAGGCCTATTGTTTTTAAAGTGGCAGCATGCTCAGGACAGGGGATCTGTCACTGAAAATGCTCAAGTTTTTGAAACTCTACCTTCTGTGTTGGATCCAGGTGAAGGTCCCTCTAACTTGGCTCTCGGACCACAGATAAGAGGTGATAAGACTGCTCAGCAAGTCTCTGAGCTCCAGGGACTGGAGGAGGGTGAACTCCTCTCTGATCCTGGTGTGGACTGGGCAGCGGAGTTGGATGATGCTGATTTGGCTTCCAGTGAGGATCCAAATTTGTTTAGAGTTTTTAGAAAGGAGGAATTGGGTCCTCTTATTGCTCAGACTTTGTCCGCTTTGAATATTCCCGTGCCAGTGTCTCAGGAAGTGCCGCTTGAGGATCATCCTCTTCAAGGTTTTAAGTTGGAGCAGAAATGTTTTCCTGTGCACCGGGTTATGAGACAGATGGTGGAGTCTGAGTGGGAATGCCCTGAGGCTTCCTTGCGGGGAGCACGGGCTATTGGCCGGTTATATCCTTTACCGCAAGAGGATCAGGAGTTGCTAAAGATGCCTAAGGTAGATGCTTTAGTCTCTGCGGTTGCCAGAAAAACGACTATCCCCGTTGAGGGCGGAGCGGCACTCAAGGATTTGCAGGATAGAAAGTTGGAAACCTTGTTAAAACAGGCTTTTGATTCTTCAGCTCTATCTTTGCGAGTGTCTATCTGTGGGGCATTGGTTTCTAGAGCCTCTATTTGTTTGGATCCAGAGTGACTCTTTCCCCTTCGGGCCAGGGAGAGGGTGCGAAACTTGAGTCGGCAGCTTCTTATCTAGCAGATGCCTTCTATGATTTGGTGCGGATTTCAGCGAAGTCCTTAGCAACCGTTGTTGCAGCTCGGAGATTTCTTTGGCTAAGAAATTGGGCGGCGGATGTTTCTTCCAAGGCAAGGCTCAGTAAACTCCCATATAAAGGTTCGCTGCTGTTTGGGGCGGCTTTGGAAAAAATTGTCAAGGATCTGGGTGATTCTAAGGGCGGCCGTCTTCCAGAGGATTGCCCAAAGTCTCAAAAGCCAAGCATTTTGCAGAGGGGTGCTTCTCGGGATTTTCGCCGCTTTCGTGGTGCCCGTTTTGCACCGTATCAACGAGGTCGCTTTGTGACCAGAAGTCAGTCCTTTCGTGGGGCGCGAGGTTTCGGAAGAGGTTATTTTGGAGACAAGCAAAATTCAGCGAAAAAACCTCAATGAAGTGCGGCTGGTCCAGGCGGAAATCCCGGTGGGGGGTCGGCTTCAAGCCTTCCTTTCTGTCTGGACCACCATTACTTCCGACCAGTGGGTTCTGGAGATAATCCGCGACGGGTATTCTCTCGAATTCGCTTCTCCACTAGCAGATGCTTTTGTGGTGTCTCCTTGTGGTTCGCAGGTAAAACAAGCAGCGGTTGCAGATACCCTTCGCCGGTTAATACGTCCGCGGGCGGTAGTGCCGGTCCCGCCAAGCCAGTTAGGCTTAGGTCGATACTCCATTTATTTTGTAGTCCCCAAAAAGGAGGACTCTTTTCGTCGAATTCTAGATCTAAAGGGCGTAAACCGCTGTTTGAGAGTTCCACATTTCCGCATGGAGACGCTTCGCTCGGTTATTCAGTCAGTGCAACCGAACGAGGTCTTAACCTCCATAGATCTCACGGAGGCTTATTTGCACATCCCTATAAGACCAGAACACCACAAATTTCTTCGATTTGCAGTGCACATGGGACATTTCCAGTTTCGAGCGCTACCTTTTGGCCTGGCCACAGCGCCGCGCACCTTCACAAAAGTGATGGTGGTGGTAGCTGCGGCATTACGCAAAGAGGGTGTTCTCGTTCATCCCTATCTCGACGATTGGCTGATTCGAGCACCATCCGTGTCGGATTCTCTGACGGCTATGGCGAGAGTGGTGAGTCTTTTGGAGCAGCTAGGTTGGGTAATCAACCAAGCCAAAAGTCAGTTGCTCCCAGTCACGCTCCTTCTGTATTTGGGAGCAATTTTCGATACCGCTTTAGGGGCGGTCTTTCTGCCGGAGAGCAGGGTGCAGAAGATTTTGTCGCAAGTGCGAAATTTCTTGCGTCTCAAAGCACCAACAGCTTGGCATTATCTTCAGCTCCTGGGGTCAATGGCGGCAACACTGGATCTAGTTCAGTGGGCAAGAGCTCACATGCAGCCATTGCAACAGGCTTTGCTTTCCAGGTGGTCCCCTCAGCTGCATCCTCTAGAATACAAGTTGCCCAATTTGCCCAATGTGACCTTAAGTCTTCAGTGATGGTTGGATCCCACTCATTTACGTGTGGGAATGCCCTTATGTCAACCGGACTGGGTGCTAGTTACTACAGATGCCAGCCTTGCCGGCTGGGGTGCTCATTGTCAGAAGAGGTTTGCTCAAGGAGTTTGGCCGGTAGAGTTGAAGGATTGCTCCATCAACCTCTTGGAGCTCAAAGCGGTTTCGTTAGCTCTTCGAGAGTTTCTTCCTCTTCTCAGGCAAAAAGCGGTTCACGTGTTTTCAGACAATGTGGTCACGGTTTCCTATATCAACAGGCAAGGCGGCACAAGGAGTGCTGTGTTGCTGGAGGAGAGTTAGCGGTTGATGTTCTGGGCGGAAGAGCATCTGGTGGCTCTGTCGGCAGCTCATGTAGCAGGTCGAGACAATATTACGGCGGACTTCCTCAGCCGCACCGTGGTAGATCCTGGAGAATGGGAGTTGAATCCGGCGGTGTTTCACGAGCTGATCCTCAGGTGGGGCCAGCCAGTGATGGACCTCATGGCCACTTTCGACAATGCCATAGCGTTTCGGTTTTTGAGCAGACGCAGGGAATGCATGTCGGAGGGGCTCGACGGCCTAGTTCAACCGTGGCCATGCAAGGGTCTTCTTTATGTATTTCCGCCTTGGCCAATGTTAGGCAGAGTGATTCGCAGAATTGCTCGTCACAGCGGTCGAGTAATTCTCATTGCGCCAGACTGGCCCAGGAGAGCGTGGTATGCGGATCTAGTTTGCCTTCTCATAGCCAGTCCCTGGAGGCTGCCCTCTCGGGCAAACCTGCTCATTCAGGGGCCTCTGCTCATGCCGGAGGTGGATCGCTTCTCTCTTACGGCTTGGCTCTTGAAAGGCGTCGGTTGATACGTCGAGGGTATTCGGCCTCCGTTGTGGCTACTATGTTGCAGGCCAGAAGACGTTCTACGTCTCTTGCTTATGTAAGAGTTTTGGCGAGTTTTTGAAACTTGGTGCACCAGCCAGAGCCTTCGTCCGCGTACCGCCTCCGTGCCTCACATCTTGGCTTTCTTACAGGATGGGCTGGATAAGGGTTTAGCGCTTAGTACCCTCCGGGTTCATTTAGCAGCCATTTCGTGTTTTCGGGGCACGGTGAAGGGAATTAGACTATCGGCACATCCCGATGTTCTTCGCTTCTTTAGGGCGATACGAAATATTCGTACACCTCTTCGGACGGTGATTCCACCTTGGGATTTGAACCTAGTTCTTGAAGCTTTGGTGTGACCTCCTTTTCATCCGGCTAAAGAAATTTCACTTAGGGAGCTCTCTTGGAAGATTGCCTTCCTGGTAGCATTATGTTCTGCTAGACGCATTTCAGATCTTCAAGCACTTTCTTGTAGGGCTCCATATCTGCAATTTTCGGAAGAACGAGTGCTTTTGCGGACGGTTCCTTCGTTTCTTCCAAAGGTAATTTCGGCTTTCCATGTTAATCAAGCTATTTCCCTTCCGACCTTTAGGAATGTGGAAGGTCTCCCTGTTGATGCTGTTCTGGTAAATTTGGATTTGGGAAGATTGCTCAAGCGATATCTTAGGACTAAACCTTTCCGTAAAACAGAAAGATTATTTGTACTATTTGGGGGACCTCGGAAAGGGGAAGCAGCTTCCAAGGCATCTATTGCTAGGTGGGTGAAACGGGCGATATTGGCGGCATATAAGGCAGTTGGTAAGCCGCCTCCAATGGGGCTTGTGCGCATTCGACTCGAAGCCAAGCAACTTCTTGGGCTGAATATGCTTTGGTTCCGCCTGTTGATATTTGTCGAGCGGCTACGTGGTCGTCGCTTCACCCATTTGCTAAGCATTACAGATTGGATGTTGCAGCCAGGTCGGACGCTAACGTTGGTGCTTCAGCAGTCATAGCGAGTCTGGCGGGTCCCTCCCGTGGTTAGTTACTGCTCTGGTACTTCCCTCTTGTTCCTGGACTGGCCCGGAGAGACTATCAGAAAGCAGAAATTAGACCTTACCTGCTAATTGTCTTTCCTGGAGATCTCTCCGGGCCAGTCCAGGACCCACCCGTTTTGTTTATCTCTAGTTGGTGAGTTATTTAATTAGCAAGTCAGCATTGATTTGGTAGTCAGGTTTTTTTTTTTTTTCCTCAGGTTGGTTTATGGGTTTTTTTTCTCGAACTGGTTTTGTTCTTGGTTTCGTTTTTTGCACAAGGTGGTTTTGTGTTTTTGCGTTTAAAAAAAAAAAAATTAAATTATATAATTATATATGCATATTTGTAATTCCCTGCTTGTAAGTAGTTAGTTTACACCATATGACTTTTTCCTTTACTTTCTGCTTCTGCTTTGTTATGGATAGACTGAAGGTTAACCAGCAGGGGGAGCCAGATACCAACTAGCAGGTAAGGTCTAATTTCTGCTTCTATTTTAAATCTTTTTTTTTTTGCGTCCTGTTTCTTTAAAAAAAAAAAAAAAAGATTAGTTTTCTTGTGCCGGTATTCTACTGCCTCCTTCTGTTACCTTAGTTCAGAGTTTCTTGCGGGCAGATCTCTCCTCCCGGACGAAACGGAGGAGAGCCCTGTGACTGAAGGCGGAGGTTCTCTGGCTGAGCTGGCTGCCGCGATTACAGGCTGACTGACGGCGCAGAGGCGGGAAGCTCGTCAGGCTGCTCCCCGCTCGCTGAAAAGTTGAGCCGGGAGCAAGCCAGCTTGTGCACCGCGAAGGCACAAGTCCCCAGAAGTTCTTCCCTAAGCAGATATTTGGGCAGGCGGGGAAGGTAGTGCGGTGTTGCTGGTGGCTCAGGCTGTCCCCTCAGTTTGTATGTTTCGCACCTTTTTCTTTTCTTTCCATTTTTTGAGCATGTG